>CM066319.1:44065000-45265000 GCA_033807775.1 Saussurea involucrata
CAATTATTTATCGGATAGTTGGTTTCCGGATGTTATCCGGGTTACTTTGGTATCCGGACGATATCCAGATAGACTTTGTCCGGTAAGTTGTGTTTTCCGGGTATGAGTTCCGTACAAATTGACCGGATAGTATTGTTATCCGGTTTCTTTTGATTTTTCGGATACTTTTGATGTCCAGTCACTTCTGATGTTCCGGATACTCCTGAGTTTCCGGTAACTAAGAGTTCCGATAACTTTTGGCAGGAGATGATTATCTAATTGGAATTTTATCCTAACAGTATGAACATACTTATAACTTGATTTTAAGTATGATATGATTTGACGTATGTTTTGGATTAATACACATTTATGTTAGGAAGTGTAATGGATCCATAGGCACTAGTATTATGTGAACACGTGGAATAGGCGTGGACTAATCGTAATTCCTGTGTAATTGATCAACGTGGAATAGGCGTGCACTAATCGTAACTCCCGTTGAATGGAAATGAGGAATAGGCGTGGACTAATCGTAATATCTATTTCGTAACGAGATGTGAAATCATGGAATAGGTGTAGACTAATCGTAATTCCTGATTTCTATATGAAGGAAAGAGATAGGCATGGCTTAATTGTAATCTCTACTTCCTCTCCAAGAAATAGGCATGGACTAATTATAATTTCTTGGATATGAGCAATGATCTAGAATCCGTGGAGATTCGTAGTGGGCTCTTGAACATGATGTTATAACTTACTCAGTGGAATCGGGTATGATTCCCGTCATCGAAAGATGTTATTTGTACGGTAAGAAATATTTTGAACCGGTTAAATTATACGCTTTGTTTACAAATTGGTTTTCAAAGCTTATAAAGTTTTAATTTGAAAACTTGATGTTCTCACTAGGCGTAAGCCTAATATTTTCAAATTAAATTTTCTTACCAGGTACTAGCTCAGGAAAGAATAAGCTGGGATGAGTGTGGAGAAGTTTCAGAGTTTATTTTGGGAGCTATATTTGGAGAAGTTAGTAGAATATCGATTTTTGGAGATATTATAGACAACTCGCATAATCTAATGTTATTGGTTATAATATAGATGAGTTGGTTGTTTATGATATTTCAGTTGTAATTAGACTTGGTCACTAATTCTCCGTTTATAAATGAAACTTTTGGAAGGATGTTGTAAATTATTATGATAATTTAAGGTTTAAATTTACTGTGATTTTAGGGTGTTTCAGTTTGGTATCAGAGCTTTAGTTTAAGTGAACTAGGTATGATCGTGAGATACCTAGACTTAAGCTGAGATGATTAAGATATGATTTGTGAGATTGGGTAGAATTACTAAGACGAGATAGTCTTAGGGGGCGTTTGGTTCACGGATTCTGATGGAATCTGATGGAATTGGAATGTCGAATTCCATTGACCGAATTCCATTCCTTCGTTTGGTTCATTCTTTTCGACGGAAAGGAATGTACAATTCCACCAGATTCCATAAATAAGTGAATTTGAAATTCCTTAACAATCTTGAAGGATTTTGATGGAAGTGGAATTGATGGAATGTTGTATTTTCATAATTCCAAATATACCCTTTAAATTAAATATAACATAATTTAATTTAATACTTTAGGTTTTGATTTTATATTTATATTTATATTTATATTTATATTTATATTCATATTTTATTTTTATATTTTATTTTTATATTTTTATTTTTATTTAATTTTATATAACATAATTTAATACATTTTTTTATTTTTTCGAAATATATTTTATTTGTTTCAAAATATAATTTTGTTTGTTTGACAATATATTTTATCTGGGTTGTGTATATTATATTTTTTTGCGCATTAAAGTATTTAAAAATTATTTTATTAAAGTATTTTTAGTGAAAATAATATATTTAATGATTATTTTATGTGAACCAAATAGACAAATTCCAATTCCTTTAACAGATTTCATTTCCAATTCTATCAACCAAACAGGTGGTCAAACCTGGCAACATTCCATTCCAATTCTTTCAAAGTCAAATTCCTTTGACAGATTCCATTCCATCCAAAAACATTCTGCGAACCAAACGCTACCTTAGAGTCAACGGAAATACGTGAATTAAGAACTGTGATGATGGCAACGAGGATTCTTATGTATAGTGTGTTCATAATTTCAATTAGCTATTGTTATTATGAATGTATTGTTACTTAAGCATACTTGTTTTATATTGTTATGGTGATTTATAAACGTTAAAGTACGTTTCTTGTGTTGGGATCGTGTATAACCATTTTTATGGTTATCTTTTGTGTAACCCAAAATACGATGGTGAATACACCAACCAGATCTCCTAATTCCACAGAAGAAAGGGCAGTAAATTATTGGGCGGTGGAGAAGCAACCCGAAAGGGTTGGAACTTATGAGAGTCCACCAAGGCCACCTATATTGGGAGGAGGAGGAAGTCACGCGCAACAAACGAATGTCGGTACCTCTAACCCGGTGACGACATAATCGACTATGGAATCTCGCATGATGGAGAACATGATGTGAGTTATGAATAACGCACTGACTCAACAACAAGTAATGTTTATGAAAATGTTTAATGATCGAAGTGTTGAGTCGCGAAGATTGGAGATGGGTACTGGTATGGTAACTCCACCTGTTATCCCGGTACAGAATGTGAATAGAAGGATGGAGAAAGTTTGTTCTTATAAAACGTTTTTGAGCTGCAAGCCCCCTGAGTTCGCTGGGTCAGACAATCCAATTGCTTGTATGAATTGGATAAGAGAGATGGAACAGGCTTTTAGAGCTTGTGAGTGCGATGAAGAATTAAAGGTTAGATTTGGATCCCAGATGTTACGCGGAAATGCTCTGACCTGGTGGAATATCGTGACGTCGACAGTAACGGCTCCGGTTTTGGCCGCCATGGCGTGGGAGTCGTTTAAAAGAAAGATTCTAGAAGAATATTGCAATAAAAATGAAATGGACCGAATCGAATAAGAGTTTCGAACTCTTAAGAAGGACACTTCTTCAGGAAGGGAATACACTCGCATATACCTGGAGAAATTAAATCTGGTGGGGCATGTGGCCTCGACTGAAAAAGAGAAGATAAAGGCATATCTGAAAGGTTTACCGGCTGACATGATGTCACGAGTTCTGTTATCCCCAAGTATGCCTAATGTAAAAGTATTGAAAATATCACAAGTCAGAAGGACATCAGAGATCAAGCAAAGACTTAGCAGAAGAACAAACAGAAGATCATCAGAGCTCTGGCAGAAGACCTCTACTGAACCACCAGAGGAGAAACTCGCCAGAAGACCTTCAGAGCTCTGGCATAAGAGCTCTGGTAAAAGAAGACCTCTATGAAGCTTAAGTCTCGTAGAAATCTCTAAGTGTCAGACACGTGTCCGTACTTTTCACGTAAGCCCTAGAAGGACGAAGACACACTTTCCACGTGTCATTCTAGGGTTAGTTAGTACATTGTCTTTCACTTTATCAGGCTATAAATAGAAGGGTAGTGGAGCACACAACTGTAAGCTTTTGGTGAGAATTATTACTAGAATTGTGAGAGCAAAACACGGCACATTTCGTTCCACTTCTATTGTACGAATTGTCAACTGAGAGATTTCAGAATACACACACAAGAAAGTGTTCTTGGTGTTATTCATATATCAATATACGAGCAGCTTATTTAACTATTGTGTTATCATTTACTGTTCTATATATTGTTATTGTTATTCTCTCGTTATTCCTTGTTACATACAATCACTCATACATAAACAGCTTTATAATGCTTCCGTTATCTTTGATCTTGCTATTTGTATGAGGCAAAGTGAATATGGGAACCTACAATTGGTATCAGAGCCTATTGATGAATCTTTTCTTCAAAATCGGTCATCTATGCAACCATAGAAGTATTCAATGATTTATTTGCTGTTTTGGGGCTTCGATTGATTCAATCACACGAGCCTAAACACAAATATCATTTCTAATGCTTATTTTCTGTTTTGTGCGTATTGGAAATCCAATATTTGATTTCAATAAGATTTGGATAAGTTTTGACAGAAATTAGTGATTCTCTTCACAAAGTCTGATTCTGCACACCACATGTTTGATGAAATGCCTAAATGAAGATTTGGTTCTGTTTGGATCAAACCTGGTCAGATTTAATACATGTGTGTGTTTTGATTCTTTCTCATTCATTGGTCTTATTTGATAGCACTAAGTAGATGGTTGATCTATGATCTCATCCTTGTGTGTGCTTTAGTCCATAGCATTTTTTTTGGCATCTTGGTAGTAAGGTTGTTGATCTCTGATCTAACATTTATTTAAATCCAAGATTGGACTCTATTTGATCCAGATTTTGTTTATATTCCGCTACTCATAATCATTTAAATGAAAAACAAATTCATTTGGATCTTGAAAAGGTTATCTGAGAAAGATTTGGTGATGTGCTACTTTTTCAAAGTCTGGTCAGAAAAGTTTTTATAACTTTGAGTGCTTCTAATCAGTTTTCTGACCTGATCAATTAGAAATCTGAGCATTTGCGCTCATTGTTCTAAAAGTTATGACGATCGTCTTATTTTCCACACCAAAGGTTTTGTGAAACATGGAAACCAACAGCCCTGTGCATCAATGTTTGTTCATTTAGAAGTTGGTTTATGGAGTGATAAGGGTGATTTGATTTGGGAGCTATAAGGATGTATTTGTTGTTGGTTTGACATTGCTCTTGTGTCTAGAACAGTATTGGTATTCACACTTATACCAATTATTTTTGGAGTGATAAGGAAGATGTTTTCAGTTTTGATATGATCTGCTGGATGAATCTGATTTGCTCGTGAAAATCCAAAGCCTAATAAGTTTGTTGTTGTTCACATGATTTATGCGTGCACATAGAGTTTGGATTTTCAGACTTTAATCCATTACAATCAGGATTCACTCAAATCAACAATGTGATAGCATTAAGGGCCAACATTTATCCTATTTCTAAACGAGCAGCTTATTTAACTATTGAGTTATCATTTACTGTTCTATATATTGTTATTGTTATTCTCTCGTTATTCCTTGTTACACACAATCACTCATACATAAACAGCTTTATAATGCTTCCGCTATCTTTGATCTTGATGTTTATATGAGACAAAGTGAATCTGAGAACCTATAATTGTATCACTACAAGATGATGCTTTCTTTATAAAACATCAGGGGAGATTGTTAGATTAAGTTAGCTCCTAATTTAATTAAATGTTTTATAAAGAAAAAGTGTATGGGCTTTTTAGTTAGCTTTATGGGCTTGAGCCTTTTATTGTAAATGGACCATTTAAATAGAAGTTTAGGGGTTCATTTGTCATTTGAGAGGGTTTTAGAAGTTACACACGAAAACACACACTTACTTATTCTCATGAGAGTCATCTAACTGTAAAGTGTGGTGTTCTTCATATTTTCTCCTCCGTATAGTGATTCATTGAATATGAGATGAGTTATTTTATGATTGTTCTTATTGTTCATCTTATCTCTACTTATATATGGATTGTTATTCTATTGTTTGCTGAAAATGGGATCAACAATTGGTATCAGAGCAGATTGATTTGCTTAAATCAAATCGATCCAATCTAACCAGGTTGATTCACTTTTGTTGAGTGCTTTGTTTTTAAAGCTTCATAGGATACTCTGTTTTTCTGTTTAAAACCTGAAACTTATTTGTTACAAGTTTTTGATACGTATTTAAGCTTTCAAGCAAGTTTGGAAATCATCTCTATATCATTTATTGTTCCATTGGTTTACTATTCATCTACTTTTTGTCTAGAATTCTTTCAAAGTACTCATACTCTATTTTTCTGTTAAAATGGCAAACAACAATATAAATGCTATTTATATGGCTGGTTCTTTAACCAAACCTCCTACTCTTCTGAGGGATGAATACCCTCAATTGAAGATCAGGATGATTAACTTCTTCGATGACATGGATAGAGATCTTATGCGATCTGTCAAAAATGGACCATTCCAACCAATGGTTTTGGTTCCTTGTGTTCCTGCTACACAAACAACATAAGAGATTCCTGCTCACTTCGAAATTAAAACCACTGGTTTTACTGAAGAAGAAAAGCTTAAAATGGAAAATGATCTTAAAGCTGTTAGACTCTTGATAATGGCCATTCCAAACGATATTTTCCAAGAACTAGACTCCTGCGTTACAGCTAAAGAAATCTGGTATCAACTTCTAAATCAACTCGAAGGGGGTATTAAAATCCAAAAGAATAGAAGGACCCAATGTATTAATGAAACTTTACAAGAAACCTACAATAGGTTCAATATTTTGATCAATAAATGTGTTAGTGCATAAAATGTATTCAAGATTTAGTGTTTAATTGTAAATGGTCAAAGCATTATAAAAGTCAAAGTAAGGGTGTTGATAGTCAAAGTCAATGCTATTAAGTGAGTTAGTCAAAGTGTATAAATAGGAAGTTTGTAATAGTTGTCATTGTGGAAGTCATTGTGGAGCAATACGTGTGATTCAATATAGAGAGAGGGATGACTTCCTAGAGAGAGAGTTTAGAGAGAGAAAGGGGATCTCATTCCAATCTTGTATCTTTCTCATCTAAATGAAGAATCTCTTGTGTTCTAGCATTGTTACTTGATTAGATCTGGGATCACATGTGGTATCAGAGCCTAGCAGATCCGATTTGTGAATAATTTGAAGGTTTTTGGACATTTTTTGATATTTCGGGTTACTCATGGATTCAGTGATTTGAGGTTGTTTTGGATCGAGCTTTAGGCACAGAACTGTTCGAATTGATTATCTGAATCAATTCGTGCAAGGATTCGGATTCAGAACACGTATATCAACAGATTTGGCAATTTTTGGAGTTTTTGAAAAAGTTCACTGTTCAGATCAGAACATGGACTTCTGTTAGTTTCTTGGTGTTTCTTGCTGAACAAAAGGTGTTCAGAAAGCCCTCGCGACCTACCCTACGAAGTTTCAAATCAATTGGGGTTGATTTGAGAATTTTGAGCACTTAGAAAATTTTCACGTTAAAACTCATAACTGTCGTACGCGTAACTGTTCTTGGTGTTCATAACTGTCGCACGATACTTAGCATCATAACTGTCGCACGATCCTTGCCCGACTACATTTTTAGTCATACAAGTATTGTACGAGAGTTACTGTACACAAAGCTTAGTCACACAAGCTCCATACGACAGTTACTGTTTACCTGACCAAGTCGTACAAGGTTCGTACGAGAGTTGGTCCAAGTCGCACACTTGTTGTACGAGAGTTACTGTTGCTGAGTCCAAGTCGTACACGTTCTGTACAACAGTTACTGTTCACTTGTACTGTCGCACATGTTCTATACGACAGTCGTACGTTTTTGCCCGACAGTTTGTCAAAATTTTACAAATTTACTTTTCTGTGTAAAGATCAATACAAGTAATTTTCAAGATGAATAGAAACGACATAATGAACTCTTTGGGAAGTGATACTAGACCTCCGATTTTGATCGAAAAAGAGTATGAACAATGGAAAGAGAGGTTTGAGGATTTCCTTGAAAGACAATCGAATGGTGATCACTTGATAGATTCTCTTCATAATGGTCTAATGAAACCTGTTCTTAAGGATTATCGTGTTGAGGGTGCACCAGAACCAGATAATAGATTGGTTCCTATTTCCGAGTACACTGTTGATCAAAAAGCAAGATTCGATGCTGACAGGAAGGCAAGATCATATGTGATTATGGGGATTCCGAATGAGGTGTTCAATAAGATTGATAGTTACAAAGATACGGCAAACAGTATGTGGAGACAGTTAGAAAAGATGTTACAAGGGTCTCAGAATGGAAATCAGATGAAAATCACAATATGCATCAATAGGTATGAAGAGTTTAAGGCAAAGGAAGATGAGTCACTTCATGACACATATGACAGATTCATGATTTTACTTAATGAGCTAAGTAAAAACAAGAGCAAAAAGGATATGATCGAATTAAATGTCAAATTTCTTACCTCACTACAACTAGAGTGGAAGAGTGTGGCTAGAAAAATGAAACAAAATCCGAGACTCTCCGATATGCCACTACATGAATTGTATGAGACGATGATGCAAGATGAGGAAGAAATAGATGAGATAAGAGAGGAGAAGAACAAGAAAAAGAAGAAATATTTCTCTCAAGAACCGATTGCACTACAAGCCGAGGTACAACCGAATAACTTTACAACTGATGAATCTGGAATGTTTGATACAGGGTTCAGGGGAAATATTTCTGATGATGGTGTTGAACTACATCAAGCTTTGGTTCTTCTCACAAGGCACTTTCAAAAGAAGTTTTACAAACCTTCATCATCAAACAACAATCTGAGGTATACATCTGGTTCGAGAAAGTTTGAGAACAACAATTATGAAAGGAAACCTTTTGGAGAGCAAAGAGTTGAAAATACTGATAAAAGATTTGAGCAAAGATCGGAGAAAGCTGAAGGAAAGAAGGTGTATGAGAACATGGAGAAAAAGTTTGAATATAAGAAAGTTGTGGAGATTCAAAAGTGCTACAACTGCGGTAATCCGGGTCATTATGCAAGAGATTGTCGAAAGAAGGTAGTAAAGAACACGGATTACTACAAACAAAAGTTGCTTCTTACACAACAAAAGGAAGATGGAATAGCTCTTATAGTGGAGGAAGAGTATTTTCTTGATTATTCTGATGACGAGGGAGAAAATAAAGAGCATGCAAATATGTGCCAAGCAGATTTCGATTCTGACGATAAGGATAAGTCTGACACTTCCTCACAGGTAATGAACTGAATGACACACTAAATAAATTAGCATATTCTGAAAACGAGTATGCTAGTTTATTTCGTGAAATTGAAATAATGGAACCATGTGTTGGAGAATTAACAAAAACTCTACAAAACGAAAGAAAGAAGAATAGTGAGTTGAAACAACAGGTTGACAATGCTGAATTTGAGATAAACGACAAATGTTCTGAAATCAAAAATCTCAAAGCTCAACATGATCAATTTGAATCAGAAAAATTAGTACTTGATTCTTAATTATCTGAATTGAACAAGCAAATCAAAGATTTAGAATCAAAGATAAAAGAAAGTGATTTTTCTTTGACAAATCTTTCAGAAAAGAATTCAGAATTTTTAAACAAAATTGAAAGTTTGGAAAAGAAGCTGTATTTGAGAGATCAATCTGCTCAAACAATTTTCATGAACAAGCCAAGACATGTAAACAATGTCAATAAATATTGGGGACTTGGTTATGAATGTCCAAAATATGGTGCCAAAGTTATCAAAGCAGTACCGACAGTGTATAATTTCGAATGTTTAAGGTACGCACGATATTGGCCCGATTTTGAAGTTTATCGGACTGATGAAAAGGAAACACAAAAAGAAGAACAAAGAAAAAGATCTTTAACAACTCATATTCAACTTCCATTTTGCTATACTAATGAGACGTTGAAGATTCTCAACAATCTAGATAAACCACTTCCAGATAACTACTTTGACATAAATGCTACAAAACCAGTTACTAACAATCAAGTTGTTGTAACTAAGAAATATGTTCCTATGTTGGTTCTAGAAGGGAAAATAGCTGAACTTGAGATCTCTCTTGCTGAACAAAAGATCAAATATGATTATGAAAATGATCTCCTTTCAACTATTTTCTCAACTACTTTTAAGGAACTATCTTCTTGTTACAATGACGAAGTGAAAAAGGAAACTGGTAGAATTGAACATGCTTTGATCAAAAAGTTTTCTGAATCATCAAAGAATATTTTTGATGGTAAACAAAAGATTGATATCAAAGATTTAGAATCAAAGAATAAAGAGAGTGATTTTTCTTTGACAAATCTTTCAGAAAAGAATTCAGAATTTTTAAACAAAATTGAAAGTTTGGAAAAGAAGCAGTATTTGAGAGATCAATCTGCTCAAACAATTTTCATGAACAAGCCAAGACATGTAAACAATGTCAATAAATATTGGGGACTTGGTTATGAATGTCCGAAATATGGTGCCAAAGCTATCAAAGCAGTACCGACAGTGTATAATTTCGAATGTTTAAGGTTCGCACGATATTGGCCCGATTTTGAAGTTTATTGGACTGATGAAAAGGAAACCCAAAAAGAAGAACAAAGAAAAGGATCTTTAACAACTCATATTCAACTTCCATTTTGCTATACTAATGAGACGTTGAAGATTCTCAACAATCTAGATAAACCACTTCCAGATAACTACTTTGACATAAATGCTACAAAGCCAGTTACTAACAATCAAGTTGTTGTAACTAAGAAATATGTTCCTACGTTGGTTCTAGAAGGGAAAATAGCTGAACTTGAGATCTCTCTTGCTGAACAAAAGATCAAATATGATTATGAAAATGATCTCCTTTCAACTATTTTCTCAACTACTTTTAAGGAACTATCTTCTTGTTACAATGACGAAGTGAAAAAGGAAACTGGTAGAATTGAACATGCTTTGATCAAAAAGTTTTCTGAATCATCAAAGAATATTTTTGATGGTAAACAAAAGATTGATATCAAAGATTTAGAATCAAAGAATAAAGAAAGTGATTTTTCTTTGACAAATCTTTCAGAAAAGAATTCAGAATTTTTAAACAAAATTGAAAGTTTGGAAAAGAAGCTGTATTTGAGAGATCAATCTGCTCAAACAATTTTCATGAACAAGCCAAGACATGTAAACAATGTCAATAAATATTGGGGACTTGGTTATGAATGTCCAAAATATGGTGCCAAAGCTATCAAAGCAGTACCGACAGTGTATAATTTCGAATGTTTAAGGTACGCACGATATTGGCCCTAATTTGAAGTTTATTGGACTGATGAAAAGGAAACACAAAAAGAAGAACAAAGAAAAAGATCTTTAACAACTCATATTCAACTTCCATTTTGCTATACTAATGAGACATTGAAGATTCTCAACAATCTAGATAAACCACTTCCAGATAACTACTTTGACATAAATGCTACAAAGCCAGTTACTAACAATCAAGTTGTTGTAACTAAGAAATATGTTCCTACGTTGGTTCTAGAAGGGAAAATAGCTGAACTTGAGATCTCTCTTGCTGAACAAAAGATCAAATATGATTATGAAAATGATCTCCTTTCAACTATTTTCTCAACTACTTTTAAGGAACTATCTTCTTGTTACAATGACGAAGTGAAAAAGGAAACTGGTAGAATTGAACATGCTTTGATCAAAAAGTTTTCTGAATCATCAAAGAATATTTTTGATGGTAAACAAAATATTGATATCAAAGATTTAGAATCAAAGAATAAAGAAAGTGATTTTTCTTTGACAAATCTTTCAGAAAAGAATTCAGAATTTTTAAACAAAATTGAAAGTTTGGAAAAGAAGCAGTATTTGAGAGATCAATCTGCTCAAACAATTTTCATGAACAAGCCAAGACATGTAAACAATGTCAATAAATATTGGGGACTTGGTTATGAATGTCCAAAATATGGTGCCAAAGCTATCAAAGCAGTACCGACAGTGTATAATTTCGAATGTTTAAGGTACGCACGATATTGGCCCGATTTTGAACTTTATTGGACTGATGAAAAGGAAACACAAAAAGAAGAACAAAGAAAAAGATCTTTAACAACTCATATTCAACTTCCATTTTGCTATACTAATGAGACGTTGAAGATTCTCAACAATCTAGATAAACCACTTCCAGATAACTACTTTGACATAAATGCTACAAAGCCAGTTACTAACAATCAAGTTGTTGTAACTAAGAAATATGTTCCTACATTGGTTCTAGAAGGGAAAATAGCTGAACTTGAGATCTCTCTTGCTGAACAAAAGATCAAATATGATTATGAAAATGATCTTCTTTCAACTATTTTCTCAACTACTTTTAAGGAACTATCTTCTTGTTACAATGACGAAGTGAAAAAGGAAACTGGTAGAATTGAACATGCTTTGATCAAAAAGTTTTCTGAATCATCAAAGAATATTTTTGATGGTAAACAAAATATTGATATCAAAGATTTAGAATCAAAGAATAAAGAAAGTGATTTTTCTTTGACAAATCTTTCAGAAAAGAATTCAGAATTTTTAAACAAAATTGAAAGTTTGGAAAAGAAGCAGTATTTGAGAGATCAATCTGCTCAAACAATTTTCATGAACAAGCCAAGACATGTAAACAATGTCAATAAATATTGGGGACTTGGTTATGAATGTCCAAAATATGGTTCCAAAGCTATCAAAGCAGTACCGACAGTGTATAATTTCGAATGTTTAAGGTACGCACGATATTGGCCCGATTTTGAAGTTTATTGGACTGATGAAAAGGAAACACAAAAAGAAGAACAAAGAAAAAGATCTTTAACAACTCATATTCAACTTCCATTTTGCTATACTAATGAGACGTTGAAGATTCTCAACAATCTAGATAAACCACTTCCAGATAACTACTTTGACATAAATGCTACAAAGCCAGTTACTAACAATCAAGTTGTTGTAACTAAGAAATATGTTCCTACATTGGTTCTAGAAGGGAAAATAGCTGAACTTGAGATCTCTCTTGCTGAACAAAAGATCAAATATGATTATGAAAATGATCTCCTTTCAACTATTTTCTCAACTACTTTTAAGGAACTATCTTCTTGTTACAATGACGAAGTGAAAAAGGAAACTGGTAGAATTAAACATGCTTTGATCAAAAAGTTTTCTGAATCATCAAAGAATATTTTTGATGGTAAACAAAAGATTGATCAAAAATGTCTCAAACTCTCAAAGAAAGTGGTAGATCTTGAGAATATTCTTCTTTCTGAGCATACCAATTTGGAAAATGAGAAAGTCAACTTTGTAAACCAAATCAATTCATTTGAAAAGAAGTTGACTGATTTGTTAAAGACAAAAGCTGAATTAGTGATTGTGTTAGAAAACGAAAGAAAAGAATTTGCTTTGAAAAACTGGTTCAATCTTGAAGAAAGCAACTTTCTTAAAGAACAGAACTGTGAACTTTCTCAAAAAGTGACGACATTAGAAAAATATTTGAAAGAAGAAAAACCTAATATAATGTCTGATTTTGAAGATTTTTTCAATTTTGAAAGAGCACAGTTTGAAATTGAGAAAGTAATTTTTGAAAATGAGAAACATTCTCATGAAATGAGAATAATTGAGCTTTCTCAAGAGGTGGATGAGTTAGAAAAGGAATTAGCAAAAGAAAGAAAAGAAAATTCTTTCAAAAAATGGAGTTCTCCTGAGTCCACCAAAGATTTTGAAGTTCACAACGCCGATTCTGATTCCGATTTTGATTTCTCAAAGAAGCTTCCGGACCATACTGATCTTATCTTTACAAATGAAAAACCTTCAAGTACTTTTTGTAAAGGTGAGTGTTCAAACACGAAGACACCACCTTTAGAGAAAAGAAAGAAGGGTAACAAGTCAAAGACAACTCCTGTTCAAAGTTCTCAAGGTTCCAATTCTAAATCTTTTGTTGGTTCAAATACACCCATCTACAAGCCCGTGAAGATGGAATGGAGAGTTAAAGGTACAACACCTTCAAAGAATGATGTAACAAAATCATCTACCTCCACATCAAATGCCAAAAAGAACAATGCGCCGAAAGTTAAATCTTCTGCTAAACCTAATCATATTCATTCTGCAAATCATCTGATTAGGTTGGCACGTAAGAAAATTTGTTGTTCTTACTGTGGATCAAATGATTTTGTGCATAAAGATTATACTTCTTATTGGTACGGTACTTACAGTATTCCTTCAAAGAAATCTGCACCTAACACACTAGGACCCAAGTGCCATTGGGTACCAAAATCTGCTTAATCTGTTTTGCAGGTTCATCATGTGTTGTGCCGAATGTTACATATATATCACACACATGACTGAAAACAGAAGAGAAGCGGTGCAATTTTTTGAAGAGTATATGTACCATTAAGGGTGAGCATAAAAGAGATTTTGGCTTCTAAACATATCAATTTAGGACCCGTACTTCAACGAGTTTGACTTCTAAACACATCAGTTTAGAACTCGTATTTCGTTGTTTTTAGACTTTGATTGTCAATCATACTAATCTTGTTTCATTAAGATCTTTTGCAGATTTTGAAGGGGAGCTTATCTGATTTTAATCAGTCTATCATAACTTGAGGGGGAGCTTAAACATTTCAATGTAAGTTTCTTCTGAACTTAATCTGAGATTGTTTGAAAGAAGAACGACTTTAAAGCATGAAAAACGTTTTCTTAAATGTTCAAACCACTTATCGATTCTCAAACAGATTTTATGAATTTAGAAGTGTGATTTTAAAGGTTTTTCCTATATATATATATATAGATCTCGGATTGTTACATCATCATTTCTGACCGTGTGTTTCTAAAGATTAATACTTGCGTATTATCTTTTCTATACTTTCAATTATTCACACACACCGTTTCAGCTTCATATTGACTTTGTTATTACCATGTCTCAAAACGAAACATTTTTCGATGGTAATACTCCCGCTTGATTTCAAAGTTTGTTGAGCATCATATTCTTTCAGCGTAAGAGAATTAAGCGTTTCATTCAAAGATTGTTTATATTTGTTCATATAAACAAAATATCCAATTCTTTGATACCCTAAACCTTACATGATTATCATTCATGTGATTTGATCTGATTGATACAATGTCAGATTCTCAAACAAGTCTTTCGAATTCATTTCATTCTTTCAATATCCTTGTTTTGAGAAATCTTCAAAGATCAAATGCTCAAATCTTCATGATATTATTGAAGAGCATACTTTCTGATGGCAATGTAAATCAAATGCCGATATTCTTAATTGTTCAAGATAAACTGTTGAACAACACACCATTTTAGGACAAAATTTCATGGGAATCAGTGTGAGGATTTACAAAACTTCTATGGATCCACGTTAACCAGTGTTTCCTACCCAAGAAGTTATCCTTGAGTGATTGAGGGGTGAGGGGTCGAAATCAAAGAATGGGGGAGATTACTCATATGGTTGAGTATCTCATTGTGCTGAGGTAAACTAAAAATTAGAGTTTGGTTAGAAGTGAGCAGATTAAAAACAGAAAGATGGTGTGAGAACCGAGTTAAAAGAATAAGAGAACTCTGCTCCAGCCACTTTCTGAGCCGGGCAGCCATATTACTGATTGGTTCACATTCTTTCGTGACCATTATTGAAACAGGCAACTAGCCCATGCCAACTCTTGCTTTAACCCCACCAGCTACTCATTTCTTTCTTTACAAAGAAATGTTTCAATTTTCTTGGGGAAACAACATATTATCTATCTGATCTTCACTCGGAAGGTTTAGATATTGAAAAAGAAGGAAGTTTGCCCCACCTTCGCTCTTCATTCATGCACATTGAGTCCGTGGAAAACTTGTTGCTGTCTCAACAGTTTACACACTTTGAGCCTATAATTTTCAAGCATAAGTTGCTTCAATCATTTCTACACTTGCACGTACACACAAGGAATATGTTTTCTTGTCATAACGTTCATAGAAATTTCCTTTGTGGTTTTTCGATGATTGAATGGAAGCCCTGGAGGAGTGAACATCAAAAAGCTCCTTTCCAAAGTGCATTCGTTGTACTAAGTGGCTCCGTGCAACTTACAGGCATTATAACTGATTCATCCGTTGTTTCAGGGTTACCACTTTCATTTTGTCTGAATTTGAAAAGATTCGGATAAATATTTTTGGAATTGACGGATATTCAGTTCAGAAGGAGGAGATTGTTATTGGTATTCAAAGACTGCTGAAATTGATTTTGAAGTTTTGATGATCATGATGCTCACAATCATCAAAAAGGGGGAGAAACTATGAAAGTTTCAAATTCAACATAAAGTGAAGTTTTATTGAAGTCAAGAAGCTCGAGTTAAAGAGTTCAAGATGTTTCGAGATGATTTGAAAAAGATTCAAGGTTCAAAGATGTTCATTGTTCAAGAAGTGAAGATACACAGTTCAAAATATTCAAAGCCCGTTAAAGCTCAAACCCAGTTAAAGCTCAAAGACCAGTTCATATTCAAAAGACTGAAGATATTTCTCAAAGATGCAAAGATCTGTGCTACAATGTTTCAAAGATCTGTGATACAAAGATTCAATTTTATGAAGATTTTATTTGAAGACTTTGTTGGTTCTATATGCTCAAGAATGATTATAAAATAATATTACCGGTAATATATGATCCTATAGGGTCACACCATATAGCAAGTAAACACCAAATTGATATTTATAAGAATTTGATTCTTTATAAATATTAATTATATTCTTGATAAATATTATTAATTATATTATTGAATATAATTTATAATATTAGATGCAAATAATAAATTCTAGTTTATTAATTAATATGATTGGCTCATATGTAACTAGAATTAAAAGGAGGGACTTTAGTGATAAAGTTTAAAATAGTTAAAATTATGATTTTAACCATTTTAAACTTGGAGGACTTAAAATGTAATTTTGCATGGAAGGCTTGACTCTCATTGGCCCTCTTGGGTGGCAATGTCATAAGCCTTGAATATGTAAACTACTTTTCATCCCATTTTTAAAATACACATGCAAAACCAACAAAAGAAAGAAGAGTTTTTCTCTCCCTCTCCTCTCTCCATTTTCGGCCGAAATACACACTTTGTGTGTGTGTGTTTTTGTTCTTCCAAATTCAAGTATATTGTACACTTGAATAAGAAGTTCTCTTTGCATCAAAGTTCAAGAAGGTACTAGCATACATCAAGGTGTTGGAGCTTGTTGGTGGACTTCTCTAGAGGAACTCTTCCTTGAGTTCTTGCCATCTCCATCTTCATCAAACTAGAAGACTTTGCAAAGGACTACAAAGGTTGTACTTTCTAAAACCCCCTATGTATGTGTTTTAATCTTTCATGTTCATGCAAATGGATCCTTGGTGGGTGTTAAAATGTTTTAATATTGTTCAAAGTTTTTAAGCTTCCGTTGCAAATATTATGATTTTTGAAATCTTATTTTGAACAAATCCCAACAAGTGGTATCAGAGCCTCTTTTGCATGCATGTTTAGATTTTTTGTTTATATGAAAAATGCTTGGTTTTTGGAAGCCATGGGTGATTTTTCATTATGTATGAAGAAGTTCATACATGGCATCTTTGGCAATTTTTATATATAATTGTTATCTTATGTGACCAAAATTTACATGCATTTTTGTCATAAAAGTTGCCTTAGAAAAACAAAGTGTTTGTTTATAATTTTATAAATGTATATAAAGTGTATAAACAAGCCAAAGACCCCTTTTTATTTTATAGTTGTAATATTTATTTATTCATAAAGTATGTAATAGTAAATAGGCATTCTTCTTTTTGTTAATTTTTATATATAAATAGATTTATGTTAGATTAGATTTATTTATATAAAATGTAACAAGTTTGAAGAATGAAGACCTTTTGAAGACTTTCAACAAGCCATGGAGTTCCTAGAAGTTTTGCATGCATTTGGATGTTCTTGCAAGTGGGAGCTTGAAGACCTCAATTTTTTTTGGTCATCTTGTCCCTTAGGAATGGACTTGACATTCTTGTTTGGTTCACAAGAATTGTCACTAGATTTTTGGCTTGGTTTATACACTTTCTACATTTTTTTTATACGTTGATATTTTATGTTGATATTATCATGTGTGGTTGAAATAGGATTTTGCATGCTAGATAATATTTTGAACATAAAAATAAATCATCTTTTGGAGTTTGGTTTTTGAAAATATCCTTTTATTGTAAAATGATAAAATAGGAGGGATTTAAGCAATAAAGTTTAAAATAGTAAAAATTGTGTTTTAACTATTTTTATACTTGGAGGGTTAAAAGGAAATATTGCATGAGAGACTCAAACCTCATTGGACCATTTTGTGGTCCAATAGGAGTTGCATGTGGTCTTGTGCCTTTTGAATTAAAAGAGAGAGAACATTTATTTTAGAGGAAAATGAGTTATTTTTTAAATAAAAGGAGTTTTATTATAAAAACTCTTAAAAATTTTGAAGTAGTAAAATGAGTTAAAATTGTGATTTTAAAACTCATCCAAACTCCATGTCTAAATAATAAAAGGTTGTTTTATTAAAAGGACTAAAATTGGTTCTAATGCGCTCAAACTCAAACTTTAATATAGGGTATTAGTTTAAAATTGACCGCAACGAAATAGTTAATAAAATGGAGATTTTATTTTGAACTAAAAGAACCAATAAAAGAAAAATATGATTTTAAATAATAAGTACCATGTGATATTGGATGTATGCAATATACATGATACAATATGTTGTTTATAAAACTAGAATTATAATACATCTAAAATCCCTTTTAAAATGCAAGTCTATGCCGTCCTTTTGAGAAACACTCAATACGCCACTATGACACCCTTGTGGGATAAATGTCACCTAACCACTTGGATTGTCTTGTGATGGATGAGGTGATTCTTATGTCTTTGTGGGATAAAGGTCACCTAACTTCATGGATGTAAGTTTCACACGTTGTTTCAAGTAGGTTGACTTGATTGGGATTCGTTTTGTGATAAAGGTCACCTAAGCATTAGAAACCCAAGGCATAGACGGGATCAAACATGCCAATTAACAAACAAGTTGTTAAGGATCCCATAACGCTAGGAATTACATTCGATGTAATCGATAAACGTTATCTACCTTGTTGGATTAAATGGACGGGATAAAGGTCACCTAACCGTTTCATTTATTTTGCAATGTTGGATCCTAGATTTTATGCAAATTAATGTTTTTAGAAAATGAAAGGGTAATTAATTTGATTAATAATTAATATTGAAAATACTATATTAACTTTGTTAAGTTTTGTAGATGGCCCAAAATGCAAACACTACAATTGATTCACCCCTAAGAGCTTTTCTTAACGAAGAAAAGTTAAACACTCAGAACTTCCCGATTTGGTTTCACAAATTGAGACATGTTCTCAGACGTGAAAACAAATCATACGCACTTATCATACCTCATCCTGAAGAACCTCCCCTTACCTCCATAGAAGCTCACGATACTTGATTGAAACATAATGATGACTCAATCGATGTATCACGTCTTATGCTTGAAACCATGGTTCCATCCTTACTAGAAAGAATGGAAACGTTTCCACTGAGGGCATTTGACATGGTAAACCCATTAAGGATCCATTATCAAACGTATATGGTCTGTGAATGCTTCAATACAATTGGAGGAAGGCCAAAACGTAAGCCCTCATATTCACAAAATGAGGACACACCTTGACTATTTGGATAGACTTGGCTATCCTTATTCCAATGGGAGAGCCGTAGATGTGATCCTCAAATCTCTGACCAACGCATTTGATGTTTTTGTCGAGAATCTGAATGTAGTGATAGATGAGGCAACATTGGTCATAGAAGAGGAGATTGTCCTTCTGAGAAATAAATGTTTTCTAACGAAGGAAAGTCCTTCAGGTATCAATATTTAAGATAGAACTTTTACCTTTCTATCTTACACTTGTGTATTTGATACTAAGTGTAGAACTCACTCTTGTAATATGTTACAGATAATCAAGAAAGGTAAATGACTGAAAGACAAGCAATATGGTGATCCATATAAGCAAGGAAGCAAGATTGCGTACTAAGCTTATAGGAGATTTTATTATAAAACCATATGGCTTGTATTGTTAAATAAGTTTGTTTCGAACAAGGTTTAAATTTAGTTTGACTATATTATTATTTTTTCAGTCACATGTTTATTGATTGAATGAAATTCACTTAACCGTTTTGGAAACGATTATATTCATATTCAAATTGAATTATTCTATTTCGAGAACTAGTCCTCCTAATTGAATAATAAAGTGAATCTCAAAAGTCTTCTAAAACATAGTTCTATATAATCACCATAAGACTCAAATGTGATTTGAATCAAATCTACACATAGTCAACTTAATCAAGAAAAACATTAAACGCATATCTAAATTTCAAAACTGTGGTATTTTTGAAACTAAATATAAATATTTTCATTTGAAATATGCGATCTTGATAAAGTTGAATATAGCTCTTTTCTCTAATTCATAGAGAAGAAGAAAAAGGTTTTGTTAGCATTCATACATGTTGATGTATGTGGTTTTTCAAAACCAAGTCTAGACATGGTGATAGGTAATACAAAGTCTTCACTGATGAATTTGGAACATAAAGATGAAGCATTTGATGTAATTCAAGTTGTTTCAAAGTGAGGATTAAGAAAACAGCTCAGCAGGACCATTAAAGTCTTTTCTAATATAGGAGGATAGTAACTAAACCAAGAACTCTTGGATCATCTTAGAAATTGTGTATATCCGAAAGGATAGACCAAACCTTATTAAATATAGTTCGCTCTACGATGAGTAGAAGTACTATCCCTATATCAATTCGGAATTTTATGCCCTAGTTACCATAAACTATATGTTATGGCACCAACCAAAAGGTAGACAAAACACCTTATAAGATTTCGTATGAAAAGTTTTTCATCCTTAATCTTAGTTGAAGGCGTGGGTTTATGAAGCTCATGTGAGACAATAAGCTTCAAGTAAACTCGACCCAAAATCTACTAAATGCATATTTTGTAGAATATACTATAAATTGTTTAAGATACCGATTCTACAATCCCACAAACAATAAAATTGTTTATTGTTCCAAAGCCAAGTTCTTAGAAAAGCAAGTTTTTTTGGGCAAGGAAAATGGGAGATTTAAGGAACTTGAAGGAAATCAAGAACCTCATAACCTAATGCACTTATTGGTTGGCACTAGTTATCAAACAAAGGTTGTTGAAACTGAGCAATTTGATTGATCAGAAACTTAGTAAAAACACCAAGTGTTCGCAAATCTAGTAGAATCATTCAGAAATTCGAGAGATATCGATTTCTTATAACTAATAAAGAATGATGTATGACTGGGTTCTAGTAAACCCATCAACTACCAAAGTGCTATGTCAGATTCTGAATCTGGTGAGTGGCTTAGAGTCATGACCACTTAGATACAATCCGTTCATGGATCAGTACAAGTATCACAAAGCAGAAGTCTTCATTTTGACAGGAAAATTAAAAGTTTAATTTTCATCAAAATAAAAGACGACTCATGCATTTACTAAAACTAGTGGGAGCGCAGTAAAATTCCTAAACCTGTATGAGCAAGACATACTAGCATTTGGAAATTAACTTTCCGACATAGCAAAACATCATGTTGTGGCTCGGACAGTATTTCCTTAATAAAAGACTTAGAAAGGGCTAATCTTGTTCTTGAAATAGAGATCTTTAAAGATTGAATCAAGACGACTTATAGGTTTAAGTCAAAGTGCATATGTAGACATGATCTTGAAAGGTTCAAGATGCAAGGCTCTAAAGGTAGTTTCTTGCAAGTATGATATCACATCATTTTGAGCATGTCTCAATATTCTAGCACAAAGGCTGAGCTAGATAAAATGATTAGTATTCCATATGCTTCGGCAATTGGATCTATCATATATACCATGACATGCACTAGATCGAGTGTATCATAATGCTTTAGAGCATTAGAAGGAGATACCAACGAAATACGAGGGAAGGTCATTGGATGACTATAAAGAACGATTTAAGGTACTTACAAAGAACCAAGGAAGTGTTCGTTAACTGAGGGTTGGAAGAAGATCATAGTAAAATGTTGCACTGATGATAGCTTCCATAAAAATCGAGAAGGTTCTCGATCACAAAAGGGGAAATGTCTTCATTATAAATGAAGAAGTAGTTCACTTGAAAAGGTTCAAAGTGAAGGTAAAAGTTGCATAATACACTACAAAATAAGAATACATTGCTGCTTTAGAAGCCGCAAAAGAAAGATGTTTGGATGAAAGAGTTCATTGTAAAGCTAGGTAGATGCCTACCATTCAGGATCATCTAGAAATCCTTTGTGAGAATATGGGTGCCATTACGCAAGCTAAAGGACCCTATCTCACATCAGAGTACCAAGCATCTACTCCAAACATTTAACTATATTTGGAATAAAGTTAAAAATGGAGATGTTAGTGTTCACAGAGTTTACACAAATCAAGTTTCTGGATGAACCCATTCATGAAGCTCCTAATGCAAGCTAAACTTGAAGGGTCATGTTTGAGCTATAGGACTTCGTTATTCTAGTAATGGGATTTGATTTGAATTTAGTATTTGGATATTGGAACAGGTTAAGCAACAAGTATAGTATTTAGTTAGATATATAGGATATGATCTTTTCATACTCGTTGTGTTCTATATTAGCATGTTTTAAATCCTTGAATAAATTAGTTATTCAAAATGTCCATAGTCGATCATAATTGTGGGAGCAACTATGAAGTAAGACTAATATGAATTGGATTGGTTGACTTTTAAGAGTAAAAGTGGCAAAGTGTTGCAACCAAGTTCATAGGTACTTGTTAGGGAGCAAGTATTGGACCTGACCCGCTTCAAGATCACCTTATGGATCGTCGTCATAAGGGAGTCTTGAATAAATGTAGTATCTTTGTATCCTTCGACCTGAGATGCATATTTGGGACTCAAATGTAGGGAGTGTTATGCTTTGATATGGTTAACCGTTGTTCTTGAAAAAGGAAGCTATAAAGGCCATTATTGGGCATGGCATGAACTGCATGAGAGGCGTATGTAGTCATGATGGGATTTTTTTTTCTCTAAATATGTTAAGAGTGAGACATCTAAGGTGCCTTACCAAAAGTTGAACAATAGATGAGAATGATAGTGATCCATGTCTCATGTTCAACATGATGTCTAAACAAGGGATAACTGATACCACACCTTATACGTCAATTGAAGCTATGAGCTTACGGGAATTGGATGTTGTTGAATGGCACTTACAGTCATACATTGCTGGGGGCAGTGAGATGTTGCTAGACGCCCACCACTGTTTATATCATTCTATAATGCAATCTTGAGCAAGTGGGAGATTGTTGGTTCTATATGATCAAGAATGATTATAAAATAATATTGCCGGTAATATATGATCCTATAGGGTCACACCATATAGCAAGTAAACACCAAATTGACATTTATAAGAATTTGATTCTTTATAAATATTAATTATATTCTTGATAAATATTATTAATTATATTATTGAATATAATTTATAATATTAGATGCAAATAATTAATTCTAGTTTATTAATTAATATGATTGGCTCATATGTAACTAGAATTAAAAGGTGGGACTTTAGTGATAAAGTTTAAAATAGTAAAAATTGTGATTTTAACCATTTTAAACTAGGAGGACTTAAAATGTAATTTTGCATGGAAGGCTTGACTCTCATTGGCCCTCTTGGGTGGCAATGTCATAAGCCTTGAATATGTAAACTACTTTTCATCCCATTTTTAAAATACACATGCAAAACCAACAAAAGAAAGAAGAGTTTTTCTCTCCCTCTCCTCTCTCCATTTTCGGCCGATATACACACTTTGTGTGTGTGTTTTTGTTCTTCCAAATTCAAGTATATTGTACAGTTGAATAAGAAGTTCTCTTTGCATCAAAGTTCAAGAAGGTACTAGCATACATCAAGGTGTTGGAGCTTGTTGGTGGACTTCTCTAGAGGAACTCTTCCTTGAGTTCTTGCCATCTCCATCTTCATCAAACTAGAAGACTTTGCAAAGGACTACAAAGGTTGTACTTTCTAAAACCCCCTATGTATGTGTTTTAATCTTTCATGTTCATGCAAATGGATCCTTGGTGGGTGTTAAAATGTTTTAATACTGTTCAAAGTTTTTAAGCTTCCGTTGCAAATATTATGATTTTTGAAATCTTATCTTGAACAAATCCCAACAGACTTTGACCAACACCGCAAAGATTTGAAGTTTACGTTTCAAGATCTTGATGACTATTTGACTTTGAAGATCCAGTTGAAGACTAAAGCAGTCAGATTGGATATCTGAAGACAACGCTTATTCGAAGATTCATCAAAGCTATTTTTCAAAGATTGATCTTCCTTCAAAGCGAAGAGGGAGATTGTTCAAAGTGCTTAAAGTGTTGAAGATCTGAAGATCACAAAGAGCTAAAGACTATCGTCATCAATTTTTTTAAATCTTGAATCCATAGGGGGAGATTGTTAGTGCATAAAATGTATTCAAGATTTAGTGTTTAATTGTAAATGGTCAAAGCATTATAAAAGTCAAAGTAAGGGTGTTGATAGTCAAAGTCAATGCTATTAAGTGAGTTTGTCAAAGTGTATAAATAGGAAGTTTGTAATAGTTGTCATTGTGGAAGTCATTGTGGAGCAATACGTGTGATTCAATATAGAGAGAGGGATGACTTCCTAGAGAGAGAGTTTAGAGAGAGAAAGGGGATCTCATTCCAAGCTTGTATCTTTCTCATCTAAATGAAGAATCTCTTATGTTCTAGCATTGTTACTTGATTAGATCTGGGATCACAAAATGTAAGAAATGTGGGGTTGTAAGGTTGAAGGAAGACAACAATGTATTATTCTTGAAAAGTTTGAATGATGAGTGGCTAAATCTGTATATGTCCCTACAAGCTAACCAAGATCTGGATGCATGGTCTCTTACTAATGTGTATGGCACCTTAGCTGCACAAGAGAAGGATGTTGTCAAACAAAAGGGCAAATCTACTATTGCAGGTCCACTAGCATTAATCTCTGACTGAAAAACACCCTCAGAAAGGAAATCTAACAAAGATAATATTGGAAGAGACAAGAAGAAGGAGAAAGTCGTGAAGAAGAAAGAAAAGAAAAGCCTCATAGCAGAGAGTGAAGATGAGGAAAGTTCGTCAGATGATGATGATGATGCTGACATCAATGCTTTTGCCCAATCTCTTGCCCTGATCACCCAACAATTCAACAAGAGATTTGGCAAGAAAGTATTGACAGAAGAGGAAAGTATGAGAGAGAAGAGAGGATACGAACAGAGAACTACAACTTACCACCAGAACAACAACAACAACAGAGCTGCAACAGAGTACATACCACAACAGTTCCAACAGAGATACAACCCACCGGCTCCACAGAAGCAAGCAGATGCTGCTCAGCCCATCAATTAGAACGATGGAAGATGTTTTCGATGTGGAAAACCAGGCCATTATTCTGCCAACTGCAAAGGTAGACTGGTAAAGGACCAGGACTACTACAAGAACAAATACAAGTATAACTTCAGATAAAAAAGTTATGTGGCAGAGATGGAAAACTGGATCTCTGATTCGTCCTCTGATGACGAACTAGAGCAGGCCAATTTCTATTGGGTGGCTGTTGATGATGAAAGCTTAGAAATGAGTGACTGGCTGACAGAGGAGATACCAGAGAGGTCAACAGAGACATGCGTTCCCTTAATGTCTTGCGCGTTCTATGCAACAGACTCTACTGACAGAGCGCTGGAGACCTCTAAACCCAGTGCCAAGGTATGTACATTCTCTGAATCCAAATCTGACTCCGAAATGGAAATGAATGTATCATTGCTTGCTGAGGAATTTCAAAACCTAAAACAAAAGCTTTATGAAGAAAAAGAACTGAGAAAGCTAGCTCAGAAAGATCTGTCCTTCTACAAGAGAGAGAAGAATCTCTTGGAAATGGAGAAGGAAGAAATTTGAAAATAAAAATCCGAGTTAGAACTTTTACAAAAACAAAAGGAAGCCTCATTTTCTGAAAAATGCAAAGAGTTTGAAGAGGTTTTAAAACAAATGGCTGAAGAGGTTAAGAAATCAGAATATAAAAGGCTCAACTCTGTGGCTCTCAAAAACTATTTTCAAAAGGAAAGAGATGTGTTACATCAATCCTTACAGAGGAAAGAGATTATGGGTTTCAGCGACCTTGATCCCTTCACTGGAAGGAAGAAGACATCTCTGTCCTCTACCTTCTGCATTAGGAAAGTCCAGATGCCTGATGGATCTGGTAATGCTGTTTTTAAAAGAGCTAAAACTTCAGTAGGGTTAAGGACCAGAATGCTATGGTTTAGAAATATCAGCTATGACTCCTCTGATCATGAAAAGGTTACAAAACCATCTCTACAGTTTATTCTTGATCAAGGAAAAGCTGAAATCAATATTTCTAACTCCGCCAAAAGCCTTGATCCTAGGGAGATCTTCATCTTTAGTTCCTTCAAGAAGCAGAAGCCTGCTGCCTCTGTGGTTGGTCACTCTGATGTCAAAAATCAGAGTGAACTCAATCCTGATGCTCCAGTCGTTTCTCCATCCTCTGAAAGTGTGAGGACTTCATTTGAAGAAGTTCTACTGAAAGTTCTTGCAGAAAACTCCATTTCTGATGCTTTGAAACCCAAACTGAGAAAGTTTAAAACCTGTACCATCAAAGTTTTGAATCCTATTGACTCCTCAAGAGCAAATGTTTCTCTGAAACCCAATGATACTCACACCTCTGCCAGAGCCACTTGAGATTTTCTAGACTCTGACTCTGAGGTGGATGAGCAAATTTTCTATGCACCCAAGACTATTATGCACAAACCCAAACAGGCGTTTGTAGGATCTGGAATTTTGAACAATGTCATACATGTTTCTAATAACACATCCAGAATCCCACCATGCCTGGTTTTAAAAATATGGGTATCAAAATTCTTTCTTCCGAGGAGTTAGAAGATAAGAGAAAAGAGAAAGCCAAGAGTATTCCTGTGAACCATACCTCTGTTCCTTATGCTTACAAACCTATAAGGTTTACTCCAGAACAAAAGGGAAAATGGAAAGTCAATGACCAACCTATCTCTAATTTTGCAGTAAATCAGAGAGGAAAATCTTTTTGGTCCAAGGAATCTCATCAAGAGAAAAATGCCACTTTCAAGAAAACAAATCCGGACAGAAAGTTTGTAAAAACATCTAATCCTAGAATTTTTCAATCTCAAAAGGCATGTAATCCCCAGATGTTGAATAGAAACAGCAACATGCATCAATCATTTTCATGTTCTATCAACTTTAATTGCATTAAGCTTTTGTTACAACTGCAAAATCATCTGAATGGTCAACACTACATTCTGAATCAGTCACAAGAAAGGAAAAATCCTAAGACTAACCATCAGAATATGCATAGAAAATTCGTCTGACACACCATCAAAGAATGGAAAGCCAACAGGTAAATCAGTAAACACCCCCAAGCCTAACAAGAAAGGACCCATTATGCAATGGGTACCTAGAAAGAACTAATATGTCTTGTAGAATCCACATGTGCAGATCTGGTACTTAGACTTAGGATGTTCGAGGCACATGACAAGCAACAAAGAGCTACTGATCTCATTCAAAGATAAAATGGGAGGTGCAGTAACCTTTGGAGGTGATGGACAAGGACATATTAAGAGTTATGGTGTTTTAACCAATGGAGGTGTTTCTGTATCTAAAGTTGCTTATGTTGAAGGTTTAAATCATAATCTGCTTAGCATAAGTCAATTGTGTGATCATGGTTTTGACGTTAATTTTAAGAAGAAATACTGTTCTTTGTTAGTTTCTGAGTCTGGTCAAGAGCTTCTAAGAGCCGACATAAAAGGCAATCTTTACAAAATGAATTTCAATCCCAATCAAAGTTCTAAAACAGAAAACTCTATTTAGTTTCTTTAAATAAGGAAGATGCTTGGCTCTGGCATAAAAGATTTGCACACTTGAAATTTTCAAATCTTGACAAACTTGTGAAACTGAACTTAGTTAAAGGTCTGCCTTCTCTTAAATTTGACAAAGACCATCTTTGTTCTGCCTGTGAATTGGGTAAGCTAAAAGAGGCTTCACACAGAACAAAAAGTGATCACAACTGCCCTAGACCTTTGCATATGCTTTATGTGGATCTCTATGGTCCAATCTCTGTGCAAAGTCTATCTGGCAGAAAATATATTCTAGTTCTTATAGATGAATATTCTAGATATACTTGGGTTGAGTTCATCAGAGTAAAATCTGATGTCCCAGAAATTCTGATAAATCTATTACAGAGAATACAGGTTCCGCTAGGTCTGAAAATCCAAAAGCTCAGAAGTGATAATGGGACTGAGTTTAAAAATGCAAAAATTGATTCCTACCTTACAGAGGAAGGAATCTCCCAGAACTTCTCCGCTGCCAGAACTCCTCAACAGAATGGTGTCGTTGAGAGAAAGAACAGAACTCTGGTGGAAGCTGTTAATGCCAAAAATCGCACACGAGTACAACTTGAGGTTGATTATGGAGCTTAACAACTAAAGAAAGGAATCTCTCGACAAAGCGTGCGATTAAGATGAAAAATGTAAAAGAGACAGAGAATTTGGTGACGCGGGAAAAACCTCAACGAGGAAAAAACCCGCGGACGACTATGGAAGTCGTCACTGCACTATGGTCGCCAAACAGGGGCGACGTCCTTATGTTTCAGGTGTCGATCGTACAGAGATTACAATACAAATGAAGGAAAGACTTCGAAATGTTAAGTAACAAGTGTTTCGAATGTAAAAACAATGTGCGTCGTGTATACGGTCTGTGTGTCGTGCGTAAAAACTATGCGTTGAGCGTGGGAGTCGTGCGTCGATGTCGTGCGTCGAGAGCGATCTGTTGTGAGAAAGTTCTTTTCTTCGTATGTTCTTGAGTACGTAGTGTGATTCTTGGATGCGGTCCCCTTCAATGATGATGGAACTCTATATTTGTAGCCTTCGGATGCTTTGATTGATTTCTTGAATGCTTTACGTAATTGTCGTAACGGACATTGTCTTTAATGCTTTTAATGGCCCTTTACTGGTTGTAGCCATTGGTCATTAATGACGTTGACTCCTGCATTAAACTTTGAACAAACGTAACAGTCATAACGAACGTTAGTTGGTCGAGGTCGCATGGGCTTATGCGACGGTCGTGAGAACTAGACGACATCGTGGTCGAGTGTCGTGAGGTAGATAACATACGATTTGACTTTTAACCAAGAGACAAAGTACTATAATTTTACCTCACTATGGGGAAGTAAAATAAGTGTTTTCCTTACCTTGGTCGTGGTCGAGACTGATGAAATTTTGCCCCCAAAATTTTAAAAAGTGGAGTGGCAAAAAAAAGTTTTTTAAATTTTGCTTGTCGGGGGTTCGAGGTTATGACACGTGTCGAAAGTTACCTTGGTTGTATTGGAACTGAATCGGTTTAATTCAAACTAGAGAGGGAAGTCGAAAAGAGGGTAAAGTCGTGACGTCACGCTGACGCACGATGATTCTTAGCAGCTGTCATAGACAGGTGTCGGCGATCTGTGTGGTCATTCGAAAAGACAAGGGCGCGTGTCGACCATCGAGGGACTCGATCTGACACGATCGATTACACAAATAGAGTCCACGATGGTCTATTTTCGTTTACGATTTCAAAAGGTTTTACACAGAGATTTTTCTTGATTTCTTTGCTATTCTTTGTCCGATCTTTTCTAATCCTGCAAGAATCTTCGACTCAGTTAGGATTTTTCGAGGTCTAGAGCGCTTATATCTATAAGATACGACCCTTCAGTTTTTGTATGCGTCGTAAATCCATTGCTAAGAAGCCTAGGAAAAATTGGGATATCTGGGGTCTTTCAGATAGACAGACGTTGTTGACGGGGATAGAGATGTCGACAGAGCCTAGAAGTACCATCAAAAGCGAGGAGGATATTGACGACTTCAGAAGTTTAGCGGGAATTCCTGCTGGGATAACTATAAGCAAGGCGGGCAGGATTCGTCCCGAGATATGCCCTGATGGGTACGTCGTCATATACTAGTATCCTTTCAAGATAGGCGTCCAGTGGCCGTATTCGCCTCTGGCGAAGGCATTCATGTGCGATTTCGATTTGTCGCCGGGACAACTGATGCCCCAATTCTGGCGAGTTATCTAAGTTATCGAGCGACTTACTTCGAACTGGGAGTCGCCTATGAATGTGAGGGATTTACTGATGGCGTACAAGGTCAAGAGTGATCAGTACCGCCGTTATAGTTTGTTTTCGAGGTACAAGGGCGAGCACACCTTGGTTTTAAAGACGACAGTCAATGACCGAAAGTGGTAAACCTGGTATGTGCTTGTGCGAGTGGCGACGTTAGATACCGATAGTGACTGGATCAGATCTGGTTGGAATATGACGGGTAAGCCTTTTGTCGTACTTCTTATGTCACTTTGTTATTTGGGGGCTTTCCGTCTAATATTTTTTTTCTTATGTGTAGATATTAATTTTGACAAGGTAAAACCTGACGATGACTCTAAAGCCAAGGTCAAGAAGTTCCTGGAGTTTAGCGCTGATGATCGATCGTACGTCACGCGTCATCTGATAGATGAGGACGACGATACTGTTTTCTTGGGCGATAGAATGCGGATGGGTCGAGAAGAGAAAGAAGAAGAAGAGGAATATGAGGAGACTGAGGAGGAAGAGAAGGGGGAAGAAACAGAAGTAGAGATAACTGGTCTTTCTCTGTTTCTCAATCGTCTAACTTTTTTCTTTTGCCATACAGGAGAATCTTGGTCGAGGATGACACCTGCTGCTGCAAAGAAGACGACTCAAATTGATCTGGCTCGCAAGGCGAGGGAAAGCAGGAAGAAGGATGCCTTCTACAACTGGGTCGGGGGTCTTAAAGAGAAAGGATATCCCGACAGCTGGGTCGGGACTCCTAAAGAGGACAAGGATGTCCGTCCTGAAGGAACCGTCGTCGAAGACGGGTGGCTCATTGAGAGTCGTTCCGCCTGAGAAGGCGAAGGCGTCGACCGTGTTTGACACGATCGGCGCAATATCTGTTGATACTGCGCAACCGACGACGATGTCTCATACTGCGCAACCGGCGACGATGTCTCCTACTGTCGTGTCTAGCCCTTCGATGGCCGACAAGGGCAAAGGTGCGCAAACGAGTTTTGGGGAGGAAACGACGATCGATTTTACGTTGCCGTCGGATTTCTTAGATGATAATGTTTTAGATGGGATAAAATTGTTCCCCCATTTGGGAAAGTATCAGCTCCCTTCTTTCAGAGAGCGTTTCAACGGAGTTTCCCTCGAAGATATGGAGTCCCATGTTGCTGGGCTAACGTTCTTGGTAAGTCTATCTTTCAAGACTTTATCTATTTATTGTTGTCGTGTATTTTGTTGATACGTTTTCGTATGTTTTCAGACGTTTTAGTCTTCCTTGACATTGTATGCTGAAACGACGAAGGTAGAAGGTATAATGGCTTCTGCTATTATTTGGGCAAAAAATCACGTCGCTCGACCGCGACCAGAATAGGTAAGTCGAGAGTTCCTTACGACGCTAGACCATAGCGTCGCCCGATCCGCACGACTATTATATAAGAACGTGCGACTTCGACCAAAGCTAACGTTAACCATGACCGTTTATTAAGTGTTTAATGCAGGAGTAAAAGTCATTAAGGAGCAACGACTATAACCGACGCAATCATTAAACAGCCGGCGACCGTTTCCAACCGTTAAGGCCATTAAAGGAGCATTCATGGATGAAGCTAAAGACGCGAAGACTATAAATATCAAGCTCAATCAACATTTCAACACATCGAATATCCGGTGATTAACAACCGAAGCAATATTCAAGAACACCTGAAGTGAAGAACCATTATTCTAAGTATCGCTCTCGACGCACGACAACAACCCTCGACCAGCAGTTCACACTTTGTTTCGTACACAACAAACATCTATTTTTACATTCAAACACTTGTACTTTACATTTCGAAGCATTTCCTTCATTTGTATTGTAATCTCTGTACGATCGACACCAGTATCCAAGGACATCGCCCCTGATTGGCGACCATAGTATAGCGACGACACCCACTGTTGTCCGCATGTTTTTTCCTCCATTGAGGTTTTTCCTGCGTCATCAAATCCCTTGTTTCTTTATTTTATTTATCGTCGCACGTCTCGTCGAAAGTTCTTTCTTTAGTTGTTTAAGTCCACATCGACCTTAAGTTGTCCTTTTGGTGCGATTTTTGGCATTAACAGTTTGGCGCCATCCGTGGGACTACATCTAGAGAAAATCCTCGACGAACGTGCATTCTACTAATAGTTTCTTGGAGTTTCTTCTATTTTCTATTGCAGGAAAATGGCAGCCCCTGGAAATCCGCAGCAAGCCGTCGCTTAGATGTACCAGGAGCTCGAGGTTGCCAGGAATCAACTCAATGCAATGGCAGAGCAGAATCGCAGAGCAGCTGAAGAGATCGCGTGGCTAAGAAATCCTTTTGGACCCCAGAATGGTCCTAGACCATTCATCCAGAATCCAGGTCCGGGACCAGGCCCGTCCGCACAGAATCAGCATCCAGGTCCGTTCATGCAGAATCAGCAGCGGGGTCCGTTCATTCCGAATCCCCAGTCTGGGCAGATTCCCCCTCAGCACATCCGACCACCACCCTTGAACAATGGATCCCAACCATTGCAAGGTGGCGCCCAGCCATTTCAGAATGGATCCTAGCCGTTTTCCCAGCCGTTCCAAAGTGGTCCGCAACCTTTCCAGCAAGGATCGCAACCTTTCCAGCAAGGATCGCAATCTTTCCAGCAGAGATCGCAGCCATTTCAGCAGGGACCACAATCGTTTCAGAATGGACCGCAACAATTCCACTATGGGTCGCAGCCATATTTTGTCCCGTTCAACGGGGACACCAATGGTTCATCGCATGGTAATGGCACTAATCCAGGGACCAATCCCTCGACAGGGGCAAATCCTGATCTTAACGATCCCGTCGCCCAGCGTTTGAAGATGTTAGAAGACCAAAATGAGCGCGTCCTGTCCTTGCTCGCCAAGTTGCCTGGGGCAGCCGTGCCTGTCGATGTCGAGCCTCGCTCGGGGTATCAGGCATCGCCCTTCATCGACGAGATCACCACCGTCGAGCTCCTAAAGAAGTATAACATTCCTACCTTCACTCCCAAGTATTCGGGTGTGACCAATCCAACCGAGCATGTCGCGCAGTATAAGCAACTCATGTGGACAATCTCGATTCCACACATGTACCGGGAAGTATGCATGTGCAAGAGTTTTGGGGCGACTCTCACTAGCCCAGCTCTCCAGTGGTTGATCAATCTCAAACCCAAATCTATCGGGTCGTTCGCCGAATTGGTCAACCAATTCTCCCGGTAATTCGCCAGCAGTCGTAAGATGGATAAGCAGACTAGTGATCTGTACTATGTCGTGCAGAAGACCAATGAGTATATTCGAAGTTATTTCAATAGATTCAATGCCGAAATGATCAGTATCCGCAATTGTGACATCAAAACTGCGATCGAAGCCTATAAGCGTGGTCTAGACGATAGTTCAGGTCTATATATCGATCTGACCAAGTATCCCCCAGAGACTTTCGAAGACGTCCGAGCTCGAACCTTAGCATATATGAGGGTCGAAGACGACGCAGCCTTTCGTCGCAAACACACTGACGACAAGAAGCCGTTAGGTGTCAAGAAGCCAGAATTCAAGCCAAAAACCATATCCAGAATAGAGCCAGCGCGTCAGATTTCAAACGTTCGTTTCAAGATGAAGGCAGAAGCTAAAACCGCGACTAAATTCCCCGTGTATCCCAAGATCTCCTCTTATGGGTTCAAAGGGTCAGCTAAAGACTTAGTCGAAGCTCTGAAGACCACCCAAGCAACCATCCGGTGGCCGAAGAAGTCTGACTTGGACGATGCTAAGAAGGATAAATCAAAGTGGTGCGACTTCTACGTCGACCATGGTCATGCGACAGATGATTGTATCGCACTCAAGAAGGAATTGACATATCATGTTCCATAAGGCAATCTCAAAGATATTATTGATAATTTCGTTATTAACAGCCATCGACCGTCGACTCCCGAGCATGCAAAAGTTGTCAATTAAAATCCCCTATGCCATTGGGAACCCTGAAGATCGAGAATGAGTCGAAACGTCGCTATGGTGCCCTGTCGTACGACGACATGATCAATCACAGACAGTATCTCATCGGATCGTCGTGTCGTCCTGTCATTTAAAACCTATCTTTCTTTCCAAAAATAATAGGATAATAAATGACAGCGGGGCAATACCCCATGAAGGAGAAAGGTATGATTTCTAACTCTTTTCCATACAATTTTTTCTCACAAACAACTACTGACTTAAGCATCGGAGGGTCGTTGGTGAGCCAACGACAAACCCTCGACATCGTTTTATCGCAGGATCGCACGACATAGACAATCAGGTCCATGACTTGATCACACCTTACAGCTAGTCGAACGACTTGGTCGCACGATCGCATAGACGGCTTCGCAGCCTGAGCTTCTTAACTTAGAAAAACTTCGCGTTTTGAATAAATACCTTAGTCGCATGTATTGGTGTTTGATTACAATACATTCTAAACGAATGCCTTATTTTTTCTTTCTTATACCCTGTATGGATGCTTTGATCGTATGTTCTCATATTTTATAAGTGCCTTGGTCGCATGATTTCTATGTATCTTATGTTCAATCGATGCGATAGTTGTTTACCAAAAAAGTTCAAACCAAAAAAGTGCATTCATCAGAAAAATTGTCAAAAACGCGCTCGACCACCAACGGTCGAGCAGTAAAACAAAAAAGAAAGAGAAAATTCTAAAACTAAAGAAGGAGCATCCGCTGCATCCTTGCCTGAAGTCTCATCTTGAGGACCTTCGCCTACCATCTCTTCCTCGACGTCCTTCTCATCATCTGAGTCCAGATCCCTCTCGGTCCCGACGCCATTCAAATAAATGTCCAGTTCCTCCTTTGCAGAGGCAAGAGGATCTTTTCCCAGCAAATGCCGTCGCATGATAGCAGCCCGAGCAGTCAAACGATCTATGGCAAAAACAGCCCTACCCTCGTCTTTAGCAGCCCACACTTCTTTCTCCAAACTCTCCACCTTGGACTTATAATCCTCAGCCTCTTTCGAAACAGCAGCCAAGGATTCCTTAATCTTTTCCATCTCCTCCCTTTGCTCGGCAGTCATGGACAAGGACTGCTTCAAGCGATGGCTAAGATCCTCCTTCGCATGATTAACGATCTCCATATGTTTTAAAGCGTCAGCAAGACACTTCGATAGATCCTCCGTGCGACCAGTAGCATCGTTTGCTCGATCCAATGCTGCATTCTCCCTTTCGCGCGCAGCAGACAAGAGATCTTTCACCTTCGCCGTTCCACTTCGCAAGGCCAAGGAAGCTTGAAGTGCCTGCGAAATCATAAAAGACAGACATCATCAGTGGACAACGACAACGACAACGACAACGAAGTCTGGGCCTAGACAAACTAAGTCTTGAAAGAAAGACTTACCATGAACACCAAGCCGGCTACATGGGCATCCGTCTCCTCGACAGGAAACCCCTCAAAACGCTCCCTGAAAGATGGAAGCAGGAATTTATCCAGGTGAGGGAACAGGTTCGTCCCGTCTAGGACATTACATGTCATAAAGTCCGATGGCAGCGTAAAGTTGACCGTCGTGACCTTCTCCCCTCCCGTCGAGTGTTCCTTGCCCTTGTCGGCTGACAAAGGATTCGATGCGGCAGACGGGGACTTCACCGTTTTCGCCGGAGGCGCAGAATTGATGGGTGTCGCTGCAATCACCTTCTTGGGAGATGCGACCCCTACCTCTTCGGGTGTAACGACTCTCGACGAGTCATTAACCCCTGCCGACGACTCCCTCAGAGTCGTCGTCCTCGTCTTCTTCGGAATTTCAGGGCCAGCAGACATGGCTTTTAGCCTCTTCTCTCTACCCTGACGAGCATGCTCCAGCTCAGCTGCTCTCTTAGCAGAAACCTTCAACACTTTAGGTTGAGACTCTCCTGGAAAAAAGGAATGTCATAAAACACGCAAAGGAAAAAGACTCGAGGTAACATAGGAAGAAAAGGAAAGAAAAGCTTACTCGTCATCCCTCTCCTTCCTCTCGACTTATCTTCCTCCTATTCTCTTCCTTTCTCTTCACACTTCTCCCCCTGGTTCTCTCCTGAAGATTCTAAATCGTCGTCATCCACCGAGTGTCGCACGACGAAAGACCTTTTGGCGACGCTAAATTCTAAAAACGAATTGATCTTTGCTTGAGAGTTAGCGTCTGGCTTCACGACCTCGAATTTTATGGCTGTCAACATACAAAAAACAAATTAAAAATCACATGTAAATCATCTACAACGCACGCTAGATGAAATGAAGAGGCTCACCCGACATATTCCAGCCCGTCCTAATCCACTCACTCTCTGAGTCAAGAGACAACTTACGCACGAATACATATCGAGTCTTCCACCCACGGTCATTCACAGCTGTCCCTAAAACCAGGACACTATCACCCTTGAGCCTAAAGTGTAAGATACAGCGATGAAAACTATCCTTTTTGGCCTGATAAGCCAAGAGAAGATCACGTACACCCATATGATTCCCCCATCCTTTCGACAGACGCTCAATCACTTGAATAACTCGCCAGAATTGGGGCATTAATTGTCCTGGTGCTAAATCGAACTCCAGCATAAAAGCTTTGGCTAGAGGCGAATACGGCCATTCAAAGCCTATCTTAAAAGGGTATTCGTAGATCACGATGTACCCCTCAGGACATTCATTTGAGCGGATCTGACCTGGACGAATCAATTCGATCCACGCATGAATTTTCGCTAACTTTCTAAAGTCACGGAGGTCTGATAGCTCTTGAATAACACTCTCAGGATCCCTTGACATTCCTAAACACAAAATTTACAGGAGTCAAAGAAATCGTACCTTACTTATAGGCGCGCTAGACCCCGGAGAACCTAATCAAATCAAAGAAATTCACAAGTTTGGAAAGGATCCGGCGAAGAATGGCAAGGAAATCACAGCACAAACCCTTCAAAGGCGAAACAAGGAAGGATTCGTCATATCTTTTACTTATACGAACAAACCGAATTCCTTGATGATCAACACGCGTCCATGTCCTCTCGTATACCTATCCGAATCTTCGACACCTGTCTTCGACAGCTGGTAAGCATCATCGTGCGTCAGTGTGACGTCACAACTTTTCAACTTCTCGTTCAGTTAAAGTCGAACAGGTCTAGTTCCACGACAACCAGGTAAGTCCCTCAACCCAGGTCACAAGTCTAAGCGTTCGACAAGCAAAATTTGAAACTTAAACTTGACATTCAATTTTCAAATTTTGGGGGCAAACTGTTTGGGCAAAAAATCACGTCGCTCGACCGCGACCAGAACAGGTAAGTCGAGAGTTCCTTACGACGCTCGACCATAACGTCGCCCGATCCGCACGACTATTATATAAGAACGTGCGACTTCGACCAAAGCTAACGTTAACCATGACCGTTTATTAAGTGTTTAATGCAGGAGTAAAAGTCATTAAGGAGCAACGACTATAACCGACGCAATCATTAAACAGCCGGCGACCGTAACGGACAAAGATCATTACTCCGGCGACCGTTTCCAACCGTTAAGGCCATTAAAGGAGCATTCATGGATGAAGCTAAAGACGCGAAGACTATAAATATCAAGCTCAATCAACATTTCAACACATCAAATATTCGGCGATTAACAACCGAAGCAATATTCAAGAACACCTGAAGTGAAGAACCATTATTCTAAGTATCGCTCTCAACGCACGACAACAGCCCTCGACCAGCAGTTCACACTTTGTTTCGTACACGACAAACACCTATTTTTACATTCAAACACTTGTACTTTACATTTCGAAGCATTTCCTTCATTTGTATTGTAATCTCTGTACGATCGACACCAGTATCCAAGGACATTGCCCCTGATTGGCGACCATAGTATAGCGACGACACCCACAGTCGTCCGCAGGTTTTTTCCTCGATTGAGGTTTTTCCTGCATCATCAAATCCCTTGTTTCTTTATTTTATTTATCGTCGCACGTCTCGACGAAAGATTCTTTCTTTAGTTGTTTAAGTCCACATCGACATTAAGTTGTCCCTTTGGTGCGATTTTTGGCATTAACAGCTATAAGGGAAGAAGATGCGGCATTAGAGAGGGAAAGATCTGCTCTGGAACGTGAAGAAGGGACGTCGGTGCGACTCGACGATGCTTTGAATGAGTTGGAGGCCGTCGGCCATGCGAGGGATGAAGCAAAATCGCATCTAAAGGAGTCTCTGACTTTGATGCACGATCAAAGAGAGGAACTAGATGGAATGAAGGAATCCTTGGCTACAAAGAAAAAGGGAGCCGAGGAGTCCAAATCCAAGGTGGCGAGCTTAGAGAAGGAGCTAGAGGAGTTGAGGGATGAGAACAAATCCCTTTTTTCCTTTGCTCGACTTACTGCGCGTGCGGCGATCATGCGACGTCACTTGTTGGGCAGAGATCCTCTGGCGTCGGCATCAGACGAGTTGGACCTCTTCTTCAGGGAGGTCGGGACCGAGAGGGATCTTGACTCGGATGATGAGAAGGAGGTCAAGGAGGAGGAAGGTCCCCAGGGTGAGACGTCAGGCAATGATGCGACCTATGCTCCTCCTCTGCCTTAGAAAATATCTTTGTTTATTTTTGTTCCCTGCTACTCGACCGTCAGTGGTCGAGCTTTTTGGATGTATATAAGACAGTAAGTTCGGTGAATGAAACTTAGATATCTTTTGATTTTGTGTCTTATATTTTTTGCACATAGATACAACGTCAATTGTAAAATTCACCAAGTGGTAAGGGAACAGGAATTCATGCGACTTAGGCATCTAGCTCAACATAATATTTAAGATATAAGTCATAAGACGTTTAAGCCGTGCTGGCGTACATAAGCATATGCAATCATATCATTCATTCAGAGCATGTAAGTCTCTTAAGTTAAAGAACTGAAATCGTGGGGTTGGTAGACCTTATGGTCGTACGACTAGACCATATCATGCCCTTGAATCATGCATTCCTGTGATGGGATAATCGAGTCATGGACTCAATTGCTTATATCGTGCGATCCTGCGGAAGCTTACTGGTGTCATACGACAAACTCAGTGATTTATGTCGTGCAGTCCTGCGATAAGACATCGTCAGAGGTCAGTCGTTGGCTAACCAACGACCCTCCGATGCTTAAGTCAGTAGTCGTTTGTGATAAAAAATCGTATGAAAGAAGAGAAAAGAATTTAGAAAATGTACCTTCTCAGATTCTTTTTTACTTGATGGGGGATTTGCCCCCCGTCATTTACTATCCTATTTTCTCCAGGAAAAAATAGGTTTTAAATGACGAACCGACACTGAGTTTTCGAGGACTAACATCAATGTCTATGTCGACTATGTTTTCGTGCGACATGGCAGAATAGTCGGCATATTCCTATAAAAAAGGCATTAGTTTGTCTATAAGATCAGAGATAGAGAGACGTACCTGTCGAGACCTTATGGTCAAGTTTTCCTTTATCCAGGACGATTTCTTTGACCTATGACTGCCAAACAGCTTATTTTCGCGGTTTTAGGGTGGCCTTATAGCAGTCACGGGCGACTTTCGGCTCACTTTTGATTTTTTGGACTCCCCATGGCGTAGGGAACTTCAGGGTCTGATGATACGTCGAGGGGACGGCTTTCATTTCATGGATCCACGGTCGACCTAAGATAATGTTATAGGCCGACGAACAATCGATGACACTGAACTTAGTCTGCTTGTTGATTCCTCCGGCATAGACCGACATGATGATCTCTCCATAGGTGCTCGTTGCTTCTACGTTAAAACCGACCAAGGTTGTCGAACATCGGGTGATTTTCGAGCGATCGATTCCCATGGCCTTGACGATGTCAAGGAAAATGACGTTCGCTGAACTGCCCCCATCGATCAAGACTCGTCGGGTTAAACAATTGCCAATCGTGAGTTGAATGATCAACCCGTCATGATGCTTCTGATAGGAGTCACCGAGGTCGTCTTGATCGAACACAATCTTCATAGCTTCTAGTTCTAGATCTCCTTTTGGCCTCGATGAACATGGGATAGGTCGATCGTCAGGTGCTTGACTGGCATGACACTTGGCTGTAGAGTACGTCAGACCACACACGTCGGAACCACCAGTGATGCAATTGATGAGCTTCGCATGCTCGGGGGTTGGCGGTCGATCGTCGCTAGTTGGAGCAACGACGTTATCGATGATATCTTTAAGATTTCCTTTCGGGACATGATATGCTAACTCATTTTTGAGAGCTATGCAATTATCTGTCGCGTGACCATGGTCGACATGGAAGTCGCACCACTTTGACTTATCTTTCTTGGCGTCGTCCTGATCGGACTTTTTTGGCCACCGGATGGTTGCTTGGGCGGTCTTCAGAGCTTCGACCAAGTCCTTAGTGGACCCTTTGAATCCATAAGAGGATATCTTGGGGTACTGAGGAAATTTGGTCGCAGTCTTGGCCTCTGCTTTTGTCTTGAACCGGACGTTCGAAATTTGGCGCACAGGCTCTACTTTGGTAATTGCCTTTGTCTTGAATTCTGGCTTCTTCACACCTAACGACCTCTGGTCGTTGGTATGCTTGCGATGAAAGGCAGCGTCGTCCTCTACCCTCATATATGCTAGGGTTTGAGCTCGGACATCCTCAAAATTCTCTGGAGGATACTTGGTTAGATCAGTGTACAAACCCGAACTGTCGTCCAAACCACGCTTGTAAGCTTCGATTGCGGTCTTGACGTCACAGTTGCGGACACTAATCATCTCTGCATTGAACCTATTGAAGTAGCTTCGAATAGACTCATTGGTCTTCTGTACGACATAATATAGGTCACTGGTCTGCTTCTCCATCTTGCGACTGCTGGCGAATTGCTGAGAGAATTGATTGACCAACTCAGCGAACGACCCGATGGATTTGGGTTTGAGATTGACCAACCATTGGAGGGCAGGACCAGTGAGGGTTGGTCCAAAACTCTTGCACATGCATACTTCTTGGTACATGTGCGGGATCGAGATCGTCCACATGAGTTGTTTATATTGCGCGATGTGCTCTGTCGGATCTGTCACTCCTGAGTATTTGGACGTGAAAGAGGGGACGTTATATTTCTTCGGGACCTCGACGGTCGCAATTTCATCAATGATGGGCGACGCCTGAAACAATGATCGAGGCTCGACGTCGACGGGCATGGCTGCCCCGGGTAGCTTGGCGAGGAAAGACAGGACACGCTCGTTCTGATCTTCTAGCATCTTCAACCGCTGGGCAACGAGGTCAATAGGATCAGGATTCACACCTGTCTGCGGATTGACTCCTGAACTGGTGCCATTGTCGTGCGACGAGCCATTGGCGTCCCCGTTGAAAGGGACAAAATACGACTGCGACCCATTCTGAAACGGCTGCGATCCATTCTGCATGGGTGGTGGCCTTATATGCTGAGGAGGAACTGTCCCGAACTGGGGATTTGGGTTGAACGGCCCAGGCTGCTGGTTCTGCATGAACGGACCTGGATGCTGATTCTGAGCGAACGGACCCGGATGCTGATTCTGAGCGAAGGGACCCGACCCTGGACTTGGATTATGCGCGAATGGTCTAGGACCATTCTGACCGAACGATCCTTGGCCTGGATTCTGAATGAATGGCCTAGGACCATTCTGGGATCCAAAGGGATTCCTCAGCCGTGCGATATCCTCAGCTGCTCTTCGACTCTGCTCGGCCATGGCATTGATTTGATTCTGAGCAACTTCTAGCTCTTGATACATATGAGCAATAACATGCTCTTGATTTCCTGGGGCTGCCATCTTCCTGAAATAGAAAACAAGGGAAACTCCAAGAAACCGTTAGTACGACACACGTTTGTCGAAGATTTTCTCTAGATGGGGCCCCACGGTGGGCGCCAAACTGTTAATGCCAAAAATCGCACAAAAGTACAAGTTGAGGTTGATTGTGGAGCTTAACAACTAAAGAAAGGAATCTCTCGACAAAGCATGCGATTAAGATGAAAAATGTAAAAGAGACAGAGAATTTGGTGACGCGGGAAAAACCTCAATGAGGAAAAAACCCACGGACGACTATGGAAGTCGTCGCTGCAATACGATCGCCAAATAGGGGCGATGTCCTTATGTTTCAGGTGTCGATCGTATATAGATTACAATACAAATGAAGGAAAGACTTCGAAATGTAAAAAAAATGTGCGTCGTGTATACGGTCTGTGTGTCGTGGGTAAAAACTATGCGTTGAGCGTGGGAGTCGTGCGTCGATGTCGTGCGTCGAGAGGGATCTGTTGTGAGAAAGTTCTTTTCTTCGTATGTTCTTGAGTACGTAGTGTGATTCTTGGATGCGGTCCTCTTCAATAATGATGGAACTCTATATTTGTAGCCTTTGGGTGCTTTGATTGATTTCTTGAATGCTTTACGTAACTGTCGTAACGGACGTTGTCTTTAATGCTGTTAATGGCCCTTTACTTATGTGTTGATATTAATTTTGACAAGGTAAAACCTGACGATGACTCTAAAGCCAAGGTCAATAAGTTCCTGGAGTTTAGCGCTGATGATCGATCGTACGTCACGCGTCATCTGATAGATGAGGACGACGATACTGTTTTCTTGGCCGATAGAATGCGGATGGGTAGAGAAGAGAAAGAAGAAGAAGAAGAGGAATCTGAGGAGACTGAGGAGGAAGAGAAGGGGGAAGAAACAGAAGTAGAGATAACTGGTAAGTATCCATTTGCCTTCTTTTTGCTCGACCTGGTCTTTCTCTGTTTCTCAATCGTCTAACTTCTTTCTTTTGCCATACAGGAGAATCTTGGTCGGGGATGACACATGCTGCTGCCAAGAAGACGGCTCAAATTGATCTGGCTCGCAAGGCGAGGGAAAGCAGGCAGAAGGATGCCTCGACAACTGGGTCGGGGGTCTTAAAGAGAAAGGATATCCCGACAGCTGGGTCGGGACTCCTAAAGAGGAAAAGGATATCCGTCCTGAAGGAACCGTCGTCGAAGACGGGTGGCTCATTGACAGTCGTTCCACCTGAGAAGGCGAAGGCGTCGACCGTGTTTGACACGATCGGCACAAGATCGGTTGATACTGCGCAACCGGCGACAATGTCTCATACTGCGCAACCGGCGACGATGTCTCCTACTGTCGTGTCTAGCCCTTCGACGGCCGACAAGGGCAAAGGTGAGCAGACGAGTTTTGGGGAGGAAACGACGGTCGATTTTACGTTGCCGTCGGATTTCTTAGATGATAATGTTTTAGATGGGATGAAATTGTTCCCCCATTTGGGAAAGTATCAGCTCCCTTCTTTCAGAGAGCGTTTCAACGGAGTTTCCCTCGAAGATATGGAGTCCCATGTCGCTGGGCTAACGTTCTTGATAAGTCTATCTTTCAAGACTTTGTCTATTTATTGTTGTCGTGTATTTTTTTGATACGTTTTCGTATGTTTTCAGACATTTCAGTCTTCCTTGACATTGTATGCTGAAACGGCGAAGGTAGAAGGCTTAATGGCTTATGCTATTAGGGAAGAAGATGCGGCATTAGAGAGGGAAAGATCCGCTCTGGAACGTGAAGAAGCGACGTCGGTGCGACTCGACGATGCATTGAAAGAGTTGGAGGTCGTCGGCTATGCGAGGGATGAAGCGAACTCGCGTCTAAAGGAGTCTCTGACTTGGATGCACGATCAAAGAGAGGAACTAGATGGAATGAAGGAATCCTTGGCTACAAAGAAAAAGGGAGCCGAGGAGTCCAAATCCAAGGTGGCGAGCTTAGAGAAGGAGCTAGAGGAGTTGAGGGATGAGAACAAATCCCTTTTTTCCTTTGCTCGACTTACTGCGCGTGCGGCGATCATGCGACGTCACTTGTTGGGCAGAGATCCTCTGGCGTCGGCATCAGACGAGTTGGACCTCTTCTTCAGGGAGGTCGGGACCGAGAGGGATCTTGACTCGGATGATGAAAAGGAGGTCGAGGAGGAGGAAGGTCCCTAGGGTGAGACGTCAGGCAAGGATGCGACCTATGCTCGTCCTCTGCCTTAGAAAATATCTTTGTTTATTTTTGTTCCCTGCTACTCGACCGTCAGTGGTCGAGCTTTTTGGATGTATATAAGACAGTAAGTTCGGTGAATGAAACTTTGATATCTTTTGATTTTGTGTCTTGTATTTTTTGCACATAGATACAACGTCAATTGTAAAATTCACCAAGTGGTAAGGGAACATGAATTCATGCGACTTAGGCATCTAGTTCAACATAATATTTAAGATATAAGTCATAAGACGTTTAAGCCGTGCTGGCGTACATAAGCATATGCAATCATATCATTCATTCAGAGCATGTAAGTCTCTTAAGTTAAAGAACTGAAATCGTGGGGTTGGTAGACCTTATGGTCGTACGACTAGACCATATCATGCCCTTGAATCATGCGTTCCTGTGATGGGATAATCGAGTCATGGACTCAATTGCTTATATCGTGCGATCCTGCGGAAGGGTACTGGTGTCATACGACAAACTCAGTGATTTATGTCGTGCGATCCTGTGATAAGACATCGTCAGAGGTCAGTCGTTGGCTAACCAACGACCCTCCGATGCTTAAGTCAGTAGTCGTTTGTGAGAAAAAATCGTATGAAAGAAGAGAAAAGAATTTAGAAAACGTACCTTCTCAGATTCTTTTTTACTTGATGGGGGATTTGCCCCCCGTCATTTACTATCCTATTTTCTCCCGGAAAAAATAGGTTTTAAATGACGGACCGACACTGAGTTTTCGAGGATTAACATCAATGTCTATGTAGACCATGTTTTCGTGCGACAGGGCAGAATAGTCGGCATATTCCTATAAAAAAGGCATTAGTTTGTCTATAAGATCAGAGATAGAGAGACGTACCTGTCGAGACCTTATGGTCAAGTTTGCCTTTATCCAAGACGATTTCTTTGACCTGTGACTGCCAAACAACTTATTTTCGCGGTTTCAGGGTGGCCTTATAGCAGTCACGAGCGACTTTCGGCTCACTTTTGATTTTTTGGACTCCCCACAGCGTAGGGAACTTCAGGGTCTGATGATACGTCGAGGGGACGGCTTTAATTTCATGGATCAACGGTCGACCTAAGATAATGTTATAGGCCGACGAATAATCGATGACACTAAACTTAGTCTGCTTGTTGATTCCTCCGGCATAGACCGGCAGGAAGATCTCTCCATAGGTGCTCGTTGCTTATCCGTTAAAACCGACCAAGGTTTTCGAACGTTGGGTGATTTCCGAGCGATCGATTCCCATGGCCTTGATGGTGTCAAGGAAAATTACGTTCGCTGAACTGCCCCCATCGATCAAGACTCGTCGGGTTAAATAATTGCCAATCGTGAGTTGAATGATCAACCCGTCATGATGCTTCTGATAGGAGTCACCGAGGTCGTCTTGATCGAACACAATCTTCATAGCTTCTAGTTCCAGATCTCCTTTGGGCCTCGATGAATGTGGGATAGGTCGATCGTCAGGTGCTTGACTGGCATGACACTTGGCTGCGGAGTACATCAGACCACACACGTCGGAACCACCAGTGATGCAATTGACGAGCTTCGCATGCTCGGGGGTTGGCGGTCGATCGTCGCTAGTTGGAGCAACGACGTTATTGATGATATCTTTAAAATTTCCTTTCGGGACATGATATGCTAACTCCTTTTTGAGAGCTATGCAATTATCTGTCGCGTGACCATGGTCGACATGGAAGTCGCACCACTTTGACTTATCTTTCTTGGTGTCGTCCTGATCGGAATTTTTTGACCACCGGATGGTTGCTTGGGCGGTCTTCAGAGCTTCGACCAAGTCCTTAGTGGACCCTTTGAATCCATAAGAGGATATCTTGGGGTACTGAGGAAATTTGGTCGCAGTCTTGGCCTCTGCTTTTGTCTTGAACCGGACGTTCGAAATCTGGCCCACGGGCTCTAGTTTGGTAATTGCCTTTGTCTTGAATTCTGGCTTCTTCACACCTAACGACCTCTGGTCGTCGGTATGCTTGCGACGAAAGGCAGCGTCGTCCTCTACCCTCATATATGCTAGGGTTCGAGCTCGGACATCCTCAAAATTCTCTGGAGGATACTTGCTTAGATCAGTGTACAAACCCGAACTGTCGTCCAGACCACGCTTATAAGCTTCGATTGCGGTCTTGACGTCACAGTTGCGGACACTAGTCATCTCTGCATTGAACCTATTGAAGTAGCTTCGAATAGACTCATTGGTCTTCTGTACGACATAATATAGGTCACTGGTCTGCTTCTCCATCTTGCGACTGCTGGCGAATTGCTGAGAGAATTGATTGACCAACTCAGCGAATGACCCGATGGATTTGGGTTTGAGATTGACCAACCATTGGAGGGCAGGACCAGTGAGGGTTGGTCCAAAACTCTTGCACATGCATACTTCTTGGTACATGTGCGGGATCGAGATCGTCCACATGAGTTGTTTATATTGCGCGACGTGCTATGTCGGATCTGTCACTCCTGAGTATTTGGGCGTGAAAGCGGAGACGTTATATTTCATCGGGACCTCGACGGTCGCAATTTCATCGATGATGGGCGACGCCTGAAACCATGATCGAGGCTCGACGCCGACGGGCACGGCTGCCCCGGGTAGCTTGGCGAGCAAAGATATGACACGCTCGTTCTGATCTTCTAGCATCTTCAACTGCTGGGCAACGGGGCCAATAGGATCAGGATCCGCACCTGTCTGCGGATTGACTCCTGAACTGGTGCCATTGCCGTGCGACGAGCCATTGGCGTCCCCGTTGAAAGGGACAAAATACGGCTGCGACCCATTCTGAAACGGCTGCGATCCATTCTGCATGGGTGGTGGCCTTATATGCTGAGGAGGAACCGTACCGAACTGGGGATTTGGGTTGAACGGCCCCGGCTGCTGGTTCTGCATGAACGGACCTGGATGCTGATTCTGAGCGAACGGACCCGGATGCTGATTCTGAGCGAAGGGACCCGACCCTGGACCTGGATTATGCGCGAATGGTCTAGGACCATTCTGACCGAACGATCCTTGGCCTGGATTCGGAACGAATGGCCTAGGACCATTCTGGGATCCAAAGGGATTCCTCAGCCGCGCGATCTCCTCAGCTGCTCTTCGACTCTGCTCGGCCATGGCATTGATTTGATTCCGAGCAACTTCTAGCTCTTGATACATATGAGCAATAACATGCTCTTGATTTCCTGGGGCTGCCATCTTCCTGAAACAGAAAACAAGGGAAACTCCAAGAAACCGTTAGTACGACACACGTTTGTCGAAGATTTTATCTAGATGGGGCCCACGGTGGGCGCCAAACTGTTAATGCCAAAAATCTTACACAAGTACAACTTGAGGTTGATTGTGGAGCTTAACAACTAAAGAAAGGAATCTCTCGACAAAGCGTGCGATTAAGATGAAAAATGTAAAAGAGACAGAGAATTTGGTGACGCGGGAAAAACCTCAACGAGGAAAAAACCCGCGGACGACTATGGAAGTCGTCGCTGCACTACGATCGCCAAACAGGGGCGATGTCCTTATGTTTCAGGTGTCGATCGTACAGAGATTACAATACAAATGAAGGAAAGACTTCGAAATGTAAAGTAAAAAGTGTTTCGAATGTAAAAACAATGTGCGTCGTGTATACGGTCTATGTGTCGTGCGTAAAAACTATGCGTTGAGCGTGGGAGTCGTGCGTCGATGTCGTGCGTAGAGAGGGATCTGTTGTGAGAAAGTTCTTTTCTTCGTATGTTCTTGAGTACGTAGTGTGATTCTTGGATGCGGTCCCCTTCAATGATGATGGAACTCTATATTTGTAGCCTTTGGGTGCTTTGATTGATTTCTTGAATGCTTTACGTAACTGTCATAACGGACGTTGTCTTTAATGCTGTTAATGGCCCTTTACTGGTTGTAGCCGTTGGTCATTAATGACGTTGACTCCTGCATTAAACACTGAACAAACGTAACAGTCATAACGAACGTTAGTTGGTCGAGGTCGCATGGTCTTATGCGATGGTCGTGAGAACTAGACGACATCGTGGTCGAGTGCCGTTAGGTAGATAACATACGATTTGACTTTTAACCAAGAGACAAAGTACTATAATTTTACCTCACTATGGGGAAGTAAAATAAGTGTTTTCCTTACCTTGGTCGTGGTCGAGACTGATGAAATTTTGCCCAAACAGAAGCTGCCAGAACCATGTTAGCAGGATCTGATCTTCGAATTAACTTCTAGGCAGAAGTAGTCTCAACAACATGTTTTACCCAAAACAGAGCTGTCATTGTGAAAAGATTTAAAAACACCGCTTATGAGCTGATCAACAACAGAAGGCCAAATGTGAAGTACTTTCATATTTTTGGTTGCAAGTGTTACATCTTGAATGACAGAGATCAATTGGGAAAATTCAGTGTAATGAGGGACAACAATCAGAGAAAAGAGAGCCTGCACAAGAACTATCATCACCCCCTCTGACCAATATTGGAAGAAATTCCTTATATGAAAGCTCCCCCTCTCAGAGCCCTGCTGGTACCTCACAGAGCAATGAAGCAACTCTCCAGAGTAGTGTGCTTCAGAGCCCTGGTGCCAATCCTCAGAGCTCTGACGCTGGCATTCACCTTTTCCCTTCAGAAGCACAGACACCACCTCTTGTCCATGCTCCCATGACCAGATAGACAAAGGATCACCCCCATCATCAGATTATTGGTGCTACTAAAGATGGTGTAAAGACAAGATCTGCAACAGCAAATGAAGCTTACTTTGTGAATTTCTTAAGCATGATTGAGCCAAAAAAGATAATTGAAGCCCTGTAAGACACAAACTGTGTTGAAGCCATGCAAGAGGAACTTCTTGAATTTGAAAGAAACAAAGTTTGGTCCTTGGTTCCACTTCCAAAAGATAAAGCTGCTATTGGAACCAAGTGGGTTTTCAGAAATAAGAAAGATGAAGATGGAATAATCATCAGAAACAAAGCAAGGTTGGTTGCAAAGGGATACTGCCAAGAGGAGGGCATTGATTACGATGAAACCTTTACACCAGGGGTTAGATTAGAAGCAATCAAAATCTTTCTAGCCTATGCTGCTCATAAAGGTTTCAAGGTCTATCAAATGGATGTAAAATTTGCTTTTCTGAATGGCAAATTGCAAGAGGAAGTGTATGTCCAGCAACCTCCAGGCTTTGAAAGCTCAGAGTTTCCAGATCATGTATACAAGCTAGACCAAGATTTGTATGGGCTTAAACAAGCTTCCAGAGCCTGGTCTGAAACTCTGTCCTCATTTCTGTTGGTCAACCACTTTGAAAAAGGTACTATGGATACTACCTTATTCTTTGGGAGATATAAATATGATATACTTCTGGTACAGATATATGTTGATGACATTATCTTTGGGTCTACTAGATAATAATATTGTGATAGGTTTGAGGATTTAATGAAAAGTGAGTTTAAAATGAGCATGATGGGAGAACTTTCTTTCTTCCTTGGTTTACAAGTCAAACAATCCATCAGAGGCACCTTTATCAGTCAGTCAAAATATGTATCTGATATTTTGAAAAAGTATAAGCTCAATAACTCAAATCCTATGAAAACTCCTATTGCCACTAGAGTTAAACTTGATCATGATCCTCAGGGTCAATCTGTAGATATCAAGAACTACAGAGGCATGATAGGGTCACTTCTGTACTTAACTGCTAGCAGACCTGATATAATGTTTGCAACCTGTCTTTGTGCTAGATTCCAAGCTAATCCTAAGGAATCCCATTTGTCTGCTGTCAAACAAATTTTTAAATATCTCAAAGGGACTCAATTCTTGGGTCTCTGGTATCCTCTTAACTCTGGTTTTGAGCTTGTAGCATACACAGATTCAGACTATGGAGGATGCAGGAATGACAAAAAGAGTACTTCTGGTAGCTGTTAATTGCTAGGGGATAAGCTAGTCAGTTGGACATCCAAGAAGCAAAACTGTGTGTCAACCTCTACAGCAGAAGCAAAATATGTTGCTGCTGCTAGTTGTTGTTCACAAGTCATTTGTATGAAAACACAGCTCAGAGACTATGGCCTGGAGTACAACAAAGTTCCAATTCTCTGTGACTCCAAGAGTGCAATAGCGATTACAGCAAATCCAGTTCAGCACTCAAAGACAAAGCATATTGATATAAGGTACCACTTTATGAAAGATCATGTTGAAAAAGGGACAATTGAAATGTATTTTGTTTCAACTGACTTCCAACTTGCTGATCTGTTTACAAAAGCCCTTGATGAAAGGAGATTTAATTTCTTAATCAACAAGATGGGTATGCTGAACATGTCTTCCTAAACTCTGGTAACATCATCAGAGCTCTGTCTTTCATCACAAAACTCTGACAGAGTAGGTAGGTATGTCATGTCAACAGAGTCTCTGATGTCAATCTCAGAGCTCTGCCAGCATAGTTTTTCAATATTTTCTTGTTTCTTTGGGTCTTAACTCTGTTTCTTTGAAACTCTTTTGTAAATAATCTTCATCAAATCTTTCAAATGTTGCACAAATCAAGGTGGGACTGAAAAGACAAATCTTTGAATAAGCTCATCATTTTAGGGGGAGCTTAAAAAGAAATAAGCATTGTTTAAGGGGGAGCAAGTAAAAACTATTTTCAAATCTTCATGACTTGGCTTGTTTAACACAAGAACAATATTTTTGAAGGAAGGGAAAACCTATTATGATGAAAACCTTTTTGACTATATCTCTGAACTTATACCCAGAATCAGATCTCTAGAGTAATTTGTAACACCCGTAATTTTTGGATAAGTACAATTTCGAATCAGTGTGGAATCGAGCTTTTAAGAAAAATATAAAAAATAGGTTTTTGAATTAAATCCTAGATTTTATGGTCTTGTTGGATGGGGAATTTGAATACGAATCCAACGGGCCTTTCCGGAGCGAAAACGGAGCTAAAACGAAGAAGTTACGGCCAAAATAGTGTTCGGTACCTTCTGAGCTAAAGTGACATGCGAGAGTGACACTGGAACTTTAGCATGTGACTTTCGCAAAGGAAATATGGCCCTCGGTACATTTCGGGCGAAAGTGACATGCTAAAGTGACACCATGTCACTCTCGCGGACGGCTGCAGTGCATAAAATCCGGTTTTTCTTCATTTGGTCATATCTTTCTCATTTCTACTCCGTTTTTGGTGATTCTAATTGCTATGGTTTCGTATTTGAGAGCTTTTTGAGGATAAAGTGTTAGTTTTGGGAAGATCCAAGAGTATTTGGTGGTGTAGTGGAAGCAAATATCAAGAGTTCATCATCATCACTTCCATCTTCAAGAAAATTAGGGTTTTCTAGGTTTTTAATCAAAACCTAAGTGATGAGTTCATCCTTGTTGATCCAAACCCTCAGTGATTTGATAATGACCCTCTCTTATATACATAGTGAAAATTATAAGTAAACAATATGTATCAGAGTTTCACTATCGCTGATAAGTACTAAGATCTTACAGTACCGCTGATAGGAACTCTCGCTCTTTAGATTAAACATTCAGCTAACACTGTTCACCATAATACTCTGAGTCTGTTCAGTACTTATGGTGATCGCTGATAAGTTAGTTGTTTACTTATGATCCCTGAAGACAAGTTTCACGTCAACATAGGTTTTACGCTGAAGTCGAAGATCAAGCTCAAGAACCAGCGACAAGTCTCCTAATGAACTGATACGGATCAGCGAAGACTCCGATTTGTCCACTCAACGTGAAGTATCAAGTACAAGACTTTAGCTATCGCTGAACTCTATCATTCGCTGATGTATAATGATAGATCGCTGAATCAACGAAAAGCTGATCATGAAGTCCTCCGTACAAAGTACTTTTGTCTTAACCACCCTTGCACGTCTCCGTACGATATGTCAGAAAAAGAACCTCCTCATTGTCTGAAATCGTACCACCACTCTAATACTACACTGTTCAAACATGCGGCTACTAAGTCAACAAAGGTCAATGACGTACAACCAATGAGCTGCTGCCACGTGTAAAGTGTAAACTGCCATGCATTAAATGCATGTCGTATATAAGAAAGAAGAACTCACTTCATTTTGAAGTAACTTGCTAACTCTGGACAAGTTCATCCTTCTTATCTTGAGATAGGTTATTATTTGTAATTTCCTTCTCTTTCTTAGTGCAAGAAACTTAGTGTTCCAACTTGTTTAGATTTAGGTTTATCCTTAATCTTGTTTCCGCAACAAGCTGTAAATTGTTAATGATTTATCAATAAACAATTTAGAAAAGTAAAATCTTAGTGTTTGTATTCAACCCCCCCCCCCCCCCCCTTCTACAAACTTGTATAGCCCTTCGGGACCAACAAGTGGTATCAGAGTAGATTTGTTTAATTTAATAAACAAGATCTAATCTATACTAAGATTTCTCTTCCTTGCTATTTCTGAAAATGGCTGCCAACACAAACACAAATTATATCGACAATGGTTCTCTTGCTAAACCCCCTAGATTCTCCAGAGATAATTTTAATCTATGGAAAAATAGGATGATTCTCTTCTTAGAAGGTGTAGACCCTACTATGTCTTACTATCTTGAAAACGGCCCATATATTCCTGTAAGAATTGATGCTGCAGTACCAGCCGCTGAGAATAGACCTGATATTCCAGAAAGACTGATACCCAAGGAAGTTCATATGTGGACGGACGAAGATAAGAAGAAAGTGGATATCGACACAAAAGCCAGATCTATACTATCCATGGCTCTTCCTGACGATGTCTACCATTCCGTCATGAATCTGAAAACCTCAAAAGCCATGTGGAACACAATATGTGTTCAGTATGAAGGTACGTCTGAAGTCCAGGACTCTCGAAAGATCAACCTGGTAAGACAATACGAAAGTTTCATTTGTGGTAAGAATGAAACTCTCTCTGAAGTTCACCAACGTTTTAATTGCTTAATAATAGATCTGAAAACTGTTGGTAAGGAATATTCTAACTTTGAAGTGATGACAAAGTTTCTAGAATGTTTACCTGAAAGCTGGGACAATTATTCTATGTGTCTCAAGCTGTCAAAGGATATAAGATCAATGACCCTAGCTACCTTATATGGCACGATGCTGAATCATGAGCAATCGAGCCATCTTAAGAAGAATCTTGTAAAAGATTCCAAAAGCACCCCTGTTGCTTTAATCTCAGATGAACCTTCTACTCAGCGACCCGTGGTCACTATCACTGAGTTAGAAAGTAACTCTGAAAGGTCATCAGAATCTGACTCTTCAGATGATGATGAATCTTTGGCTCTCCTAACTAAAAAGTTCAGGAGATTCGCCAAAAAGAAAATGTTCAGAAAGAACAAACCCCTTTCTATTTCTGATAAGCCAAGATCATCAGCTCCTGTTGATAAGGCTACTGCTACTTGTTTTAACTGCGAAAAGCTAGGACATTTCGCTAACGAGTGCAGGTCTAAGAAAGTTTCGAGAAACTCAGCGTTTCCCAAGAAATACTTTATTCCCAGGAATAAAGATGACAAATACGCTAAGCTGAAAGAAAAGTATGCGAAACTGAAAAGCTTTAAGAAGAAAGGCAAAGGCCTGATGGCTTATGATTGGGCTGCATCTGATGAAGAAGAATCATCATCTAACCTTGAAGATGATGAAGCCAATCTATGTCTTATGGCCAAGATTGAAGATGAGGAAGAAAGCTCAGACATTCCCTCAACTTCAACCTCTGCTATTCAGGTATCACCTTCCTTCTTTACAAATATTGCAAATATTGATGAAGCTGATAGTATTCGTAAAATCGATCTCTTGACTAGAAGTTTATATGAAGCCATGAATGGCAAAACTGTAGTTGAAAATCAAAACCTTGATCTCGCTGAACAGCTCAAAAACTGTCACCTTCAAATAGAAAAGCTTTCTAAAATTGAAGAAGATTTTAAAGATCAAGTGCATTTAAATCAGCTAGTCAAAATCGAGCGAGAAGATGCTATCTCTTCTTTAAGAGCTGAAAAAGCTACCGTTGAAGGATGGTGTATTTATTCAACAAAGATCACTGAGATAATTAAGTCTCAGATTCCCCTGAGTGATAAACGTGGTCTTGGTTACAAAGCTGATAATCTAGAACCAACCACTGATCGTTCCATGCTCTTATTTGGAACTTTCGTATCCTCAGTCGCTGACACTTCATCCTCTCAGTGTTCCTCGTCCAGACCACCCATCCCTGAGGAAACTTCTACCTCTTCAAAAGTTAAAGAGAAAATGGTTTATCCAAAACCTACCCCTGTCTTTAAAGATAAAGGTAATGGAATTGCTATTTACCAAAATCCTCAGAAGGGTACCTTAGTACCTAGGCTGAATGCTTCTAAAGATTTAGTGATTCATTCCTCTAGATCAAGGAATCAGATCTCGGGATCTACTCAGCGTGGATCTATTCAGCGATCTACTCCTAGAATCAGAGTGGATGTCTCTGGTAAGAAATCCGAAGAACTGAATGTTCCTCCCATTTCAAAAGCCATCAGCTTACTTGGTGCTGGTACTTCTAATTCAAAATCTAAAGCTCAGCATTCAAATGGTCCTAGAACTACTTTTAGTTATAGGAAATGTTATCACTGTGGACTCACTGATCATATTGATAGTAAGTGCCCCACAGCCACCAAAGCTGAAAAGATAGCTAAGGTGAAGATTGCCCCCAAGGCAAAGAAGACCACTGAGGTTAAGAAATTAACCAAAGTGAAGACTGACAAAGCTGAATCTTCAAATGCTGCGAAGATTGCTGAACCTTCCATTTCAACTACTTCCACTGACAAACGTGTACACATGGTTAAGTGGGTACCCAAGAAAAACTAATCTTCCTTTGTGATGCAGGTTAAGAAGGGTATCTGGTATCTCGATAGTGGATGCTCTAGACACATGACTGGAAAGAAAAGCCTGCTCGCTGAATACAAGGAAGAGAAGGGTCCCTCTGTGACTTTTGGAGGAAATGAAAAAGGACATACCCGAGGGTTTGGTGTACTCTCTAATGGTACAACAACCTTCAGAAGAGTCACATATGTTGAAGGGCTGAAGCATAATCTTTTAAGCATCAGTCAGCTTTGCGACAAGGATAACAAGGTAATCTTTACCAAGGAATCCTGCTTTGTCACTGACAAAAAGGAGAAGATAGCTCTCAGCGGTTATCGTTTAGAAAATGTTTATGTAATAAACATGGACTCAACAACCACTGAGAACTCCTGTTTCTTCTCAAAAGCCTCATCTGATGTCAACTGGCTATGGCATAAGAGGCTCTCTCATATGAATTTCAAGACACTTAACACTCTTTCTTCAAAAGAGTTAGTCACTGGTCTACCTCAGCACTCATACGCCAAAGAGTCTTTATGTTCAGCGTGTGAGAAAGGGAAGCAGACCAAAGCAAGCTTTAAGTCAAAGCAAGTCTCCGCAATGTCATCTCCTCTGCAACTTCTCCATATGGATTTGTTTGGCCCTGTTAACAAACAATCCATCGCTGGAAAGAAATATACACTGGTCATAGTTGATGAATTTACTCGTTATACATGGGTTATGTTTCTCCGTTCCAAGAGTGACACCCCTGAAGAACTCATCACCTTTGTTCGGAAGATGGAAACCCTGAACAATTTGATCGTTCGCTCAATAAGGAGTGATCATGGGACTGAATTCAAAAACAGTTATCTTGATTCCTTCTTTGAGAGTAAGGGTATTTCTCACAACTTTTCATCAGTGAGAACACCGCAACAAAATGGAGTCGCTGAAAGAAGAAATAGAATAATTATTGAAGCTGCACGTTCAATGCTCAGCGATTCTCACCTGCCTACTCAGTTTTGGGCAGAAGCTGTCAACACTGCTTGTTTTACGCAAAACAGGTCGCTGATAGTCAAAAGATTCAATAAAACAGCCTATGAACTTTTTCATGGGAGAAAGCCTTCAATCAGCTTTCTTCACATCTTTGGATGTCAGTGTTTCATACTGAACAACAGAGATGCCCTTGGAAAATTTGATCCTAAGGCTGATGATGGAATCTTTCTTGGATATTCTTCAATCTCCAAAGCCTTCAGAGTTTCAATCGAAGAAGACAAACTGTAGAAGAAACAATTCACGTCACGTTTGACGAATCCCGTTCAGCGAACTCTAAACCGTCCGCTGATACTAAAGAACTGAATCAATGGATGTTTTCTCATCTTGGTGATTCAGAAGGTATTCCCACTCCTCATACTCATACAGTTGAAGATGATAGTCCTACTATCATCCCAAATATGCAGAATAGTGAAGCTGAAACATCATGGGTCTTAGCTGTTCCTTTAAACACTATACCTGCTCCTGAACCAAATGTCTCAGACATTCCATCTACTTCTCAGCAATCAGTGAATATAATGACAACTGCACCCATTCCTCTCTTAGCTGATACTCCAGACGTCGCTGAAGCTTCATCTTCAGCTACTCCAGTTCAGGTTGAGTCAACGTCTCACGCTCCAGCTCAGCGATGGACTGTAAATCACCCAATTGATCAAATTCTTGGTGATCCAAACGCTGGTATTCAGACTCGACGAAGTGCAGGTAATATTTATTTATTTATTAACTTTATTTCTCTGACTGAACCAAAGAAAGTAGATGATGCCCTCAAAGATCCAAACTGGGTCCGCGCCATGCAAGAAGAGCTGACTGAATTCGAAAGAAACAAAGTTTGGAAACTTGTTCGAAGACCAACTGACAAAACAGTGATAGGCACTAAATGGGTCTATCGAAACAAGTTGGACGAACATGGAACTGTAACCCGCAATAAGGCTCGTCTTATTGCTCAGGGATACAGACAAGAGGAAGGCATAGATTATGACGAAACATTTGCTCCAGTAGCAAGACTAGAATCTATTCGTCTATTCTTAGCATACGCTGTACACAAAGACTTCAAAGTATATCAGATGGATGTTAGGTCAGCGTTTCTAAATGGAAAGCTGAATGAAGAAGTCTATGTGGAACAACCTCCAGGATTCTCAGATCCTAAGCGTCCAGGTTATGTTTATAAACTGGATAAGGCACTTTATGGCTTGAAGCAAGCTCCACGTGCATGGTATGACACTCTATCTACTTATCTCCATATTGAACAATTTGAGTGAGGTAAAATCGACAAAACTCTATTTTTCAGGAAAGTAAAAGGTCATATCATTCTTGTTCAGATATATATTGATGACATTATATTTGGCTCTACTAACCCTGATCTTTGTACTCGTTTCACTGATAGAATGAAAGATGAGTATAAAATGAGCATGATGGGTGAACTAACATATTTCCTTGGTCTTCAGATAAAGCAAAATGAAAAAGGAACTTTCATTAATCAGGGAAAGTATGTTAAAGATATGCTGAAGAAATTCGAGTTAACTCAAAGTTCAGCTATGAAAACCCCTATGGCACCACCGCTGACACTTGATAAGGATACTAAGGGTATTCCTGTAAATGTCACGATGTACCGTGGGATGATCAGCTCCCTCTTGTATCTTACAGCTAGCCGACCCGATATTATGTACGCAACATGTTTGTGTGCACGATATCAAGCTGAACCTAAGATGTCTCATATGACCGCTGTAAAGCGAATTTTTCGATACCTTAAGGGTACTGCGAATCTAGGTCTTTGGTATCCCAAAGACTCAGGATTCGATCTAATCGCCTATTCAGATAGTGATTTTGCAGGTTGCAAATTGGATAGGAAAAGCACCACAGGAGGATGTCAGCTCCTAGGTTGAAAGCTGGTGAGTTGGACAAGTAAAAAGCAAAACTCAGTGTCCACCTCCATAGCTGAAGCTGAGTATGTAGCCGCTGGAAGCTGTTGTTCTCAGGTCTTGTAGATGAGAAATCAACTACTGGACTATGACCTTCAGCTCTCAAATATTCCAATCTATTGCGACAGCACAAGTGCCATCGCTATAGCAAATAATCCAGTACTACACTCAAAGACAAAACACATCGAAATCAGGTATCATTTTATCAGAGATCGTGTGATGAATGGTGATATTGAACTTCACTTTATCCCAAGTGATTATCAGTTAGCTGATCTGTTCACCAAACCTCTTGATGAGACAAGATTCAACTTTCTCATCAGCGAGCTTGGAATGCTGAACTTTGAAGAGTAAAATCTTCAGTGATTCACATATGATCAGCGATAATATAAAATCGACTTGTATAACCCATTCTATCATCTTCTCTATGAATAAACTTGATTCGCTGATATCAAGGTATGTTTTTCTCTCTCTGACAATCGCATGTAAATGCAAGATTTCAAAATAAATTGCATCGCTGAATATCTCTTCCTTAATCAGCGATACTTTGAAATTTCCAAAACCAACACTGGTATTTCTATTCAGTGCTTCATGTTTTCAAAAGTGTCCCTGAGTTTTCAAAACCTCAGAGACAATACCCATCGCTGATACCATGGCCACAAAATCCTCAGTGATTCACATATGATCAGCGATAATATAAAATCGACTTGTATAACCCATTCTATCATCTTCTCTATGAATAAACTTGATTCTCTGATATCAAGGTATGTTTTTCTCTTTCTGACAATCGCATGTAAATGCAAGATTTCAAAATAAATTGCATCGCTGAATATCTCTTCCTTAATCAACGATACTTTGAAATTTCCAAAACCAACACTGGTATTTCTATTCAGTGCTTCATGTTTTCAAAAGTGTCCCTGAGTTTTCAAAACCTCAGAGACATCCAAGAATATGAAAGGACAGTTGTGACGTCATTGCAACGGATAAGCCCTGGCACGTTCTTCTTTCTGACACACGTTTGCACGTTTCATTTACCTTCCAATCAAATGCAAACACGTGTCCGTGTCATGATGAAAATCTTTTCCCGCTCAAGATTTTCTCTCTCTAATCTCACTATATAAACAAATTCTGGGTTTATATTTTTCTTTTACGCGAATTTCTCCTCCAAGCTAAGAAAAATTACTGTTGCATTTGTGCTCTCAAGTTTTTCAAGAACTCAAGAACTTCATCTTCTTCAACGAACCAGGTTAATAATTCGTTTATTTTACCTGTTTCTTCAAACTTGTTAATGATCTTCTCTTTGCTTTCACAAGATCAAACAAAAGAACCTTTTAAAATGAAATCATTTCTTTCATGGTTTTATGAACACAACCGTTCATGGTTGTTCTTCAAGTTTAAACGCAAAATCTTAAACTTGTTATTCATTCATTTTTCCAGAATCCTTTTTCTCAAAAGAAACTGGAAAACAAGATTTTCGTTGGGTTTGCATTTCGTTTTAAAAAAAACCTAATCTTCATTAAGACATTTTTGTCTGAATGAAATGGACAAAATTCGAACCATCTTATTGGAAAATCTTTCCACATTAAGATTATTCTTATTTGTTAATATTTGGTTGAACTGGTATACAGAAAATGGCATCTACTGACATTTCCTCTGCCAAGAACACCATCGCTGAGAAGACTGCTGCTAATGCTACTGAGGAATTGGATATAATCAAGGCTCCTCAGGTCAAGTTCTCTCTTGACAAACTGGATTGGACCAAGCCAAATAACCTCTATGCACTTCTCGATTTTCCTCCTCGAAAGCAAGTTACACATCTAGATGATGCTGTGAACTTCCTGAAGAATTGTTGTCTATCCACAGCCCTGACCATAACACCTCCTGCACATCAGCTACTGCTATCCCAATTCTGGTACTCTGCCAGACACTCACAGCTACCATCAACCAAAGACTCCTAAAAAACAATTGACTGCATCATCTGCGATACTGACTATGGCACTATGAAGATTACACCTGCCATTATTCGCAAAGCCCTGAACCTTCCCTTGGCCACCAAAGAAAAACCTTTTGTTCCTCTCCCTGACCACAAGAAACACTCAGACAGGGAAGCCATCACTGAATTTTTCGATGCAATGGGCTATGTATGGGAAACTGGGAGGGACAAGAAGCCCGAGAAGAAGCTGACCCTCATCAAGAAGTCTAAAATGCCCAGCGAGATGAATTACATCTTCGCTCACTTAATCAGCTGCATGACTGCAAAGATCGGCTCCTCTGATCAAGCCGGTCAGCCTCAGCAAGCAATGGGATATGCCTTGCTGAAAGGTCTTCATATAGACTGGGCATCGATAATCTGGTACTCAGAGTAGACTCCGCCGCTGACAGATCTCCGTGGGTTCCTTATCCTCGATTCATCAGCGCTGTATTCCAAATAGGCCTGAAAGACAACTACCCAACAGAGGGTGACCTGAAACTCTCTCAGGTTGGCCCTAAGGTTCTTGACTTCAAACCTGTGGAAAACGAGGTACGTCTTTCTACACTTTTAACTCTTCTCAAATCTACTTCCTCGACTTCTGCAGCTCCTTCAGCGGACAAACCCACCGCTGATACCCAGGCTGCAACCTCCATTCCTTCTCTTAAAAGGAAACACTCCTCTACCCAACTTAGTTCCAAAAGAACTAAGAAAACCAAGGAGCAACCCCAGCAATCTCTTGCCGAAGACTCCTCAGCTCATCTCAAAGAGCTGAAGGAACGTTCAGTGGTACGCTCTGCCACAGGTGAACAAGCCACCCATTCTATCCCAGCTTCAGCGTCTCTAAACGCTGAGGTTACAAACTTGGAATCTACCCAACCTCCTTCAGTCTCTCAAAAGACTGACGAAGCGATTCTCAGCGAATCCAACGCTGAACTCCGCACCCAACCTCCATTCTTAACCTTCGCTTCCCCCTCTACTCAATTGGACTCTACTCCAGTTGTCACTGAAGCACCTGTCATTCCTCTAGAAGCTAAAGCTGACACTCAAGAAATGATGGGCGTAGGACCTGCAGCGATGATCATGCGTCCACGCACTTTAGCTGACGACATGGAACTTTTCTCAGGACATCGAGATTTTGATGCATTCACCAATCCTCTTGCAGGTATACACCAACCCCTATACACTGTAACTGAACCCCAAACTTCTGAGCTTTCCTCTGTTCACAAGTTCTTATATGTTACAGGTCCTAATTTGGGAGACATCAACGCCTCTCTGAAGACAATAGAGACGACACTGACAGGTCTCACAACTACTCTTTCCGACAACTCTTCAGCTGTAACAAACGCTGGAGAGAATCTCACAAAACTGACAACCGTGGTCGAAAAGAATGCCTCCAAGGCTGACTTGGAGAAGGTTGATAAAACGCTCAGCAGCTTTGCCGAAGTTCTCGCTGACATCTACACAGACTATCTCGCCATCAAAACAACAGTTCACACCATGTCCAGCGAAGTCACAACGCTGAAGACATCGGTTGGAAAACTCGAAGGAGAGATGTCTGCTGTAAAGACTGAAGTCAGTTCAGTAAAGACTGACATGGGTTCTATGAAGACCGGCGTCAATACAATAAAGAATGACGTCACTTCTATGATGACAATGATGAAGCAGATTCTGACCAACACGACCGCCCCTGCCCCTGCACCTTCATCTTTTACTCCGGCGGATCGTGCTGAACTCGTGAAAATCAATCCTGGTATTTCTAGTCTAGAAAACAGATTATCAGCGATTGAAATTTGTGTGGGGATCCCTGGCCAAGAAGACAGGAAACCAACACCAGCTGCTGAGTCGTCGCATTCCTCCCCCACTCACCATGAAAAAGGGGGGGAGAAGAGCGTTGAAGACCTTTCCCATGATGAATCTATCAGGGGAGAGAAGACTGAAGACCTCACCTTTACTGAAGAGGGTGAGAAGACAATTGAAGAAGCAGCCGCTGGACCTCAGGGAGATGAAAACCCTGAGGGAACCGAGAAGCTTACCTTTGTATCTGAGGGGGAGCAACTCGAAGAAGAAGCTGAAGAATCTGAGTCTGAAGCTGAAGATGAAGAAGCCATCGACTTTTCTGACGACGAACCATCCTATTCTCCAAAGAATGATGATGATGACTCTTTTATCGTCAAACCTGCTCAGAGGACCACAGCTCTTAGAGGGATTCTGATAAATGAACCTACAGGGGAGCGGACAAAGACAAAGCCATCAGCGTCTGAAGCTGACAAGGGCAAAGGAAAAAGTGTCGCTGAAAACGATGAAAATCTGACGATCTTGCTTAAAAAGCCGGTTTGTCAGGTACACTAATCTTCCTTAAACTACATCCCTCCTCTCTATACACATTATCAGTTCTACAATCACTAAAACCTCCATACACTTTATCCCATTCTTTCTCTATCTCTGTTCTACCCAAGTTCTTACTCGTAAGATCGTTGTGTTTCAGCTAGTCCTCTCCCCTGTTTGAGGATATCGCTGAAGTTCCTACAGCTGCGACTTCACCAACAATAATCCCAGCTTCCAAAGCTGAAGAAATAATTCTGGTCTTAGATTTGATCTCTGAGACTGATGAACCTGAAGAACATATGCTCTCTCACAAAAGCAGACCTTCCTTGGCTCCTCAAAAGCTAAGTGAAGAGGATCAGAAAAGAAGAGATGAGATGATAAAGAAGTTCGAGGATCAGCGAATCATTCTGAAGCGTGATCAACTTCCTTCTATTCCTACAAAGTTCAAACTTTAAAAAAGGGAATACAAGGATCACCTCAGAGCTGAACGCCTAATCGCTGAAAGAAGGGAAGCTGAAGAAAAAGACAGAGAATACGCCATCCAACTTACTCAACGATCAGTAAAAGACCCCAAGCTGAAAAGAACTCCAATCGAAGTTCAACGTCAGCTATGGGAAGAAGCCAAGAAGATCGTTGAAGAAAAGAGAAATGTGTCTAAATCTACCCTAGCCTGGTGCATAGAAAAGGTACACTTCAGACTTCGACCTTCCATAATAATCAAGGTACTCGTATCTGGAAGATCAACCATCAAAATTTCTATCGCTGAAATCGAGATATTCAGAGAAGACGGAATGTACGAAAAATTCTATGCTGAAGCTAACACGCAGTACGGTCTCTCTGAATGGTTGGAGATCAGATTAGCCATCCAGAAGTCGCAGTCTAAGTACAAGGATCATTTTGAAAAGCTGATAAACAAACAGATCGACTTAGTCTATTCTTGTGTGGATATTCCTCCTCCTCCTCCTCTCGAAAGTCAGAAAAGAAAAGCCTCTGCAAAGAAAAAGTCTAAATCTTCAGAAGGTCCTCATATTCGAAACGAAATAGGTATTGGTTTTTCTCTAGCTGAAGTCCTTGGTCCTGAACCTGACCTTTCTGCACTTGACACCTCTCTTCCTCCTGATGAGACTTTCATCCCTGGGGATGTCTTAAGCGAACCCTACGGGATATTCTTCAATGACTAGGATGGACGAAAGCGTTTTCAACGTATCTCTGAACTTCCCATCACTCCCATCGAACAGCTGAAAGATCTCATCTACTGGTGTGACTTCAAGAATGACATTCAGGCACGACATCTTAAACCCTTGATTTTTGAAGAAGCGCTGAACAAAAGAAATCAAGGAGTAAATATCCCTGACTGGATGATTCCCACATCAATGACCCTTGATGAACAACTCATTAAGGAAGAACCTCTATAAGCTGATAGGATCGCCTCATTCTTCTATTGTATCAGTTATTCTTTTGTACTTATAATTGTATTCGCTGTACTTGTAATTTTTCCACTTCCATCTGTAATCTTTACAAAGTTTAAAGAAAAATTTCAGCGAACGTACTTTACTCCATCAGTACAGAAAAGATCCCAAAAAACAGTAAAAGGGACAAATATTTTATGAGTTCTTTTTATCCTTATGTTTTCATTAAATAGCAATTTTCTCTGTTGCTATGTCATAATCGAATAGAGGGAGATTGTTGATCCAAACCCTCAGTGATTTGATAATGACCATCTCTTATATACTTGGTGAAAATTGTAAGTAAACAATATGTATCAGAGTTTCACTATCGCTGATAAGTACTAAGATCTTACAGTACCGCTGATAGGAACTCTCACTCTTTAGATTAAACATTCAGCGAACACTGTTCACCATAATACTCTAAGTCTGTTCAGTACTTATGGTGATCGCTGATAAGTTAATTGTTTATTTATGATCCCTGAAGACAAGTTTCACGTCAACATAGGTTTTACGCTGAAGTCGAAGATCAAGCTCAAGAACCAGCGACAAGTCTGCTAATGAGCTGATGCGAATCAGCGAAGACTCAGATTTGTCCACTCAACGTGAAGTATCAAGTACAAGACTTTAGCTATCGCTGAACTCTATCATTCGCTGATGTAGACTGATAGATCGCTGAATCAACGAAAAGCTGATCATGAAGTCCTCCATACAAAGTACTTTTGTCTTAACCACCCTTGCACGTCTCCGTACGATATGTCAGAAAAAGAACCTCCTTATTGTCTGAAATCGTACAACCACTCTAATACTACACTGTTCAAACATGCGACTACTAAGGTTGTCAACAAAGGTCAATGACGTACAACCAATGAGCTGCTGCCACATGTATAGTGTAAACTGCCATGCATTAAATGCATGCAGTATATAAGAAGAAGAACTCACTTCATTTTGAAGTAACTTGCTAACTCTGGACAAGTTTATCCTTCTTATCTTGAGATAGGTTATTATTAGTAATTTCCTTCTCTTTTTTAGTGCAAGAAACTTAGTGTTCCAACTTGTTTAGATTTAGGTTTATCCTTAATCTTGTTTCCGCAACAAGCTGTAAATTGTTAATGATTTATCAATAAACAATTTAGAAAAGTAAAATCTTAGTGTTTGTATTCACCCCCCCCCCCCTTCTACAAACTTGTATAGCCCTTCGGGACCAACAATCCTCCTAGATTCTATACTTTCATATGAGTTATAAATGTTCCATTGATGATCTCCTAGTGTTTTGTTCCTCCATTTTCGGTTTGGATGATTTTGAGAAAAGTTAGGACAAATTGGGGTTTTGGGTATAAATGGAGATTTTGATGGTTGATGTTTGGGGAACAATTCTAAATGGTTAAATGTGGTTATTGATGGTTGGAAACATATGGATCTAGGTTTTTGGAAGTTTTAGCTTGAGAATTCAAGTTTCTTCAAAGGAGCTTACGTTGGGGAAAACTCTAGATTTAGCCTAAATCTAGCAAGGTGAGGTCAAGTTGATTTGCGAAAACGTTGTGCATGCCAAAAATGTTATTCTCCAAGTATTTGTGTGTTTTACTTATATTTATCAACTGTTGAATTATTTGTTAAGTTGACTCTTCTAAGTGTTTAACTTTATAAAGATTGTAAAACACCTATATTTGGGATTTTAAAATATTTTGATGTGTAGAAATAATAAATATGTCTTCAAATGATTTACTGCTCAAATAAAGTTCATTCAATGGTTTATTCATGTTGGGTAATTGATTTTATAAACCATTTGGGAAAAGGAACATTTTAGTGTCATGAGTCATTTTGAGAATTATAAGGGGCATGAGTCCATTTGGGGAAACCCCTTTGTTTTAACCCGTGTCGAGTTTTGGGTTAATGATGATTTTGTGGTACATGTTTATCTAAACAATGTTTAAATGCGTTTATGCTATGATGACCATTATTTATGGGTCTATTAAGATTTGAGCATTTTGCTCGGGTTTGACTTTAAGGAAGTCTTGGGGACATTTTGTTCGGTTTTGATGGCTCAATATGGAGTCTTATTTATGGTTTGCATTTATTGCAACTTGATGCATTTTATTGCATAGTTTTTTATATTTACATGCTCGTGTGCGTTAGTCATTTCAGGATGGGCATGTTTTTGTAGACTGTGTTGCAGTGGATCCATAGGCACGTAAGTCAGTCTTTATTTGATGGTCTATCTCTTTGTGCACGAGGAGTGGACTATGGGAACGCATGGTTATATGTGATAGGCCCTGGGGCCGCTAGCGAGTATGCAATAAGGGACATTGAAGTCCTTGAGGTGTAACTCGTCTAGACTGGATAGGCAATATGGTCCTATAAGTCCTTGAGGTGTAACTCGACGGAGTAGGCAATAAAGGCATGGGAAAGGTTTGAGGTTGTGATGTCTTTATGGCATGGGAACTAAGACCGGGACTTGAGGTGTAATCTAGTAACATCATAAATGACCTAACTTTATGTGCCCGTCACTTTCGATGGAATCGGGTCTCCCCCGTCACCGAAAGGTGTTGTTTTTGGGTTGTTACTTTTATCCATATTTTCGGTGACGCTCTTTATTTATATGAAAGGTTTTCATGGTTTATTGGTAGAGTTCTATGCCTCATCCTATTTGGATGTTTTAAATATGGGAGTTTTGTCCACGTGTATATTTCTTGGGATATTTAACGTCAAACCACGTTTTGAGTGTGTTGGAGTTGGAATTCATTTTGGAAAACGCTTTATACATTTTGGGAACTTTTCTCATAGATTTTGGGTGCGTTGGAAAATGAGTCGTTTACATCCTTTCATAAACTCTTTTGGAAATCATGATTTATGTCGCAAACTTTCATTCTACCAATTTATATAAATCATGTTATAAACTCTTGAACTCACTAGGCGTTAGCCTAACCTTTTTATTTGTCGGCATGTGCAACAGGTTCAGGTTGGGTATAGTTCTAGTGACACTACGAAAGGTTGAGTGCTAGTAATGTGCTCGAGAGGTGAATTGGTAGTGAAGTCTTCCGCATTGAGTTTTGGGAATAGCAATTGTACTTGAGTTAAGTAACACCCGATGTGAACTTAACCTTTGTATTTAAGACGTGAGTTATATGTATTGATTGAGGTATTTCCCGTATTGAATTATAGAGAGAAATCCTATTATTTTGGTTGTATTATCGAAAATTTTATTTAGTTGCTATTTCCCAATTCGAGGGTGTTACATAATTCACCAGAGCCTCTGACATAAACATCAGAACTCTGTAATTTCTCTGAGAAACCTCTGGCGTATTGGTTCTCTGATTTTTCTCCTCATCAGAATTAGGATTTGCAAATGATTTTAGGGTAAAGGTGAAACATCTTGTCAATCTGGGTTACTTGAAAGAATGTAAGAGGTCACTCAACAGAGGCAAGAATGTGTTGAGAATTCCAACAGAGTTCTGCCACTTCTCTGCCTTATACTTTCTCTGATATTGGTCATCAGAAGTGCGGGTTATTTCTGAGCCTCACCCATATGTCACCCACAAATCTCTAACCGTGACGGTTCCATATCAGAAGAGTTGCCAGACCAAAAAACCTACGTGGCAATTTTTTTGGGCAACTAACCATTAGCTGTTCCCATGTTCTACTGTAGAAAACGTTCCACTATCTGACACTCAAGTGCCTACAATACCTATGATGGTTATCCCTGCCACATTCTTTGAGTATAAATACCCGTTTGAATCACTCACTTCATTTCTTACGCTTTCTGAGTATTCAAACGTGCAATCTTCCCTCATTTGAGCAAAAAATCTTCCTTGTGTTCTTCAACCTTCAAACATGCAACAATGGCCAACCAAGAAAACTCAGCAGAATCAAGCAGGATTGTTCCTGTCGATACGATCATTATCCAAACCTATGAGTTCGTTGATAACAACTATCGATTCTCAGCAAACCCTGCAAACTTCGAGCCCCTCTATCATATCATAGTAGAGTAATTTCGACGTTCTGAGCTCTTCTTGGCCCTCATCAAGTTTGATGATGATGTACCCCAAATCTATGTCCAACAATGGTGGACGACTTGCCAGTATATCGAAGAGTACAAAGGCATCATGGGAAAAGTCGACGCTGGTGCAAATTGTGGCGCAGGGACCATTTACATTCGTCCCAAAACTCTTAGAAGAATTTGTAGAATGCGAACCCCTTTGGAACTAGGAGTTACTGCTTATGAGAAACCCCCAAAAGTTCTAGTTCTTCTAGAATTCATCAAGTTTTTAGGGTACAATGACGACCTTACCAAGATAGGTGAGTTCAAGAGAGGGAAACTACCCCCAATCTGGAATTTCAGGTTTTCTACGCTCAACAAAACCTTAACCTGCAAGATCAAGATCAAGGACAGAGATCTTACAGATTATGTATGGTCTATACTTCAATCGCCACTACGATTATGCCACCATCCTCTACAACAAACTGCTGAATGTGGTGAATCTGAAGAACAACGCTCTGGCGAGAGGAAAGTTGGTGGGCCCGGACAGAAATCTCAAGGCCATCAGATTTCCAAGACTAATAAGTCTTGTCATCAGATTGGCTTTTGAAGCTCTAGAACTCACACAACAAGGACCTTCAACTCGGGTCATGTATCAGTTCAGACCAACAATCTCCGGTACGTATCCTCATACTCGCAGAGTCCCTAGGACAATGCTCGATCTTATCCACCTAGAACACATCTCTCTTCAAAACTATAGAAGTGTTGCTTAACCTCAAGAACTTGAGGTGAGATCCCCAGCATATTTAGGTTCTGAGCCTTCGTTAGAATCTTGTAGTCAAATACAAGTAGAAGCTGGACCAGAGGTAAGAGCACCTACAGAAGGGTCTTCCTCAGAGATAGAAAAGGATGAGGAAGTAGCAAGTGACAGAGCATCCTCAGAGGAGACTGTCCAAGAGGGAGTAAGGGATACTACAGAGGGAGGAACATAGAGTTCGTCCTCCTCTGGTAGTGGTAAGAAAGAGAAGTCTGAGAGTAAATCTGAGTCTTCTAACGCCCTAGGTGCCGAGGGAAATGAGAGCCTAGAAAAATATGTTTAGTTGAACACATATGTGCGTTTACCTACCCCATCTCCCAGTGCTACCACACAACCTATCCATGGTGATCAAGAGCAAATGGATATTGAAACAGAGGTGCACACCTCGAACCCCAACCAGCCAATCCCATCAGAGGCAATTCTTCACGCCTCTGGTATGCACGAAACTGGGGAATCTCTCTTTGGTAATGATATCCCATCGCCGCAGGATATCGATAGGACAAATTCACACGCTGAAGCCAAAATTGTCCCAAAATTGTCCAGAGATCTTTAAGATCTCACGTAATCTATGTCCAACTCAGGGACATTGGTTCGACCTAGTGGCACAAGGGAAAACTTGCCTTGATCGCAGGAATTCCCATCACATCAGATTTCCTTCTTCTAAACCTGAGCAGGAAGAGGAAATTCTGACCAGAACATCCCGAGATGATTCTCCTCAGAGGGAACATTAAGGACCGGGTGGAAGTCCTCCTAGAATCAACGTCAATACAGTTCTGACAGGAGGCGCCTCTGGACTCGAGGCTGAATTAGATCCATGTGTTGGAGCCATTGTTACCCCTTCTGACATTGTCACTAAAGCAGAGTTCAAAGGCTTCTATGATAATATCAGAGACTCCTTGAATGAGTATAAACTTATCAATGCTGCAAAAGAGGAGCAGATCTAGAAAGACCATATCTCTCTACAAGAGGAGCTAAAGCAGGTAAAATCAACACTTGCTGAAAACTCCCAGAAACTAGCTGATTGGGAAAAGAAAAGGGCAGAGGAGGAAGAAAAGTTGCAAAAAAAAAATTCTGAGCTGAAAGCAACAATGGCAGAATATCACAAGGAAACAGTCAACAGAGCTCCAATAACACCCTCTGTTACTCTGTCAGAGGAAAATCTCAAAACTCTGACAGAGGTGATCAGTACCTCTGTTGCCTCAGCAATCAAAGCCGCAACTACACCAGAATCTGCTACAACAACTCCAATCTCCGTCAACGCTCCCAGACCCAATGATCGTCCTATGACTATCGGTCACATGGGTGAATTCAGAAGAGAAGTCCTGAACAGAATGATGACCATCTCTGCTAAATTTGTGGGAAAAGCCCAAGTCTCAGAAAAACATGTTAAAGAGACTCTGGACTCCCACAAGTTTAACTTTGAATGTCAGGTAGACGAGGTCAGAGCTACTGCAACAGAACTGGAAGATGTTCTGAAGAAACCTTCTTCTCTGATGTGATTGTAGACACCATCTCCAAGAAAAGGTCAGCTGAACAGTCTTCTGATGCTGCACCATCCAAAAGGCCGAAGTTTTGGCCAGGACTCTCCCAAAATCCCTGTGGAACTCTCAGAAGAAGAAGAGGAGGATATGGATGAGGGAGAGGCCTCTGACCAACAAAAGGGGGAGATGACTTTTGAATACATATTCAAAGACAAATATGTGAAGACTCCAGTAGAAGCGTCAACCTCGGAGCCTCCACAATCATAGACAATCATTTTGGATACCCCTCCACCATCTCCAAGGAATGAACCAGAGAGGACAATCCCATCCTCTGCTGATGACTTATCAAACCAACCCAGCCAAATCTCAACCCTTCAAGTCTAAGAAGCAGAACCAGAAAACCAGATGACTGTGAACCCAACAACAGAAAACCAACCTGAACAAAATCCTGAAGTTCAAGACCAACAACCAAACCATATACTACCATCTCTGGAAGAAACCTTCTCTACCTCTATGCCGACAGAGACATTATACCCATCAACTCTACACCCATAAACCCATACCTAAACCCGATCAAAGCAAACTTACTCATAGAAGACAGGAGGAGATTTATTAGGACCAAGACAAACATTCATGGGGTCATAAATCCTTCCTTCAGCTTTCAAAGAATATTGAGAATAGAACAGAAGAAATTTGCTCATGACAGAGTTAACTATCATCTCTACACGGTCGAACAAGAAAACATGAAGATAGAAACTTTCAACGACAACGACTTAGGGCTGCTCAATCCATATGATCTAATAACTCTGCATGGTTACTGCCTCAACCACTCTGACAGGTACAAAGCAGCCAGAACTGCCAGAGTTGAAGTCCTGCTTGCAATACAAGAACATGTCAACTTCCGAACATAGACAGACTTTTAACTGGGCATTGATTTTGAGTTAGAGAAATTGGGCATTGGACCTCCAAATGAAAACCTTGTGGGACTCGAGCATCACCCAACATGATCTCTTGTAGCCAATCCAGAAGCATTCATATGCCGACAGAAGGGCGTCAAGAAAGCCATCAGATCAGAGGAAGCCCGCAAGTACTCATCATAGTCTCTACGATATCTCAGAAGGATCATCCAGGAGAGACCCCCAAGTTTAAAATGCTCACAAGAAGTAATAAATAGCTTTGTTAGTAATATAAATCTCATGCTAGAATTCAGGGACATAATCAGAAGATTTGATAGAATTCTCAGAGGAGATTATTATGATTAACTTACTATTTCTTTCTTAAATGTAATGTAATCAATCCTTCAAAGAATAGTAACAGCTTTACAGAGGATGTTTTTCTCCTCTTTGTTTTTGGTTACTGATCTCTGTAATAGCATAGTTTGTATTTTCAATACTTAGGGGGAGATTGTTAGCCCCAAGTATGCCTAATGTAAAAGTATTGAAAATATCACAAGTTAGAAGGACATCATAGATCAAGCAAAGACTTGGCAGAAGAACAAACAGAAGATCATCAGAGATCGTCAGAGCTCTAGCAGAAGACCTCTACTGAACCACCAAAGGAGAAACTCGCCAGAAGACCTTCAGAGCTCTGTCATAAGAGCTCTGGTAAAAGAAAACCTCTGTGAAGCTTAAGTCTCGTAGAAATCTCTAAGTGTCAGACACGTGTCCGTACTTTCCACGTAAGCCCTAAAAGGATGGAGACACACTTTCCACGTATCATTCCAGGGTTAGTTAGTACAATGTCATTCACTTTATCAGGCTATAAATAGAAGGGTAGTGGAGCACACAATTGTAAGCTTTTGGTGAGAACTATTACTAGAATTGTGAGAGCAAAACACTGCACATTTCGTTCCACTTCTATTGTACGAATTGTCACCTGAGAGATTTCAGAATACACACACAAGAAAGTGTTCTTGGTGTTATTCATATATCAATATACGAGCAACTTATTTAACTATTGTGTTATCATTTACTGTTCTATATATTGTTATTGTTATTCTCTCGTTATTCCTTGTTACACACAATCACTCATACATAAACAACTTTATAATGCTTCCGCTATCTTTGATCTTGCTGTTTATATGAGACAAAATCAATCTTGGAATCTACAAGTTCGGAATTCAAAAGCTCTGACACTGAAAGTGGTGTCAGAAATGTAGAAGTAAACATTTTGGTCCATGTCGGGTGACCACACCGGAATGTTACAAGTGTGGTAAAAGTGGACATACTTTGAGTAACTGTCCTATCCAAGGGCCAACATATTTTGAATGTAAGCAGTCGGGTCATTACCGAAGGGACTGCCCAAAGTTAAAGAAATGTGGAATCAGGATAAAAAGCCGAATACTCCAAAGCCAACTGGCATGGCATTTCATATGACGGCTGCTGAAGCAAAAGAATCTAAAGATGTGGTTTCTAGTACATTTCTTGTTAATTTTATTCCTGCACGAGTATTATTTGATTGTGGTGCCAATATGTCTTTTGTGTCGCGATCTTTTTATCAAAAGTTAGCTATGCTTGCCACTACCTTAGAAGATGCCTTAGTAGTTGAAATAGCTAACGGGGGTCAAGTCTTAGTTCATGAGAAACTTGAAGGCTGTACCCTACTATAGAAGGGAAAGAATTCCCGATTGATTTGATTTTAATGGAGATTGGGGGTTTGATATAGTAGTTGGTATGGATTGGTTGGTGAGCAACCAGGCAGAAATTCTTTGTGCCAAGAAATTAATTCGAATACCTATGCCCGAAAATGATGTTGTATTCATCTATGGGGAAAAGAGAGAAGGGGAGGTTCCGTTGAGTTCTATTGTCAAAGCGTGTAAGTGTTTTGTAAAAGGATGATCATCCTATTTAGCATACATTTGGATGCTAAAGGAGAAAAGAAGCGAGTGGAAGACATAAATATAGTAAGTGAATTTCCAGATGTGTTCCCTGATGATCTTCCAGGCTTAGCGCCAGAACGACGACAAGTAGAGTTCAGGATTGATCTTGTTCCCGGAGCGGCACCGATAGCACGTGCACCGTATCATTTAGAATCGACTGAAATGAAAGAGATGATGTCCCAACTACAAGAACTGCTCGACAAGGGATTTATTAGGCCAAGTTCTTTACCTTGGGGAGCTCCGGTGTTATTTGTTAAAAAGAAGGACGACACTATGAGAATGTGCACCGATTATAGGGAACTGAATAAAGTGACTATTAAGAATAAGTATCCGCTCCCAAGGATTGATGACTTATTTGATCAACTCCAAGGCGTGAGATGCTTTTCAAAGATTGATTTGAGATCGGGCTATCACCAAGTACGAGTAAGGAATGAAGATGTTCCCAAGACAGCGTTTAGAACCAGATATAGGCATTATGAATTTCTCGTGGTGCCTTTTGGGTTGACAAACGCTCCTGCTGTGTTCATTGATTTAATGAACCGGGTATGTCGCCCATTCTTAGACAAGTATGTCATAGTGTTCATTGATGACATACTCGTTTATTCAAAGAATGAGGTGGATCATGAATGTCACCTTGGTGAAGTCTTAAATGTTCTAAGAAAGAGAAATTATACGCAAAATTCTCTAAATGTGAATTTTGGTTAAAAGAAGTACAATTTCTTGGTCATGTGATTACTTCTGAAAGGGTTAAAGTAGATCCGGCAAAGATAGAAGCAATGACGAACTGGGAAACACCAAAGAACGCATCAGAGATACGGAGTTTCTTGGGTCTTGCAGGTTATTACCGGAGGTTTATAAAAGATTTCTCAAAGATCGCTTCTGCCTTGACCATTCTGACTCGAAAGAATATGAAGTTTGTATGGAATGAAAAGCAAGAGTCAGCTTTCAGGATATTACAAAAGAAGCTATGTGAATCTTTTGTTCTTGCACTACCAGAAGGAATAGAAGACCTGGTGGTGTATAGTGATGCGTCAAAGATGGGTTTGGGGTGTGTATTGATGCAACGTGGCAAAGTGATTGCTTACGCATCAAGACAACTCAAAGAGCATGAAAAGAATTACCCTACGCATGATTTGGAATTAGCAGCAATCGTGTTTGCTTTGAAATTATGGTGACATTATCTATATGGAACGAAGTGCACTCTTTTTACTGATCATAAGAGCCTTAAACATGTATTTGATCAGAAAGAGTTAAATATGAGGCAAAGGCGTTGGTTAGAACTACTTAAGGATTATGATTGTGAATTGCGTTACCATCCCGAAAAAACAAATGTTGTGGCTGATGCCTTAAGTAGAAAAGAATATAGTGAATCCTTGAAAACGACTAACACCAGAAATGATGTGACATCAAGTTTGATTGAAAGAATCAAAGTGGCACAAGCAGAAGCTCTATTAGAAGAAAATCTAAAAGAAGAAGTCATGGTTAAGCAATGTCTCCAACTAACTGAAGATGGTCGCGGGGTCAAACTGTTCCAAGGCCGCGTTTGGGTGCCAAGGTGAGAGGAAACCGGGAATTTATTCTTGAAGACGGCCACAAATCCAAGTATTCCATACATCCTGGTAGTACTAAGATGTATAGAGATCTGAAGCTACACTATTGGTGGCCATCTATGAAGTTAGATGTGGCACAATGTGTAGAGAAGTGTGTGACGTGCTCGTTAGTGAAGGTTGAACATCAAAGACCTTACAGGAGTCTACAATCTTTAGAGATTCCTGAATGGAAGTGGGATAATATTACCATGGATTTTGTGACTATGTTACCAAGGACGTTAAAAGGTAACGATACTATTTGGGTAATCGTGGATTGGTTAACGAAAAGTGCTCAGTTCTTGGCAATGAAAGAAGCATCACCAATTGATAAGATAACCAAGCTTTATATTGATGAAGTAGTGTCAAGACACGGTATACCTGCGTCTATAGTTTCTGACCGTGACAGCCGATTCACTTCAAGTTTTGGCAGTCACTACAAGAAGAACTGGGTACAAGAGTAAATTTGAGCACTACCTATCATCCACAAACGGACGGGCAAAGTGAAGGAACCATTCAGACTTTGGATGACATGCTCCAATCCTGTGTGATCGATTTTGGAGGTAACTGGGATACGCATTTACCCTAAGTGGATTTTGCGTATAACAATAGTTATCGTTCTAGTATCGTAAGAGCACCTTTCGAAGCCTTATATGGACGGAAATGTAGAACTCCAGTGTGTTGGTTAGAAGCTGGAGAAAAGCAATTCGCTGGTCCTGAAATTGTACAACAAACGGCCGATAAAGTGAAATAGATTCGAAAACATATGAAGGCGGCTCAAGATCGACAAAAGAGTTACGTCGATCCGAAAAGAAGGCCAAAAGAGTTCCAAGTTGGGGAGCGGGTGATGCTAAAGGTATCACCGTGGAAGGGCATTATAAGGTTTGGAAAGCGTGGAAAGTAAAGTCCTCGATTTCTTGGACCTTTCACTATAACTAAACGCGTAGGGCTTCAAGTATATCAGTTGGATCTTCCACCTGAATTGGAAGGAATCCATAATACCTTCCATGTATGTTATCTTCGGAAATTCCTAGCCGAAGAGGAAAATGTTATACCACTTTCTGAAATAAGAGTCGATGAGAAGAGTCATTGCATGGAGGAACCAGAAGCAATTTTAGAGAGGACGACTAAGAAGTTGCGACATAAGAAAGTGATCATGGTAAAAGTATAGTAGAAACATCACAGAGGTGCTAACGTGACTTGGGATATGAAGAATAGATATCCTCATTTATTTACCCAAATTTGATTTCGGGGACAAAATCATTTTCATGTTGGGGAGATTTGTAACACCTCGTAATTTCCATAGTTAGTGTACTTTTATTTTGGAGGATGTTTAAAATAATGAAAGATATTATTTTAAAGGTTGTGTTATAATTTAATGTTGAAGGGTCAAATTGTAATTGACAAAAGTGTCAAGCGATTAGTGAAATTATGTTACTTTGTGGTGAGTTTTGGCATATGATGAAAGTGTACTGGTATAAAACCCAAGGTCGGCTGAATTTGGTAAGTATCTGAAATTGGTTTCATTTGAGGCGGTGGAAAACAAGAAAGAAAAACCTTACATTTCAATTGCTTAAGGTAAGAACTTCAATCTCAACTTCGGCAAATTCATTCCTTAGGAACTGTTGTTACCAAGTAATCTACCCTTTGATTAGGTTCCTAAATTGGGTTGTTGACAAGAAGTTAAGTTTGGATCTCTGTTTTGAGTATTGACTGTGAAATCCCAGGCGAGATCATCTTTTTCTATAAATCAATGTTTTTCATCAAATTAAGCAGTAGGATGTTATTGTTAAAAGTATTGGAGATAATGGTTAGTTGCAAAATAAGACAGATGGAACAGTTATCGATCAGGGTTGAGAAATTGATGTGCAGGTCGCAAGTATCCGGGTAAGTCTTGGGTGTGCAGTAAAATGTTGTTGATAGTATCTGGTAAATTGTTAGATACTAAAAGTATCCGAAAAGTATTGGTTCCCGATAGTATCCGGTAAATTATTTATCGGATAGTTGGTTTCCGGATGTTATCCGGGTTACTTTGGTATCCGGACGATATCCGGATAGTATGTGCCCGGTAAGTTGTGTTTTCCAGGTATGAGTTCCGAAAAAATTGACCGGATAGTATTGCTATCCGGATACTTTTGATGTTCCGTATACTTCTGATGTCCGATCACTTCTGATGTTCCGGATACTCCTGAGTTTCCAGTAACTAAGGGTTCCGATAACTTTTGGCAGGAGATGATTATCTAATTGGAATTTTATCCTGACAGTATGAACATACTTATAACTTGGCTTTAAGTATGATATGATTTGACTTATGTTTTGGATTAATACGCATTTATGTTAGGAAGTGTAATGGATCCATAGGCACTAGTATTATGTGAACACATGGAATAGGCGTGGATTAATCGTAATTCACGTGTAATTGATCAACGTGGAATAGGCGTGCACTAATCGTAATTCCCGTTGAATGGAAATGAGGAATAGGCGTGCACTAATCGTAATTTCCAATTCGAAATGAGATGTGAAATCATGGAATAGGCGTGGACTAATCATAATTCCCGATTTCTATAGGAAGGAAAGAGATAGGCTGATAGGATGGTTTACACCCCCTTTGACTAACCGCAAGTATACGATGTCGTCTCAAGTAATACGTACGGAAGTACGAGTATCAAACCCAAAGGAACCAGGTGTTAAGCACCACAATGACTGTATTAACTATTAATTGAACGATCGAAATCGGTTTGGTTTGATGTTTAGAAAATTGGAATATGAAAGCATACGAAAATGTAAGACAAGTTAGATACTTGGATATAAAAGAGAGAAGACAGAGGGTTGGAATCTGAATGGATCAATTAATAAGAACTTTAATTGACTTATGATTGGTTTTAATAATCAAAGAATTGCAAAACCTAGAATCGTTGCACTCTTTCAAGCTACTGCGATATTAACTTAAAAATGAATTGCTTATCTATCGATCTCACAATTGAATTAAGATAAGGAAGAAGTTTGAAACCGCAACACCGAAGGAATTGGTATATCTCTATCCAATTCCTACCGGTGGCAATTGAATCCGACCTAAATCTGAGAATTTTCCCAAACGACTCAAGATTTGTAAAATCGTTTAACAAGTGATTAATTTATCAAACGCATTAAGTATAATGTCAAAAGCTTCATCCATCTGTTAAAAACCAAAACATAAATCATCCAAAATCTACATCTATGACCTGAACATCATCCAACCCCTAACATGTAGTTTAGCTCATGTTGGGGGTGTGTAAAAGAAATCGCAAGGTTACAAAAGATGAAAAAGTCACCATTGTTCAAGAAAATCTAAAGAAGATGATAAATAACTCCCTGAGAAGAATCCCTTCCAATCTCACGTACTTGTTCATCTTTGATTTCTCGCTTCCAATCGTTTCCCTCGTATTCTTCCCCTCCAAAGTCTCTATTTTTCCCCCCAAAAATCACCTCTTTCTCGGCCGTCTTCGTCTGAAAGTGAAAAAGTGCCCAAAACCCTAGCTGCAGAATTGTTTTTAAATGAACTGGACATCGGGGCCAGTTCTGGCACGGTGTGACTGGCGCCGAAGCTGGCGCCAGTTTCTGTTGGACATGTTGGCATGGGTTGTGGCGCCAATTGACTGGCGCGGAGACTCTGATGGAAATATTCTTCAATTTCTCTCGTTTTAAGCTCCGAAACTGGAATTTGCTATTCTTTTGAATGAAAATGCATGAACCTGTACTTTCTCACCAAAAATCTGTTAAAAACTCCCATTTTACTTGAAGACACGCGTGAACCACCCACTTTGAGATTTAAAATAATGACGAAAATCGACGTTATCATAGGCTTGGCTTAATTGTAATCTCTACTTCCTCTCCAAGAAATAAGCATGGACTAATTATAATTTCTTAGATATGAGCAATGATCTAGAATCCGTGGAGATTCGTAGTGGGCTCTTGAACATGATGTTATGACTTACTCAATGTTTGTCATACTCATGGAATCGGGTATGATTCCCGTCATTGAAAGATGTTTTGTGTACGGTAAGAAATATTGTGAACCGGTTAAATTATACGCTTTGTTTACAATTTGGTTTTCAAAGCTTATTAAGTTTTAATTTGAAAATTTGATGTTCTGACTAGGCGTAAGCCTAATCTTTTCAAATTTAATTTTCTTACCAGGTACTAGCTCGGGAAAGAATAAGCTGGGATGAGTGTGGAGAAGCTTCAGAGTTTATTTTAGGAGCTATAATAGGAGAAGTTAGTAGTACATCGATTTTTGGCCAATTAGCCTTATTTCTTTCTCACTGTTTTTTTAATTTCTTTTGACTCTTTTGGTCATGTCAATCTTTCCGTACACCACTGTGATTCACTTTTCTTTATCCCCCCCCCATTTTTTGTTCACAATCCCACCCCATCTTTCATAACCGGCACTTGTTTGGACACAAGGTAGGCTACTATAGAGGTTAGGGTTTAATACGGGGTTTAGAATCGAAGAATTAGTGTTTGGCTGCAAAATGGCTAAGGGACACTAAAAAAGAAGGGTGTGCAAGATAAAATCGCTCTATACTCACATCACCTGGAATCATTTCTCAAGGTCCGTACTTAAATAAGACGCTAGTGTCACTAGATATTCCTATGGACGTCTTTGCTAGTTGGTGCAACTCTATAGCGAGATCAACTATAGCCACGACAAGGAATTAGAGAAGAGTGTATAGAATTTATGCATTTAACTCTCAGAATCGATGCTATAATGGCTCAATGTCTTACGGGTGGTCTCCACTAATGTCCCTAATTCATACAATCTTTATGGTATCCCTCAATGCTATGTTATCCCTTACAGATTCATTCCTCAAAATGTGGTGTTCTATTTACTAATGAAGGTGAATAAGAAAAAATTCAAGCATAACCACAATCCAATCATTTTCTAAGATATGAAAGATCACAAAATGATACTACACGACTACCACCCCAAATCTAATCTACACATTGTCCCCAATGTGCATACAAGTTTATTACAGTCATCCAACAAATAAATTATGTGAATTTATGTACAATCATCCAACAAAAGAGAGAATAGCAGATTAAGAAGAAAAACGAAAACAAATCGTCTTCATTCCTCGTGGTTTTGTTGTCTTAAAGATGATGGCCCACCCGGTTGCCGCCTCTCACCCTACGAGCTGCCGGTGAGTTAGAAGGACCCGCCTCATTTGGGACTGCACCTCCCGAGATAAGCCATCGGAGGTAGGCGAACCCGGTCCGCGCCTCTGTCTGCAGTAGGCCGAAGCGGTGGTCTAAGTGTCTGGTTAAGCCCGAGATGTCTGTCGGTGGAGGGACATCTCCTTCGTCCATATCAGGGTCATAATTGACGTCATCCACGTCAACGTCGTCTATATCATCCGGTATCTCCATCTCCTCTCTTGGGGCTGCCTCCGGCCTGTCTAACTTCCGTGCGACCGTCACTTGGGCGCGGTAAGTCACCCTGTCAAATGGCGGAGGAGGGGCTATAGTGTCGCCAATCTCAACACCAGCGTCTCTGCATAATTTAGTAATAAGGCAAGGAAAGGGAAGGATACTTTTGTTCCGTCATATGAAGTATGACGATGTGGCCGAAGTCAAGTGGCATGTCATGCTGGAGGCAGTAAAGAATGTGTGCCACGTAGGGGTCAGCCGTGGTGTAATGTGTGGATGGGGCTAGACTCCCCTTGATGAACCACAACCATACCCCAATCTCCGGGCGTAGCTCACTCTTTTTGATCTCGTCCCTTCTCACAACCCAGTTTCCATGCCCACTTCGCCTCAGCGCCGATGCGATGACAGGGTTGTGCGTCTTGTCCTGACCAACACCTGGAATGGGTGGTATGCCGTATGTCGCGTCCAGGTGTTGGTGACGCGGTACCCCATAGTGGGTGCAGATGTCATCCATAGTGATCCGCACTGCTCTCCCCCGTATATGAACGACGTGGAACTCTTCGAACGCCGGTGGACCCATCGCCACATAGAACTCCAAGACAAGCTTTGGATTGTACGGTTCTGGCTCCCGCACGTAATCGATCCCCGTCTTTGAACTGCGATTTGGCGGACTCATGGGTTGGGGATTTCGTTTATTTTCATTCCCCTCTCAGGATGGACCGTCCTCTCCTAAAATCTCTCTACCCGTTCATTGAAGTAGCGGTGAGGTTGCCGTGCCACTTCGGCTCGCGTGGCGTGGTTCATTTGGTAGTAACGGAACCACCTTCTGGCATTCTCTGGATTTGTCCGCACCATGTTCCTGCAAAAAGGGAAGTCCATTAGGTACAAGGCAATCAAGTAGGATACCCCAAACCTAATCCTTGGATTATGTTTGGCACATACTCAAATTCATTCATTATCAGCAAAAAGGGCACCCCAAACCTTGGTAAAACCAAGGTTTGCAATGGGGGTCGTGCGGAAAGAAGAAAATCAAAAGTGGGCACCCCAAACCTAAGTGAAACTTAGGTTTGTTTAGCCTCTTTAGTCTAGTGAAAACACAAGTATCCCACACAAGCACAAATCTCCAAAACACAGCTTATTCATTAAGCACATGCCCCCACAAATCAAAACTTCAAGTATACAAGTCCTATCAACATTTCCACAAGTGGCTAAAAAAAAGAAGCCTAAAACCTTGGTGAAACCTAGGTTGGGGTGATTCTTCCATACAATGTAGCCCAAATTCCCAAAGATGAGGAGTTTCATGTTACCATAAAAGCATATACATGATAATTCTTCACAAATTGAAAGCATTCATTCAAAACTATCATGCAGTCCTCAAAATTTATACCCTAAGTGAAAACCCAAGTAAAATCATACAACTCAAGCACATAGTAACAACTCTCATGGATACTCATCTTAAAAAAATAAGAACCAAAAATACTCAAACATATGGGAAAAACATGTTCCCATTAAGCACAAAATTGAGAGTTTATCACAAAATGATAGAATCAAATTAATAACTCTCATGAAATCCCTAAGATTTATGCCCTAGATGAAAAATACTCAAGAGAATCATTGACTCACATTCCACGAGCATCAACTTCAATCATACATGCACAATCAACTTGACAATGAGGAACATAGAGGGAAAATAGAGAATACCTTCGGTTTAGTGTGGAGAAACCCAAAAAAATGTGAAGTTAGGGTTAAGAGATTGTACCTTGATGCTTTATGGGAAGGAGGATACTTAAAAATTGGAAGCACCTTGCAATTGGGTGTCGAAATTGAGGAAAAAGGGTGTTTTGAGCGCAAAATGGTGCAGCAACGGCTAGGGTTGTGTAAAAAATGCAGAAAAAAATGAAGCCCTCTATTTATACCTGTCCGGGCTTGGGCACGGGTACCGACGCCAGTTGGGCAGCGCGGTGACCCGCGCCAGCTTCTGTTTGGTTAGGCATTTTCACCCGCGCTGATGGTGGCGCCAGTTGAGCCGCACCAGCACTGGCGCCGACTTCTGTTCCGTTTACTCGTGCTGGTCTTGGCGCTAGTTGACTGGCACCAAGACTGGCGCCAGATATTGCTTACTGTTTTTCGCCCTTTTTCGTTATTCCACGCTTCATTACTTACCGAGGCGATCGATAGGGGGACTTCTCAAGGATAAACAAACACAAAAACAAATTAAAACAAGGCTCGTTAAAAGAAATTAAAACATAAACTACCCTACGGTGGGTTGCCTCCCACCGAGCGCCGTATTTAACGTCATGGCACGACTCCTCAACCGATTACACCTTACCCTCATCAAGGTAGATGCTCGAGACTCCCGTGACTTCGCGTCCCATATATGGTTTCACCCGCTGACCATTCACTTTGAATCTTTGGCCGTTCGTTCCTTCTAGCTCCACCGAACCATAGGGGAACACCTCCACCACTTTGAACGGCCCCAATCACTTGGTATTTAGTTTACCTGGAAACAAACGCAACCGTGAATTAAATAATAACACATTCATACCAGGGGTGATTACCTTTTCACGGATGTTCCAGTCGTGGAGTTTCTTTGTTCTCTTCTTGTAGATTGATGCATTCTCGTACGCATCAAGCCGGATCTCCTCTAGTTCATTTGACTATAACAATCTCTTTTTGCCGGCCGCATCCAACTCCATGTTTAACTTATTGATTGCCCAGACCGCTCTATGCTCCAACTCCACAGGTAAATGGCATGACTTCCCAAACACTAGCCGGTATGGTGTAATTCCCGAGGGTGTCTTGAAAGCCGTCCGATTAGCCCATAAGGCGCTGTCTAATCTCATTGACCAATCCTTTATTGACGCGTTCACCGTCTTTTCTAGAATGTTCTTCAGCTCCCGGTTGGAGACTTCAGCCAGTCCGTTGGCTTGTGGATGACGGAGTCGTCACTCGATGCTTGACTCTATATTTCCTCAGCAATGCCTTCAAGTAACGGCTGCAGAAGTGACTACCATCGTCACTAATTAACGCTCTCGGCACCCCAAACCTTGTGAACACATTTTTCTTCAGGAAGTGAATTACCACCTTTAAGTCATTGGTTGGAGTAGCCACAACCTTCACCCACTTCGAAACATAGTCGACGGTGACTAGGATGTACGCGTTCCGAAAAGATGGACGAAAGTGACCCATGAAGTCGATGCCCCATACGTCGAATAGCTCAACCTCCATAAAGATTTGCATCGGCATCTCGTCCTTCTTCGAAATGTTTCCACTGCGTTGGCTTCGGTCACAATTGGAGATGAATTTTCTGGTGTCTTTGAACATGGTTGGCCAGAAAAATCCCGATTGCAACACCTTTGCAACCGTCCGATCGGTACTGAAATGGCCCCCACGTTCTAAAGTGTGGCAAAATATGAGGATGCCATCTTTCTCTTCATCCGGTACACAGTGTCTGATCATTCTGTCCCCACATCTCTTGTATAAGAAGGGGTCATCCCAGTAGTACCTCTTAGAATCCGTGAAGAACTTTTTTCGTTTGTGTGAGTTCAATCCAAAGGGCTTCACGTCACCTGCAAGATAATTAATCAAATCAGCAAACCATGGGTCAACCGAACTTACCGCAAAAAGTTGCTCATCAGGAAACGTGTCATTAATTGGCTTGGTATCAAGTGGCTTTGGTTCCTCTTCTCCAATTCTAGATAGGTGATCGGCTACCGTATTTTCCGATCCTTTCTTGTCTTGGATTTCTATGTCGAATTCCTGAAGTAGGAGAACCCATTTGGTGAGTCTCGGCTTCGCATCCTTCTTTGACATCAAATACTTTAGCGCAGAGTGGTCGGTGTAGACGATGATCTTTGATCCCGCCAAATATGATCTAAACTTTTCGCACGCATACACAACCGCTAACATCTCCTTCTTGGTGGTCGCATAATTAACTTGGGCCTCATCTAAGGTTTTGCTCGCATAGTAGATGACATGCAACCTATTTTCTTTCCTTTGTCCCAGAACAGCCCCAACAGCTATGTCGCTCGCATCGCACATCAATTCGAAGGGGAGACTCCAATAGAGTGCGGCCAAGATGGGAGCCGAGATGAGATCTTTCTTTAACCTGTCAAATGCAGAAATGCAATCATCAGTAAACTCAAAATTAACATCTTTCAAAAGTAAAGAGCTTAAGGGTTAAGAAATTTTGGAAAAATCTTTAATGAACCGCCGGTAGAACCCGGCGTGACCCAAAAAGCGCCGCACTCCCTTGACTGCCGTAGGGTACGGAAGGTTCTCTATCACGGCTATCTTTGCTTTATCAACCTCAATACCATCTTTAGAGATTTTGTGACCCAAAACAATCCCCTCGGTCCCCATGAAGTGGCATTTCTCCCAATTCAGCGCCAAGCTCGTCTCTTGGCACCTCTTCAAAACAGCTTCCAAATGATCAAGGCATGTGTCGAACGAATCTCCAAAAACCGAGAAATCATCCATGAAGATCTCGATCGTTTTCTCCACCATATCGGAGAAGATGGCCATCATGCACCGCTAAAAGGTAGCTGGAGCATTGCACAACCCGAATGGCATCCTCCGGTATGCAAAGGTGCCATATGGACAAGTAAAAGTCGTCTTGTCCTGATCTTCCAGAGCAATTGAGATCTGATTATATCCCGAATACCCGTCAAGAAAACAATAATACGCATAGCCTAAAAGTCGCTCCAACATTTGATCAATTAATGGAAGTGGGAAGTGGTCCTTCTTGGTGGCATCGTTCAACTTCCGATAGTCGATGCATACGCGTCACCCGGTTACTGTTCTCGAGGGTATGAGCTCGTTGTTGGTATTTTTCACGATCGTGATGCCTCCCTTCTTGGGTACCACTTGTACCAGACTTACCCATGGACTGTCGGCTACAGCGTATATGATTCCTGCGTCAAGAAGTTTTAAAACATCTTTCCAAACCACTTCTTTCATATTTGGGTTCAACCGGCGTTCGTGTTGAACCGTTGGCTTGTGTCCCACTTCCAAATTGATTCTATGCATGAAAAAAGTTGGACTCAGCCCTTTCAAATCTGCTATGGTCCACCCAATGGCCGGTTGGTGAGCCCTCAACACTCGGATCAATCTTTCTTTCTCTACAGTCGTGAGATGTGCAACTATGATTACCGACAATGTTGAGTTGTTGCCTAGGTAGGCATATTCTAGATGTGTCGGTAACTGTTTGAGCTCTAACTTTGGTGGCACCTTTGAGGATGGCTGTTGTTAATGCCAAAAATCGCACCAAAGGGACAACTTAAGGTCGATGTGGACTTAAATAACTAAAGAAAGAATCTTTCGACGAGACGTGCGACGAGGATAAAAATAAAGAAACAAGGGATTTGATGACGCAGGAAAAACCTCAAACGAGGAAAAAACTTGCAGACGACAATGGGTGTCGTCGCTGCACTATGGTTGCCAATCAGGGGCGATGTCCTTGGATACTGGTGTCGATCGTACAGAGATTACAATACAAATGAAGAAAATGCTTCGAAATGTAAAGTACAAGTGTTTGAACGTAAAAACAGGTGTTTGTCGTGTGAATACAAAGTGTGAACTGCTGGTCGAGGGCTGTTGTCGTGCGTCGAGAGCGATGACTTGATCTTTTCTTCGAGTGTTCTTGAGTTTGTTGTAGGGTTCTGGCTTTCAATACTTGATTTCCAGAGTTTGAGGGTTCTTAGCTATGAGCTTGAATGTTTTTCTCTGCTGTTCGGTGATGTTCGCTGATGCTTGCTGATGTGTATCGGATGTTAACTGATGATCCTTGATGTGAAGACTTAGCTTGGTATTTATAGTCTTCGCGTCATTAATTAGCTCCATTAATGCTTTGATCAACGACTACAACAGCTGGAATCGGTTGCCGGAGTGATTATCCATAATGTTCTTCGTCCGTTACGGCTGCTTGCTATTAATGGCTTTGACTCCTGCATTAAATACTTAACAAACATAACAGTCAAGGTTATCGTTAGCTTTGGTCGAAGGTGCAGTGATTTTACGCGATGGTCGTGCGGGACGGGCGACGCTATGGTCGAGTGTCGCGAGGAACTCTCGACTTACCTTTTAGGAGGGATGACGATGGTGTTTTGGGTCTTTGTCAAGACCTTATCTTAATACAAGATATAGTTTTTAATCGTACGTCTTACCTGTTCTGGTCGCGGTCGAGCGACGTGATTTTTTGCCCAAACAGTTTGCCCCCAAAATTTGAAAATTGAATGTCAAGTTTAAGTTTTAAATTTTGCTTGTCGAAGACTTGTGACCTGGGTTGTGGGACTTACCTGGTTGTCGTGGAACTAGACCGGTTCGCCTTTAACTGAACGAGAAGTTGAAAAGTTGTGACGTCATACTGACGTACGATTATGCTTACCAGCTATCGAGGACAGGTGTCGAAGATCTGTGAGGGTATGCGAAAAGATTGGGGACGCGCAGAAATCATCCAGGGATTCGATCCAGCCCTGTTTTTCGGTCTAAATAGGGATTTTGACGGATCATATCCTTATTTCGCCCTTGAAGAGTTTGTGCTGTGATTTCCTTGCCATTCTTCGTCTGATATCTTCCGAACTTGTGAAAATCTTTGACTTGGTTAGGTTTCTTCGAGGATTAACGCGCCTATAAGTAAGGTACGATTTCTCTGACTTCTGCAAATTTTGTTTAGAAATGTCGAGGGATCCTGAGAGTGTTATTCAAGAGTCATCGGACCTCCGGGACTTTAGAAAGTTAGCGAAAATTCCTGCGTGGGTCGAATTGATCCATCCAGGTCAGATTCGTTCAAACGAGTGTCCCGAGGGGTACATCGTATTCTATGAATACCCTTTTAAGATAGGTTTCGAATGACCTTTTTCTCCTCTGGCCAAGGCGTTTATGTTAGAGTTTCACTTGGCACCGAGTCAGTTGATGCCCCAGTTCTGGCAAGTCGTACGAGTGATCGAGCGTGCTACTAAGAAATGGGATTCTCCCATGAATGTACATGAACTCCTCTCGGCTTATCAAGCCAAGATGGATGGATGTCATCGATGTAGTTTACATTCTAGGTTCAAAGGCGATCGCGTTTTGGTCTTAGGGACGGGTGTGAACGACCGTGGGTGGAAGTCTCGATATGTATTCGTGCGTAAGTTGTCTCTTGACTCCGAGAGTGAGTGGATTAGGACGGGCTGGAATATGTCGGGTGAGTCTTGTTATTTCATTTTTCGTATGCTATATACGATATGATTATTAACTTGTTTTCTGTATATTGACAGCCATAAAATTCGAGGTCGTGAAGCCAGACGCTAACTCTCAAGCGAAGATCAATTCGTTTTTAGAATTTAGCGTCGCCAAAAGGTCTTTCGTCGTGCGACACTCGGCGGATGACGACGATTTAGAATCTTCAGGAGAGAACCAGGGGGAGAAGTGTGAAGAGAAAGGAAGAGAAGAGGAAGAAGATAAGTCGAGAGGAAGGAGAGGGATGACGGGTAAGTTTTACATTCCTTTTCTTCCTATGTTACCTCGAGTCATTTTCCTTTGTGTGCTTTGTAACATTCCTTTTTTCTAGGAGAGTCTCAACCTAAAGTGTTGAATGTTTCTGCTAAGAGAGCAGCTGAGCTGGAGCGTGCTCGTCAGGGTAGAGAGAAGAGGCTAAAGGCCATGTCTGCTGGCCCTGAAATTCCGAAGAAGACGAGGACGACGACTCCGAGGGAGTCGTCGGCAGGGGTTAATGACTCGTCGAGAGTCGTTACACCCGCAGAGGTAGGGGTCGCATCTCCCAAGAAGGTGATTGCAGCGACACCCATCAATTCTGCGCCTCCGGCGAAAATGGTGAAGTCCCCGTCTGCCGCGTCGAATCCTTTGTCACCCGACAAGGGCAAGGGACACTCGACGGGAGGGGAGAAGGTCACGACGGTCAACTTTACGCTGCCATCGGACTTTATGACAGGTAATGTCCTAGACGGGACGAACCTGTTCCCTCACCTGGATAAATTCCTACTTCCATCTTTCAGGGAGCGTTTTGAGGGGTTTCCTATCGAGGAGACGGGTGCCCATGTAGCCGGCTTGGTGTTCATGGTAAGTCTTTCTTTCAAGACTTAGTTTGTCTAGGCCCAGACTTCGTTGTCGTTGTCGTTGTCCATTGATGATGTCTATCTTTTATGATTTCGCAGGCACTTCAAGCTTCCTTGGCCTTGCAAAGTGGAACGGCGAAGGTGAAAGATCTCTTGTCTGCTGCACGCGAAAGGGAGAATATAGCATTGGATTGAGCAAACGATGCTACTGGTCGCACGGAGGATCTATCGAAGTGTTTTGCTGACGCTTTAAAACATATGGAGATCGTTAATCATGCGAAGGAGGATCTTAGCCATCGCTTGGCGCAGTCCTTGTCCATGACTGCCGAGCAAAGGGAGGAGATGGAAAAGATTAAGGAATCCTTGGCCGTTGTTTCAAAAGAGGCCGAGGATTATAAATCCAAGGTAGAGAGTTTGGAGAAAGAAGTGCAAGCTGCAAAGGACGAGGGTAAGTTGGTTTTTGCCATAGCTCGTCTGACTGCTCAGGCGGCGATCATGCGACGACATTTGCTGGGGAAAGACCCTCTTGCTTCGGCGAAGGAGGAGCTGGACATCTATCTGAATGGCGTCGGGACCGAAAGGGATCTTGACTCGGACGATGAGAAGGACGCTGAGGAGGAGGTGGCAGGCGAAAGCCTTCAGGACGGGACTTTGGGCATGAATGCGACGGAAGCTCCTCCTTTAATTTAGGAATTTTATTTTGTTTGCTTTGTTGCTCGACTGTTGATGGTCGAGCGTGTACCTGACGATCTTTTCAGTAAATGCACTTTTTGTTTGAACTTGTGTTTTCATATACTTGGTAAGCAAATATCGCATCGATGGAATGTAAGATGCATAGGAAATCATGCGACTAAGGCCTTTTTTGTAATACGATGAGAATAACGTAAAACACATATAAGAACACGCGATTAAAGCATCCATTCGGGGTATAAAAGCTAAGAAACTTAGAGATAAACTATTCAGGCATTGCGATTGTACGGCTGGATCGTACGATGAATTTGAATCGAATGCCCTTGTGGAGGGATGATCGGGGAAGAAAATCCTAATTGTTTATGTCGTGCGACCTTGCGAATTTAAAGTCATACAGTAGACTTAGTGATTACTGTCGTGCGATTCTGCGATAATCTGTCGTGCGATTCTGCGATAAAACGATGTCGAGGGTTGGTCGTTGGCTAGCCAACAACCCTCCGATGCTTAAGTCAGTAGCTGTTTGTGAGAAAAATTTGTATGGAAAAGAGTTAGAAATCATACCTTTCTCCTTCATGGGGTATTGCCCCCTTGTCATTTATTATCCTATTTTTTGGAGAGAAAGATAGGTTTTAAATGACAGGACGACACGACGATCCGATGAGATACTGTCTGTGATTGATCATGTCGTCGTACGACAGGGAACTATAGAGACGTTTCGACTCATTCTCGATCTTCAGGATCCCCAATGGCGTAGGGGATTTTAATTGACAACTTTTGCATGCTCGGGAGTCGACGGTCGATGGCTATTAGCTGGAATAGCGACATCGTCGATGATATCCTTGAGATTTCCTTTCGGGAAATGATACGCTAATTCCTTCTTCAATGCGATACAATCATCTGTCGCATTACCATGATCGACGTGGAAGTCGCACCACTTTGATTTGTCTTTTTTAGCATCGTCCAGGTCGGACTTCTTTGGCCATCGAATGGTCGCTTGGGAACTTTTCAGAGCTTCGACTAGGTCTTTAGCGGTCCCTTTGAATTCGTAAGAGGATATCTTGGGGTACTGAGTGAATTTAGTCGCGGTCTTGGCTTCTGCTTTCGTCTTGAAACGAACATTTAAAATTTGGCGCACGGGCTCTATTCTGGAAACAACCTTTGTCTTGAACTCTTGCTTTCTGACGCCTAACGACTTCTTGTCGTCAGTGTGCTTGCGACGAAAGGCGGCATCATCCTCGACCCTCATATATGCTAAGGTTCGAGCTCGGACGTCTTCGAAATTCTCTGGGGGATACTTGGTCAGATCGATATATAGACCTGAACTATCGTCCAGACCACGCTTATAGGCTTCGATCGCAGTTTTGATGTCACAATTGCGGATACTGATCATTTTGGCATTGAATCTATTGAAATAACTTCGAATAGACTCATTGGTCTTCTGCACGACATAGTACAGATCACTAGTCTTCTTTTCCATCTTACGACTGCTGGCGAATTGCCGGGAGAATTGGTTGAACAATTCGGCAAATGACCCGATAAATTTGGGTTTGAGATTGATCAACCACTGGAGAGCTGGACCAGTGAGAGTCGCCCCGAAACTCTTGCACATGCATACTTCCTGGTACATGTGTGGAATCGAGATCGTCCACATGAGCTGCTTATACTGCGCGACATGCTCAGTTGGATCGGTCACACCCGAATACTTGGGAGTGAAGGCAGGAATGTTATACTTCTTTGGGACCTTGACGGTGGTGATCTCGTCGATGAAGGGCGACGCCTGATACCCCGAGCGAGGCTCGACGTCGACAGGCACGGCTGCCCCAGGCAACTTGGCGAGCAAGGACAGGACGCACTCATTTTGGTCTTCTAACATCTTCAAACGCTGGGCGACGTGATCGTTAAGACCAGGATTTGCCCCTGTCGAGGGATTGGTCCCTGGACTAGTGCCATTACCATGCGACGAACCATTGGTGTCCCCGTTGAATGGAACAAAATATGGCTGCGACCCATAGTGGAATTGCTACGGTCCATTCTGAAACGATTGTGGTCCATGCTGAAATGGCTGCAATCTCTGCTGGAAAGATTGCGATCCTTGCTGGAAAGGTTGCGGATCACTTTGGAACGGCTGGGAGAACGGCTGGGATCCATTCTGAAACGGCTGGGCGCCACCTTGCAATGGTTGGGATCCATTGTTCAAGGGTGGTGGTCGGATGTGCTGAGGGGGAATCTGCCCAGACTGGGGATTCGGAATGAACGGACCCGACTGCTGATTTTGCATGAATGGACCTGGATGCTGATTCTGTGCGGACGGGACTGGTCCTGGACCTGGATTCTAGATGAATGGTCTCTAGGACCATTCTGGGGTCCAAAAGGATTCCTTAGCCGCGCGATCTCTTCAGCTGCTCTGCGATTCTGCTCTACCATTGCATTGAATTGATTCCTGGCAACTTGTAGCTCCTGATACATCTAAGCGACGGCTTGCTGCAGATTTCCAGGGGCTGCCATTTTCCTGCAACAGAAAATAGAAGAAACTCCAAGAAACTATTAGTAGAATGCACGTTCGTCGAGGATTTTCTCTAGATGTAGCACCACGGTGGGCGCCAAACTGTTAATGCCAAAAATCGCACCAAAGGGACAACTTAAGGTCGATGTGGACTTAAACAACTAAAGAAATAATCTTTCGACGAGACGTGCGACGAGGATAAAAATAAAGAAACAAGGGATTTGATGACGCAGGAAAAACCTCAAACGAGGAAAAAACCTACGGACGACAGTGGGTGTCGTCGCTGCACTATGGTCGCCAATCAGGGGCGATGTCCTTGGATACTAGTGTCGATCGTACAGAGATTACAATACAAATGAAGAAAATGCTTCAAAATGTAAAGTACAAGTGTTTGAACGTAAAAACAGGTGTTTGTCGTGTGAATACAAAGTGTGAACTGTTGGTCGAGGGCTGTTGTCGTGCGTCGAGAGCGATGACTTGAGCTTTTCTTCGAGTGTTCTAGAGTTCGTTGTAGGGTTCTGGCTTTCAATACTTGATTTCCAGAGTTTGAGGGTTCTTAGCTATGAGCTTGAATGATTTTCTCTGCTGTTCGGTGATGTTCGCTGATGATTGCTGATGTGTATCGGATGTTAACTGATGATCCTTGATGTGAAGAATTAGCTTGGTATTTATAGTCTTCGCGTCATTAATTTGCTTCATTAATGCTTTGATCAACGGCTACAACGGCTGGAAACGGTTGCCGGAGTGATTATCCATAATGTTCTTCGTCCGTTACGGCTGCTTGCTGTTAATGGCTTTGACTCCTGCATTAAATACTTAACAAACGTAACAGTCAAGGTTATCGTTAGCTTTGGTCGAAGGTGAAGTGATTTTACGCGATGGTCGTGCGGGACGGGCGACGCTATGGTCGAGTGTCGCGGGGAACTCTCGACTTATCTTAATACAAGATATAGTTCTTAATCGTACGTCTTACCTGTTCTGGTCACGGTCGAGCGACATGATTTTTTGCCCAAACAGCTGTGATTTGGCAATAGGTTCACCTAAATCCTCTTTCATCGGTCTTCTCGGACCTCGGTACTCGGGCAATGCATTCAGTTGCATCACACTCTCGTTTCCACTATCGGTACACGCTCCGGTCAATTCATGTTCCAATGGGTCATCACCATGATTATCATTAAGATCTCTTCAGAAATATCTTCTATCAAGTCTACCCGATTACATGCGCTTCTTTCCACTCTATTCCGTGTTGTTTGGAAAATGTTGAAAACCGCTTTCTCTTCACCCACTCGGGGAGTGAGTTTCCCTCCTTGCACGTCAATCAATGCACCTCCGGTGGCCAGGAATGGTCGGCCCAAAATAAGAGGAACCTCTTTGTCTTCGTCCATATCCAAAATGACAAAATCTACTGGGAAGACGTCTTCAATTACCCCATACGGATACTTGATGGATCTATCCGCCAGCTGGAGTGTTACATTCATCGGTTGCACTTCTCCCAATCCAAGCATCCTGAAAATTGACAAAGGCATTAAGTTAATACTTGCACCTAAATCGCAAAGTGCCTTACCAAAATCAACACCTCCTATAGGAACAGAAATCGTAAAACTCCTTGGATCTTTCAATTTTTGGGGAAATTTGTGCTGAATTATAGCACTGCACTCTTCAGTTAGTGCAACGGTGGCGTGTTCCTCGATCTTCCTCTTGTTAGAGACGATGTCCTTCAATAACTTCACATAGGAAGGCATTTGAGCTAAAGCATCTGCAAAAGGAATGTTATGCAGTTTTTTAAACACTTCTAAAAATTTGGTAAATTGAACCTCTTCCTTTTGTGACTTTAGCCGGTTTGGATACAGGATCCATTGTGTTACCGTCTTGGGTGCCGACTTCGGTACCTCTTCCGTGGACGTCTTCTTTTCTGGACTCTTATTATCCATCTCGATCTCGACGTCCACCTTCTCTTCACTTTCTTCTTCCATCATCTGATCACTGGGTTCCTTCACCACTTCTATTGGCTCTAGGTGTGGGTCTTTCTCTAACTCTTTCCCACTCCTCAGCTGAAATGCCTTGCAATCCTCTCGCGTCTTCCTTTCAGATTGGCTCGGAAACTTTCCTTGATCTCGTACACTCAACGCGTCCGCTATCTGTCCTACTTGCCCCTCGAGAATTCGGATCGACGTGGTGTTCTGATCCGTCGCAGATTTAATCGTCCCGACCAAAGTTGCTAATGTTCCAACCGATGATGCCAACTCTCCAACCGTACTATCCATCTTCGAGACCAGCTTCATCATCATCTCCTCCAATCCAGACTTTTTCTCCCCTCCTTGTCCTTCCTCTTGTCTTCTTTGATTAAAACCTGGAGAACGGTAAACATTGTTAGATTGAGTAGAAGGGTTAGAATTGTTACCAAATTGATTTTGTTGTTGCCGAAACATGGTTTCTTTCTGGCCGTTTTGTGGTTGGCTCCATGAGAAATTAGGATTGCGTTTCCATCCCTTGTTGTATGTATTAGAAAAGGATCATTCCTCGGTCGATTGTTTCGGTTTTGCAGAAATTGTACTTGCTCCGGTGGTGGAAGCTCTTGAGAAGAACCAAATGGCTCTTGGCAACCCATGCCTCCTTGGGAAGACGGCTGAATCATCGTTCCTTTCAACTGATTAGTAATAGCCGTCAATTATGCTTTGATTGCTTTCAACTCATCCGCCTCTTGCACACTTGCCACCCTTCTAGTGGTTGCCCGAGGTGTGGCATAGCTATGGTCAACAAGATTTTCAATGTGCTCATACGCTTCGTCGAATGACTTATTCATTAAAGCTCCACCAGCGGCGGCTGTGATGTCGTTTTTGATCATACACTCTTGTAACCCATGATGAGGGAACTTCTTAAGCATCCACTCTTGTAACCCATGATGAGGGAACTTCTTAAGCATCCCCTTGTATCGTTCCCATGCCTCATAAAGTGATTCTTGATCCCACTGAGAGAAGTGGGTGATATCAGAAAGCAGTTGGGTCGTTCGCCCTGGTGGAAAGAACTTTTGAGGAAGACAGTCACCATATCATCCCAAGTTCGAATTTGCCCGACCGGCAAACTCTCTTCCCAAGTGGTTGCCCGATCCCTTAGCGAAAATGGGAATAAACGTAGCTTGATTGCATCTTGATTCACACCATTCACCTTAAAAGTGTTGCATATTTTCTCGAACGTTCTCAAGTGACTGTGTGGATCTTCAGCTGCTGAGCCCCCGAACATGTTTGCTTGCACCAATTGGATGGTACCAGTCTTGATTTCAATGTTGTTTGCTGCTACATGAGGTACACATGGTCCGCATTGTGCAGCCCCCACGTTTGGATTGGCGAATGCTCTAATAGGCACTCTTGGTGGTGGTACGTTGTTGTTGGGATTCCGGATATTGTGATTTTGGTTAACCGGAATCTTGTTGTTATGTAACGTCCCAAAAATTACAATAAATTTGAACTTTTAAAAATAACATTTTATTTAAATAAACCATAAGTGTTTGAATCCAAATAACCGTTTATACAAATCTTGTTTAGTTAAAATAACCAAACCAATCACCACAGCGGAAAATGTAAATAGTTCTAAACATAATGTCTCAAAGTAAAAATGATGAGAGTCTCCACAACGCGCGCCAGTGTGTACCGTCACGCCTTACTGCCACTCGTACCTGAAACAGTAATTTATAGGGAAAGACTAAGCATGAAAGCTTAGTGAAATCAAACACATGCGTACAATATCAACCATATCGACACCACCCATATCAGCAGATAGATATAACAACCACACAAGCAATTTAATAATACAAGCACACTCATGCAAGAACCCCCCCATATGTACCATTCGGTCTCCCCGAATTCATACAATACTCGTATATGCATCCCTCGATCTACCCGAGTTCATCCCTCTGCATGTACCATTCGGTCTCCCCGAATTCATACAACGCTCGTGTATGCATCCCTCGGTCTCCCCGATTTCATACCACAACCGTGTACGTACTCCTCGGTCTCCCCGAGTCCTCGGTCTCCCCGAGTCCTCGGTCTCCCCGAGTCCTCGGTCTCCCCGAGATTTATACGACACCCAAGACCTTATACTAGACACTACTCGGCCTAGTATTACACACAAACAACACAGATCTCACACATGAACTACAGCAATGCGTATACAATCTATATCCTACGCAGTGAGTGAACTCACCTCAGAAAGCAATGTAGAACTTCACGAACAGCGACATGAACCCGCCAACTCCAACTCACCTCTTTCCACCTAAAGAAGTGTTATTAAGTGTTAAAGTGAAGTCCCAACCCGAAAATACAACTATAAGCCCAAACGCGCATTTCCCGGTTTTTGGTCTAAAACTACAGGTCTGTTCGTGACCTGTTTAGCCCACCTTACACCCATCAAACCAGGAATATTATTCCATAAATATAAAGTTCTATGTCTTAGGTTTCCAGGGACATATCGCACGCGTTCATACGAGGTTCCTACTATTTTATATGCATTTTACAAAACAGACTACCCGAACATTGAAATCCGGACCAGTCTCTACAAAACATAAGAAACATACTAGACTAAAATTGGGAGATTTGAGCACTGGTTTCACCTCAATCCGAGCTTCCTAGAATAAACTACGGATTTTACAAAACAGGGATAAAACGAGCATTTTTCACATAAAATGATAACTTAGTTTTCGATTCGGGTTTAGAGTTTGGCCAATACGGTTAGGGTGATAGGTTACTAAGGGCTGGACTAAACTAAGCACCACCCACTGCCACATCCGGCAGTGGTGGTCGACGGCTGCGGCGGCGGCAGCAGCCACCACCTACGGTGATGGTGGTGGTTTGGTTACGACATCCGACGAGGCCATCGAGTTAACCCGACCACCTAACCTGGTCACACACCACTCCCGCGCATACCTACTATCGCAACCCTACCATTACAACCGCCATACTGGTGGTGCACGGCGGCCATGCCGGCGGCAGCTAAGGCTGGGCGGCGGTGGTGGTTTTGAGGCTTCTACAACGATACACGAAAGAAACCGAAAGGAGAGGAGAAGAAACCTTACCTCTCGGTCAGAAATGCAGAAGCAACAAGATACACGACAACTCCTTCTCTTTATCCCTTTCTCTCGCTCTTCTCCTTCTCGCCGGCAGCCGCTAGCGGCGGCGGTGCTGGTGGTTTTTGGGGTGGTCGACGGCAACAGCAAGAAGGGAATTATGGGGAGGTGTTTTAGGGTTTTTGGGGTGTTTGCTTGCGTGAGAACAATAAAACGATAGGGAGGGGAAGGTCGGTCCCTTATGGGCCGAACCATGCAACATAAAAAGAAAAATACACTTTAGTCCCTCTCAATCCAACACTTTGCAAAAACGATTCAAGTTTCACCCTATTTAACAATTTGGTCAATCCCGTTAATCCCGTCAAATAAACATTATTTAGAAAAAACCTTAAACGAAATAAAAAGAATATCCATACCGGGACATGGGCTTTACAACTCTCCCCCGCTTGAATTAGACTTCGTCCTCGAAGTCTTTATCTGCGAACAGCTCTGGGTAGTTCTTCCGCATCTCAACCTCGGGTTCCCAAGTCCACTCGGAACCCTTTCGGTGCTGCCACTGGACTTTCGTCAAGCCTATTACCTTGTTACGCAAGGCCTTCGTATTCCTCTCAATAATGACGATCGGCTTCTCTATGTGGAATGTGAGACATGTGGAATCACCGCAGACTCATCCACCACACACTTCCACAACAGAGACATGTGGAATGTGTTGTGGATCAAACTCAGCTCGTCCAGTAACTCTAAGTGATAAGTTACCTTTCCCACTCGAGCAATGATCTTGTAAGGCCCAATGTAACGGGGTCCTAACTTTCTCCGTTTACGAAACCGAATCACCCACTTCCAGGGCGAAACCTTCAGCAAAACATAATCCCCCACTTGAAACTCCAAGCCTGATCGTCTCTTGTCGGCGTAACTCTTCTGCCGACTCTGTGCAGTAACCAAACGGTCCCGCACCATTTGTATCATCTCGGTCGTCTTTAGCACAATATCAGTGCTCCCCAAAACTCGCTGACCAACCTCGCCCCAGCAAATGGGCGTCCTGCACTTCCTACCATACAACATCTCGTACGGCGGCATGCCAATACTGGAATGGAAGCTGTTGTTGTAGGAAAACTCTGCCAAAGGAAGGTACTGATCCCAATTACCTCTAAAATCAATAGCACATGCCCGAAGCATATCCTAGAGTGTCTGAATAGTACGCTCACTCTGCCCGTCAGTCTGTGGATGTAAAGCCGTGCTAAAATGTAACCGCGTACCCATCTCCACCTGAAACCTCTCCCAAAACCGGGAGGTAAAACGAGTGTCCCTGTCAGAGACAATCAAAACTGGTACCCCGTGCCTGGCTACAATCTCTCGCACGAAAATCTTTGCGAGCTTCTCCGCCGAGGAGCTCTCCCTGATGGCCAAAAAGTGAGCACTCTTGGTCAGACGATCGACGATCACCCAAATGGCATCGTTCCCACGTGGAGTCTTTGGGAGTTTAGTAATGAGATCCATCATGATCTGCTCCCATTTCTACACTGGAATCTCTAGAGGTTGCAACTTTGATAGGATTTATAAAAACCCTAAACCGGATCTTTAAGCTCAAGAATGATTAGTTCTAGATCATGGAATAAACATATACAAATCACAACATGAACAGCGGAATTAAACGACAGATTTGTATAGCTAACAAGGTTCATTAATTTAAACATACTGATTACATACTCACGCCCCAATTTGTTGACCTAAGTTATCAACAAACGAATACTTCTTCTCAAGTATTAGGATTAAGAACCTTGGGGCTCATGCACACACATCTACACGTTTTTGTTTAAACGTGGGTTTCAAGAACGTCTAATTCTATATCTCTAGGTTTCTTTATATACTAGAAACCTAGATAAACTAGAAACTAGATAAATACCAATCCTAGATAAACTAGGAATCCTAGATAAACTAGAATTTACAAGGATAACTATAAAATAAACATATTACAATTCGAACCCTTGTAAGTTGAAGTTTTGACACATCAAATCTATATGAAATATTCCTAACAATCTTCCCCTATTTGATGATGACAAAACTTAGCATGAGAATCTTCAAGTAGCTCTTCCCCTTTTTGACATAATCAAATCCAAAACTTATCAGACTTGAATCTTCCCCTTGAATGATCAACACTTCTTCTTCCCCTGAATTTATGCTAACCATCCTTGTGTCTTCGAGGTTATATCAATTACGTTGTAAAGAAAATCAACCATTATCTATTTGAAGTTGAAGTAAAAAACCAAACCTTGAGTCTTATATCCCGTAGAAACCAAGTGAACAACAACGTCATTCTCATGAATGAGGGGATCCCTGTCCTTCGACCAATCTTCTTCTCTAAGATTTCGTCAAATTGAAGTCACATTCTTCGAACAATTACGTTAATAATCTTCATAATATCACGGGTTATCTTTAACAGGTGAAGGATACCTTTAAAGATATGATAAGAACACAAACTCTAACTTTCACTTCTTCTTCAAACAAACTCTAATTAATCTTCCTTTTTGTAATCAACTGATGACGATCAAAGGGTAGTCATTTAAGCATTCTTCCTCTATCGTTCAACCAACCTTCATACCTTGTGTGTGTGAATTTTCTTGAAACAAACAAAAATCATCCTCCTTTTGTCGAGCATGATCCTAACATGGTGTGTGACATGTATTCTCCATTGCATCGCGGCTTTGATTTCATGGCTTTGAGGAATTCTGAGTGAAGAACAATTTTTATCAAGAAAAAAAACTGCTGGATTTCGAAAATTTCTGGGAGCGTTCTGGACGTCGTACGGCCAATCCAACCAGGCATAATGTTAAACAATGTGTTCTGAAGCTGCTGTCCAAAAATCGCGACGATCCGACGGTTCAATCTCCGGGAATAGGCGAAACGGCCGGCTGTGATTTTCCAGAAAAATTCTACGAAAAATCAGATTTTTCTTTCTTTCGTTCGTCTTCTTTCGTCTCTTCAAATCATCCATTAAACCTTGTATTTCTTCCAGATCAGAGAGCACCATGTGCTCTGATACCACCTGATAGGATTTATAAAAACCCTAAACCGGATCTTTAAGCTCAAGAATGATTAGTTCTAGATCATGGAATAAACATATACAAATCACAACATGAACAGCGGAATTAAACGACATATTTGTATAGCTAACAAGGTTCATTAATTTAAACATACTGATTACATACTCACGCCCCAATTTGTTGACCTAAGTTATCAACAAACGAATACTTCTTCTCAAGTATTAGGATTAAGAACCTTGGGGCTCATGCACACACATCTACACGTTTTTGTTTAAACGTGGGTTTCAAGAACGTCTAATTCTATATCTCTAGGTTTCTTTATATACTAGAAACCTAGATAAACTAGAAACTAGATAAATACCAATCCTAGATAAACTAGGAATCCTAGATAAACTAGAATTTACAAGGATAACTATAAAATAAACATATTACAATTCGAACCCTTGTAAGTTGAAGTTTTGACACATCAAATCTATATGAAATATTCCTAACAAACTTCCCATGCGGCCGCTGATGCTCAGCCTTGACTTTCCGACAAGTCAAACATACCTCTACACACTTGGCGACATCCCGCTTCATGCCGGGCCACCAATAATTCTCCCGCAGGTCGCGGTACATCTTCGTAGCTCCGGGATGAATCGAAAGCTTGGGCTTATGCGCCTCGTCCCATAATATCTGTCTGTTCCCGCCAGTGAAGGGAACCCAAACTCGACCATATCGTGTCAATAAACCCCGACTATCACGGACAAAATTTGGAATTTCACCCGAAACTCTCTCGCGTTTGGCATTCTCGTCCAGAACTGCCACTTTCTGAGCACTACCTATCGACTCAAGGAGAGGTGCAACCACTGTCAACCGCTGACACAAACCCCGAAGTGGCTCACCAACCGGATGTCAACTAAGTGCGTCCGCAACAACATTCGCTTTACCCGGGTGGTAAAGTATCTCACAATCATAGTCTTTAACTACGTCAAGCCACCTCCTCTGACGCATATTGAGGTTTTGCTGGTCCATCAAGTAATTGAGGCTTTTATGGTCAGTGTATATCTTACACTTGACGCCATACAAGTAATGCCTCCAAATCTTAAGTGCAAACACCACTGCTCCCAACTCTAGGTCATGTGTCGGGTAGTTAGCCTCATGAGGCTTCAACTGCCTCGAAGCGTAAGCTATGACCTTACCCTACTGCATGAGCACGACACCCAAACCCTGGTGAGAAGCGTCACAATACGTTACCAGATCCTCCATACCCTCGGGCAAAGTCAACACCGGAGCCTCGCATAAACGTCTGCGTAGCTCCTCAAAAGCCCTCTGTTGCTCTTCACCCCAACTAAAAGCCGCAGATTTCTTCGTCAATCGGGTCATAGGTAAGGCAATCTTAGAGAAATCCTGAATGAATCTCTGGTAATACCCTGCTAACCCAAGAAAACTCCGTACTTCAGTGGGAGTCTTCGACACTTCCCACCGCATCACTGCCGTAATCTTGGCCGGATCGACCATAATACCCTTCTGGTTCACGACATGTCCTAGGAATTGGACCTCCCGTAACCAGAACTCACACTTGGAGAACTTAGCATAAAGCTTTTCCCGCCTCAAAACCTCCAAAACCTTTCGCAAATGCGTCTCGTGCTCTTCCTTCGACTTTGAATACACGAGAATATCGTCGATGGACACAATCACCGACGGATCCAGCATCGGGCTACACACCCTATTCATGAGGTTCATGAACGCTGTTGGTGCATTGGTGAGCCCGAAAGGCATCACCACAAACTCGTAATAGCCATAGCGTGTATGAAATGCCGTCTTCCCCGTATCCTCACTCCTCACCCACATCTGATGATACCCCGATCTCAAGTCAATCTTAGAGAATCACGAGGCTCCCTGAAGCTGGTCGAACAAGTCGTCGATCTTTGGCAGAGGATAACGATTCTTCACCGTAAGCTTATTCAACTCACTGTAATCTATACACATCTGCTGGGACCCGTCCTTCTTCCTCACAAACAGAATCGGGGCTCCCTACGGTGAACAACTCGGCTTGATGAACTCCTTTTTGAGAAGTTCCAACAACTGAGTGTACAACTCCTTCATTTCCGGTGGAGCAAGACGATAAGGTGCCTTGGCCACCGGAACCGCACCCGGAATTAAGTCAATGCGGAACTCCACCTGTCGCTCGGGAGGTATCCCCGGTAAATCATCGGGAAACACATCAGCAAACTCCCGTACAACTGGCACATCCTCCGCAGTCTTCTTCTCTTCGTCGCCGTGCGTGTCTATCACATACGCTTAATATCCTTGACCGATGTGCTGCAAGTATCTCCGAGCCCTCGCAGCCGAACATATTGCTGAGGTCCGCCTGGGCGAGTCGCCCTGAACTAGCAGTTCTCCCCTGCTTGGGGTTCGAACTCGCACTTGTTTGCGATGACAAACAATCTCCGCATCGAAAGCATCCATCCAATCCATGCCCACAATCACGCACAACTCCCGCATAGCGATCGGAATCAAATCAATAGGGAATCTCACACCAGAGATCTCCAAAGTGCACCCCCGATACACGTCAGTAACCGTCAAGGTCCTGTCATCAGCAACCTCAACCACTTGTGGACAACCTAACCGTCCTACAACTCAGCCCAAACACTCACTAGAAGTGTGAGACACGGATGAATGAGTAGCCCCGCTATCAAACATCACCACAGCAGGCACCGAGTTAACTAAGAACGTACCTGTCACCACTTTAGGCGTAGCCTGTGCCTCGTCCATCTTCAGTTGATGAACTCTACCTCGGGCCACCTGGGTTCCAGCTTGACCCACTCGACCATCAGTAATACGCAAGGGGGCAGCCGCAGGAGATCTTTGTGCCCCACCCCCATCAGCAGCCCTCGGATTCGGACAGTTGGCCTTCACGTGGCCCGTCTGCTTGCAGTTGAAGCAGACCATCAGTGGTACTCTGCAATCACGACCGTAGTGTCCCACTTGGCCGTACTTGAACCATTTATCCACTTTCCTTCCGCTACTATCCCTGGGTTTGAATCCACTGTTCCTTTGACTTGAGCGCGAGTCCGAAAACTTCGTCTTCTTCGGAACAGCCGTTATCGGTGCTACGGCCTGCACCGCCTTCCTCTTCTTGGCCTGCGTCTCCAACTCAAGTTCCCGTCTCCGGGCAGCCTCCAACAACACTACCACCTCATCACGAATGGCAGTACTAATTTCGGGGATCTCCTCCCCAATAGTATGTGTCACCTCAGCCGTAAACATCTCACGTATCTGCTCGGCAGTGACTCCAGCACCAGCATCTGGATTAGCATTTGTTGTTCCTCCTCGTGATGGCCATTCTCGATAATTATCTCAACGAGTTATTAGCACACAATAAGTCCTGCTAACTATACTCATGCTCAACTCCTCGGATTCCTCGTGACTTTCCCCGACTCGAGCACGGATCCTGTGCTTCAGATAGTAGGAGCTCTACTACTACCTTCCACACCTATCCTTACTCGTTTCGAATCCCGTCCCGAAGTGCCCAAGTAGTTCCTGGCCGACAGTTACACCCATATGCTCGTACCAGCATATGTAAACACTCTTCCTAGCTCACTAGGAAATCCCCGCTAGTCATGACGAGTCGCCTCGCGAATGCACAGTTGCATACAGTGTGAAATCAAATAGACATTCGAATAAAAGATTCTATCCTACAACGGTTGGACTCAAACAAGAGCTGCGCAATAGAACTAAATCCATCATTCTAAGGCTATATGGTTCCTACTGTATACAACTCATAAGGCATTCACTTAACCACCTATCAGGACTAGCATAAATTCCTACTAGCAAGTAACAAACATGCAGTACAGTGTAATAAGCACAAAGAAAACTAGCATACATACTCCTATGTTCTAGAAAGCAATAAATTACACTAAGTACTTCACCTTTTCCCTTGGCATCGGCTGACTGTACACACTGCGCCTCCGGTCACCGTTTCTCAAACGCATTTTTCCTTTCTTTTATTTCTCAAAAAATTTTAAAAAGGAAAAGATAATCCCGAGCCGCAAACTTGAGTTCAAACACACCGAAATGTGTTTGATTCGCTCAAGCTGTGCTCTGATACCAACTTGTAACGTCCCAAAAATTACAATAAATTTGAACTTTTAAAAATAACATTTTATTTAAATAAACCATAAGTGTTTGAATCCAAATAACCGTTTATACAAATCTCGTTTAGTTAAAATAACCAAACCAATCACCACAGCGGAAAATGTAAATAGTTCTAAACATAATGTCTCAAAGTAAAAATGATGAGAGTCTCCACAACGCGCGCCAGTGTGTACCGTCACGCCTTACTGCCACTCGTACCTGAAACAGTAATTTACAGGGAAAGAGTAAGCACGAAGCATAGTGAAATCAAACACATGCGTACAATATCAACCATATCGACACCACCGCTATCAGTAGATAGATATAACAACCACACAAGCAATTTAATAATACAAGCACACTCATGCAAGAACCCCTCCGCATGTACCATTCGGTCTCCCCGAATTCATACAATACTCGTATATGCATCCCTCGGTCTCCCCGAGTTCATCCCTCTGCATGTACCATTCGGTCTCCCCGAATTCATACAACGCTCGTGTACGCATCCCTCGGTCTCCCCGATTTCATACCACAACCGTGTACGTACTCCTCGGTCTCCCCGAGTCCTCGGTCTCCCCGAGATTTATATGACACCCAAGACCTTATACTAGACACTACTCGGCCTAGTATTACACACAAACAACACAGATCTCACACATGAACTACATCAATGCGCATACAATCTCTATCCTACGCAGTGAGTGAACTCACCTCAGAAAGCAATGTAGAACTTCACGAACAGCGACATGAACCCGCCAACTCCAACTCACCTCTTTCCACCTAAAGAAGTGTTATTAAGTGTTAAAGTGATGTCCCAACCCAAAAATACAACTATAAGCCCAAACGTGGATTTCCCGGTTTTTGGTCTAAAACTACAGGTCTGTTCGTGACTTGTTTAGCCCCCCTTACACCCATCATACCAGGAATATTATTCCATAAATAGAAAGTTCTATGTCTTAGGTTTCCAGGGAAATATCGCACGCGTTCATACGAGGTTCCTACTATTTTATATGCATTTTACAAAACAGACTACCCGAACAGTGAAATCCGGACCAGTCTGTACTAAATGCTAATGTGGCCCTAGCTAGAGGCCGAATTTATTTTTCTACAAAACATAAGAAACATACTAAACTCAAATTGGGAGATTTGAGCACTGGTTTCACCTCAATCCGAGCTTCCTAGAATAAACTACGTATTTTACAAAACAGGGATAAAACGAACATTTTTCACATAAAATGATAACTTAGTTTTCGATTCGGGTTTAGAGTTTGGCCAATACGATTAGGGTGATAGGTTACTAAGGGCTGGAATAAACTAAGCACCACCCACTGCCACCTCCAGCAGTGGTGGTTGACGGCGGCGGCGGCGGTAGCAGCCACCACCTACGGTGATGGTGGCGGTTTGGTTACAACATCCGACGAGGCTATCAAGTTAAGCCGACCACCTAACCTGGTCACACACCACTCCCGCACATACCTACTGTCGCAACCCTACCATTACAACTGCCGTACTGGTGGTGCATGGCGGCCATGCCGGCGGCAACCAAGGCTGGGCGGCGGTGGTGGTTTTGTGGCTTCTACAACGATACACGAAAGAAACCGAAAGGAGAGGAGAAGAAACCTTACCTCTCGGTCAGAAACGCAGAAGCAACAAGATACACGACAGCTCCTTCTCTTTCTCTCGCTCTCTCGCTCTTCTCCTTCTCGCCGGCAGCCGCTAGCGGCGGCGGTGCTGGTGGTTTTTGGGGTGGTCGACGGCAGCAGCAAGAAGGGAATGGTGGGGAGGTGTTTAGGGTTTTTGGGGTGTTTCCTTGCGTGAGAACAATAAAACGAGAGGGAGGGGAAGGTCGGTCCCTTATGGGCCGAACCATGCAACATAAAAAGAAAAATACACTTTAGTCCCTCTCAATCCAACACTTTGCAAAAACGATTCAAGTTTCACCCTATTTAACAATTTGGTCAATCCCGTTAATCCTGTCAAATAAACATTATTTAGAGAAAACCTTAAACGAAATAAAAAGAATATCCATACCGGGACACGGGCTTTACATGTTAATAGGAATCTCTTGGTTGATAGGGATTTCTTGATTGACCGACATCTCTTGATTGACGGGAATCTCATTGTTGATAACGTTCTCCATCGCTTGCAGTTGTCTGATTCTAGCTTGTCTCCTCAGTCTTCTCACGGTTCTCTCGATCTCTGGATCAAAAGGTTCTAGTTCACCAGTGGAACTCCTCCTTAGCATAAACTAGAAGTGACCAGCAACAAGGAAAAAGTGAAACAGTCAGATTCAGTATCAACGGATAGAAGTTGTAAATAAAAATAAAGAAAAATTGCAGTTAAAAGAAAGTGTCCAATGTGATAATTCCTACAGCTAGTAGTGATATCAACACAAAACAAGTTCCCCGGCAACGGCGCCAAAAACTTGATAGGATCGTTTACACCCCCTTTGACTAATCACAAGTGTACGGTGTCGTCTCAAGTAATACGTACGGAAGTACGAGTATCGAACCCAAAGAAATCAGGTGTTAAGTACCACAATTATTGTATTAACTATTAATTGAACGATCTAAATTGGTTTGGTTTGATGTTTAGAAAATTGAAATATTAAAGCATACGAAAACGTAAGACAAGTTAGATACTTGGATAAAAAAGAGAGAAGATGGAGGGTTGGAATCTGAATGGATCAATTAATAAGAACTTTTAATGACTTATGATTGGTTTTAATAATCAAGGAATTGCAAAACCCAGAATCGTTGCACTCTTTCAAGCTACAACGATATTAACTTAAAAATGAATTGCTTATCTCTCGATCTCACAATTGATTTAAGATAAGGAAGAAGTTTGAAACCGCAACACCGAAGGAATTGGTATATCTCTATTCAATTCCTACCGGTGGCAATTGAATCCGACCTAAATCTGAGACTTTTCCCAAACGACTCAAGATTTGTAAAATCGCTTAACAAGTGATCAATTTATCAAACGCATTAAGTATAAATTCAAAAGCTTCATCCATATATTAAAAACCAAAACATAAATCATCCAGAATCTACATCCATGACCCGAACATCTTCCAACCCCCAACATGTAGTTTAGCTCATGTTGGGGGTGTGTAAAAGAAATAGCAAGGTTACAAAAGATGAAAAAGTCATCATTGTTCAAGAAAATCTAAAGAAGATGATAAATAACTCCCTGAGAAGAATCCCTTTCAATCTCACGTACTCATTCGTCTTTGATTTCTCGCTTCCAATCGTTTCCCTCGTATTCTTCCCATCCAAAATCTCTATTTTTCTCCCAAAAATCGCCTCTTAGTCGGCCGTCTTCGTTTGAAAGTGAAAAAGTGCCCAAAACCCTATATGCGAAATTGTTTTTAAATGAACTGGACGTCGGGGCTAGTTCTGGAGCGGATGTTGGACATGTTGGCATGGGTTGTGGCACCAGTTAACTGGCGCAGAGACTGGCGCGGAGACTCTGATGGAAATCTTCTTCAATTTCTCTCGTTTTAAGCTCCGAAACTCGAATTTGCTATTCTTTTGAATGAAAATGCCTGAACCTGTACTTTCTCACCAAAAACTCGTTAAAAACTCCCATTTTACATGAACACCCGCGTGAACCACCCACTTTGAGATTAAAAATAATGTCGAAAATCAACATTATCATAGGCATGGCTTAATTGTAATCTCTACTTCCTCTCCAAGAAATTGCGATGGACTAATTATAATTTCTTGGATATGAGCAATGATCTAGAATCCGTGGAGATTCGTAGTGGGCTCTTGAACATGGTGTTACGACTTACTCACTGTTTGTCATACTAATGGAATCGGGTATGATTCATGTCATCGAAAGATGTTATGTGTACGGTAAGAAATATTGTGAATCGGTTAAATTATACGATTTGTTTACAATTTGGTTTTCAAAGCTTATAAAGTTTTAATTTGAAAATTTGATGTTCTGACTAGGCGTAAGCCTAATCTTTTCAAATTAAATTTTCTTACCAGGTACTAGCTCGGGAAAGAATAAGATGGGATGAATGTGGAGAAGTTTCAGAGTTTATTTTGGGAGCTATAATTGGAGAAGTTAGTAGAACATCGATTTTTGGAGATATTATAGACAACTCGCATAATATAATGTTATTGGTTATAATTTAGATTAGTTGGTTGTTTATGATATTTCAGTTGTAATTAGACCTGGTCACTAATTCTCCGTTTATAAATGAAACTTTTGGAAGGATGTTGTAAATTATTATGATAATTTAAGGTTTAAATTTACTGTGATTTTAGGGTGTTTCATCTTCAGATTCTACCCTAAAGAAAAACCTCGAGCGGATGAGCTGGGTACAATTGGACTGACAATTATCTCCTCTCCATCGGCTGTTGGAGAAACATAAGAGATATATTCCGGTTCTGGGGCGGGTTGTCGATTATGATTAGACTTTATTGATGCAAACCCTTTTGTGATTTGATAATGACCCTCAGAATTACTTAGTGAAAATTCTAAGTAAACAATATGTATCAGTGTTTCACCATCTAAGAAAATATATTAAGTTTGTTTATACTTCAGCGATAAATGTACATCAGCGAGACCTGAGCCTGTTCAGTCTTGCTGGTGATCGCTGAATGCTTATCATGTAATTGTTTGCTTATGATCCCTGAGGACAAGATTCACGACAACTGAGTTCAAACCTGAAATCGAAGACCAAGCTGATGAACGAGTGACTAAGACTACTAGTGACCTGATGCGGATATCAGCGAAGCCAAGACTTGTCCATTTCACGCGAAGTTTCAAGTAGAAGACTTCAGCGAGAGCTGAACTTTATCATTCGCTGATAAAGATCAATTCAACGATCACTGATCATGAAGCCTGTTCTACAAGTTACTTTTGTCTTATCTCCTTGCACGCCTTGTACGATTTGTCAGAAGGACATCCCTTTGTCCAGGATCGTACAAACCACTCTTCCAAATACACTGTTCATCATGCGGCCACTAGGATGTTTGCTAAAGTCAAATCCATGCAACCAACCAGACGCTGCCATGTGTAAAGTTGTACTGACTTGCATTTAATGCATACAGTATAAATAGGAAACCCTACTTCATTTCTGAAGTGCTTGCCTTTCCTTCGTAGAACTACTTAGTGCCAAGAAAATCTTTCTTTAGATTTTCTTATTTTCTCTCTATCTTTTCTAGTGCAAGAAATCTATGTGATTCTCTTAGTTTGTTTAGATTAGGTTTTATACTTGATCTTATTCCGCAACAAACTGTAAATTATTTGATTATATAAATAAACAATTTAAAAGATAAGTTGTTAGGGTCAATTTATGTTGATTTAAAGTTCAGGGTTTAAACTGTAATTCTTTATTTTGAGCCTTATTAGTGAACGGGCCGTGGGCTTGTTAACCACGGGACCGCCATATAAATAGATAGCTTAGCCTTAGAAAATAGGCTAGTTGTCTCATTTGCTTTCCTACTCTTTGATTGTAATTCTCTCTTTGAAAGCATAATACAGGGATGACCAATTGAAATCAATATTCTTTATTGCTTACTTGCTTGATTTCATAATCGTTGCACGGATCTGGAGCTAACAATTGGTATCAGAGCAGACGGACGAATTCGATTCAAAGTATTCATATTGAGTTGTGGTAAGATTTGACTTTTTCACGTCTGCCATATTCTTGAATTTTCAAATCCTTGATTCTTGTAAAATTGTTCGATTCTGCTTATTGGGTTGTGTTAGTATTATTGCCATTAGTGTTTCTGCAAATTTTCACATCCCAATTCAATCGTTTGAGTGGTTAATTTAGCAAATTAAGTTCAAAGTTTTTGATAGTGTTCTTCATCAAAAATCGAATTTTATCATCAAAACTTGTTGTTTTTGCTTCAAAATCGATTGGGTTAGTGTTAGTTTTGTGTTTGGTAGTGTTTCTGATCTTTCAGGAACCTTCTTGAGCAACCCTAATCGAAAATCGATCGAATTGAAAAAGGCAGCCGTAGAATCCGGATAACTCAGCCGTGGTTTCCGGACAAATCGACACTTTCCGGACATTTGTGTTATTCCATCCGGACTCATCCAATCTTTCCGGGTATATCATCCTTTCTGGGTAAATTCACCATTCCGGGTAAGTTCTTAACCTCAAATCTCTCCGGGTAAGATTGTTCCGGATAACTCAAAGTATCCGGTAATCAATTTCATCTGGAATCCTATTTTACCCGGTAAGCACATTATCCGATAAGTAGCTGTTTTTTAATTTTCTTTAATCCGGACACTTCTGATTTCCGGTAACCTTTGTTATCCGGAGACCCCAAGCTGTCCGGACACCTCTACACATCCGGTAAGTCTAGAATTAATTTGTTTTCTATTCGGACACTTCTGCTTTCCGGTAACCTTAGTTATCCGTAAACCTTAAGCTGTCCGGACTCTTCTGCTTATCCGGACACCTCTGCTTGATTTTAACTGTTTCCACTCAATTCTGATCTGAACACTTCCAGATCAGATCTCTTATTTGGATTCCTATCCAGTAAGCTCAGTTATAGTCTAATCACTCGTAGAACCTGCGTTAGGACTCCACTCTTAGTGCCTTGTGTTAGGTTTACACTTTGAATCGATCAACTCGCCTGACGATCACTCCGTTGCAACCAAAGATGTCTACTTCACGTGAAGCTCTCGCCATTGGGACCGACTCCAAACCACCTTGTCTCTATCAAGGTGAGTATAGCCAATGGCGAGACAGATTTATGATTTTCATTGAATCTAAGGACAACTATGTGTACATCAAGAAAGCTCTAGAAGAGGGTCCAATTCCTTGGCCGAAGAAGACCATTGCACCAACTGCAGCAAATCCTGTGACTAGTTATGAGGAAAAGACTGAAGCCGACCTGACCGAAGAGGAAAGTGGCAGAATAGAAGGCGAAAAGCATGCTAAGAGATATCTTATCCAAGCACTTCCCAACCCAATTTATACAGCTATCGACAGCTACAAAGGTACGGCAAAAGGCATGTGGGATCAAGTGGCTAGAATGATGCGTGGGAGCGTTGTCGGTAATCAACTAAAGATCAACAGCGCACTAACCAAGTTCGATGGTTTCAAGCAGCGTAATGGCGAGACTCTCACCCAAGCATATGAACGCTTTTGTTTACTTCTCAATAAACTGAACAAGAACAATATTGTTCGTTCCAACACGGAGAACACATTCAAGTTCCTTAATAATCTACTACCCGAATGGAAGGTGTTTGCTTCTCATGTTAAGCACAACAACTTGATAGAGAACATTAGCATCAATGAACTGTATGAGACGCTTCTTCAAGACGAGGATGAAGTGAATGAACTTTTGGGCGAGAAGAAAGATGCAACCAAGCTAGCTGCTGATCCTATAGCACTCATATCCTCAAAGGAAGGGAAATATTCGAGCCATCATTCTAAACGTGCTCAAAGGCAAAGCTCTTCCGAATCCGAAAAGGAAGACAGTGACTCAAATGATGAAGTAGCTGACTTCAAGAAAGTTGTTGCTTTACTCACTAAATGTTTTCAACAACAACGATTCTATAAGAAGCCAACGTCTAATAATCAGCGCTACTCCACCGCCTCCAACAAGCGCCATGATTATCAAGACAAGCACGAGGGAAAGAAGAAAGTTGATGAGCAGGACACGTCTGAAAAGAAGGAGAAGAAGGAGAAAGATGATAAAAAGAAGAGAGATGAACCAGTGACCTGCTACAACTGTGGAAAGCTTGGTCATTTTGCTAAAGACTGCACAAGGCCTGTAGTAAAGAATTCTCACTACTACAAGGCCAAACTGGCGCTGGCGGAGTAGAAGGAAGCTGAAGAAGCTATGTTCGTGGAAAACGACTACTGGTTGGGTCGTTCTGATGATGAAAGCGATTCTGATGGTGCAAATGCTTTCATGGGCTATCACTCTCCAGCTGATGAAGAGAAGACAAATCAGGTATGTGATTCTTCCAAACAAGATTTCTTGAATAAAATGCAATCTTTTACCGACCAGGCAGACTTCTTTAAGGCCACCACTAAAGAACAAAAGCTTGAGATTAGATCACTAACCGAAAAGCTAGAAGTTCAAATGCGAATAACAGAAAAATACAAGTCTGAAAATGCTATTTTAAACGAGAAATGCAAAAATCTTTCAATAGCACCTAAAGACTTAAGGGCCAAATTATCTGATCTTTAGTCGCAGTTTGATCAGTGCATGAATGAGAAAGAAGAGATTGTTTATCAATGTTCCTCTCTTCAGATTCAGCACAAGGAGTTTGTTGCTAAAATTCTTGATCTTGAAACCAAACTCCACAAAAGGGGTCAAACTGATCAAACCCTCTTTCTGAATAAACCCAAAGAGTTCACGTATTTTAACAAACAGTGGGGTATCGGATATGATAACCCACATTATTTGAAAAAGGGAAGATGGTATACACCAACTTTGTATGATTTTGCTTGTCTTGGTTTAGATAAAAAGTATCCGGAATATGCCATTCAATGGACTGATCCTCTTGAACCCGAAAAGGAAGAGGAAATCGAGGAATATAAACGCGCACACAAAAGAGGAACACAACTTCCGTTTTGTTATGAACCTTTGAATAATTCCTATAAAAAGAACAAAAAGTATCTCTCAAATGACTACTTCGACCCTTACAAGGTTGCTAAGCCCAAGGATTCCTCCAAAAAGGATGAGGACCAAGCACCCGCAACCAAGAATGAGACGGATGAGTTTAAACTCTATGTTCCCCCTCTCATCTTGGAAGAAAAGATTTTTGAGTTGGAGGAGTCGTTTGAGAAAGAAAGGTCTGTTTTTCAAAACGAGAAGAAAGCGCTAATTCAGGAACTTGAGAAACTCAAATCTAAGAAAACCGAAGGTGTGTCAAATGAAGAAAAGGAAACCCTTCAGTGTGAAATCAATAAGCTCTCATCGAGACTGTCTGAAGTGACAAGAGAAACGATGAAAGATCATATGATAAATAGTCAATTTCAAGTGCAGCTTGACTTGCTCCAAAGTGCGAAGCAATTTTCACCTGAACTTTCCTCTAACTCATCTGACACATCCTCGTGTAAAGCCTTCATCGGAAATGTTTCTTTGCAAGAAAATAAAGTTTCTCAAGATGAGTATGTTAAAACGAATTTAAACTCTGATTTTTCAAACGCTTCCGCACCGAATTCCCAAAAGCACACAACCGAAAGCACAGCGTGTTCCTCGCCTTCCTCTCCTAATCCAAGTCCTGCAATTCCAGAGATAAAATTTTCAGAATATATGAACTCTGAAGGTAATTCTGAGGGAGAGTTTGAGTCATTCCCTTTCGATAAACCTCTTCCGAGCCATACTGATTTTCTCTCCCCCGTAGTCAATCGACCGGTTAACTTTGAAAAGGGTACTTGTTCTAACACCAAGGCCTCAGCTGTGATTGCGGTTCCCAAACCTAAGCCTGTCTCTAAAAAACAATCACAGCCGAGGCAAAAGAACGAGCGATTGCCTGCGAAAAATCCTGTTCCTTCAAAAGTCACTGACCATTCTGTCCCTGTTGTTTCAGATAAAATTGGTCAAGCAAAACAAGAAAAACCAAAGTGGCTGAACAAGGAACCTGTCAAGAAGGAAGCATCAAAATCTTTCCCTACTGCATTCAATTCTAGGATAAACAAAGACAATTGTGTTTGGAATAATTGGAATCGTTTTGAAGTTTCTTTTCCGATTAAACTTAATTCAGTTCATCAATTGATTCAATTATCGCGTGATTGTTTATGTTGTTCTAGATGTGGTTGGAATGATTTTGATGAAATTAATTTAAATGATTGGTATGGGTCATATCACATGTTTAATCATACACCCAAACGAATCCCTCGTAAAAACAACAAGAAACACCATACTCAAAGATGGTACCAATCAGAGGTTAAACCACAACGGGAGACCAAACCCAATGCAAAACGGGCTGCTCCTACTGAGGTTAAACCGGCACTAAAGAGGAAACCTGCTAGAAATAATGTGCCTACAAAAGGTGTAAATTCTACACCAAAGAGGCAATCTGTGCCAAAACCAGTTTCCTCAAACGGTGTACAACCTGCACCTAAGGGGAAAGCTGTGTCAAAGCAAGTTCCTCCAAGAGGTACCGAACCTAACCCTCCAGGACCCAAACAAATTTGGGTACCTAAAATCCGTTAACTCGATTTTGCAGCACAGTCATGTGTGGTACTTAGATTCTGGATGCTCCAAGCACATGACCGGAAGGAATGAGCTTCTCACGAACTACAAGGAAGAATATGGTGGAGACGTGAGATATGGGAACGACCACAAAGCGCTGATCGTGGGCTACGACGACATTGTACAAGACAAGATCACAATAAAGAAGGTATCCCATGTCGCAGGATTGGGACAGAATCTGTTCAGCATCAGGCAGTTCTGCGATGTAGACACGGTGTAGAATCCTCAACGACGACGGTGAGGAACTACTGGTTGGAAAATGCAAGACCAACCTCTACACAATCGACCTCGCAACCCTCAAGATTGATAACCCTGTCTGCCTCATGTCAAAGGCCAATTCCCAGCAAGATTGGATTTGGCATCGATGACTTTCGCACCTCAATTTCAAAACAATCAACAAACTGGTGCTGGGCGGACACGTGAAAGGCATGCCCGATATTTAATTCGTGAAGGATCGTCTCTGCGGGGCATGTGAGATGGAAAAGATGAAGAGAGTACCACATCAGCCGAAGGCAACTCCGAGCACGTCCCGGACCCTCGAACTTATCCATATGGATTTGTGTGGACCGATGCGTGTTCCGAGCATTAACAAGCGCAAATACGTTCTCGTGATGGTGGACGACTTCTCGCGCTACACTTGGGTACTGTTTCTACGCTCAAAGGATGAAACACCAGAGCTGATTATTAATCACCTGAAGACTGTCCAGCTGAATAAACTACAACAAGTTCAGTCTATCAGAACCGACAACGGGGCGGAGTTCAAGAATCGAACGGTGGACGACTATCTGACGTCAGTTGGCATCTCGCACACTTTTTCTTCCGCACGCACTCCTCAGCAAAACAGAGTGGTGGAACGACGCAACCGTACCCTGGTCGAAGCAGCTCGTACCATGCTTTTCCAATCCAACCTTCCGCTATTTCTATGGACCGAAGCGGTGTCTATGGCTTGTTATACGCAAAACCGCTCCATCCTTAACAAGCGGTTCCACAAGACGCCGTACGAGATCATGAACAATCACGTTCCGAACATCATATACTTTCATGCGTTCGGATGCACGTGCTATATTCTGAATGACAAAGATGATCTTGGCAAATTCAGCCCCAAGGCGGACAAAGGAGTTTTCATCGGATACTCCATGCAGGCTAAGGCGTATCGCGTTTACAACAAACAGACCAAATCCGTTGTTGAAAGCATAAACGTGACATTCGAAGAAGCCGCAGATTTGTCTTCTGAACAAAACAGTTCAGAACCCGGTTTAACTGGCGTGCTAGTTTCCGGACCTCCAAGTTCGGGATCTGCACAAGCAACAGTAAATCCAAATCATGCATCTTCATCGAATGCTGACTCTTCTGATTTAGATTTATTGTTTAAGTATTTTTATGATGACATCTTTAATGTTTCCCCATCTATCTCAGCGCAACCTAGAATAGAAGCTGCTCGTCACGAGGACACGTCGAATCTATCCGGTCCGCCGCCCTCTACAAGCACGCCATCCAATACTGTGGAGACAGCTCAACCGTCATCATCAACCTTTACTGATACTGTCATCCCCCCCGGAGGACCCAATTGCCAACACGGAGATCGCTCCTAATGATTCGTCATCATCTACAACCGATGATCAACTTCTGAACTCCTTAGAACCAGAAGTTGTTCAACCAACGGCGAATCCTCCCCCACTTCCTCCAAGAAACCAGCCTGCTACACTTGAAACATTTCAAGACATACATCCTGGTGATTATGTGGACTCTGATGCGTCTCACTCTTCTCAAAATCCTCTTCCGCATACCACCAAGTGGACGCAAGCTCATCCGCTTCATCAAATCATCGGTGATCCCTCTAATCCAGTACAAACACGAAGTGCATCCGCCAACTTCTGTCTATTTTCCGGCTTCTTAAGCAACATCGAGCCGACAAACGTACGCGAAGCGCTTGAAGATCCGGACTGGGTCATAGCCATGCAAGAGGAGCTCAATCAATTCGAAGCTCTAAAGGTATGGCAACTGGTTCCAAGTCCAAAACACAAGACGATGATCGGCACCAAGTGGATTTTCAAGAAGAAAAAGGACGAAGACGGCATCGTGGTACGAAACAAGGCGCGCCTCGTAGCCAAGGGGTATCGTCAACAAGAAGGGATCGACTATGATGATACCTATGCTCCGGTGGAAAGAATCGAAGCCATCCGTATGTTCCTTGCATACGCCGCGCACAAGAACTTCACGGTCTTTCACATGGATGTGAAGACCGCCTTTCTCTACGGTAATATCGAGGAAAAAGTATATGTGTCGCAACCAGACGGGTTCGTGGACGATTCGAAGCCTGACCACGTCTACATTCTAGACAAGGCGCTTTACGGTCTAAAGCAGGCTCCGCGAGCATGGTACAAAACACTAACTGAGTTTTTGATAAAGTCCGAATTCACACGCGGTAAAATTGACTCTACTTTATTTATCAAACACGAAAAGGGTCACATTGTTCTTGTTCAAGTGTACGTGGATGACATAATATTCGGCTCTACTAATCCCACCTATGCTAAGAACTTTGCCAATCTCATGGGAGAATTTTTTAAAATGAGTATGCTTTGCGAGATGAATTTCTTCCTTGGTCTTCAAGTTAAACAACTGTCGACCGGAATATTCATAAACCAGGCTAAGTACATCAGGGATATTCTCAGGAAATTCCAGTTGGACCAGTCCTCGCCAATGAAAACTCCCATGACACCCAATACAAAGATTCACGCCGATCCTCACGGAACGGATGTGAATCCTAAATTATATCGCGGGATGATAGGTTCTTTAATGTACTTAACTGCAAGTCGACCGGATATTATGTTCTCAACATTTATGTGTGCCCGGTATCAATCAAAACCTAAACAGTCTCATTTAACTGCTGTCAAACGAATCTTTCGTTATTTACGTGGTACTGCTGATCTTGGCTTGTGGTACCCGAGAGAGACAGGTTTTGCACTATCCGCTTATTCTGATGCGGATCACGCAGGCTGCATGCTGGACAGGAAGAGCACCTCGGGTCACATCCAGTTTTTGGGAGATAGCCTGGTGAGCTGGGCGTCCATGAAGCAGGAATGTGTTTCAACATCAACTGCCGAGGCGGAGTACGTGGCTGCCGCGAGCTGCTGCTCACAAGTTATCTGGATGCGGACACAACTCAAAGACTATGGTTTCACGTATGTCAAAGTTCCAATTTACTGCGATTCGAAGAGCGCAATTGCGATATCCAGCATACCGGTCCAACACACCAAGACGAAGCACATTGACGTTCGGTATCACTTCATTAAGGATCACGTCGAAAGTGGTACAGTCGAACTCTACTTCATAAATACTGAACATCTGTTAGCAGACCTATTTACTAAAGCCTTGGACGAAAAACGTTTTAACACTCTTGTGTCCAAGTTAGGTATGCTAAAACTGACGACTTAATCCGATTGTGTGCCCGTTACAAGTTCCATACATATACGAGCAACTGTCTACTCATCATCCGGTGTTTACACTCCTGATGAATGAGCAAACACTTCCTCGCACTTGTATTCTACTTGTTCCAGTTACACCGTTAGATTGAGTCTCTATATTTATTAGGTAGATTTCGATTGTTTACTTTCTTTCTTCATGTGTTCCTTTTCTTTCGTACTGTCGTCAATTTCTAAATGTACCTATCTGTGCTTTCACGGTATGTTCATGTATTCAGGGGGAGCACAAAGATGTATCAGGTAAGTTTACTCATCTGTTGAGGGGGAGCGTTGTTTGGGCAAAAAATCACGTCGCTCGACCGTGACCAGAACAGGTAAGACGTATGATTAAGGACTATATCTTGTATTAAGATAAGGTCTCGACAAAGACCCAGAACACCATCGTCGTCCCTCATAAAAGGTAAGTCGAGAGTTCCTTACGACGCTCGACCATAGCGTCGCCCGATCCGCACGACTATTATATAAGGACGTACGACCTCGACCAAAGATAACGTTAACCATAACCGTTTGTTAAGTGTTTAATGCAGGAGTCAAAGTCATTAAGGAGCAACGACTATAACCGACGCAATCATTAAACAACCGGCGACCGTAACGGACGAAGATCATTACTCCGGCGACCATTTCCAAACGTTAAGGCCATTAAAGGAGCATTCATGGATGAAGTTAAGGACACGAAGACTATAAATATAAAGCTCAATCAACATTTCAACACATTGAATATCCGGAGATTAACAACCGAAGAAATATTCAAGAACACCTGAAGTGAAGAACCATTATTCTAAGTATCGCTCTCGACGCACGACAACAGCCCTCGACCAGCAGTTCACACTTTGTTTCGTACACGACAAACACCTATTTTTACATTCAAACACTTGTACTTTACATTTCGAAGCATCTTCTTCATTTGTATTGTAATCACTGTACGATCGACACCAGTATCCAAGGACATCGCCCCTGATTGGCGACCATAGTGCAGCGACGACATCCACTGTCGTCCGCAGGTTTTTTCCTCGATTGAGGTTTTTCCTGCATCATCAAATCCCTTGTTTCTTTATTTTATTTATCGTCGCACGTCTCGTCGAAAGATTCTTTCTTTAGTTGTTTAAGTCCACATCGACCTTAAGTTGTCCCTTTGGTGCGATTTTTGGCATTAACAGTTTGGCGCCATCCGTGGGACTACATCTAGAGAAAATCCTCGACGAACGTGCATTCTACTAATAGTTTCTTGGAGTTTCTTCTATTTTCTGTTGCAGGAAAATGGCAGCCCCTGGAAATCCATAGCAAGCCGTCGCTCAGATGTATCAGGAGCTCGAGGTTGCCAGGAATCAACTCAATGCAATGGCAGAGCAGAATCGCAGAGCAGCTAAAGACATTGCGCGTCTAAGGAATCCTTTTGGACCCCAGAATGGTCCTAGACCATTCATCCAGAATACAGGTCCGGGACCAGGCCCGTCCGCACATAATCAGCATCCAGGTCCATTCATGCAGAATCAGCAGACGGGTCCGTTCATTCCGAATCCCCAGTCTGGGCAGATTCCCCCTCAGCACATCCGACCACCACCCTTGAACAATGGATCCCAACCATTGCAAGGTGGCGCCCAGCCGTTTCAGAATGGATCCCAGCCGTTCCAAAGTGGTCCGCAACCTTTCCAGCAAGGATCGCAACCTTTCCAGCAAGAATCACAATCTTTCCAGCAGAGATCGCAGCCATTTCAGCATGGACCACAATCGTTTCAGAATGGACCGCAGCAATTCCACTATGGGTCGCAGCCATATTTTGTTCCGTTCAACAGGGACACCAATGGTTCGTCGCATGGTAATGGCACTAATCCAGGGACCAATCCCTCGACAGGGGCGAATCTAGATCTTAACGATCCCGTCGCCCAGCGTTTGAAGATGTTAGAAGACCAAAATGAGCGCGTCCTGTCCTTGCTCGCCAAGTTGCCTGGGGCAGCCGTGCCTATCGATGTCGAGCCTCGCTCGGGGTATCAGGCGTCGCCCTTCATCGACGAGATCGCCACCGTCGAGGTCCCAAAGAAGTATAACATTCCTGCCTTCACTCCCAAGTATTCGGGTGTGACCGATCCAACCGAGCATGTCGCGCAGTATAAGAAGCTCATGTGGACAATCTCGATTCCACACATGTACCAGGAAGTATGCATGTGCAAGAGTTTTGGGGCGACTCTCACTGGTCCAGCTCTCCAGTGGTTGATCAATCTCAAACACAAATCTTTCGGGTCGTTCGCCGAATTGGTCAACCAATTCTCCCGGCAATTCGCCAGCAGTCGTAAGATGGAAAAGCAGACTAGTGACCTGTACTATGTCGTGCAGAAGACCAATGAGTCTATTCGAAGTTATTTCAATAGATTCAATGCCAAAATGATCAGTATCCGCAATTGTGACATCAAAACTGCGATCGAAGCTTATAAGCGTGGTCTAGACGATAGTTCAGGTCTATATATCGATCTGACCAAGTATCCCCCAGAGACTTTCGAAGACGTCCGAGCTCGAACCTTAACATATATGAGGGTCGAAGAAGACGCGGCCTTTCATCGCAAACACACTGACGACAAGAAGCCGTTAGGTGTCAAGAAGCCAGAATTCAAGCCGAAAGCCATATCCAGATTAGAGCCAGCGCGTCAGATTTCAAACGTTCATTTCAAGACGAAGGCAGAAGCTAAAACCGCGACTAAATTCCCCGTGTACCCCAATATCTCCTCTTTTGGGTTCAAAGGGTCAGCTAAAGACTTAGTCGAAGCTCTGAAGACCACCCAAGCAACCATCCGGTGGCCGAAGAAGTCTGACTTGGACGATGCTAAGAAGGATAAATCAAAGTGGTGCGACTTCCACGTCGACCATGGTCACGTGACAGATGATTGTATCGCACTCAAGAAGGAATTGGCATATCATGTTCCACAAGGGAATCTCAAAGATATTATTGATAATGTCGTTATTAACAGCCATCGACCGTCGACTCCTGAGCATGCAAAAGTTATCAATTAAAATCCCCTACGCCATTAGGAATCCTGAAGATCGAGAATGAGTCGAAACGTCGCTATGGTGTCCTGTCGTACGACGACATGATCAATCACAGAAAGTATCTCATCGGATCGTCGTGTCGTCCTGTCATTTAAAACCTATCTTTCTTTCCAAAAAGAATAGGATAATAAATGACAGGGGCAATACCCCATGAAGGAGAAAGGTATGATTTCTAACTCTTTTCCATACAATGTTTTCTCACAAACAGCTACTGACTTAAGCATCGGAGGGTCGTTGGTGAGCCAACGACCAACCCTCGACATCGTTTTATCACAGGATCGCACGACATAGACAATCAGGTCCATGACTTGATCACACCTTACAGTTAGTCGAACGACTTGGTCGCACGATCGCATAGACGGCTTCGCAGCCTGAGCTTCTTAACTTAGAAAAACTTCGCGTTTTGAATAAATACCTTAGTCGCATGTGTTGGTGTTTGATTAGCATACATTCTAAACGAATGCCTTATTTTTTCTTTCTTATACCCTGTATGGATGCTTTGACCGTATGTTCTCATATTTTATAAGTGCCTTGGTCGCATGATTTCTATGTATCTTATGTTCAATCGATGCGATAGTTATTACCAAAAAAGTTCAAACCAAAAAAGTGCATTCATCAGGAAAATTGTCAAAAACGCGCTCGACCACCAACGGTCGAGCAGTAAAACAAAAAAGAAAGAGAAAATTCTTAAACTAAAGAAGGAACATCCGTTGCATTCGTTCCCGAAGTCCCGTCCAGAAGGTTTTCGCCTACCACCTCTTCTTCGACATCTTTCTCATCATCTAAGTCAAGATCTCTCTCGGTCCCAACGCCATTCAGATAGATGTCCAACTCCTCCTTCACCAAAGCAAGAGGGTCTTTTCCTAGCAGGTGTCGTCGCATGATAGCAGCACGTGCAGTAAGTCGAGCGTAAGAAAAGAAAGACCTATTCTCGACCGTCAACTCCTCGAACCCTTTCTCCAAGTTCGTCGTTTTAATCTTGGATTCTTCAACCTCCTTTTTCTTCACAGCTAAAGATGCCTTCATCCCCTCCAGCTCCTCTCTCTGATCACGCATCAAAGATAGAGATTCCTTGAAACGGGAATTCACCTCGTCCTATGCATGACTGAGGGCATCTAGCTCATCAAAAGCATGGTCAAGACGCATTGACACCGCCTCTTCGTGTTCCAGGGCAGCTTTTTCCTTAGCCAACGCTGCTTCTTCGCCCTTGATAACAGAAGCCGTCAAGCTCCCTACATTCGTCGTCTCAGCCTGTAATGCTAAGCAAGCTTGAAGTGCCTACAAAATCATAAAGACGAACATCGTCAATAGACATAGACAACGACTGCGACAAAACAAGTTTTGAAAGAAAAACTTACCAAGAATAGGAGTCCAGCTGCATGGAACTCTTTTTTCTCAAAAGAAAACCCGTCAAAATGCTCCCTGAAAGACGGGAGAAAATATTTTTCTACGTGGGGAAGCAACTTCGTCTCGTCGAAGACATTGTCGTCCAGAAAATCCGACGGCAACGTAAAGTTGACCGTCGTCTCCCCCACAGATCCTTTCTGCGCGCCTTTGCCCATGTCGGCCGACGAAGGGCCGGATAGGACGACAGGAAACATCGTCGCCGGTTGCGCAGTATCCATGGATTTTGCGCCGGTCGTGTCAAACGCAACCGACGCCATCGCCTTCCTGGACAAGGCAACCCTCAGTGGGTTACCCGTCTTCAGAGACGGTTCCCTCAGAATGGACATCTTTGTCCTCTTTGAGAAGTCAGACCCAGCCGTCGGGACTTCTTTTCTTTTCAAGAGACCCGGCCCAGGTGTCGAGACCTCTTTCTTCATCAGGACCCCTGACCCAGTCGTCGAAGTGTCCTTCTTTCTATCATCCCTCGCCTTGCGAGTCGATTCAGCCTGAGTCATCATCCTAGTAACAGAAGATGACATTCGTGCATGAGATTCCCCTATATGGGTGAAAACAAAGGATTAGACACTCGAAGAATAAAAATAGATTAAGTTAAGAAGAGAAGAGAAGAACAATTACCGGTTATCTCTACTTCCAGATCATCTCCTTCAGTCCCCTCGGACTCCTCTTCTTCTTCATCATTTTTCTCCCTTTCCTCTCGACCCATTCTGATCTTATCACTCAAGAAAACAGTGTCGTCATCCTCATCTACCAGATGACGATTAACGTACGTCCGATCCCTGCCACTAAACTCTAAAAATTTCTTGATCTTAGCCTTGGATTCTTGATCAGGTTTTACTTTGTCAAAATTAATATCTGAGCATAAGAGAAAAGAACAGTCAAAGAGGAATCAGATAAGAACCGCTTTAAAAAAAATAAAAAATAAAAATATAGATCGACAACTCACCCGTCATATTCCAGCCCTCTCTGATCCAGTCACTATCAGAGTCGAGCGTCGCCAACCGTACTAATACATATTTCTTCTTCCACCCACGATCATTGACTGATGTATTTAAAACCAAAGTACGATCACCTTTATATCTCGAAAACAAGCTATAGCGCCAATACTGGTCCTTTGTGACTTTGTACGCCGTCAGAAGGTCCCTCACGCCCATCGGTGAATCCCAACCGGAAGTAAGTCGTTCAATGACCAAAATGACTCGCAAAAACTGGGGCATCCGTTGTCCTCGCGAGAGGTCAAATTCGCACATAAACTCCTTGGCTAGAGGCGAATATGGCCAGCGGAAACCTATCTTAAACGGGTACTCGTATATAACAGCATACCCTTTAGCACACATTTCAGGACGAACGCCACCAGCCCTGTTTATAATGATCCCCATGGGAATCCTAGCCAGGCCTCCGAAGTCGTCTAGATCGTCTTCGGTTTCTATAAAACTCTTAGGTTCCGTCGACATCTCTAAACCTGTCAAATTAATAAGCAAGTCCGAAAAACCCCAGATATCCCAGTTCTTCCTAGGTTTCCTGGCAATGGACGTGCGGCGCATACGACGACTAAAGAATTGGTATCTTATATGATCCCGAAAATTGATTCCGAACAGCGTAATCGAACGAAAAGCGACAAAGAAACCCTAAGAAAAAGCTCTGCTCAACACTCTCCTAAATCGTAAACAGAAGAAAGCCAAATCGCAATCTCTATTTATGCGGACGGATATGTCAGATCGAGTCCTTCAGCAAATCAACACGCGTCCATGTCCTTTCGTATATCCGCCCGGATCTCCGACACTTGTCTTCGACAGCTGGTAAGCATCATCGCGCGTCAGTATGACGTCACAACTTTTCAACTTCTCGTTCAGTTAAAGGCGAACCGGTCTAGTTCCACGACAACCAGGTAAGTCCCTCAACCCAGGTCACAAGTCTAAGCGTTCGACAAGCAAAATTTAAAACTTAAATTTGACATTCAATTTTCAAATTTTGGGGGCAAACTGTTTGGGCAAAAAATCACGTTGTTCGACCACGACCAGAACAGGTAAGACGTATGATTAAGGACTATATCTTGTGTTAAGATAAGGTCTCGACAAAGACCCAGAACACCATCGTCGTCCCTCATAAAAGGTAAGTCGAGAGTTCCTCACGACGCTCGACCATAGCGTCGCCCGATCCGCACGACTATTATATAAGGACGTACGACCTCGACCAAAGCTAACGTTAACCATAACCGTTTGTTAAGTGTTTAATGCAGGAGTCAAAGTCATTAAGGAGCAACGACTATAACCGACGCAATCATTAAACAGCCGGCGACCGTAACGGACGAAGATCATTACTCCGGCGACCGTTTCCAACCGTTAAGGCCATTAAAGGAGCATTCATGGATGAAGCTAAGGACACGAAGACTATAAATATCAATCTCAATCAACATTTCAACACATCAAATATCCGGAGATTAACAACCGAAGCAATATTCAAGAACACCTGAAGTGAAGAACCATTATTCTAAGTATCGCTCTCGACACACGACAACAGCCCTCGACCAGCAGTTCACACTTTGTTTCGTACACAACAAACACCTATTTTTACATTCAAACACTTGTACTTTACATTTCGAAGCATCTTCTTCATTTGTATTGTAATCACTGTACGATCGACACCAGTATCCAAGGACATCGCCCCTGATTGGCGACCATAGTGCAGCGACGACATCCACTGTCGTCCGCAGGTTTTTCCTGCGTCATCAAATCCCTTGTTTCTTTATTTTATTTATCGTCGCACGTCTCGTCGAAAGATTCTTTCTTTAGTTGTTTAAGTCCACATCGACCTTAAGTTGTCCCTTTGGTGCGATTTTTGGCATTAACAAGCGTCACACACAATTTTTCTTGAAATGACAAAGTTTTTGTGTGTGTGGGCAATCCCAAATGTACTTCTGTTAGTGGTCATCATTCGAGGGGGAGCGACTCAATTTTTTTTTCTTTCTTTAAAATGTTAAAAGTTTTTTTGTGTGTGTCGGGCTCCTCATTGCACAGTTTTTGCACAGTCCGAAGGGGAGCAAGGTAATTCCCCATGCTAAGATTGAGGGGGAGCGAGAGAAGGTCCTTTTGTTTACAGTTCCAATGTTTTTACAAAATTCTCGCGAAAAGGACATACGTATTTTCACATCCAGGGTATCCGGACAGGGTATCCGGAAACCCCACCTTTCCGGGTAGGTTTCCGGACCGGGTCACCATCCGGGTTAGATGGGCACCCGGACACCATCCAGATTTCTTGTACACATAAAAGGGTCCGGGGTCATTCATTTACGAATACTCGGAATATCTGACAAAACCCTAAACCCTCGTCTTACTCTCTCTCGCTCGGGCTCCATCTCACATCCTCGATTCTCGATCGTTTTTTGTCCAGATTCATGTATGTTGTTCGTCCTTCCTTTCCGATCACAGTGATACTTGGTTCACACACTTCGGCACACATCTCGACCATTGATTTAGTCGATTGATCAGGTCCGAAACCCTCCTGTGCGCCTCGTCAGTTTCGGGTCGATTTGGTACTGCTTAGCACGATTAAGATGCCTCTGTGTGATTATTTACTCATGTCGACACTACCTAAATGCTTTCCACAGTGATTAAATCGATGTAATGTTAGATTGGAAATCTTGAATATCGTCCGGAGACGTTCGTCATATCCGGACACGTTCAAGATTAGGGTAGTTTATCCGGTAACGTTCTTACTTCAAGATATTTTGTTCGGACTCTCACATCACCCGGAAACCCTAGTTGTCCGGAAACCTTCGGGTTTCCGGTAAGTTCAACTACCGGGTTGTTTGTTTGTCCGGACTCCCTTGTCATTCGAAATCCCTTGTTATCCGGAAACCCCTGTTAATCGGAAACCCATTTTGTCCGGGTTATTCTATTTATCCGGAAACTTATGCTGTCCGGACACATGTTGTCCGGATACTTAAGTTTGTCCGGAAAGTTTTGGTCTTTTCCAAATTTTTTGTCCAGACTCCTCTGATTTTTTTCCATTCAGTACCCGTTTCATCAAGTCCTCAATTTGTCTCAAATTGAGCCATTTATCGCAAAGGTACGCACCGACACTTGTTCTTCCGCCTCAGTTACTAACTGTGCATTATTTTCCTACAGATACTCAATGGCAGATCAGGAGCAAAATCCTCCATAGGACCAGGTGTTTGGGCAAAAAATCACGTTGCTCGACCGCGACCAGAACAGGTAAGACGTATGATTAAAAACTATATCTTGTATTAAGATAAGGTCTCGACAAAGACCCAGAACACCATCGTCGTCCCTCATAAAAGGTAAGTCGAGAGTTCCTTACGACGCTCGACCATAGCGTCGCCCGATCCGCACGACTATTATATAAGGACGTACGACCTCGACCAAAGCTAACGTTAACCATAACCGTTTGTTAAGTGTTTAATGCAGGAGTCAAAGTCATTAAGGAGCAACGACTATAACCGACGCAATCATTAAACAGCCGGCGACCGTAACGGACGAAGATCATTACTCCGGCGACCGTTTCCAACCGTTAAGGCAATTAAAGGAGCATTCATGGATGAAGCTAAGGACACGAAGACTATAAATATCAAGCTCAATCAACATTTCAACACATCGAATATCCGGCGATTAACAACCGAAGCAATATTCAAGAACACCTGAAGTGAAGAACCATTATTCTAAGTATCGCTCTCGACGCACGACAACAACCCTCGACCAGCAGTTCACACTTTGTTTCGTACACGACAAACACCTATTTTTACATTTAAACACTTGTACTTTGCATTTCGAAGCATCTTCTTCATTTGTATTGTAATCACTGTACGATCGACACCAGTATCCAAGGACATCGCCCCTGATTGGCGACCATAGTGCAGCGACGACATCCACTGTCGTCCGCAGGTTTTTTCCTCGATTGAGGTTTTTCCTGTGTCATCAAATCTCTTGTTTCTTTATTTTATTTATCGTCGCACGTCTCATCGAAAGATTCTTTCTTTAGTTTTTTTGGCATTAACAGTTTGGCGCCATCCGTGGGACTACATCTAGAGAAAATCCTCGACGAACGTGCATTCTACTAATGGTTTCTTGGAGTTTCTTCTATTTTATGTTGCAAGAAAATGGCAGCCCCTGGAAATCCGCAGCAAGTCGTCGCTCTGATGTATCAGGAGCTCGAGGTTGCCAGGAATCAACTCAATGCAATGGCAGAGCAGAATCGCAGAGCAGCTAAAGAGATTGCGCGTCTAAGGAATCCTTTTGGACCCCAGAATGGTCCTAGACCATTCATCCAGAATCCAGGTCCGGGACCAGGCCCGTCCGCACAGAATCAGCATCCAGGTCCATTCATGCAGAATCAGCAGCCGGGTCCGTTCATTCCGAATCCCCAGTCTGGGCAGATTCCCCCTCAGCACATCCGACCACCACCCTTGAACAATAGATCCCAACCATTGCAAGGTGGCGCCCAGCCGTTTCAGAATGGATCCCAGCCGTTTTCCCAGCCGTTCCAAAGTGGTCCACAACCTTTCCAGCAAGGATCGCAACCTTTCCAGCAGAGATCGCAACCATTTCAGCATGGACCACAATCGTTTCAGAATGGACCGCAGCAATTCCACTATGGGTCGCAGCCATATTTTGTTCCGTTCAACGGGGACACCAATGGTTCGTCGCATGGTAATGGCACTAGTCCAGGGACCAATCCCTCTACAGGGGCAAATCCTGATCTTAACGATCCCGTCGCCCAGCGTTTGAAGATGTTAGAAGACCAAAATTAGTGCGTCCTGTCCTTGCTCGCCAAGTTGCCTGGGGCAGCCGTGCCTGTCGACGTCGAGCCTTGCTCGGGGTATCAGGCGTCGCCCTTCATCGACTAGAACGCCACCGTCGAGGTCCCAAAGAAGTATAACATTCCTGCCTTCACTCCCAAGTATTCGGGTGTGACCGATCCAACCGAGCATGTCGCGCAGTATAAGCAGCTCATGTGGACAATCTCGATTCCACACATGTACCAGGAAGTATGCATGTGCAAGAGTTTCGGGGCGACTCTCACTGGTCCAACTCTCCAGTGGTTGATCAATCTCAAACCCAAATCTATCGGGTCGTTCGCCGAATTGGTCAACCAATTCTCCCGACAATTCGCCAGCAGTCGTAAGATGGAAAAGCATACTAGTGATCTGTACTATGTCGTGCAGAAGACCAATGAGTCTATTCGAAGTTATTTCAAAAGATTCAATGCCGAAATGATCAGTATCCGCAATTGTAACATCAAAACTGCGATCGAAGCTTATAAGCGTGGTCTAGACGATAGTTCAGGTCTATATATCGACCTGATCAAGTATCCCCCAGAGACTTTCGAAGACGTCCGAGCTCGAACCTTAGCATATATGAGGGTCGAAGACGATGCAGCCTTTCGTCGCAAACACACTGACGATAAGAAGCCGTTAGGTGTCAAGAAGCTAGAATTCAAGCCGAAAGCCATATCCAGAATAGAGTCAGCGCGTCAGATTTCAAACGTTCGTTTCAAGACGAAGGCAGAAGCTAAAACCGCTACTAAATTCCCCATGTACCCCAAGATCTCCTCTTATGGGTTCAAAGGGTCAGCTAAAGACTTAGTCGAAGCTCTGAAGACCACCCAAGCAACCATCCGGTGGCCGAAGAAGTCTGACTTGGACGATGCTAAGAAGGATAAAACAAAGTGGTGCGACTTCCACGTCGACCATGGTCATGCGACAGATGATTGTATCGCACTGAAGAAGGAATTGGCATATCATGTTCACAAGGTAATCTCAAAGATATTCTTGATGATGTCGTTCATCCAGCTAATAGCCACCGATAGTCAGTGCCCAAGCTTGCAAAGATCATCAATTGCATCACTGGTGGTTCGGACGTGTGTGGTCTGACGTACTCCGCAGCTAAGCGTCATGCCAGTCAAGCGCCCGACGACCGGCCTATTCCTCGTTCATCCAGACCCAAAGGAGATTTGGAACCAGAAGCCATGAAGATCATGTTCGACCAAGTCGACCTCAGCGACTCGTACCAAAAGCATCACGACGGGTTGATTATTCAACTCACGGTCGGTAACTGTTTGACGCGTCGAGTATTGGTAGACGGGGGCAGTTCAGCAAACGTCATTTTTCTCAACACTATCAAAGCCATGGGAATTGATCGCTCAGAAATCACCCGACGTTCGACAACTTTGGTCGGTTTCAATGGAGAAGCGACGAGCACCTTTGGAGAGATAATTTTGCCCGTCTATGCCGGAGGAGTCAGTAAGCAGACTAAGTTCAGTGTTATCGACTGTGCGTCAGCCTATAACATCATATTAGGTCAACCATGGATTCATGAAATGAAAGCCGTTCCCTCGACATATCATCAAATCATGAAATTCCCTACGCCGTGGGGAATCCAAGAGATCAGAAGCGAGCAAAAAGTCGCTCGAGATTGCTATAAAGCCACCTTGAAGCCACGAAAATAGGCCGTCAAGAACGTCACTCCAACCCAAGGCAAAACACGATCATAAGAGTCACGACAGGTTTGTTTCTTTTTTCTGAAATAACAGGTTCGCCAGGTCGTGCGACGCGTTTATTGTGGTGACTTGCGACGACATGTCCCAGACGTAGCATATCGTCTCAAAGCCACCACAAGGGGGCAAGATGATACAATATATCTAGAGGCCCAGCATGAAAACCAAAAATTCAAAGTATTCCAGAACACTCAACAAGAAGGTACCCATTTTCATTTTTTACATATGATTATTTACCAAGACAATTACTGACTTAAGCATCGGAGGGTCGTTGGTTAGACAACGACCAAACCCCCGACATCGCTTTATCGCAGGATCGCACGACATAGACGATCAGGTCCATGACTTGATCACGCCTCATAGCTCGTCGAACGACTTAATCGCACGATCTTATAGTCTAAACGACTTTGCAGTCTGAGTTTCTTAACTTAGAAAACCTTCGCGTCTTGAATGTATGCCTTAGTCGCATGTATTTATGTTTGTCAGCATAATAAAAAACCTTACGATTTATGTGTCAATGGGTGCTTTAATCGCATGCTCTCATATTACGCTCTTACTCTTGCTCTACAATAGGCGACGTAGTTGCATGACCTATCATGTATTCCACAATCAGTTACATAACTAACAACATTTATGTGACGAGATTGTAAATTCGATAAAAAAAACAACTTCCATTTCATCAGGTCAATATGTTACATCCAAAAAATTGACCACCAACGGCCAGCAAAAACAAAGGAAGTAAAAATTCCTAAATTGTAGGAGGAACATCCATCGCATTATTGCCTGAGGTTCCGACCTGAGGATCATCATCTGCCATTTCCCTCGTTCAACTTAGGGCTTGCAGTTCGTACTGAGCATCGAAAAGCTGAATAGCTAACTCATCGGCGCGTGCCAAAGCCAACCTCTCCCTCTCCAACGCCGCCTCCTCCCTTTTCAAAGCAAACGCCACCAACTCCTCGGCTTTCGACATCTCGGCGTACAATGCCAGAGACGACTGGAACGTCTAAAATACACGAAAAAGTGTTAGACAACGAACGACATCGAACGTTGAACCAAGTCATGAAAGATTGACACTTACTGAGAACGCCAGACTGGCAACCTGAGATCCTATCTCTCCGGCCGGAACCCCGTGAAAACGCTCCCTGAAAGATGGAAGTAAACACCTCTCCAAGTGAGGAAACAACGTCGTCCCGTCTAGGACACCATCCGCCATAAAGTCCGACGGCAATGAAAAATTAACTGTCGTGACTTCGGCCGACAACCCCTCGCCCCTGACGGCAGATGATGGGGTTGACATCTTGAACACCGGTCTCGTCATTGTCTCCGGAAGTGCCGAACTTGCCGGTGTCGCGTCCATCGCGCCAGGACGGCTGGATTACGCCTTCGCCTTCTTAGGCAGAACAACTCTCGATGAGTTATCAACCCTCGATGACGGTTCCCTCAGGAACGTCTTCCTGGTTCTCTTTTGGCTCGACCTAGCTGTCGAAACGTCTTCATCTCGAAGGGCATGCATCATCTGCTTCCCTCTCGCCTTAGAGACTGATTTCCTCTCAGTCGACACTAACCAGTAAATACATGAAACATCAGATGGAAAATATAAATGGTGAAAATCAACAATCGTAAAATATTTTTTCCTCTCGTTCAGCGTCCACCGCCACGTCCTCGTCTACGACCACCAATTGCCACGTAACGAAAGATCGTTCGTCAACGCTAAGACTCAAGAACTTGTTGATCTTAGCCTGGGAATCCGCAGTCGGGTTCACTTCATCAAACTGAATCTCTGAGGATAACAGGAGAAGAATGGTAAGTAAAATCCATAAAAATGAAACTCAGAAAATGGCGAAGCATACCTGTCTTATTCCATCCTGACCGCATCCAATCGCTGCTGGAATCCAGTGAATCGGCAAGAACAAACATATACCTCGACTTCCACCCACGATCATTAACACCAGTTCCCAAAACCAAAGAACGATCACCCCTGAACTTAGAATAAGGACTATAACGCCAGTTCTTATCCTTTTTAACTTGATACGCCGCCAAGAAATCACTCATGATCATAGGAGACTCCCATTTTGCGGACGCTCGCTCAATAACCAGCAGAACTCGCCAAAGTTGGGGCATCAATTGTCCCGGCGACACATCGAAATCCTGCATGAATGACTTAGATAAACCAGAAAACGGCCACTGAAACCCTATCTTAAAAGGATACTCATACAAAGCAATATATCCCTCGAGCAGTCCATAGAACGAACAATCCCCGGACACCGCAACTCTATATTTGCCGGGATTTTTGCCAAACTCCTAAAGCATCTAAGTCTACGTGATTCATGATAAGGCTAACAGGTTCCGTCGACATTGTGAATCGGAGGACAGAACAAGATCTTATATAAACGCTCTAAACTGCTAGCCGAAGATTCGCAAAGATGAAAATTGGTAAAAAAATCAGAACAAAATCCCTTCCCAAAAAACACTTTGAAAACGTATCAAGAAAAGATCCGTCGTGATCTCTATTTATGCGGACGGATATGTCAGATCGAGTCCTTCACCAAATCAACACGCGTCCATGTCCTTTCGTATATCCGCCCGGATCTTCGACACTTGTCTTCGACAGCTGGTAAGCATCATCGCGCGTCAGTATGACGTCACAACTTTTCAACTTTTCAACTTCTCGTTCAGTTAAAGGTGAACCGGTCTAGTTCCACGACAACCAGGTAAGTCCCTCAACCCAGGTCACAAGTCTAAGCGTTCGACAAGCAAAATTTAAAACTTAAATTTGACATTCAATTTTAAAATTTTGGGGGCAAACTGTTTGGGCAAAAAATCACGTCGCTCGACCGCGACCAGAACAGGTAAGACGTATGATTAAAGACTATATCTTGTATTAAGATAAGGTCTCGACAAAGACCCAGAACACCATAGTCGTCCCTCATAAAAGGTAAGTCAAGAGTTCCTTACGACGCTCGACCATAGCGTCGCCCGATCCGCACGACTATTATATAAGGACGTACGACCTCGACCAAAGCTAACGTTAACCATAACCGTTTGTTAAGTGTTTAATGCAGGAGTCAAAGTCATTAAGGAGCAACGACTATAATCGACGCAATCATTAAACAACCGGCGACCGTAACGGACGAAGATCATTACTCCGACGACCGTTTCCAACCGTTAAGGCCATTAAATGAGCATTCATGGATGAAGCTAAGGACACGAAGACTATAAATATAAGCTCAATCAACATTTCAACACATCGAATATCCGGCGATTAACGACCGAAGCAATATTCAAGAACACCTGAAGTGAAGAACCATTATTCTAAGTATCGCTCTCGATGCACGACAACAACCCTCGACCAGCAGTTCACACTTTGTTTCGTACACGACAAACACCTATTTTTACATTCAAACACTTGTACTTTGCATTTCGAAGCATCTTCTTCATTTGTATTGTAATCACTGTACGATCGACACCAGTATCCAAGGACATCGCCCCTGATTGGCGACCATAGTGCAGCGACGACATCCACTGTCGTCCGCAGGTTTTTTCCTCGATTGAGGTTTTTCCTGTGTCATCAAATCCCTTGTTTCTTTATTTTATTTATCGTCACACGTCTCGTCGAAAGATTCTTTCTTTAGGTGTTTAAGTCCACATCGACCTTAAGTTGTCCCTTTGGTGCGATTTTTGGCATTAACACCAGGAAGAACAACAAATTCCGCAAGAGGGAATTATAGATGAGGCTGCCGACAATGTCTTGGTCGACCCTGACCATGGTACTGAAATGGAGGCAAACAATCATTACCTTAACCCGGATCAGTTCCAGCCACAGCCACAACATCGTGTTCTTTTGGACATCCTTTCACGTCACCCTCTCCATGAGGTCCTCACTGCCACTGCCGCTGTTCCTTTGATCTACGTGCTCCAAGTATGGTTTACTGCCCAAGTTCACACGGCCGGCAACACACATACCATAACGGCGAGAATAGACAACCAACCTTTCACACTAACGCCTGATTCATTTCGCCGCATGCTTTCACTCCCAGCTGTCGACGCCGCAGGTCATGCACGGTACGATCCTACCGTCAATGATGAAACGTTATGCGCACAAATGCGTGCGCTCGGCTACAATTCCGCACTTCCGTGGCCATCGGTGTTCAATCGTAAGTTCCTTGCCCCATATGGTACACCCTGTTCACAAAACTGAACAGGTGTCTCTCTTCATGGTGGAAGGGCATAGACCAATGCACCGGTGACTTTCTACGCCTTGTTCACGCCGTCTGCTACAATCGCCATGTCGACTTCGCCGTGATCAGCTGGCGTGAACGCGTGACGGCTATTCGACACATCGGAGGTACCAAGCAGAAGAAGTTCCTCCCGTACCCGCGTTTCCTCTCGCTTGCAGTTCGTCAACACATGGACGCTAATCCGGCGATACCTCGACGTGCTGCACACCCGGTATGTCCCATTAGCCACTTACAGTACATGGTTATCCGCAAACGATCCAATGCGGTAGCCATGCCCATTCCCGAAGCCCTATTAGCATTTGCCGATCCCACTGCACCGGGGGTAGTAACATATAGGGAAGAGATAGGGAACCCCATGGTCCAGCCAGCGCCGGAGGGACTTGCCCAGGGACCTAGACCCGAGAGACGTGAGGGTCCAAGAATGAGAGGTGGGAGGTACCGGCAAGCAGGTGCTGCCGGGCGGGGTGTGTTATTTTTTAGAGGAAGGGGAACGAGTGTAAGTGGTGCAGCGAAACCGGGAACCAGCCCTACCCAAGCCCAAGCCGGTACTTCATCTAGACCTATACTTCATCACTCAACTGAACCATACATTACCGAACCCCCTTCACCCGCTCCACATATTGAGAACGTGGAATCTGACTCCACGGACTCCGATACCGACCGTACCATACGCCTGAAACGCATACCTCCCGGTATCGGACCCAACCCAGATTTCATTGTCGGAATCCCACTTGACTCACCTCCACGTGCTGAACAGACTGCTCTAGCAGCATCTAGGATAACTGAGGGAGAATTAGTTGAAGACTTAGAACATGTGAGAAGGAGAGAACTGCGTACGAAGTCGAACCAGGAAAGATTGAGCCGTAAAGATAACGAGGCTCTAGAGCGACCCCAACCGAGTGATATCCGAGTTGCCATATCTGCTATCCTGTCTCATACGTTGGGACAGGGTATTGAAGAAGCCTCCGTGGACCCAGCGGAGCAATTGCACAACCCCCTCAGCCACTCATCCGTCTCTCAAAAGGCAGATGTTTCAATTTCTCACGAGGGAATAGCACAACTTCCATCGGTCTCTCATTCGGAGAGTTCTGGTGTTGAAATAAGAGACCAGCAACCCCCGGTCTCGACTTCATTTCGTGCACCAACGAGTCTAGAGCCAATTGATACAGTACAAGATGTACATTCTTCGGCTAGGACACAGATCGAGGTAACAACTGTCGAGGCTCTTCGTGACCCGACCGGAACGTTTGTAGTGTCTCCGTCTGGCGGAACACGAGGATCGGACGGAAATCCTACCACAGCTATCATCACGCCAATTGTGAACGTAGGTGGCTCTACCTCTGCGGTAGATGTCTCAACGGGTAATCTAAGTGATCCCGGAGTTATTTTACCTGACTTTGTGTCACCTGGGTCCCTGGACAGCACCCTTAAGGCTGTCCGCGAGGCAATGGAGCAACAAATGCAGCAACATGTAGCCGCTGAACTCGCCAAAGTTATGCGCGCAATAAAGGGCAAAGACAAGATCGTCGAAGCTGAAACCGCACCTGTACCTCCACTGATTCCAGCTCAACCTATCTATTCAGTAGACACCCTAAAGACGATGCTACTGTCCTAACTGCTCCAAGAATCCGAAACCAATGCCTCAACCGAAGCAGACCTGATCTCCATTCTGAAATCCCAGGTCACTGCTCCTTCATCATCCATTACGACTCGTTTAGACGCCATTGACTCGACTCTCAAGGACTACAACCAAGCGCTCACAACGCTGTCCGAGAGAGTCCGCTCACTCGAAGATACCTGCAAGAGTCAAGCAGGCGGTCTGAAACGCAAGCACGATGACCGCCGCCCCGATCCAGTCTGAAACTCCAATTGTGGTTCAACAGGAACCCCCAACTGCGGCAGCTACAACAGAAGCATCTGAAGCCGAGTTGCCATTAGCCGATATGGTAATAGATATGGAGATATCAGATGATGAAGACCCAACGGTTGAAAAGCCTGAGGGTTCAACACAGGAACTGGTCGACTTTGAGTCATCAGATAGACCGCTATTGGATATGATAGATCCAGACTGTGAAGCCAACCCAGAGACCGAATATGCATGGTATGAAAAAGCCGCCAGTGCCGTAAATCTCCAGGTAAATTTGGTTTTCCCTACTAATGAAGACGATAACATCGACTATGATCAGTTCCTGCTCCATAATTTATATGGTACTTCTCCCGTTCACTATGCTCAACCCACTGGAACTTCAACAAGACCTGAAACTACTACTTCCAATATTCCGACAACTCCTCTGCACACGACAGCTTCTGATCTTCCTCCCCCTCCTCAGCAACAAATCCGTTGGGAGAAGATCATGGTACTTATCCATCATCTGGAGGAATCTTTGAAGAAGTTGTTCGTCCACAAGCTTCACCCGATCGAGCCGACCTTTTGCCTTGGCATTTACAACCTCAACCCTGAATACCAACGGCGTTATATCAGCACAATGCAGCGGTATCTTCCAGTCAGCCAAGTCAGAACCAAGCATCAGATCACAGAGGTACTTAACATCCATTCAAGACGCATCATGAAAATCGTCTACCCAGTATTCACTGTCCGACGTGAAGATGGGAATGAATGGAAATTCTCTGAAGCCGACTTCCAGCACCTCCGACCGTTCAACTTCCTGGCTATTCTGAAAGACCTTCGTACAAGAACCATCCGACCGCTTGAAGTTACAAAGGCGTTCGAAGCTGTTCGTCGATACCTGGTCCGTACCATTATGATGTCATATCTAACGGATTTTCAAATGGCTATCGAGAACAGGGCAAAGAAGGTAAATCTGATAAGGCCGAATCTGAATGCTCCTGAGTTGAAGATGTATCCCGAGAACTCTCTGCTTCTAGAACCTGAATTTGGGATAGTCTACAACAACGAACAGAACGAAAAGAAGTTTCTGCGTTTTAGTCAGGTAGACAGATTCTGCGACGGCACACTCCTCAAAGTTCGAGATGCTCTTCGAAAGATCATTACACACGAGTCTGAAAATCCAAGGTACTCATATGTTCCTAATCCGAATGAAATAAATGCTCGGAATGCCTTGGAATTGGTTGAAGATCGCATCGACTACCGCCGTGCTATCAGATAGTTCGAGATTCACTTCGCGCTTCGCAAAAGATATGTCTACAACTGGCGAGAGCTAGAGCGCGAACTCGAACTTCAAGTCAAAGGGGGAGATTGTTAGGGTCAATTTATGTTGATTTAAAGTTCAGGGTTTAAACTGTAATTCTTTATTTTGAGCCTTATTAGTGAACGGGCCGTGGGCTTGTTAACCACGGGCCCGCCATATAAATAGATAGCTTAGCCTTAGAAAATAGGCTAGTTGTCTCATTTGCTTTCCTACTCTTTGATTGTAATTCTCTCTTTGAAAGCATAATACATGGATGACCAATTGAAATCAATATTCTTTATTGCTTCTTTGCTTGATTTCATAATCGTTGCACGGATCTGGAGCTAACATAAGTTCATTCCACCGTCAAACACATCATATGATATACCTTTAATATATAGTCCAACATCATTTTATGTCACGCCGAACTCTCTCCTTAACCCTTCAGCCAAAAAACACACACAAGGGTGTGTGTGTTAAATGCAAAAGAAAAGTTAGTTTTCTTTCATAAAAGCTTTGGAGAAGAAAGAAAACTCTTGCAGAGAACTTGGAGCTTTAGGTGTGAACTAGATAGAGGGATTCTCCTTTGAATCCTCCAAAGTCATCAAGGGTATGTTTACTTATATTCATCTCCTTTTAAGTTGCTATTTTTCTTTGTACAATTGATCCTCTCTTAGAAGAAGAAGTTCGGTTTTATAATTATAAGCTTTCGTTGCATGTTTAAGTTTGGCAAAGCCTCTTCTTCCAACAGTGGTATCAGAGCCACTTGTACAAGGTTATAGCTCGCTGTCATCTTTTTCTTTAAGAAATCATTGTTGAATGTTTTGTACACATTTTCCGGGAAAGGATGTGTAAAGAACATGCAAAAAGATTTCTAAGGTTTTCAAGTTTTAAGTTTTTTTCTCCCTCTTAGACCTTCATTTTTGACATGCATGTTGGAAAAACGAAAGTTTTTTTTTATGTCATGGTCCAATATTCATAAAGATCAAAATTTCGGAATTTTTGTGATGGATCCAAAAATATCAAGAGATTTTATTTTGTTTAGATATAAAATAAATCAATGAGGGATAAATAAATTAAAGTCTTGAAAACCTTGTTTTACAAAACTAGTATTTGTAAAATAAAGAAAATGTTGCTTTTTCCATTAAGTATGGATTTTGGTTTTGTATTCCCAAAATATTTTGATTCACTTGCATGTTGTTTTTTGGATGGTTTTGGCATGAAAACCATACTTACAAAACATAAAAGTGTGTTTGTGTGTTTATGTTGTCAAAAGTTTTTTTGATGGCATAGAAACATATAAACAAAGATTGATTTTGTTTAAGTGCCAAAAGTGTACGTTTAAATCAATCTTTATCAAAATATGGCTTACAAGGATTTTGGCACACCTTGTTTTGGTTCCTTTTGTGTTTGTATGGATCCGGTAACAAGTGCCTCTCTTAACCCATGTGATTGTGATGGTTGGTTAATTTCGATTTATTATTGGTTTGTAATAATTTACGCGACTTGCATGTCATTTCATTTATGCTATGTAAAAGTATTTGTAAAATAGCATAGAATAAAGTAAGAAATTATTTTCCAAAATTGTAAATCGAAGATGATGCAACTAAATGAGGCAAGAGCTGAAAGCTGGAAATTGAGAGCTGGAAGATGTCGCTGAAAGCTAGAAATTGAGAGCTGAAAAGCTGTCGCTGAAAGCCGGAAATTGAGAGCTGGAAACTGTCGTTGATGCTGCAAAATTGTCGCTGAAGCTGGAGGCGGCCCATCCGCGCATCGTTGGTGATGGTGGTTTAAGTGGGAGCCGATTCTCGTCTCTTTGGTTGTGTCCCTAGATTGACCATGTTTATCCGTGTGTTGGCTCACCAGAAAAACGCATAGGAATGGAGGCAATGTTACCGTTTTGCTTGTTGTGGTTGTTTTATTATTTTATGATTTTGTCTACGACTTACATGCTAGAAAATTAATTTTAAAATAATTAAAGAATCACAAAGTTTCGTTAATGATTTAACAAACTAACGAGCAAGTGAATTTTAGCAAAAATATAAAAATTGATTTAAAATGGTATAAACCAAAAATTTTGCTAAAAGAAAGTTAAAAAGTTTTAACTAGAAAAACACAAACCCGTTTTTTAAAAGAAAATCAAACGCTACCCATGACTAAACACATATTTGAACTAATCGTCTTTTCGACGTGGGAAGTGCTAAAGCCAACACGTCGGTTAGATATTAGGGATGATGCTGTGAAATTCGTGAAACCCGAGAGTCTTGGGCCGGATGTCACGTGTTTTTCCATGGACGGTTTACAAGCTAGACTTGTGATCCGCGACATACCGGTCACGAGAAAGGATTAGCAATGAAGGGATTAAACATGCCAAATGACATAATGGATGTCAACGAATCCCGCAAGTATCTAAGAATTTCATAGAGAATGAAATTGGTAAAATTGTTACCAACCTAAATAACTTCTAGTTGCGATCCGCGGCATACCCGTCGTAGCTAAGAAGTGAAATATGGATCTTAGCCTTGTTAAGTAAAATTGTTTATTTAAACGTTTGGGTAATTATTATAACAAGGATTATTTAATTCAGATCACTAAAATATACTTTCTACTTTGATAGATGTCAAACAACAACACGAATTCATCGATTTCAAACTTTTGTCTGAAAGGGCTCCTCAAGAAGGACAAGCTGACGAGCTTGAACTTCATGGACTGACTTCGCAACCTGAGAATCGTACTCAGGATGGAAAAGAAGCAGAGAGCCATTGAGGAACCCCTCCATGAGGAACCACCAACCGGAGCATCTCGGGCGATTCAGGAAGAGTACGAAAAATGTCTGACAGAATCAACTCGGCCGCTTGCCTCATGTTAGCGACCATGGAACCTGAACTCCAAAAGGGTATGGAGAGCCTTGGGGTGTATGACATGCTTAACCAACTGAGGGACATGTTCCAACAGCAGGCTAGGCAAGAACGGTTTGACACAGTCAGATCTCTGGTGGCCTGCAAAATGACCCCTGGAAGCAGTGTCTGTGTACACGTTCTAAAAATGAAATCGTACATTGACCAGCTATAGCGTCTTGGTTTTCCCTTTAGTCAGGAGCATGCCATGGATTTCATTCTAAACTCGCTGACTAGTTCATATGAATCGTTCATTCTGAACTACAATATGAACAACATGGAGAAAACCATCATGGAGCTCCATGGCATGCTGAAGACTGCCGAGTCTAACGTGGCCAAAGCTAAACATGCTGCTCCCGTGTTGGCCATCAGAGAAGGAAGAGTCAAGATGAAGAAGCCAACCCCCCCCCCCCCCCCCCCCCCCACCAAAGGCAAGGGGAAGGAGAAAGTTGGTCAATCCAACTCTAAGCCCAAAGATTAGAGTAAGGGTAAGGGTGACTCTGCGATTCCTCAAGCGAAAACTCCTGAGGATGCAACATGTTTCCACCGCGGGGAGAAAGGACACTGGAGGCGTAGCTGTCCGAAATACCTGAAAGAGCTGAAAGAGCTGAAAGAGCTCAAGGCCAAGGGTGTGGCCGAACCTTCAGGTATGTATATGATTGAACTCCACAGCACTTCTGCTTCTAATTCCTGGGTACTGGACACATGATGTGGTACTCACATTTGTACTGATGTGCAGGGACTAAAACGAAGTAGGGAGCTAGGACGCGGAGAGCTCGACCTAATCATGAGGAACAAGCATGTTGCTCTCTTTGATAGGATTGGGAATTATAAGCTTACTTTTGAATCTGGTATGTCTGTGGTGTTATTGAATGTTTGCTACTCGACCAAAATGGCTAGAAACATTATTTCTTTTAAAGCACTATATGATGATGGTTTTAGTTATGTATTTGATGATGGATCAATTCTTGTGTTTAAAAATGAGTTACATTATTTTAAAGCTAGTCCTTGTAATGGGATTTATGAAACCAACATCAGCTTAAGAAACAATAATAGCTGAATCCTTAATGTTGATTCGACTTCATCCAAAAATGGTTTGGATAAGATGTATCTGTGGCACTGTCGTCTTGGCCATATTAACAAGAAACGCATCGCCAAACTCCAAGCGAATGGGATTTTGGAATCATTTGATCAAACATCTTATGATGAATGCGAATCTTGTTTACTAGGAAAGATGACAAAGGCACCTTTCACAGGAGCTGTGAACGGGGCAAAGATATGTTGGACCTTATACACACTGATGTGTGTGCACCGTTCAGAACAGCTACAAGACATGTCGAGAGATACTTTATCACATTTACTGCTGATTTCAGTAGATATGGACACGTTTATTTGATTAAATGTAAGTCTGAAACCTTTGAGGTGTTCGAGACATTCCAGAACGAAGTGGAGAATCAACTAAACAAAAGTATTAAGATCCTCAGATCTGATAGAGGCCGTGAGTATCTTAGTCTAGAATTCAGCGATCATCTAAGAAATTGTCGGATTATCTCACAATTAACTCCACCCAGGACACCCCAACACAATGGTGTGTCCGAGAGGAGAAACCGAACATTGTTAGATATGGTTCGTTGCATGATGAGTCACACTACGCTTCCAATCAGTTTCTGGGGTTATGCCCTAGAGACTGCAGCAAAAATCCTTAACCTCGTTCCAACCAAGATGGTTTCCAAAACACCATCTGAAATATGGAGTGGTAGAGTTCCTTCACTAGCATATTTAAAAATCTAGGGTTGCGAGGCTTACGTTCGTCGTGAATCTTAAGACAAGTTAGAGCCCAAATCAGAGAAGTGTTATTTTGTTGGATATCCTATTGGATCTTTTGGATATTTGTTTTACAAACCTTCTGAAAACAACGTTTTTGTTGCTAGAAGGGCAGTCTTCCTAGAAAGGGAGCTGATGTCCAAAGAGGCCAGTAGGAGCCGAATTGATCTTGAAGAAGTTCAAGAATCAACCAACATGGAATCCAATGTTGGCACTAGTTACCATCAAGAGGTTGTACAACCTCAATATGATGGAGAACCTGACATTCAGCCACCACCTGTTCGCAAGTCTAATAGAGTACGTCAGGCACCTGAAAGATATGGTTTACTCATTTCTAATGGTGATGAGTCTCTGGTAGATCTTGATGAACCTACCAGCTATCAGGAAGCCATGGCAGGCCCAGAGTCTGCTAAATGGAAGGAGGATATGGAAAGGGACATCCAATCCATGTATGATAATCAAGTTTGGGACTTGGTTGATCAAACGCCTGGCCTTAAAATAGTTCGGTGTAAATGGGTCTTCAAGAAAAAGACCGACATGGATGGGAAACTACACACATACAAAGTTAGATTGGTGGCAAAGGGTTACATGCAAACTTATGATGTAGACTATGATGAAACTTTCTCACCAGTGGCAATGTTAAAATCTATTAGGATATTGATTGCCATAGCAGCATTTCATGATTATGAGATATGGCAAATGGACGTAAAACCGCCTTCCTTTATGGAAAGCTTACTGAGGATGTGTTTATGACACAACATGAGGGTTTTGTACATCCTAAGCATCCCAATAGAGTGTGTAAGCTTCAGAAGTTCATTTATGGACTCAATCAAGCATCTCGTAGCTGGAATCTTTATTTTGATGAGAAAATCAAGGAATTTGGTTTTGTCGGAAGTGAAGATGAACCATACGTTTATGTCAGAACTAGTGGGAGTACCGTAGTCTTTCTTGTGTTGTATGTAGATGACATAATACTCATGGGAAACGATATCCCAACACTGAGAAATGTTAAAACTTGGCTAGGGAATTGTTTTTCCATTAAAGACATGGGAGATGCAGCATACATATTAGGCATCAAGATCTATAGAGATAGATCCAGGAGGCTCATTGGGTTAAGCCAAAGTACCTACATAGATAAGATCTTGAAGAAATTCAAGATGCAAGACTCCAAGAAGGGCGTTCTTGCCTATGCAACATGGCATGGCACTAAGCAAGTCTCAGTGTCCAATATCCGACGAGGAACTAGATAGGATGAGTCGGGTTCCATATGCTTCGGTTGTGGGATCAATCATGTATGCCATGATTTGTACTAGGCCTGATGTATCATATGCCTTGAGCATGACAAGTAGATATCAGGCCAACCCTGGCGAAGCTCATTAGATAGCAGTCAAGAACATTCTCAAGTACCTGAGAAGGACAAAGGACATGTTCTTGGTCTATGGTGGCCAGGAAGAGCTATGTGTGAAAGGATACACAGATGCTGTCTTCCAAACTGATAGAGATGATTCCTGTTCGCAATCAGGATTCGTGTTTTTGCTAAACGGTGGAGTGGTCACTTGGAGAAGTTCCAAGCAGAGCACTGTAGCAGATTCAACAACAGAGGCTGAGTATATTGCAATTAATGAGGCTGCAAAGGAAGCCAAGTGGATGAAGAAGTTCATTGGGGATCTTGGCGTAGTTCATACTATTCAGGATCCCATAGAGATCTTCTGTGACAACGAGGGTGCAGCCATCTTGGCTAAAGAACCCAGGTCACACAAGCGTACGCGGCATATACTCAGGAAATTTCATTACGTTCGGAAGGTTGTCGAAGATAAGGACATTATCATTAGTAGAGTTGACTCAAGTAGGAACTTGGTTGATCCATTCACCAATCCCTTGCCTCAGACCAAGCATGATACTCATACCAGTTATATAGGCATTAGGGTTGTTAGCGATTTAGCTTGACTATATATTTTAGTTGATCTGAGATTTTGGAACTTAAACAGTTTACATTTGCATATGACATGATGATTATTATGTTGAGATCATAGTATGTGCTTGGAGCAATCATTTCATTGGTGTATCATTGTGTTCTATTTTGCATGTTTATAAACTTCCTTTGAATACTAGTTTATTCAAAAATCTGCACAGTCATTTATTCTCCAAAGGAAGGGAGTAATAAATTAAGACTGATATGAGGTGTGAGTTGATTATCCATAGACATGGATATAGCATTGGATGCAACTACATTCATCTTTTAATTTTAAGAGATTTAGTCACAAGTAATTTTAAGATGGTAATATCGTTTATCCTAGAGTGGTGATACATGAGACTCCTGACACGAAGTCAGTTATGTTTTGACCATTCTCCAACGTTGTCCGTAACTGGCAGCTATAAAGGGACTGATCAAATGTAACAAGACTAGAGGGGTGGTCTATGTAGTCAAAGAAATTTGATCCTTTTGCCTCATGGTAAAAGTGATATCCTTGGGCCCCTGAATGATTTGGTGCTGACACTTAAATGTATGGCCATACTAAGATTGAATTGATATGGGATCAATTTTGCAGTCTACTTTAGGTCACCACAAATCTCTATTAAGAAACATAATATTGAACGATCTGAAGATTGACACTATACCATGTCTCGCGTTCATACGGATATCTAGAACAAAAGGATATTTGATCACTTGCCTATAGGACTGTTTCATACCTTCAGGTTTTTGATTACAGAAATAGTGTCCTATGGGAGTCTGTTGGAGATATGCCCATTGACACAAAATAATTAATTATTGGCATTATCTTATTCGGTCGCACACAAAGTCCAAACTAAAATTGCAAGAATTATATGGTTAAGGGGAAAGTTTGTTAAACATCGTGAGTGATGGTTTTACTAGAAAATAGAGGAATTTTGAGGGACCAATGTTGTAAAATGGAGATTGCTTGTTAGACCCAAAAGCAATATGTCATTAAATATATTTATGACTACACTCCATCTCATTCATTATTATTTAGAATAGGCGATCTCTCTCCTCTCCCTCCTTAACCCTTCGGCCAAAAAACACACACAAGGGTGTATGTATGTGTTAAATGCAAAAGAAAAGTTAGTTTTTCTTTCATAAAAGCTTTAGAGAAGAAAGAAAACTCTTGCAAAGAACATGGAGCTTTGGGTGTGAACTAGATAGAGAGATTCTCATTTGAATCCTCCAAAGTCATCAAGGGTATGTTTACTTATATTCATCTCCTTTTAAGTTGCTATTTTTCTTTGTACAATGGATCCTCTCTTAGAAGAGGAAGTTCGGTTTTATAATTATAAGCTTCCGTTGCATGTTTAAGTTTGGCAAAGCCTCTTATTCCAATAGTAACAACGAATGGTTTAGATGAGTTTGTATTGTTTGCAACTTTAGAAGATTTGCAAAAGATTATACATATATATAGGCGAAATATCATTTGCAAACCATGCAGATCATGTAAACTTTGCAAACCAACCATAGCCCTTAGATCTAATCAATTTTATTAGTATTAAATATAATTAAAAAGGATAGATTAGTAATTTGAAAATTGTTCCGATTATAATTAATAATTTAATAATCTCAGTTTGTTTGGTAACTGCCGTTTTTTGTTGGATTCCGGTTTCCTTAATGATTTCAGTTTTGGTTTTTATTTTGTAATCAATAATCTGCATCTTCTTCTCCATTAAACCGTTGTTGCCGGCATCATCTTATTCTCCATTAAACCGTTCACGCCGACATCGTCTGTGTTTGTTCTAATCAATGGAAGATTCATACTCTATGAATGAGGAGTTTGTCAATGATGTGTTTGGATCTTGTTCCCGTGTTCGTGATGAAAAACCGTCATTCATCGAAGCCGATTCTGTCGAGTCACCCTTGAAAACACAGTCTGGCGTGAAGAAAATTAACGCAAAAAATCCGATTGCTCCGAATGATGGTACCGAATAGAGTTTTTTTGTTTTTAATTTTATGTATTTCTTGTTATCGACATCTTGTATAATTTTCTGGTTATGGTACCTTCACCGTTTACAGTTTTTTATGTTGCATCTCTTTTATTGACTACTTTTTTTAACTAGTACTATATACTAAAAAAAGTTGAGCCCCTACTTACTTTTTATGGGCCGTTAATATAATGTTAAATTGTTTTTGGCTGCTATTAGATACTAAAATAAATTTGTTCACTTTTATTGACTAATTTTTTTGAACTACTACTATATACTATATAATATATACGAAAAAAGTTTGGGCCCCTACTTTTTATGGGTCCTGGGCGTGCTTCCGACCCGCCCTCCCCCTGGCATGACCCTGTTGAAGAGAGGTGATAGGTCTGAACTTTTTGATCAATAGCTTATTTGAGGGAGATAAGGATGAGCGGAGGGAAATAAGAAAAAATAGATTGACTAAAATACCTTCACGTGAAACGAGCGTGAGTGTGGATCCCAGATTCCATAACAATCACAATGTAATCAACACAATTAGCATTCAATCATCTATCTCACTTGCATTAAACGATGAACAGAAAGAGTTTAGAGGTTGTAGCCGTACACTGTAAACCAAAATCTAATTATGATCATTAACCCTAACAAAGATATAAGCAAACTATTTATACCACAAGGGTATTTACAAGAATTAACATAAACAGTCCATGTACTTCACATTCCACTAACGTGACCTAACAATCTCCCCCTTGGAATTGAAGTTCAAAGTCACGCCAGTTAGGGACATATCGCCTTCGGATGGCGAAAAGCTTTTCGAACCGTCGAATGAAGTTTTTGTATTCTAGCCGGTCTTCGATCGCTTTGAGGAGCTCTTTGGCTAGATACTTTCGGACACTGGCATAGCTTTCCGACAACTGTTCTTCTTTGATGATCTTCTTCAGCTCTGACTGAACTTGCATCAGCGTACCCTCACTGAACTTTTGCACCTCGCTAATTCTCATGAACCATTTTTCCCTTTGGCCGTTCAGATAGACAAAACCTGTTTCTGGTTTGGATAAGATAGAATGTACCTGTACGTCTTCGGGAAGAATCAGATTTGGCTTCTAGATGTTGATCTTTTTCTGGTTACTTTCGAGGCCCAACTGAAAGTCGTTGATGTAGGCGAGAGTTATCGTGCACTTCATAAACCTTTTGATCGTCTCGAGGGCTTTGGTGATAGGAAGCGTTCGGATGGTGCGGGCCTTCAAGTCTTTTAGTAGAACCGGGAAGTCGTCCAGGTATAGATGCCTGAAGTCAGCTTTCGAGAAGTCTGCTGACTCTGTTGTCGTTTCCCTGACCGGTGTAGAGATCTCCATGTCTTGAACCATTTCGGACTCTATAGGCTGTTGATGTTGCTGTGGTTTAGTTGGAGTCTCCGTTGTAGCTTCTGTCGTTGTGGTTGACAGCTCGGTCAGTCTCATTCTCTTCTCCCCCTCATGCTGATCAGGATCATCCTGATCATCATGTTTTCGTTTTGAACTCTGGACCTGACCCTTACATGTATCTTCAAGGATGGAAACCCTCTCGGAAAGGTTGTCGAGGGCCTTCTTAACTTCGGATAATGTAGCTGTAAGAGAATCAAGTCGTGTATCTGTCGGTGTTATCGGGGGCAGTGGATGGGATTGTGAGCGGAGAATGCTCATTAAGTCAGCTTCGGACGATGCGTCGACGTTGGATTGGGAAAGCAGTTTATCCAACAAGGCGGCTTTGAGAGCCTCGACGCTCATGTTCTGAAGGCCATGTCATCTGAAAGCTGCTTCATTATCGCCTTTACCCGCAACGACCCTTTTGATGAAGGCCATGTCATCTGAAAGCTGCTTCATTATCGCTGTTTGGACAGCCTTTAAGGCTTCGTCCATTTCTTCCTTGGTGACGAACACCGGGCGAGTAACACCGGAGGCACATAGCCTTTCCGTTGTAGTAGCTGTGGTGGATTTCACCGCAGTACTGCCTACGTTCACGGTTGGCGTAATAGTAGCCGTGGTAGGTCTTCCGCCCTGTCCTTGCGAGCTACCAAAAGATAGACTCACTTTGGGCGTTCCGGTTGAGGCACCAAGACTCTCGACATTAGCAGTAGTATCGACACGTGTCCTAGCCGAAGGAATAATTTTATCAAAAGGATCTAGACTCAATAGTGCATCTAACAAAGTCGAGAACGGGGGAGGCTGTTCTCTTGTTTCAACACCAGTACCCTCCGAGCGAGAGATCGGTGGAAGTTGTGCTGAGTCCCCGTGAGAAGATGAAACCGTTTCCTTTTGAGAGGAAACGGAGTGGCTAGGGGTTGTGCGTTTGCGTCGCTAGGCCCACGGCGTCTTCTTCAATACCCCGATGCAACGGATGCAAAGGGATAGTAGATGTGGCTGTCTGGCTAGATATAGGCTGGTTGGGAGCAACCTGTGAAGATTTCCCCATCACACGCTCACTCTCGTATTTTTTCTTACTTCGCCTTTCTCTCACCTCACCTGTCATTTCTTTTTCAACTATATCTCCCTCCACTCTCCTTTTCTCTCCAAGTAGGGCTTCAGGGTTAGGTGTGTCGTCATCATTGTCTTCATCATCCGACTCAGTTGCCTTACTGCCGGATTCCTCTGACCCTTCTTGGGAACCAGAAGCCGAGCCTGATTGAGACTTGGATTCAGACCCAGATTCTGAGCCAGAAGAAGAACCAGAAGCTGTTCCGGAGGCTGAGCCAGACTCGGAGCTGGAAGAGGAGGCTTCCTCTTCAGCTACATGTTCTCGAGAGACCCCCTCCACGACCACATCATGTAGAGCAGCAGCTTCGTCTCTAGGTCGAGTGGATTGGGGTCGGGATGAACTAGCATCGCGTGTAGACCTCCCGGCACTTCCCACGCCTGTTCCCCTTACAATATGTTCTCTCATCACGCCCCGTCCGACAGCCTCTGCTTGTCGGACCCCTCGTCCTCGCATACGTGGACCCTGACGTCGCTCAGGTTGCGCTCATTGGGCAGGTCCAGCCCTGGCTGGTCCATAGGAACGCCTAAGTTGTTCTCTCTTCTATAATCTATAACACTCTGTGCCGTTTGGTCCACGATGGCTAGTAAGTCATTAGGGATTACCATAGGGACTACATCTTCGAGCACCTGGATGTTTTGAATGCGAGTCATACAAGTGGAAATAAGTACCTCGTGATCGGCACAGCGAGGGATGGAGAGGTCAGTCGCCATGTAGTGAGCGACTATCAGTTGTAGGAATCGCGGATACGGCAGGAAAGTTAGGCGGCGGTTGCGAGCTGCTTTCTTTTGGACTTGCACGACTAATTTCGTCCATAGGATTGTGGTGTAGTCGACGTGACGGCTGTAGATGACACATGAAATAGTCTCAGCAAGTTGACCGTCATCTGATCGATACCCCTGTTGTAGGCTGATAGGCACCTGTTCAGGATTGTGAACAAGGTGTACCATACCGGCTGAAGATGGACCCTTGAGAAGTACGATGGGTGGGTGAGATCGTCATCATAGCCGAGGGCACGAATGTCTCGGCATAGAGCGTCTTCGGTGAATTGAGCGTCGTATGCATATCGTCCTGGAACTGCATTTGCTTCCGGTAGGTCGAGGATACACCGGAATATATGTCGAGTGATAACGACGTCGGAGTCGCCTATTCGGCCTTGAAGAATAAAATGTTGGCCGCGTTCGACAGGTAAGAGAGATCGCCATAATTGGTGAACGTAGACGGCGGGAACTGGAGCGGTAGCCGTCAGTGCTCGGTTAAGTGTGTGGCGTCTCAGAATCGCCACGATGACTGGACATTGGCAAATCAGGTTTGTTGGGTCTAGGTGGTAGTTGTTGGGAGTGATAGGAAGGTTCAGACCTTCGGGAAGGATCGGGGCATTACCTTGAGGTGGATTGGGATTCGGTTGAGCCATGGACCTGTTAAAAGGTAATACGTGATGAGTATGCATGGCTTGTGAAAGATAAAAGCGAGTCTCGGGGCCCGTATTCTCGGATTTGGAAACCGAGAGTCGGTGTCGGTCCGAGACAGTTCACTACTCGAATCTTGACAAATCCGAGTTGAGTGCGTGCATTTCTTAGCATTTATGTGCAATAAGTGAGCATGGATGTGAACAAATCCTCATAAAAAATTGCCAAAGTGCATTTATGTTGGGTTTTGTTCAAAACTAGATTTCAAAGATCATAATATTTGCAACGGAAGCTTAAAAACTTTGAACAATATTAAAACATTTTAACACCCACCAAGGATCCATTTGCATGAACATGAAAGATTAAAACACATACATAGGGGGTTTTAGAAAGTACAACCTTTGTAGTCCTTTGCAAAGTCTTCTAGTTTGATGAAGATGGAGATGGCAAGAACTCAAAGAAGAGTTCCTCTAGAGAAGTCCACCAACAAGCTCCAACACCTTGATGTATGCGAGTACCTTCTTGAACTTTGATGCAAAGAGAACTTCTTATTCAAGTGTACAATATACTTGAATTTGGAAGAACAAAAACACACACACAATGTGTGTATTTCGGCCAAAATGGAAAGAGGAGAGGGAGAGAAAAACTCTTCTTTCTTTTGTTGGTTTTGCATGTGTATTTTAAAAATGAGATGAAAAGTAGTTTACATATTCAAGGCTTATGACTGCCACCCAAGAGGGCCAATGAGAGTCAAGCCTTCCATGCAAAATTACATTTTAAGTCCTCCTAGTTTAAAATTGTTAAAATCACAATTTTAACTATTTTAAACTTTATCACTAAAGTCCCTCCTTTTAATTCTAGTTACATATGAGCCAATCATATTAATTAATAAACTAGAATTTATTATTTGCATCTAATATTATAAATTATATTCAATAATATAATTAATAATATTTATCAAGAATATAATTAATATTTATAAAGAATCAAATTCTTATAAATATCAATTTGGTGTTTACTTGTTATATGGTGTGACCCTATAGGATCATATATTACCGGTAATATTATTTTATAATCATTCTTGAGCATATAGAACAAACAATCTCCCACTTGCTCAAGATTGCATTATAGAATGATATAGACAGTGGTGGACGTCTAGCAACATCTCACTGCCCCAGCAATGTATGACTGTAAGTGCCATTCAACAACATCCAATTCCCATAAGCTCATAGCTTCAATTGACGTATAAGGTGTGGTATCAATTATCCCTTGTTTAGACATCATGTTGAACATGAGACATGGATCACTATCATTCTCATCTATTGTTCAACTTTTGGTAAGGCGCCCTAGATGTCTCACTCTTAACATGTTAAGAGAAACAAATCCCATCTTGACTACATACGCCTCTCGTGCAGTTTATGCCATGCCCAATAACGGCCTTTATAGATGCCTTTTTCAAGAACAACGGTTAACCATATCAAAGCATAACACTCCCTACACTTGAGTCCCAAATAAGCATCTCAGGTCGAAGGATACAAAGATACTACCTTTTATTCAAGAATCACTTGTGACTACGATCCATGAAGTGATCTTGAAACGAGTCAGGTCCAGTACTCGTTCCCTAACAAGTACCTATGAACTTGGTTGCAACACTTTGCCATTTTTACTTTTAAAAGTCAACCAATCCAATTCATATTAGTCTTACTTCATGGTTTCTCCCACAACTATGATCGACTATGGACATTTTAGAATAACTGGTTTATTCATGGATTAAAAACATGCTAATATAGAACACAACAAGTATGTAAATGATCAGATACTATATATCTAACTTAAACAATATAATTGTTGCTCAACTTGTTCCAATATCCAAATACTAATTCCAAATCAAATTGGTTTGTATGAACTTTGTGAATACTAACTTCTCCATTTTTAACTTTATTTCGAATATAGTCAAAAGTTTGGAGTAGGTGCTTGGTACTCTGATGTGACATCGGGTCCTTTAGCTTGCGTAATGGCACCCACATTCTCACAAAAGATTTCTAGATGATCCTGAATGGGAGGTATCTACCTAGCTTTTCAATGAACCCTTTCATCCAAGCATCTTTCTTTTGCAGCTTCTAAAGCAGTAGTGTATTCTTATTTTGTAGTGTATTATGGAATTTTACCTTCGCTTGGAACCTTTTTCAAACGAACTACTTCTTCATTTATGATGAAGACATTTCCCCTTTTGTGATCGAGAACCTTCTCGATCTTTATGGAAGCTATCATCAGTGCAACATTTTACTATGATCTTCTTCCAACCCTCAGTTAAGGAACATTTCCTTGGTTTTTTGTAAGTACCTTAAATCGTTCTTTATAGTCATCCAATGACCTTCCCTCGTATTTCGTTGGTATCTCCTTCTAATGCTCTAAAGCATTATGATACACTCGATCTAGTGCATGTCATGGTATATATGATAGATCCAATTGCCGAAGCATATGGAATACTAATCACTTTATCTAGCTCAGCCTTTGTGCTAGAATATTGAGACATGCTCAAAATGATGTGATATCATACTTGCAAGAAACTACCTTTAGAGCCTTGCATCTTGAACCTTTCAAGATCATGTCTACATATGCACTTTGACTTAAACCTATAAGTCGTCTTGATTCAATCTTTAAAGATCTCTATTTCAAGAACAAAATTAGCCCTTTCTAAGTCTTTTATTAAGGAAATACTATCCGAGCCACAACATGATGCTTTGCTATGTCGGAAAGTTAATTTCCAAATGCTAGTATGTCTTGCTCATACAGGTTTAGGAATTTTACTGCGCTCCCACTAGTTTTAGTAAATGCATGAGTCATCTTTTATTTTGATGAAAATTAAACTTTTAATTTTCCTGTCAAAATGAAGACTTCTGCTTTGTGATACTTGTACGGATCCATGAACGGATTGTATCTAAGTGTTCATGACTCTAAGCCACTCACCAGATTCAGAATCTGACATAGCACTTTTAGCAGTTGATGGGTTTACTAAAACCCAGTCATACATCATTCTTTATTAGTTATAAGAAATCGATATCTCTCGAATTTCTGAATGATTCTACTAGATTTGCGAACACTTGGTGTTTTTACTAAGTTTCTGATCAATCAAATTGCTCAGTTTCAACAACCTTTGTTTGATAACTAGTGCCAACCAATAAGTGCATTAGGTTATGAGGTTCTTGATTTCCTTCAAGTTCCTTAAATCTCCCATTTGCCTTGCCCAAAAAAAACTTGCTTTTCTAAGAACTTGGCTTTGGAACAATAAACAATTTTATTGTTTGTGGGATTGTAGAATCGGTATCTTAAACAATTTATAGTATATTCTACAAAATATGCATTTAGTAGATTTTGGGTCGAGTTTACTTGAAGCTTATTGTCTCACATGAGCTTCATAAACCCACGCCTTCAACTAAGATTAAGGATGAAAAACTTTTCATACGAAATCTTATAAGGTGTTTTGTCTACCTTTTGGTTGGTGCCATAACATATGGTTTATGGTAACTAGGGCATAAAATTCCGAATTGATATAGGGATAGTACTTCTACTCATCGTAGAGCGAACTATATTTAATAAGGTTTGGTCTATCCTTTCAGATATACACAATTTCTAAGATGATCCAAGAGTTCTTGGTTTAGTTACTATCCTCTTATATTAGAAAAGACTTTAATGGTCCTGTTGAGTTGTTTTCTTAATCCTCACTTTGAAACAACTTGAATTACATCAAATGCTTCATCTTTATGTTCCAAATTAATCAGTGAAGACTTTGTATTACCTATCACCATGTCTAGACTTGGTTTTGAAAAACCACATACATCAACATGTATCAATTCTAACAAAACCTTTTTCTCCTTCTCTATGAATTAGAGAAAAGAGCTATATTCAACCTTATCAAGATCGCATATTTCAAATGAAAATATTTATATTTAGTTTCAAAAATACCACAGTTTTGAAATTTAGATATGCGTATAATGTTTTTCTTGATTAAGTTGACTATTTCATGTGTAGATTTGATTCAAATCACATTTGAGTCTTATGGTGATTATATAGAACTATGTTTTAGAAGACTTTTGAGATTCACTTTATTATTCAATTAGGAGGACTAGTTCTCGAAATAGAATAATTCAATTTGAATATGAATATAATCGTTTCTAAAACGGTTAAGTGAATTTCATTCAATCAATAAACATGTGACTGAAAAATAATAATTTAGTTAAACTAAATTTAAACCTTGTTCGAAACAAACTTATTTAACAATACAAGCCATATGGTTTTATAATAAAATCTCCTATAAGCTTGGTACGCAATCTTGCTTCCTTGCTCATATGGATCACCATATTGCTTGTCTTTCAGTCATTTACCTTTCTTGATTATCTGTAACATATTACAAAAGTGAGTTCTACACTTAGTATTAAATACACAAGTGTAAGATAGAAAGGTAAAAGTTCTATCTTAAATATTGATATCTGAAGGACTTTCCTTCGTTAGAAAAACATTTATTTCTCAGAAGGACAATCTCCTCTTCTATGACCAATGTTGCCTCATCTATCACTACATTCAGATTCTCGACAAAAACATCAAATGCGTTGGTCAGAGATTTGAGGATCACATCTACGGCTCTCCCATTGGAATAAGGATAGCCAAGTCTATCCAAAAAGTCAAGGTGTGTCCTCATTTTGTGAATATAAGGGCTTACGTTTTGGCCTTCCTCCAATTGTATCGAAGCATTCACAGACCATATACATTTGGTAATGGATCCTTAATGGGTTTACCATGTCAAATGCCCTCAGTGGAAACGTTTCCATTCTTTCTAGTAAGGATGGAACCATGGTTTCAAGCATAAGACGTGATACATCGATTGAGTCATCATTATGTTTCAATCAAGTATCGTGAGCTTCTATGGGGGTAAGAGGAGGTTCTTGAGGACGAGGTACGATAAGTGCGTATGATTTGTTTTCACGTCTGAGAACGTGTCTCAATTTGTGAAACCAAATCGGGAAGTTCTGAGTGCTTAACTTTTCTTCGTTAAGAAAAGCTCTTAAGGGTGAATCAATTGTAGTGTTTGCATTTTGGGCCATCTACAAAACTTAACAATGTTAATATAGTATTTTCAATATTAATTATTAAGCAAATTAATTACCCTTTCGTTTTCTAAAAACATTAATTTGCATAAAATCTAGGATCCAACATTGCAAAACAAATGAAACGGTTAGGTGACCTTTATCCCGTCCATTTAATCCAACAAGGTAGATAACGTTTATCGATTACATCGAATGTAATTCCTAGCGTTATGGGATCCTTAACAACTTGTTTGTTAATTGGCATGTTTGATCCCATCTATGCATTGGGTTTCTAATGCTTAGGTGACTTTTATCACAAAAGATTCCCAATCAAGTCATCCTACTTGAAACAACGTGTGAAACTTACATCCATGCGGTTAGGTGACCTTTATGCCACAAAGACATAAGAATCACCTCATCCATCACAAGACAATCCAAGTGGTTAGGTGACCTTTATCCCACAAGGGTGTCATAGTGGCGTATTGAGTGTTTCTCAAAAGGACAGCATAGACTTGCATTTTGAAAAAGGGATTTATAATGTTTTATAATTCTAGTTTTAAAACATTTTATTGCATGCATTCAAAGATACATGGTACTTTGATAATTTGAAACTTATTTCTCCTCAAATGGTTCCTATTAGCTTAAATAAAATCTTAATTTTATCAACTAATTATGTGTCATCAATTATTAATATCAAATATTGATATTTGAGTTTGAGCACTATAAGAACCACTTATAGTCTATTAATAAACATTTTTATTAATTTAGATTATGAGTTTGTATGAGTTTTGAAATCCCTATTTTAAATCTCAAAAACTTTTAGTACCATATTATTGTATGCATCCAATATTCAAGGTTCTCTTTTAAGAAACTATTTCTCAAAATTTAATATCTCTATTTTAAATAATTTGGTTAATTTAAAATCTCTATTTTAAAACTAGGTTCATTTAAAATCTAATTTTAAAATTCGTCGCTTCATTTTAAACAATTTTAAATAAGCGCGTTTGAAACCAATTTTTATGTTCTTTACTAGCATGCAATATCCTATATTTTAATGCATCAGAAAGAACATATTATGTCACGTATATTGCATGCAACTAATAATACATGACACTTGGAGTTTGTATGAGTTTTAAAATTTCCATTTTAAATTATTTTGATATTTCAAAATTTTACGGGTTTTAGAATAAAACTCATTTTATTTATAAAACCCATTCTAACCATTTTACCTTTAAAATATTTTGAAAAACAAACTCCATAAGTTGATTTCCAATTGCGTATAAATTATTATCTAGCAATTAAAATCCTATTTCAACCACACAAGATAATAATAATGCAAACAACCAACAAACATAATGTAAAAGTGCAATAAACAAGCCATTTTAACTAATGACAATTCACGCAAGCCATATGCATGAATCATCAAGTCCATTCCTAAGGGACAAAGGGACCAAAAAATGTCTTCATGCCCCCACTTGCAAAAACATCCAAATGCTTGCAAAAAAATCTTCAAGACTCCATGAAGTGTTGTGTTGCTCCTCATCAATTCCAAGAAATGGTAGTGAACTTCACCAAAAGGCTTCCATTCTTCAATCTTTGTACATTTATGTAAAAATACTAATCTAACATCAACTTTTACATAAGAAAAAATTACAAATATGAAAAAACCTATTTACTATTACATACCTTATGAATAATAAATATTACATATTTTTGAATAAAACAACACAACCAACAACAAAGGGTCCATGGCTTGTTTATGCACAAACATCCATAAAAATAAAAAACACAAAACATCAAGATTTTTATTTTAAAGGCAACTTTTATGACCAAAATGCATGCAAAATTTTGGTCACATAAAATCATACATTTTAACTGTAAATCAACAAGTTGCCAAAATGAAAAACATGTATGAACTTTTCATGCAATATGAAATTCATCCATAGTTTCCAAAAACCAAAAATTTCATAACATAAACAAAAAACTAAACATGCATGTAAAGATGGCTCTGATACCACTTGTTGGGTTTTGTTCAAAACTAGATTTCAAAGATCATAATATTTGCAACGGAAGCTTAAAAACTTTGAACAATATTAAAACATTTTAACACCCACCAAGGATCCATTTGCATGAACATGAAAGATTAAAACACATACATAGGGGGTTTTAGAAAGTACAACATTTGTAGTCCTTTGCAAAGTCTTCTAGTTTGATGAAGATGGAGATGGCAAAAACTCAAGAAAGAGTTCCTCTAGAGAAGTCCACCAACAAGCTCCAACACCTTGATCTATGCTAGTACCTTCTTGAACTTTGATGCAAAGAGAACTTCTTATTCAAGTGTACAATATACTTGAATTTGGAAGAACAAAAACACACACACAAAGTGTGTATTTCGGACGAAATGGAGAGAGGAGAGGGAGAGAAAAACTCTTCTTTCTTTTGTTGGTTTTGCATGTGTATTTTAAAAATGAGATGAAAAGTAGTTTACATATTCAAGGCTTATGACATTGCCACCCAAGAGGACCAATGAGAGTCAAGCCTTCCATTAAAATTACATTTTAAGTCCTCCTAGTTTAAAATGGTTAAAATCACAATTTTAACTATTTTAAACTTTATCACTAAAGTCCCTCCTTTTAATTCTAGTTACATATGAGCCAATCATATTAATTAATAAACTAAAATTTATTATTTGCATCTAATATTATAAATTATATTCAATAATATAATTAATAATATTTATCAAGAATATAATTAATATTTATAAAGAATCAAATTCTTATAAATATCAATTTGGTGTTTACTTGCTATATGGTGTGACCCTATAGGATCATATATTACCGGTAACATTATTTTATAATCATTTTTGAGCATATAGAACCAACAATTTATGTGCGGTATGTGTGTGCAAATCTGAGCATACATGTGCAAACTTGGCATTTGAGATTGAACCAGTCCTAAAAAAATTGGCATCAATGTAAGTGAATTACATGTATTGTGCGTGGTGTGCAATTAAAGCAATTATGTACAAATAAATCCTCAAAAACCAATTAATAATAATGGAACAGTGAGTAAGCACAAAAGCATACACAACAGTAACCAATTCAAAAGAACAGTGAATCTTGAGCACATGTACAGAAAACCATATGATCCGGAACCAAAGTTGAACAGTGACACACCGGATCTGATACAGATCCGGAACCAAACTATAGCAACATCCGGAATTCATAACTTCCGGAACCCATACCGGAATAAGGGCAGATCCGGACTTGACCTAAAACGGATCCGGAATTGAAGCTTTATGTAGCATGTTCCGGAACTCATAGAATAAATAAAAAAACATCCATACCGGAACTGTGCAAAAGAATCCCGAAACAGGACACTTCCGTAACAGAATAAAGATCCGGAACTTGCATTGCTAGTTGAGGAATACCGGAACTCAATACCGGAACCGGAAGAGATCCGAAACCGATAGAGTTCCGGAAAATGTCGATTGAAAACTAAGATAGCCATTCTGGAATCATAAAAAAATTAGAAAACACCGGGACTTGTACGAATCAAAACAGTGCCATTCCGGAACTAGTTCCGGAACCATGAACTCCGTAAGAAACCAATTCGGAACCCATGGTCTTAATCGCAAACACAGTTCAAATCTTATTCAAAATTAACACAGTAAAAAACCACAATCGATCATAGATAACACATAATATCACATGTGTTAGTCTTAAACGATGATTGGTGTGTGATTCGAGGACAAACTCAAAGCTGAAGGTTTTAAAGAAACCCTAACAGCCGCAACTATGAAACTCGAAGAACTCGATCGATTTTGTGGTTGTTTGGTCGATCTCGAAGTGTGTAAACTACTAAGTGAAGAATACGAACACATACCTGAATTTGGAAGAAGATTGGAGTTCGATTTGAAGCAAAATCACCAGGTGGGAGCGACTGTGAGAAGTATTTGGTTTGAGAGAGTTTGGGCGCGAAAGGTTTGAAAAATATGAAGAACACTTTTAAAATCCGGTATTTATATCGGTCGGTACCGGAAGAGAGTCCGGTACCGGATGCCTTAAACTCTCCCGGAACCCAATTTGTCTCAAGTTTTGACACTTGGCGAAAAAAACCCCGATAGTTTGAGAAAGTTTCAAAATTTTCCCCTGAACTTTAAATTTACATTTTTAGCCCTCAGATTTGGAAAATTCCACTTCTCCCCCTCGTCAGTTCGAAAACTGACTCTCCGCCTCAAGATTTGAAAATCAGCACTGCTCCCCCTCAACTTTTCAAAATAAAGTCCCCGATTTTTTCATTTTCCCTTATTCTTTTTTTTGTTTTTTTTTATAAAATAAATAAAGAAAGAAAACTTAAACACACAATTTAAAGAAAACTAAACAACAAAAAAAACTTTGAAAGAAATGACAAAACTCCCCCTAGACTTGTCAAACTACTATTTCTCCACCTCAATTTCTCAAAAATTGCTATCATTACCTCACAGATTCGCGAAAACGTACCTTCGGGACTTGGCATTCGAGGAAACAGCTTGAAAAGCAAACGGTTAGTAGCACGGGAATAACAAAGACTAGACGAATAAAGAAACATGGAAAACTGGAAAACGAAGGAAACACAAAACTCAAAAATACAGAGAACGTGTCACCGATGTGCTTGAAACACCTAAACCACGTTGCGAGACAAGTGTAACTGCTGAAGAGACAGTTATCCCGTAGTGTAGGAAAGGTGTGACAAGTACAACCGGTACTTAAACTTTCAGATTGAGCATACCAAGCTTGGACACGATTTCATGGAACCGTTTTTCGTCCAACGCCTTGGTAAACAAATATGCCAGCTGATTCTCCGTACAAACGAAGTAGAGTTCTACCGTACCTTTTTCCACGTGATCTTTAATGAAGTGATAGCGCACGTCTATATGCTTCGTCTTCGTATGTTGCACCGGATTGCTCGTGATGGCTATCGCACTCTTGGAGTCACAGTAGATTGGGGTGTTTGAATAATTGTACCCGTAATCCTTCAGTAACAGCAGCTAGCCGCGGCCACATACTCCGCCTCCGCCGTGGAGGTGGAAACGCAAGTCTGCTTCTTTGAGGCTCAGCTGACTAACTTGTCGCCCAAGAACTGGACGTACCCCATGGTGCTTTTCCGGTCGAGCACACTTCCACATGATCAGCATCAGAATACGCCGTAAGCTCGAAACCTGTATCCTTCGGGTACCAAAGGCCAAGATTAGCAGTACCTTTCAAATAACGAATAATACGCTTAACTGCTATCATGTGAGACTCTTTTGGATTAGACTAAAACCTAGCACACAGAAAGGTTGAGAACATTATATTCGGCCGACTTGCCGTCAAATACATCAGCGAACCAATCATTCATCGATAGGTAGTTGTGTTCACAGCCTTTCCGTCAGGATCGGCGTGCAACTTAGTACCCGATGACATGGGAGTACGCATGGGTAAACACTGTTCCATCTTGAATTTCCGAAGAATATCCGCGATGTACTTAGATTGATTGATGAATATCCCGGTCGACAGTTGCTGAACTTGAAGACCGAGAAAGAAATTCATCTGACCCATCATACTCATTTTAAAATATTGTTTCATGAGGAGTGAAAAGTTGCGACAGTATTGAGGACAAGAAGAACCGAAGATAATGTCATTGACATTGACTTGAATTAAAAGAATATGCTCACCTTCCCTTTTGATGAAAAGGGTCGTGTAGATCTTACCTTTCGAGAAGCCGGAGTTGATGAGAAAAGTAGACAGTTTATCATACCAGGCTCTCGGTGCTTGCTTGAGGCCATATAACACTTTGTGAAGTCGGTACACATGATTTGGGTGATCCGTATCTATGAAACCTTCCAGCTGGGAGACGTACACCTCTTCTTTGAGATCGCCATTCAGAAACGCCGTCTTCACATCCATCTGATACACGGTGAAGTTCTTGTGAGCGGCGTACGTGAGAAACATTCGAATAGCCTCAATTCGGGCAACAGGTGCGAACGTCTCTTCGTAGTCGATCCCCTCTTGTTGTCGATACCCCTTAGCGACCAAACGAGCCTTGTTGCGCACCACGACACCATTCTCGTCCTTTTTGTTCTTGAAAATCCATTTTGTGCCGATGATGGTTCGGTTATTCGAGCGAGGGACCAGACACCATACTTTCAGACTCTCAAATTCATTGAGCTCTTCTTGCATCGCCATTGTCCAGTCTGGGTCGTGTAAGGCATCTTTCACCGTCGCTGGTTCCACGTTGCTCAGAAAAATGGAGAAGAGGCACTCATTTCCGGTTGTCGCCCGTTTTTAAGTATTACTCAGCAGTACGGGGGTGGCATCGTCTTCAGCTTCCGTCGTTGCTCTAGTCTGAATAGGAGCTGACGGATCTCCAATGATTTGTTCCGAGGGGTGCGCTTGAGTCCATTTCCTCGTGTGGGGTAGCGGGTCCGATAGAGGTTCTGAATTATCCGCATCGATTTAGGACCCGAGGGGTAGATTCTGAACCGCTTCAAGTGATGGAACTAGTTGTAGACGTGTAGTGGCCGAAGGTTGAGAGACAACACTGGTTGACGAAGATGTGGCAGTTGCGTCAGAACCGTTGCATGCTCCGGGGGTAGATGGAGTGGATGAAACCACTGATGAGGGAGATGCGGTTTCCGTTTGAGTACTGGAAGATGGCGTCGTCACAATCACTGGTGAAGTGGGCGAGTCCTCCGAGGATGTACCATTGAGGGTTGGAGGAGGACCAGATATGTTGGTCGACACCACTATAGCTCCATCTGCATTTAAAGAAGCATCAGAAGTAACTTGGGGAAGATAAAAGTCATTGTAAAAATTTTCAAACAGTAGATCTAACTCAGATGATTGTGACTTCGACGTATTGGACGACGAAGAATCTACTGTTGTGTGCTTGGGTTCCGATCTAGAGGGATCAGTACCCAGCACTCCAGTAAGCGTGGGTTCTGAACTGTTATGTCCAGAAGCCAAATGAACCAATTCGTCGAAGGTCACATTAATACTCTCGATCACGCTCTTAGTCCTCTTATTGTAGACTCGGTATGCTTTGGAAGATGTCGAGTAGCCTATGAAGATCGCTTCGTTGAGCTTGCCGAGATCATCCTTATCATTCAGTATGAAGCACTTGCACCCGAATGCGTGAAAATAGCCGATGTTGGGGGTGCGCTTATTGATAACCTCGTATGGCGTCTTATTGAAGTGCTTGTGGACGATAGATCTATTTTGGGTGTAGCACGCCGTCATGATGGCCTCGGCCCAGAGAAACATAGGAAGCCCGTATTGTGTCAGCATGGTGTGCCCCGCCTTCACCAAAGTTCGGTTACGACGTTTTGTAGTGAAGTCCTGGATGCCGAGAAGTTGTGCGAAATCCCCGCCGAAGTGAAAAAATCGCCGATGATGCGATTCTTGAATTTCGTTCCATTATCCGTGCGAATCGCGATTACGATCAGCTGTAGGTTATTCTGAACTCCCTTCAGGTGGTTGACTATGACACCGGGGGTCTCGTCCTTTGAACGAAGGAAATTGACCCAGGTGTACCTTGAAAATCCGTCCACCATCACCAACACGTACTTCTCGTGACTGATACTTTGAACGCGCATTGGGCCATAGAGATCCATATGAATCAGCTCCAATGGCCTTGACGTGCTTGGAACCGGCTTCGGCTTGTGGAACACTTTCTTCATCTTACCCATCTCACATGCGGAGCAGAGATGTTCTTTCGCGAATTTCAGCTCTGGCATACCCTTGACGAGTCCACCCAGCACCAGCTTATTGATGTTCTTGAAGTTTAGATGCGATAGCCGTCGATGCCATAGCCAGTTCTGTTGAGTAGTAGCTTTGGACATAAGGCATACGGCTTTATTAGTCTTGACGGTGGCGAGGTTGATGGTATAGAGATTCGTCCGTCTAGTACCAGCGAGAATCGCCGTCCCATCGTCAGCTAGAATACTGCATCTCTTTGCCTTGAACCGTACTTCAAGATCCTTGTCACAAAGCTGGCCGATGCTGAAGAGGTTGTGACCAAAACCTTCAACGTAGGACACCCGCTTGATCGTGAGGTCGTCCTGAACTAAGTCGACGTAGCCCATGATTGGGGCCACATTATCGTTGCCAAATCGTACATCACCACAGTACTTCTCCTTGAAGTTGGTGAGTAGCTCCCTTTTACTAGTCATGTGCTTGGAGCATCCAGAGTCGAGAAACCACACATGAACGGGCTGCAAAACAGAGATTAAAGATTTTTATGTACCCATCTGTAAATGGGTCCTTGGGTGTTAGGTGCAGCACCTTTGGTTAAGACCCGTTTAGAGTTGGGTCTTTTTCGTTTGGGTTTGCGAGAAACATTAGAATTAAAGATATGATACGTGCCAACCCAATCATTTGCATGTCTAGAATCAATCAAGTCATTCAAACCACAAGCGGAACAAAAAACATAAGCACGCGAAAAATCAGTCAATTGATGAACATTGTCAAGTTTAACTGGAAATTTAAAACCATGTTCAACAGAGTTATTCAAACCAACACCATGTTTGTTGTTATTATTCCTAATATGCGAAAAAGATTTAAATGACTCGTTCTTCTCAGTGCGCGTCTTAGCTTTCTTCTCTACCCACTCTCTCCGAACCGCTTTCCCCCGACCCGTACTATCTGAAATTACATTAGAGTTATCGTTAGAGGAGTTTGAGAAAACGGTGTGTGTGGGTGATAACTCTATTTTTAGAGTTATTATTTCCTTGTATTTCCTATTTTATTCTGTCAAATTTAGCCATTCCGCCTCTCAAAACCCCCATTCTTGGTATAAATCTCGAAAATGAGCAAAAGGAGCGAACCTTAGTGTTTAATAAACTTTTTGGTAGAATTTGGGTGTTTTCACATTTTATCCTGCAGTGATCATTGTTGTGCCCACTCTGGCTGCCCACTATTCGAGCTGATCAAGAAAGACAAAAGAAACTACTAGTTGGGACTTAATTTGCTTGAGGAAGAAGATTCATTAGCATGGAAATGGCTGGAGGAAGTACAAAATGGCAGCTACATTGAAGATTGCAACAAGTACTCCTTTATGTACTTGGAGATTGACTTGGAAAAGGGTCCATTGGGTAATTGGTTTGCACAAGGTGCTGATTTCTGCCACAACACAGCAGGTTTTACCCATTGGAAGACTCATCTCTTTTGTGTAATACCCAACTCTTTCTCCTAGTATATAAATGAGCACTTGGGTTCATTTATTACAATCTTGGAATCTTACAATCATCTTGGGTTAAGTTTAGATAGTTGAATAGCTTTAATTTCTCTCATCTACCACATTAGTTTTAGTCTTTTAATTACTGCATTAACTTAGCTTTAATTTCTGTAATTTCCTTTCCTAAGTTAATTGTAGTTCGTAAAACACAGTGGGCAGGGACGAATTCTCGTTCCCCACTGTGAGTACTATTCAATCCACTATCAGTTTTATTATGTGCAAATCTTCATCTTTTGTTTTCTTTACTTCAGAAATGTTAGGCTAAACATCCATTGGGATGTAGGAAGGAGAAGTACCTGGATTTTATTAAAAATGCTTGAGTAATCTTTATACTTAGAATATTTGTTGTTTTGGTCATTCATTCTCGATATTTACCCAATGATGCGAACAAGCCGATCACTTGCAAGGATCTAAAGTCTAGTTCTTAACTTAGAAATGAGTAGAACGCAGTGACACGAGCTTGAATGATGCTAGGGGATTCGAAAGAATTCTTATGACACTTACGAGAGTGAGGTCGGCATAGTGAGCTAATCTCTACCCACTGGAGTAGTAGGCAAGCTAATTTGTGTATTAAAAACACTTAGAGTATTTTTCTCTACACATTCCATCGAGGCCTGAAAAGGTCCATTTAGAGATTACCATTGACAAAACAACAAGTACTAAGAGTATGGGATTTTTATCTAACGGTGTGAGTATTTTGTAACCGGGCTTTTCTAGCGAAAATGTCCACCACGAATACTAGGACCACTTCTAAGGACCGAGTATTTGAGATAAAATCTAGGGAAAATCCAACCTACATTCCTCCTTTTTAACATTTAGTAAAATCATTAAAGTAGCTATTTTCACCAAACAAAACCAAGTATTATTTTCCTCTCTAGTTGAAACTTGTAAAAGGAGCTCATAAGAACCGTATTGTCTTGATTGTCCAGTCCCTGTGGATTCGATTCTGGTATTTTACCAACTATTACTTGTTGTGACGATCATAGTGGACAGTGTACACTTGCACTTCCCACTGTGGACAGATTGCAACCCACTGCGATTAAAACACATATTTCGCACGTGACAAGTTTTTGGCGCCGTTGCCGGGGACTGGCATGATTTTAAATCTCAAGACATTAGTTTTTGTTCGAGCCCGAGTAACTCGTTTTTCTAAGTTTTTCGTGTTGCATGCCAAGGCGACAACACGAACCTTTGTTACCAATCGATCTTGAAATAGAGAAAACTTTTCAAAGAAGACGCAGAAACAGAAATCGACAACCCCCTGTGATCCCCACTGTAAACATGGCTGCAATACCGCCACCTGTAGTGGAGACCACAATCACGATTGCCGATAGCAAAGATCGAAAAATACGGGACTATGCTACTTTCGGAGTTAGTGATTTAGGATCCGGGATTCGAAGGCCTGTCCTTGAAACAACGCATTTTGAACTCAAACCGGTGATGTTTGAAATGATCCAAGCCATGGGTCAATTTGGAGGATCGCCATCTGAGGATCCGCACTCACACTTAAAATCTTTTTTAGAAATGACCGATTCCTTTCAGTTACAAGGTGTTAGTGATGAGGCATTAAGACTAAGGCTTTTCCCTTTTTCATTAAGGGACAAGGCGAAGTCTTGGCTGAACGCACATGCACCTCACTCGATAATCACTTGGCAAGATCTTGCGGATAAATTTTTACAAAAATACTTTCCTCCCACAAGGAATGTAAGATTTCAAAATGATATTATTTTGTTTAGACAAGAAGAAGATGAGGCTGTTTCGGATGCATGGGAACGATTTAAAGAATTACTTCGAAAGTGCCCACACCATGGCATCCCGCATTGCATCCAATTGGAGACCTTTTACAATGGTCTTTCCAATGCAGCCAAAATCATCTTAGATGCAACAGCCGGTGGAACATTTACGAGTATGACTTACAACGAAGGATATAAAATCTTAGAAAAAGTGTCCAACAACAATACCGAATGGTCAAATCCGAGAGCACCCATGCCAAAGACCAACACCATCGATTCTGAGGCACTTAAAACCATGAATGCGCAATTAGTGGCCTTGACCAAAATCGTTTTAAATCAAAATAGAGGCCAAGTCAATTCCGCAACGCATCTCCCTGAAAACTGCTCCCTCTGTGGAGAAGAGCACGTTTTCGATTTTTGTCCGGCAAATCCCGAATCTGTTAATGTCATAGGGACCAACCCACGGAACAATCTTTTTTCGCAAACCTATAATCCAGGTTGGAGGAACCATCCGAATTTCTCTTGGTCTGGAAATCAAGGACTCCAACCCCACGGCGCGAGTCATGGCCAATCAAGACCACACAACCCCCCTGGATTTCAGCAACATCATAGTAGGCAGAACTCACATCACAGTGGGCAGAACCCACCAAACTTTCACCAAGGCCAATCCTCACAACAATACCAATCACGATCTACTCAACCCGCTGAGACCCAACTGTCACTTGAATCAATTCTCAAGGGTTTTATGAATCAAACTCAAGCAGCCATTAGGAATATAGAGACCCAAGTAGGACAGTTAGCCATTGAAGTTAAGAATAGACCACCAGGAACGTTACCTAGTGATACCGAGCAAGCTAGGGTGATAGGAAAAGGACCTGAACATGTCAAGTCCATAACACTGAGGAGTGGAAAGGATCTGAAAGATATCGTTTTTGAGTCTGATGATTCGCCTCAAATACCCACTATGATCACCACAGTGGGCACTCCTCAAGTCACTGTGATCCCCACAGTGGGGACTAACATCCCTGACCTTCCCACTCTTGGACCTATTCCAAAACCTACTGTTCCAAAGGCAATACCACAACAAACTCAGATTGACCCACGAAGCATACCTTTTCCTCACCGAATGAAGCCTAAAAATGTCGAGGTTCAGTTTAAAAAATTTTTAGACATTTTTAAACAGCTTCATATTAACATACCCTTGGTAGATGCTCTTGAGAAAATGCCAAGCTATGTTAAGTTTTTAAAAGATATTTTGAACAAAAAGAGGAAGTTGGGTGAATTTGAGACTGTGGCTTTGAACGAAGAATGTAGTGCCCTTCTTACTAGCAAGATTCCACCTAAGTTGAAAGACCCGGGTAGTTTCACCATTCCATGCACAATAGGAGGACAAGAAGTAGGTCAAGCACTTTGTGTCATGGGAGCTAGTATAAATTTGATGCCGCTGTCTATTTTTAAGAAGTTAGGTATTGGAGAGGCTAGACCCACAACCGTGACATTACAACTAGCCGACCGGTCCATTGCCTATCCCAAGGGAAAAATAGAAGACGTTTTGGTCCAAGTGGATAAATTTATCTTCCCCGCCGATTTTCTAGTTCTAGATTATGAGGCCGATAAAGAAATCCCAATCATCTTAGGGCGTCCGTTTCTAGCAACCGGACGTACTTTGATTGATGTGCAAAAAGGGGAACTCACGATGAGAGTTAATGACCAAGAGGTGACATTCAATGTTTTTAAGTCTCTTAAATATATAGATACCGAAGATTGCTTTGCCTTGAGTTCGATTTATGGAACCCACAGTATTGACACACTGCCCACAGTGGGGAGAACAATTCCCACAGTGAGGAGTGATAGTGCGCACTCTGAATCTGAGAGTGATGACACTTTTGAGGATGAGTGTAACGAAATGGTTGCAGCTTTTGAACCTCTGGACTTTAAGGATAGAAATGTTCAACCCCCTTCAATAGAACAACCTCCCGAGTTAGAGCTTAAACCATTGCCTTCCCATTTAAAATATGCTTATCTCGCTAAAGATAATAAACTTCCCGTTATTATCTCTTCCAAACTTAGTGAGAAACAAGAACAACTCCTGATCGATTTATTGATGAAGCATAAGAAGGCAATTGGTTGGACCATAGCGGACATTCGAGGAATTAGCCCCTCTTTATGTCAACATAAGATTAATTTGGAGAGTGACCACCCGGGGAAAGTCCAACCTCAAAGAAGGTTGAACCCCATCATGAAGGAGGTAGTTAAGAAAGAAGTCTTGAAGTGGTTAGATGCCGGTATTATCTATCCCATTGCTAGTAGTAGTTGGGTGAGCCCCGTCCAATGTGTCCCTAAAAAGGGAGGGACGACTATAGTGAAGAATGAAAAGAACGAGCTCATTCCCACTAGGACTGTCACGGGATGGAGGATATGCATGGACTATAGACAACTCAACTTGGCCACTAAGAAAGACCACTTTCCTTTACCTTTCATCGATCAAATGCTTGATAGGTTAGCGCGAAAGGAATTTTATTGTTTTCTAGATGGATACTCCGGATACAACCAAATCCACATTGCACCCGAGGACCAAGAAAAGACCACCTTTACTTGTCCCTACGACACTTTTGCATTCCGGAGAATGCCATTTAGATTGTGTAATGCCCCCGCCACTTTTCAACGTTGTATGATGGCCATTTTTACCGACATGATAGAAGATACCATAGAAGTTTTTATGGACGATTTTTCTGTGATAGGGACATCATTTGACAATTATTTGGGAAATTTAGAGAAAAGCCTAGTGAGATGTGAGACCCACGACCTAGTCTTAAATTGGGAAAAATGTCATTTTATGGTCGAAGAGGGTATTGTTTTAGGACACCTTGTCTCAAAAAGAGGGTTGGAAGTTGACAAAGCCAAGCTTGAGGTAGTGGCACAACTTCCCGAACCTACAACGGTAAAAGGTATTCGAAGTTTTTTGGGTCACGCAGGTTTTTATAGGAGGTTCATCAAGGATTTTTCGAAAATTACAAAACCCCTATGTAACCTATTACAACATGAAAAAGACTTCATTTTTACCCAAGAATGCCGAGAAGCTTTTGAAAAAATCAAGGAAGCATTAGTCACAGCACCCATAGTGACCACTCCTGACTGGTCACTCCCATTCGAAGTGATGTGTGATGCCAGCGATTGGGCTGTGGGGGCTGTTCTAGGACAGAAAAAGAACAAAGTTTTTCACCCCGTTTATTATGCAAGGACGAAGGTCATAGTGCACACAGATCATGCAGCGATCAAATATTTGATCAACAAAGCTGATTCCAAGCCACGGTTGATTAGATGGGTTTTATTGCTGCAAGAATTTGACCTTGAGATCGTCGACAGAAAAGGAACAAGCAATCAGGTTGCCGACCATTTGTCCAGGCTCGAGAAGACAGTGGGCAATGTTGATCCCACTCCTGATCCCACTCCGATAAAAGAAACTTTTCCCGATGAACAATTACTATTTGTTCAACATCATAACATTCCTTTGTTCAAGTGGACTTAAGCCCCACGGGATGAGTGGACAACCATTCAAAAAGTTTTTACACGACACACGACAATACGTTTGGGATGATCCTTTCTTGTACAAGATAGGGGCGGACCAAATATTGAGGCGTTGTGTCCATGGGAGTGAGCAACATCAAATACTCCATGGTTGTCACACATCCCACTACGGTGGCCACTTATGTGGAAACCGTACCGCGGAAAAAATCTTGCAAAGTGGATTCTTTTGGCCCAATGTTTTTAAAGACTCGTATGAATTTGTGAAAAATTGTGAGCAATGTCAACGTACGGGGAATATATCGCAAAGAAATGAAATGCCTCTTAACAACATTTTAGAGGTTGAACTTTTTGATGTTTGGGGAATCGATTTCATGGGACCTTTTCCAAATTCCAACAATAATTTTTATATCTTGGTTGCGGTAGACTATGTTTCGAAATGGGTAGAAGCCATTGCATGTCACTCTAATGATGCCAATACCGTGGTGAAATTTTTGCATAAAAATATTTTCACTCGATTCGGAACACCACGGGCATTGATTAGTGACGAAGGCACCCATTTTATAAACAAAGTCATGGCCTCAGTTCTTGCTAAATATGACATACATCATAGAGTGGCCACCGCATACCATCCACAAACCAATGGTTTGGCCGAACTTTCAAATCGTGAAATCAAAGGGATTTTGGAAAAAGTTGTTAAACCGCACCGAAAAGATTGGTCAACCAAACTTGATGATGCTCTTTGGGCCTATCGAACGGCCTACAAAACTCCTTTCGGAATGTCTCCATTTAAATTAGTTTTTGGCAAGGCTTGCCATTTACCAATTGAATTAGAGCACAAGGCGTTTTGGGCCCTTAAAAGCTTAACATGAGTGAGGATGCTGCGGGAATCAAAAGGAGTTTACAAATACATGAGCTAGAGGAGTTGCGATATCACTCCTATGAGAACGCAAAGTTGTATAAAGAGAAGGCCAAGATGTGGCACGATCGTAGGATCAACCATAGGGAGTTCATGGAAGGACAACAGGTACTATTGTTCAACTCCCGTCTCAAACTCTTTCCAGGTAAACTAAAATCAAAATGGACGGGACCATACACCATTGTCAAGGTGAGTCCTTTCGGAACAGTAGAGTTGAAATCTCCACAATCGGGTCAGACCTTTAAAGTCAATGGGCAAAGGGTAAAGCATTTTCTGCATGAGAGTGCCCACATCCCCGCCCACTCTCCACCTCACTATGGTTAGAGAAAGTCAACGCTGTTTGTAAATATTTTATTTCAGTTAATTGTTGTCTTTTTATTAAAGTTGGTATTTTTAATTCCGCATGGTAGTTTATTTCTATGTGTGTAGGAGAATTTTAGCACTTTTTGGAACAAAAAGGTTCGCAGTGGGCAGAGGTTGGTCACTGCGCTCCTCACTCTCGGTCTGACTTATGAAGAGACGGTTTGGGGGGCCCAAGGCTGACACACATCATACTTTTTCTTACACATATGTCATCCTTTCCTGCCACTTGTCCTCTCCCCACCTATTCCCAAAAGAACCATCATTGTCCTTCTCTCTCTCTCTCCTAAAAACCGTTCCCTCTCAAAAGCCAAAAACCCCTCCTTTTCAAAAATAAAGCCTCTCTCTCTCCATAAACCACCTACACTTTTCATCTTTTTCTTTCTTTTTCACGAACCAGACAAATCCCAAAACCCTAAAATGGCTAGAAGCAAAAGATTAAACTCTCATCCCGAGGCACCCACACGTCCGGCGGTCCGCCGCTGAACCAACGAAGACCAACCACTGGAGGCCGTCACCGGCGATCTCAATAGAACCCCACCGATCTCCGGCGAACCTCCGGTCATCTCCAATGTTGCAGACGCGAGTTCGTCCAAACCAGAGAGTCCAAAAGCCGTATCTTCATCAAGGGTCTCGGACTCTGTTCAAACCCCTTTTGATGATACAGATTTGCAAGAGGATGAGGAAATGCAGAGGTTACAAGAGGAATTCAACCAAAGGGTCGCGGAAATCAAAATAAGGAAGGAAGAAGCCGAGAGAAAGCGCCGAGAGGAAGAGGAAAGATTAAAACGAGAAGAGGAGGAGAGATTGAAGAGGGAAGAAACCGAAAGATTGGCTAGAGAAGAAGAGGAGAGAAAACGAGTAGAGGAGGAAGAACGAAAGAAGGCTGAGGAGGCAAGGATTCTCGAGCAAGAAAAGAAAAAAACAGAAGACGAGCGTTTGGCACGTGAGGAAGAAGAAAGAAAAAGAGTCAAAGAAGAAAGGCAGAAAAATATTAAGGAGCAGACTCAGACTGTAGAAATTCGCCAAGACAAAAATGCTGATAGTGTGGAGGATGTCCGCACCGCTGCCCACAGAGAGGAAACACCGACCAGAACACTCCAGAGGAGCAGGGGGGTGGTTACACGATCTGGTGTAACCAAGAAGGCATCATCCGCAAATCCTAAAAGAAAAGCATCGAGAAAAGGTAAGGGTATCGAACCCTCTTTAAGTTCTTCTTCTAGTGATACTAATACGGGGAGTGAACAAAACCCATCTGAAAGTCCACATCTGTCCACTGTGGGGACTGTTCATGCCCCCAGTGGGATACCGAGGCAGTTCACTTCCCCCGCAGCTAGAGCCCACTTTGAGTGTATTTGCACTCGGAAGTTGAATTTAAAGAGGGGTTTCGACCCCGACTTCGTAGAAGCTAATCCTTTTATCAAAGATAGACTAATAGCGCAAGATTGGGCAACCATTGCCACTGCCAATCGCCGCGCTAATGCATCATTAGTCCGGGAATTTTTTGCTGAAGCCTCCCAAGCCAAAGAATCGTTTGTGAAGGTTAGAGGAAAGGTTGTGGACTATACTCCAGGTCAAATAAATCGAGTGTTAGGTAGAGGAGCCCCGGAACCTTGTGCTTTCGGACAGTTCTTGGCAAAGATGACTCCGACTGATGAGTAGTTGATTTTAAAAGAAATAGCAATAGAGGGAAGGCCATGGAATCAAGATGGCCAGAGGAGGTGTCTATACGCTGGCTCTCTCACAACTGAGGCTGCTGTGTGGTTCCAATTCCTTCGGGCCTCTGTGGCCCCAACATCACACGACACGACTCTCTCCATGCATAAGTGTGCCATGCTTTACTGCGTTCTCACTAGAAAGAAGATCAATCTGGGAATCGTTATGCATGGTGCCATCCATCAGGCCCGAACACGAACCAAGGTAATCCTACCCCTTCCTTGCCTTATTACACATTTGCTAATAGATGCCGGAGTGCCCACAGCTGAAGAGGACCAGTGGATCGTTTCCACGAAAAACATTAGTGTTCAGACCATTAAGAAGATGAGAAGAGAGATAGGAGTCCAGTCTGATGAGCCTGCCCAGGTACAGCCCAACGTGCGAATAGCCGACGAGCACATGGTGGGCATTGATTCGCACACTGTGGAGAAGAAGGGTACCCCACTGCGTCCGAAGGCTACAGGAGAAGCAAGCACCAGCACAGTCAACCCGATGACCGCCATTCTGCAAGCCATTTCAATACTCACGTACAAAGTCGACCTCCTCGCAGCTGAGCAAAAGATTATCAACCGCGCCCTTGAATCAGTCTGGATGTACAACCGCGATGGTGATGAGGTTGTGAACCAAATGTACATGGCTGCCGATCCTCCCCTTGCCGCACAAATCCCAGAATTTCCATAGGGGATCTGCCCCACTGTGGCAAGTGAGGATGATTTTGAGGAAGACTTGGCCGACAGTTCACCAAAGGCAACCCAAACGTCGTAATGGTTTGTTTTAAACACTTTGGTTTCATTCCCTATGCTCTCAAAACAATTTTAATTTTTCTGTATGATGCCTATGGCTAGGCTCTTGACACAATTTGTTGCTTTCAATAATTTTGGTTAACAATGCATGGATCCCTGCTATGTTTAGCAGGTGCTTTTGGTTACTAACTCACTTCGAATTTGCATGTTCGTTTGATCTCGTTTCCAGTTCTAGGTACAACTTTCGGTTTCCAACATAAAAGGGTCACTTTTGTAAGTACGAGTCTTAAACTTGACGCTATGAAATGATTTAGGCCATCTTTGCATCCAAACACGACCTATTTTTGTAACACCAAAAACCACCTCTTTGAACCCAATATTCAAATCACAGTGGGGACACTGTGCAGTTTTAAGTTTGAGGAGGGGACTTCCAGAGTGACTTCCAGTCTGCCCACAATGGGGACACTGTGAAGTCTAAGTTTGAGGTGTGTAAGCTGTACCCACCTCCCAAAAAAAACACAAAAATACAAAAACAGAAGTAAAACGGAGTGTCACTAACAAAATTGATGGTGTGCCTTTTCTGGACCATCAAAGTGACCACTCCCACAGAAAAAGATGGTGTGCCTTTTCTGGACCATCAGAATGCCCACTCTCACAAAAACAGCCATACCCAAAATAAAGCCTTAAAGTGTGCGTCCATACCCATGAAAAATCTAAACCACTCACTTCTCAAAATAAAATCTCAAAGCGAGATCTTCGGTCTATGTTTGGAACTGCGTGCCAAAACCCTTGGGACAAACACTCAAAGCCACAAAACCTTTCGAACCCAAGAAAAGCCCTAATGATCAAATTGTGAACAAGGGAAGATTTTGTCAAGAACAAAAGTGAAACTTTAAAGTGTTAGAATCGAAAGAAGTATCCAAGGAGGGAGATCAACGTCCATTCAAGATGAGAAGTCGGTAAGTTCCTAAAAGCTCTAAGTGCATTATTTTTATTACATGGGGACAAGTAATGGTTTAAGTTTGAGGTTGTGATAACTCTATTTTTAGAGTTATTATTTCCTATTTTATTCTGTCAAATTTAGCCATTCCGCCTCTCAAAACCCCCATTCTTGGTATAAATCTCGAAAATGAGCAAAAGGAGCGAACCTTAGTGTTTAATAAACTTTTTGGTAGAATTTGGGTGTTTTTCACATTTTATCCTACAGTGATCACTGTTGTGCCCACTCCGGCTGCCCACTATTCGAGCTGATCAAGAAAGACAAAAGAAACTACTAGTTGGGACTTAATTTGCTGGAGGAAGAAGATTCATTAGCAGGGAAATGGCTGGAGGAAGTACAAAATGGCAGCTACATTGAAGATTGCAACAAGTACTCTTTTATGTACTTGGAGATTGACTTGGAAAAGGGTCCATTGGGCAATTGGTTTGCACAAGGTGCTGATTTCTGTCACAACACAGCAGTTTTTACCCATTGGAAGACTCATCTCTTTTGTGTAATACCCAACTCTTTCTCCTAGTATATAAATGAGCACTTGGGTTCATTTATTACAATCTTGGAATCTTACAATCATCTTGGGTTAAGTTTAGATAGTTGAATAGCTTTAATTTCTCTCATCTACCACATTAGTTTTAGTCTTTTAATTACTGCATTAACTTAGCTTTAATTTCTGTAATTTCCTTTCCTAAGTTAATTATAGTTCGTAAAACACAGTGGACAGGGACGAATTCTCGTTCCCCACTGTGAGTACTATTCAATCCACTATCAGTTTTATTATGTGCAAATCTTCATCTTTTGTTTTCTTTACTTCGGAAATGTTAGGCTAAACATCCTTTGGGATGTAGGAAGGAGAAGTACCTGGATTTTATTAAAAATGCTTGAGTAATCTTTATACTTAGAATATTTGTTGTTTTGGTCATTCATTCTCGATATTTACCCAAAAATGCGAACAAGCCGATCACTTGCAAGGATCTAAGGTCTAGTTCTTAGCTTAGAAATGAGTAGAACGCAGTGACACGAGCTTGAATGATGCTAGGGGAGTCGAAAGAATTCTTATGACACTTACGAGAGTGAGGTCGGCATAGTGAGCTAATCTCTACCCACTGGAGTAGTAGGCAAGCTAATTTGTGTATTAAAAACACTTAGAGTATTTTTCTCTACACATTCCATCAAGGACTGAAAAGGTCCATTTAGAGATTACCATTGACAAAACAACAAGTACTAAGAGTATGGGATTTTTATCTAACGGTGTGAGTATTTTGTAACCGGGCTTTTCTAGCGAAAATGTCCACCACGAATACTAGGATCACTTCTAAGGACCGAGTATTTGAGATAAAATCTAGGGAAAATCCAACCTACATTCCTCCTTTTTAACATTTAGTAAAATCATTAAAGTAGCTATTTTCACCAAACAAAACCAAGTATTATTTTACTCTCTAGTTGAAACTTGTAAAAGGAGCTCATAAGAACCGTATTGTCTTGATTGTCCAGTCCCTGTGGATTCGATTCTGGTATTTTACCAACTATTACTTGTTGTGACGATCATAGTGGACAGTGTACACTTGCACTTCCCACTGTGGACAGATTGCAACCCACTGCGATTAAAACACATATTTCGCACGTGACAGTAGGCGAGCCCTTACCGGTTTTAGCGCGTTTCTTAGACCGACGTTTATATTTGGTTTTAGAGGTGGTCTGAGAAACGGTTTTAGAATTTGAACACTCGCCTTTTTCGAAATTAACCGGTTCAGGCATCTTTTCTAAAAATTGAATATGACTAGAAAGCTTTGGTGCAAAATCAATTTTAGAAAATTCACCATCTTGACAAGCGGTGGAATTCATGAACTCAGAAAATCTGCGAGCAGAATCAAGTGGGATTTCACCATCTGAGTCGGACGAGGAGTTGTCCGCAAACGGATTATCAAAAATCAGAAAAAGATTCTTTTGAACGGAATCAGTTTGGATGGCCTTACCGTTTGTTAATGCCAAAAATCATCCAGAAGGATAACTTAAGGTTGATTGTGGAGCTTAACAACTAAAGAATGGGAATCGTTCGACAAAGCAATGCAATAAAGACAAAAAAGTAAATGAGACGAAAGATTTTGGTGACGCGGGAAAAACCTCAATGAGGAAAAACCCCGCGGACGACTTTGGTTGTCGTCGCTGCACTATGGTCGCCAAACAGGGGCGATGTCCTTATGTTTCGGGTGTCGAGAATACAAAGGTTACAATACAAATGAAGGAGAGACTTTAGATGTAAAGTAAACAGGTGTATTGAATGTAAAAACAAGTGCGTCGTGTATAGAGACAATGTGTCGTGCGAGTAAGTTGTGCGTCGTGAGCGATCTTTTGAGAGAGAATTCTTTGTTTTGAGTATTCTTGAGAGTTCGGATGATTCAAGGTGTGCCCAATGATGATTGAACCCTTGGTATTTATAGTCTTCGAGTGCTTTAAATGATTCCTCAAAGGCTGCAGGTAACGGTCGTAACGGTCGTTGTGGTTAATGCTTGTAATTGACTCTGTCGGTTATGTCCGTTGGCCATTAATAGTGTTGACCCTGCATTAAACAATAAAAGCGTAACAGAAATGTCATATGTTAGTCGGTCGAGGTCGTGAGGTTCCATACGACGGTCGAATGTCGTGAGCCACTTTCGATTTTAACTTTAGTCGGACGATAAAGTGTTTATGATTTGATCTCATAACGGAAAAGTGTAATAAATATTTTCCTTGTTTTGGTAGTGGTCGAGACTGGTGAAATTTTACCCAAACAGTTTGCCTCCCAAAATTTAAAAATAGAGTGGCAAATTCGAATTTTAAATTTTTGCCAGTCGGACGTCTAGGGTCGTGACACGTGTCGAAAGTCGTTAGTCAGGAAACTGAATCGGTTCGATTTGAACTATGGAAGTTGAGAAGGCGATAAGATCGTGACGTCACGCTGACGTGCGATCATGGCTAACAGCTGTAGAAGCCAGGTGTCGACAATCCGTGTGTGCATACGAAAAGGTGAAGGCACGTGTCGATCATCGAGTGACTCGATCTGACACGATCGTTTACATAAATAGAGGCCTGCGATGGATCTTTTCTATTTTACGCATACAGAGAGTTTTTAGAGTGAGATTTCGTCTCGATTCCTTGCCATTCTTCAGCGAATCCCTTCCAAACCTGCAAAATCTTTGAGCCGTTTAGAGTTTTCAAGGTTTAGAGCGCCTATATAAGGTACGACCTCTTAGTCTTTGCATGCATCGTAAGTCAATTGCGAGGAAACCTAGGAAAAACTGGGACATCTGGGGTTTTTCAGACTTATAAACAAGGTTAGTAATGTCCACCGAACCTGAGAGTTCCATTCGAGATCAAGAGGATCTCGACAACCTTAGAATTCTAGCAAAAATCCATGTGGGGATTACACTGATTAGAGTAGGTCAGACTCGACCTGATATATGTCCGGGGGGTTCATCGTTATATACGAGTACCCCTTTAAGATAGGTTTCGAATGGCCTTACTCGCCTTTGGCCAAGGCATTCATGATCGAATTCGATTTAGCGCCAGCCCAATTGATGCCTCAATTTTGGTGAGTCATACAAGTGATCGAGCGCCTTACCAAAGACTGGGATCTCCCATGAACGTGCGCGACCTCCTCTTGGCTTATCAGGTTAAGAGGGATGGATGTTGCCGTTATAGCCTCTTTTCTAGGCATAAGGGCGATCGTACCCTGGTCCTAAAGACTGTGGTTAATGACCGTATGTGGAAGACCAGGTATGCGTTTGCGCGCGTACTGACGCTTGATTCTGAAAGCAACTGGATTAGGACCGGCTGGAATAAGTCGGGTAAGATTTTGTATCTTTTTGTCGTGTTTTGCACGCTAGTTCTAACTTTTTTCTAATCTATCTTTTATATGCCGACAGATATTAAGTTTGAGGACGTGAAGCCCTACGCCAATTCTCAAGCAAAGATCGACACATTCTTGGAATTTAGCGCTGTTGAGCAGTCGTTTTTCACACGACACCTTGTAGACGACGACGAAGACTTGGTGTATCTGGGAGGGAACCGGGGAAGAAACACGAGGAGGAGGAAGAAAAGGAAATAGAGGAGACAGAGGAGGAGTCGAGAGAAGAAGAAAAAGAGATGACTGGTAAGTGTACCTTACTTTCTTCCTGCTAGACCTCGACCTTTTCACCTATGTCTATCGTATAACATTTCTTTTTTCTCTGTTTCCAGGAGAATCTTAGGTAAAGGTTCCGATTACCTCTAAAAGAGCAGCTCAACTTGAGCTTGCCCGTAAGGGTAAAGAGAAGAGGAAAGTGACCTCGACTACTTAGTCGGGGGTTTTAAAGAAGACGAGGATGACGATCCCTAGGGAATCGTCTTCAAAGGCTGATGACTCATCTAGAGTCGTTACGCCTGAGAAAGTGAAGGTATCGGTTGCATCACCCGTGAAGACAAAGACATCTTCTGGTGCGATCGACGCAACACCAGTCAGTTCGGCGCCTCCGGCAAAAACGGCAAAGTCTCCGTCTACCACGTCGACCCCTTCGTCGGCCGACAAGGGCAAGGGCCATGCGACGGGAGAGGCTAAGGTCACGACGGTCAACTTTACGTTGCCATCAAACTTTATGGCTGCCAACATTCTAGACGGGATGGATCTGTTTCCTCATCTGGGGAAGTATTTGCTCCCTTCTTTCAAGGAGCGTTTCGAGGGATTCCGGATCGAGGAGACGGGATCTCACGTTACCGGACTGGCGTTTCTTGTAAGTTTTTCTTTCAAAATTTGCGTTTTCGGTTTTTTGTAACCTTTGTCGAGCGTTTACTAACATGCCCCTTTCGGTTTTACAGGCGTTCCAATCTTCCCTTGCCTTGCGTGCCGAAACGGAGATGATAAGGGGTTTGTTGTCCTCTGCTCACGAGAGGGGGAACGCGGCGTTGGACAGAGAGAAGGTCGCTTTAGAGTGTGAAGAGGCTACGTCCAAACGCCTTGACGAGGCCCTGAAGGAGTTAGAGGCCATCGTACATGCAAAGGATGAGGCCAACCATCGCCTGAAGCAGTCCCTGTCCATGATCGCCGACCAAAGGGAAGAGCTGGACAGGACTAAGGAATCCTTGGCTGCGAAAAAAGAAGCTGAGGATTCTAAGTCTAAGGTGGCGGAACTGGAAAAGGAGGTGAAGGAGCTCAAGGACGACGCTAAGTCCGTCTTCGCCTTGGCTCGATTGACCGCACGAGCGGCGATAATGAGGCAGCATCTGTCAGGGAAGAATCTTCTCGCCTCAGCGTCCGACGAATTGGCATTTTTCTTGTCGACTGTCGGGTCCGATAGGGACCTCGACTCAGACAACGAAAAGGAGGTTGAGGAGGAAGAGACGAACGACGGCCTCCAAGGCGAAGCCTCGGGCAAAGATGCGACTGACGATCTTCCTCAAACTTAGAAAATTCTAATTTTTTATTTTAAATCGCTTGACCGTTGGTGGTCGAGCTATTTGGATGTAACTGATCGAACATTCAATGAATGGAACTTACATTTATTTTGCGCATTACACTTTGTAAATATCAACTGTGAAATACATCGTATAAGAAATGAGCAAGAAGACATGCGACTTAGGCATTCAATGTAACATAATGATTAGAATGTAAATCGTGTAAGCAAACATAACTGCATGCGATTACAACATTCATTCAGAACATGAAATTCCTCTAAGTTAAAAAACTTAGATCGTGGAGTTGTTAGACCCGATGGTCGATCAATTCAAATCGTGCGATGAAAGTAAGACGTGCGATCCTGCGAAAGTTTATTGAAGTCGTATGACAAACTTAGTAACTTATGTCATGCGATCCTGCGATAAAACAATGTCAGAGGTTGGTCGTTGGCTAACCAACGACCCTCCGATGCTCAAGTTAGTACTCGTCGTGATAAATAAAAAAATCGTATAAGGAAAAGGGGTCTAGAAGAAATACCTTTTCAAATGTGTTGCATTCCAGCTACGTGGGACATCTTCATTGTCGAGGGTTTAGAGCCGATAGGCACCTTTTCCCACGACTTCTGAGATACGATAAGGACCTTCCCACTTGGTTGAAAGCTTACATGCATTAAGCTCTTGAGTGCTTTGTAACTCTCGTCGGAGGACATAGTCGCCTTCTTGAAAGACTTAAGCTTTGACATTCTTATTGAAATGTCGCTCGACTGCTTGCTTTTGTGACGCCATTCTGATCATTGTTGATTCTCTAAGCACTTCAAGGGCGTCGAGGTCATAGCTTAAAGCAACCAGGTTATGGTCGACGGAAGTATGCCTCGAGGTTGGGAGCTAGACCTCGACCGGCAAGACTGCTTCGTAACCGTAGACTAGAGAGAAAGGGGTTTGTCATGTGGACGTGCGTGGTGTCGTGCGATTCGCCCACAGGACCAAAGGGAGTTCTTTGACCCACTTTCCCTTTGCAGCTTTTAATCTTTTCTTGATCGAAGCAATAATGGTCTTATTGCTTGATTCAGCAAGTCCATTTGCCTGGGGATACCTGGGTGTCGAGGTCGTCAACCTGATGCTACGATCTTCACAGAACTGTTTAGTCCTATTGCCTATGAACTAGGATCCATTGTCGCAGACAATTTCGGATGGGATCCCAAATTTGCATATAATATTAGTCTGGATAAAAGAGACGACTTCCTTGTCCCGAACTTGGGAGAAAGCATCCGCTTCTATCCACTTAGAAAAATAATCCGTAAGTACGAGGAGAAATACCTTTTGTCCTGGAGCAGATGGTAGCTTGCCGACAATATCCATTCCCCATCTCATGAAGGTCCATGGGATCAATGTCGAGTGTAAGGGTTCAGAAGGTTTATGGGACATAACTGAATATCGTTGACAGGGATCACAGTTCTGGACATACCTGACGGCGTCTTGTCGCAATGTTGGCCAAAAGTAACCTTGTCGAGAGATACGATTGGCCAGAATGCGACCTCCTGAGTGATTTCCACACTCTCCATCATGCATTTCTTGAAGGATTTTCTGAACTTGGCTTTTGCTGGTGACGCATCTTAGGTTCAAGCCTGTCGATGATCGTCGATAGAGCTTATCTCCGACCATGACATACCTGGATGCCTTGAACCTGATTTTCCGGGCTTCCATCTTGTCTTCTGGAAGTTGGTCGTGCATAAGGAAATTTCTGATGTCGCACGACCAATCATCTTCTTGGACTTCGATCTGGACGACATCGTCATTTTCGATGGACGATGTCGCTAGGTGGATCATAGGAATACTGTCGAATATTGGATCGACTAGAGCAGATCCAAGGTTTGCTAGAGCGTCGGCTTGAGTATTCTGATCCCTTGGAATCTGTTCAATAGAAAACAATTTGAAATTTTTCAAATTTTCTTTTGCTACCTTTAGGTACGCTGTCATCTTGAATCTTTGGCCGCGAAATCTCCATTCATCTGGTTCACGACCAGAAGAGAATCGCTTTTGACATGTAGCACGGTTTCCCCCAAGTTGTGGGCCATATTCATTCCCACAATCAGAGCTTCATACTCAGCTTCGTTGTTGGTGGTTTTGAAATCGCATCGAACGGAATACACCATCTTGCCCCCTGTGGCGACTTCAAAACGACGCCTAGTGCTGAGCCTCTAACGTTGGATGATCCGTCGACATGTAAAGTCCAGGGTACGTCGTCGTGAGTCGCCACAATAGACACTTCGAGCTCTGCTTCTTTTTCCAGCTTGGGACTGAAATCAGCAATAAAATCCGCCAAGGCTTGCGATTTGATCGCGGTCCTGGGCTTGAAGTCGATGTCGTAACTGCTGAGATATATGCTCCATTTTGCCAAACGACCTGTCAACTCAGGTTTCCTCAAGACAGACTTAAGAGGAAAGTTAGTCACGACAGTAATAGGATGTGATTCAAAATAGTGTCGCAATTTTTTAGCAGCGGTGACTAGCGACAAAAGCAAATTTTCCATCGAGGAGTACCTGGTTTCGGCATCCAAGAGAGATTTACTTACATAGTAGATCGGTAGTTGTTGCTTTTCATCTTCTCGTGTCGGGACGACGCTTACTGCATTAGGGCTAACAGCCAAATATAGCTGCAAGACTTCATGGTCGTGAGGCTTTGACAGCAAGGGAGGCGACGCCATATATTCTTTCAATTTTTGCAATGCTTGCTCATGATCGTTAGTCCAATCGAAGCCTCTATTTTTCCTGAGGACGTTATAGAACAAATGGCATCTATCTGAGGATCGAGAGATAAACCTGTTCAAAACTGCCACCCGACCAGTAAGCCTTTGGACTTCTTTGAAATTTCTTGGAGATTTGATCCCGATAATAGCTTTGATCTGGTCGGGGTTGGCCTTGATTCCTCGTCGAGTGACCATATAACCCAAGAATTTTCCGGCATTGACACCGAAAGAACACTTCGTCGGATTGAGCTTCATGCTATATTTTCGAAGGATGTCGAACGACTGCCTCAAATGATCTACGTGGTCGATTGGTTGCTTTGATTTGACTAGCATGTCGTCGATATAAACCTCCATTGTGTCGCCAAGACGATCCTTGAACATTTTATTCACCAGGCGCTGGTAGGTAGAACCTGCATTTTTTAGACCGAACGACATAACTTTATAACAATAAATACCTCGATCTGTCATGAATGCAGTTTTCTCCTGGTCCTCGACGTGCATCAAGATCTGATTGTATCCAGAATAAGCATCCATGAACGTCAATAGTTCATGTCCTGCTGTCACGTCGACCATGGCATCGATATGTGGCAATGGGAAAGGATCTTTTGGACAAGCTTTGGTGAGATCTGTGAAGTCGATACAGACCCTCCATTTGCCATTTTTCTTCGCCACGGCCACGATATTAGCAAGCCAGTCGGGATACTTTACTTCTCGAATTTTCTCTGTCTTCAGGAGCAAATTTTCGACGCTTTTGTTTGATAGGTTTAAATGACGGGTCGACATTGAGCTTATGGGAAATGACGCCAGGGTCTATGCCGACCATGTCTTCGTATGACCAGGCAAAGCAATCGGCATACTCCTGCAAGAAAGATATTAGCTTGTCTTTTAGGCAGGGATCGAGGGACGACCCTACAAGGACTTTCTGGTCAGGCTTGCCCTGGTCTAGGATGACTTCCTCCAGGCGATAGTCGTCGACTGTCCCAGTAGCATCTTGTGCATTCTTAAGCTCCCCATGCATCTGGGCAATGATCTGCTCTTGGTTTCCATTACCTGCCATTTTCCTAAAACAGAAAAAGAAGGAACTCCAAGAAACCGTTAGTAAGACGCACGTTTGTCGAAGATTTTCTCTAGATGGGGCCCCACGGTGGGCGCCAAACTGTTAATGCCAAAAATTGTCCATAATGATAACTTAAGGTTGATTGTGGAGCTTAACAACTAAAGAATGGGAATCGTTCGACAAAGCAATGCGATAAAGACAAAAAGGTAAATGAGACGAAGGATTTTGGTGACGCGGGAAAAACCTCAACGAGGAAAAAACCCGCGGACGACTTTGGATGTCGTCGTTGCACTATGGTCGCCAAACAGGGGCGATGTACTTATGTTTCGGGTGTCGAGAATACAAAGGTTACAATACAAATGAAGAAAAGACTTTATATGTAAAGTAAACAAGTGTATCGAATGTAAAAACAAGTGCGTCGTGTATAGAGACAATGTGTCGTGCGAGTAAGTTGTGCGGCGTGAGCGATCTTTTGAGAGAGAATTCTTTGTTTTGAGTATTCTTGAGAGTTTAGATGATTCAAGGTGTGCCCAATGATGATTGAACCCTTGGTATTTATAGTATTCGAGTGCTTTAAATGATTCCTCAAAGGATGCAGGTAACGGTCGTAACGATCGCTGTGGTTAATGCTCGTAATTGACTCTGTCGGTTATGTCTGTTGGCCATTAATAGTGTTGACCCTGCATTTAACAATAAAAGCGTAACAGAAATGTCATATGTTAGTCGGTCGAGGTCGTGAGGTTCCATATGACGGTCGAGTGTCGTGAGCCACTTTCGATTTTAACTTTAGTCGGACGATAAAGTGTTTATGATTTGATCTCATCACGGAAAAGTGTAATAAATATTTTCCTTGTTTTGGTCGTGGCCGAGACTGGTGAAATTTTACCCAAACACCGTTATCCTTAAAGCTCAAATCCTTATCATGTGTGTCATCAGACACTCCTATAAAAGCTTTCCACGAGGAACTATCCGAATAGATCGGAGTGTCGTCAAACGAGATCGTTTCAGGAGTGACCGGTGTCATTGGAGTTTCTACAGAATTTTCCTTAGCCATTCTCAGCGTTAAAGCTTCTGTCGCTAACGCGGACAGTTGAGAGGTCAACTTAGCAATCTCAGTTCCATAAACCGCTCTTTCAGATTCGGGTAATGTCTCGGGTTTGGTCTGTTTGAGCTTTTTGATAGAATCTAAAAGTACAATCCTTTCGGTTTCATAAATGACCTTATCTCTCGCAATCGATTCTTCAAGTTTAAAAATAATATTTTCCAAAATCAGAGGTGGAACATAACGTTTTAGATCTGATTTATCGTCAGAATCTACATCTGCTGTTGCCGGAACGGGAGGCGGAGTCTCAACCATTTTGGCGAGCGAACAGATGTCGAAGTAATCATTGGGGAGATAAGGAATTTTTCTTTTTAAATATGACGCATTAAGCGTTTCGTATACGAAAGAGATTTGTACATTTATGTTCTTTTTAGGCGGCGCATCATCCGATTTCTTGTTGTTTTCAGAAGTTCGATTATCAGTTTTAGGTTTTGCCTCAATTGGTGGTAGAGGTATACCTGTTTTTCTTTTAAAATCCTCAAACTCCTCATCTTCCGGAGATGCCTTAGTCAACTTAATCTTGTATTCGGGATATATCTTATCTAGGCCCATGAAATCAAACTCATAAAGAGTGGGGACCTTAGACAAGACTTTCTTTAGGTAGCATGGATTATCATATCTGAGTCCCCAAAGTGAGTTGTAGTATTTGAACTCCTTAGGCTTGTTCAAGTGGATGGTTTGTTCAAATTGACCAAGTTTATAAAGTTTGGATTCGAGATCCTTAAGCTTAGGGGTCCACTTCACATTTTCTTTTAAAACATTTTCCTGAACTAAAACACTTTTGGAATATTCCTCCTAAGACTTCTCTAACTTTTGTGTATATTCAGATATCTGGGTCTCGAGGAGTTCAACTCGTTTTGAAATGGCTGAGCACTCAGTTTGATAGTTTTCTATCACACATCTGTCCTCAGCCTTTTCAATCGCTAGCTTGCCTATGGCATCATATTTAATCTTCGCCTCGGCTTCTAGCTTAGAGATTTGGGCATCTTTGGTTTTAAGCTTATGTTTGAATGACTCTAAGATACGCACAGTTTCTTGCATCTGATTAATTAGATTGGCATTGGAGGAACCACATACCTGGCACTCGCGCTTGTCTTTCTTCTTTGCAGAAGAGTCTTCTTCGGAATCAGATTCTTACGGATTCAGGCCAGTGTAGCACATATGCGCTTCCTCATCTTCATGCTCGTCATCAGTCTTGAGTAGCCAATGATCGTCTTCCACCAGTAACGCTTTGTCCGCTTCCTTCTGCCTTGACAGGAGCATCTTGTTCTTGTAGTACTCAGAATTTCGTACTACAGGCTGTCGGCAGTCCTTAGCGAAGTGGCCGCGCTTGCCGCAGTTATAGCATTTGACTGGTTCATTATCAGCTCTATTCTCGGATTTACCTCCAGATCGCTTTCCTTCTTCACTTCTCTTTCTCCCATCATCAGTCTTTCGCTTCCCTTCGTACTTATCCTTGTAATCCCGACGTTTGGTGTTTGTGGAGTACCACTGGTTGTTATTAGACGGCTTCTTGAAACATTTCTTCCTCGCGTACTCTCGGGACAACAGTGCAACAACTTTCTTGATGCTGTCGATCTCGGGATCAGATTCACTTTCTAGATCTTCATCTTTATGCTCAGAGTCACTCGGCGCTTCTTCTCTATGCGAACTGCATGAAGATTGCTTTTCCTTCTTGTGAGACATCAGGGCAAGAGGATCTTCCTTCGTCTTCTCATTTAAATTTTGATCTCCCATCAACTCAGTGACATCATCTTCATCTTGTAGTAACATCTCGTATATCTCATGCAGTGGAATTCTCTAACGAACGATTGTGGCGGACGTGTAGAACAAAGCCCTTCCATTCAGGTTGAAGGTTGTTGAGAAACTTGATGTTGCATTCTAGAGTTGACTTGAAGATGTTGTTCTTGTGCAGGTCGTTCAGTAGAGTGCAAAAACGCTCGTAAGTAACCGTGAGTGATTCTCCTCTTTTAGCTTTGAAGGATTCGTAGCATGTAAGGCAGTTGGTGATCTTCATCTGATTTCCTTCTCGACTGCCTTGCATTATCTTGGCAAGTTGATCCCACATTCCATTAGCCGTGTCTTTGTAGCTGTCGATGCTACAGTAGATACTGTTGGGAAGACTGTATACAAGATAAGTATTTTCCAACTTGTTGCCATCGGCTTTATGCTTCTCTTCAACTGTCAGTTTGTCATACGGTTTGGGCACTTTGTGGGCAGGAGGTCCACCTTCTATTTCAGGAACGTCCATCAACGGTGGAACGAATGGACCCTCCTTGAGCGAGCGAAGAATCTCCTCATAAAGCGGCTTCGTCTGGATAAAGCATATGAATCTGTCTCGCCAAACATTGTACTCCCCGCGATACAGAAGCGGTGGTTTGAACTCAGAACCGATAGCAAGTGCGTCTTGTGCATTCATTGTGATAAATTGGTGATCGTAGGACGTGTAGGATGATTCAAAGGCAATTGAGTAGTCTAACGCACAACGTAACACAAAGTTCCTATGTGAGTGAAAGCCTAAAGCAATTAGATGTGAGATCAGGAAAGAATATGAGTAACACAGGAAAAAGAATGAAAACAGGTACTGGATGAGATAATAAAATGTGCAGAGAAACAGATTCCGGAAGATGTGATCCGGAATAGGAGTTAAGGAGTAGGGAATCCGGAATTTAAAAAATAAAGATCCGAAATTGAGAGTTGTTCCGGAAATTTTAAGATCCGGACTAATGAGGATCCGGAGTTGAAGAAACCAAAGAATCGGAGTCATCTGCCGAGTGGATCCGAAATTACTTCAGATCCGGAAACAGTATGCAAAGGGATCCGGAACTGCTTTAGATCCGGAATCAATTTGAAATAAGTTCTGGATTTTTTTGAAAAATCTAATATCCGGAATGGCAGGCAGTACCGAAAGTGTAGTATTCCGGAATTCAGAAATCAAGGTTCCGGGAAAAAATCGATAAGCGGATCCGGAATTGAAAAACAAAGAAGGGATCCGGTATGCAACTAGTACCGGATTTAGCAAAGGATCCGGAACTCAACAAGGATCCGGAATCTAGGAATATATCCTGAAATTGAGAGATCTGGAAATTTCCAACTCCGGAACACTAGAACACTGTTTCGAATTTAACTTCTGGAAAACGAAATACTAACCTGGATGACGAATTCCTGCTCTTTTGACTCGGGAAACAATCTGCAAAACTTTAGTACCAAATGAAACAACTAGGAAACGCAAAAACACTAACCAAATCGATTTGATGAGCACTTTTGAAGAAAAACTTGGTTTTTATCAAAAAACAGAGACTAAAAACCCAGAAATCAAAAAACTTCAAAATTGGTGATTTTTACTCAACCAAAAGATTTCAAAACACAATATGATCTTAGGAACGCGATAAGAATGATTCTTCAAGCCTCAATTTCAGTTTTTAACACCAAAATCAAAGCGAAGAAAATTCTTATGGATGAAACAGTCGCAAGAAAACTTTGAATGATCAGAAAAGAAATTACCTTTGAATCAGACGTCCTTCTGCTCTGATACCAATTGTGGATCCCAGATTCAATAACAATCACAATGTAATCAACACAATTAGCATTCAATCATCTATCTCACTTGCATTAAACGATGAACAGAAAGAGTTTAGAGGCTGTAGCTGTACACGGTAAACCAAAATCTAACTATGATCATTAACCCTAACAAAGAGATGAGCAAACTATTTATACCACAAGGGTATTTACAAGAATTAACATAAACAGTCCCTGTACTTCACATTCCACTAACGTGACCTAACAGTGAGGGTGCTTTAACGGCTAAAAATGGACGGCGTCAGTAGGAGGGACGAAAACCAAGCGAAATTACATACGTGAGGGACCAAATTCGAGTTTCGATAGTTTAGGGACGAAAAGTGTTGAAAATTACAAACTTTAGGGACCAAAATGAAGTTTACTCTTTAAATTTTTAACAACTTTCCCAAAACTACCCTTTCTTTTATTTTTCATTATTCCAAATTCAAAATTTCCTGCAATTCATATCAAATCTTGATCGTATCTGTTGGAGATATGTCCATTGACACAAAATAATTAATTATTGGCCTTATCCTATTCGGTCGCACACAAAGTCCAAACTAAAATTGCAAGAATTATATGGTTAAGGGGAAAGTTTGTTAAACATCGTGAGTGATGGTTTTACTAGAAAATAGAGGAATTTTGAGGGACCAATGTTGTAAAATGGAGATTGCTTGTTAGATACAAAAGCTATATGTCATTAAATATATTTATAACTACACTCCATCTCATTCATTATTATTTAGAATAGTCGAGCTCTCTCCTCTCTCTCCTTAACCCTTCGGCCAAAACACACACATAAAGGTGTGTCTGTTAAATGCAAATGAAAAGTTAGTTTTACTTTCATAAAAGCTTTGGAGAAGAAAGAAAACTCTTGCAGAGAACTTGGAACTTTGGGTCTGAACTAGATAGAGGGATTCTCCTTTGAATCCTCCAAAGTCATCAAGGGTATGTTTACTTATATTCATCTCCTTTTAAGTTGCTATTTTTCTTTGTACAATGGATCCTCTCTAAGAAAAAGAAGTTCGGTTTTATAATTATAAGCTTTTGTTGCATGTTTAAGTTTGGCAAAGCCTGTTCTTCTAACAGTGGTATCAGAGCCACTTGTACAAGGTTATAGCACGCTGTCATCTTTTTCTTTAAGAAATCATTGTTGAATGTTTTGTACACATTTTCCGGGAAAGGATGTGTAAAGAACATGCAAAAAGATTTCTAAGGTTTTTCAAGTTTTAAGTTTTTTCCTCCCTCTTGGACCTTCATTTTTGACATGCATGTTGGAAAAACGAAAGTTTTTTTTGATGTCATGGTCCAACATTCATAAAGATCAAAATTTCAGAATTTTTGTGATGGATCCAAAAATATCAAGAGATTTTATTTTGTTTAGATATAAAATAAATCAAAGAGGGATAAATAAATTAAAGTCTTGAAAACCTTGTTTTACAAAACTAGCATTTGTAAAATAAAAGAAAATGTTGCTTTTTCCATTAAGTATCGATTTTGGTTTTGTATTCCCAAAATATTTTGATTCACTTGCATGTTGTTTTTTGGATGGTTTTGGCATGAAAACCATACTTACAAAACATACAAGTGTGTGTGTGTGTGTGTGTTTATGTTGTCAAAAGTTTTTTTGATGGCATAGAAACATATAAACAAAGATTGATTTTATTTAAGTGCCAAAAGTGTATGTTTAAATCAATCTTTATCAAAATATGGCTTACAAGGATTTTGGCCCACCTTGTTTTGGTTCCTTTTGTGTTTGTATAGATCCGGTAACAAGTGCCTCTCTTGACCCATGTGATTGTGATGGTTGGTTAATATTCGATTTATTATTGGTTTGTAATAATTTGCGCGACTTGCATGTCGTTTCATTTATGCTATGTAAAAGTATTTGTAAAATAGCATAGAATAAAGTAAGAAATTATTTTCCAAAATTGTAAATCGAAGATGATGCAACTAAAGGAGGCAAGAGCTGAAAGCTGGAAATTGAGAGCTGGAAGCTGTCGCTGAAAGCTGTAAAATGAGAGCTGAAAGCTAGAAATTGAGAGCTGAAAAGCTGTCGCTGAAAGCTGGAAATTGTCGTTGATGCTGCAAAATTGTCGCTGAAGCTGAAGGCGGCCCATCCGCGCATCGTTGGTGATGGTGGTTTTAGTGGGAGCCGATTCTCGTCTCTTTGGTTGTGTCCCTAGATTGACCATGTTTATCCGTGTGTTGGCTCACCGGAAAACGCATAGGAATGGAGGCAATGTTACCGTTTTGCTTGTTGTGGTTGCTTTATTATTTTATGATTTTGTCTACGCCTTACATGCTAGAAAATTAATTTTAAAATAATTAAAGAATCACAAAGTTTCGTTAACGAGTTAACAAACTAACGAGCAAATGAATTTTAGCAAAAATATAAAAATTGTTTTAAAATGGTATAAAACAAAAAATTTGCTAAAAGAAAGTTAAAAAGTTTTAACTAGAAAAACACAAACCCGTTTTTTTAAAAGTAAATCAAACGCTACCCATGACTAAACACACATTTGAACTAACCATCTTTTCGGTGTGGGAAGTGCTAAAGCCAACACGTCGGTTAGACATTAGGGATGATGATGTGAAATTTACGAAACCCGAGAGTCTTGGGCCAGATGTCACGTGTTTTTCCATGGACGGTTTACAAGCTAGACTTGTGATCCGCGGCATACCCGTCACGAGAAAGGATTAGCTGAAGGGATTAAACATGCCAAATGACATAATGGATGTCAACGAATCCCGCAAGGATCTAAGAATTTCATAGAGAATGAAATTGGTAAAATGGTTACCTACCTAAATAACTTCTAGTTGCGATCCGCGGTATACCCGTCGTAGCTAAGAAGTGAAATATGGATCTTAGCCTTGTTAAGTAAAATTGTTTGTTTAAACGTTTGGGTAATTATTATTATAACAAGGATTATTTAATTCAGATCACTAAAATATTTTCTCTACTTTGATAGATGTCAAACAACAACACGAATTCATCGATTTCAAACTTTTGTCTGAAAGGGCTCCTCGAGAAGGACAAGCTCACGGGCTTGAACTTCATGGACTGGCTTCGCAACCTGAGAATCGTACTCAGGATGGAAAAGAAGCAGAGAGCCATTGAGGAACCCCTCCCTGAGGCACCACTAATCGGAGCATCTCGGGCGATTCGGGAAGAGTACAAAAAACGTCTGACCGAATCAACTCGGCCGCTTGCCTCATGTTAGCGACCATGGCACCTGATCTCCAAAAGGGTATGGAGAGCCTTGAGGCATATGACATGCTTAACCAACTAAGGGACATGTTCCAACAGCAGGCTAGGCAAAAACGCTTTGACACAGTCAGATCTCTGGTGGGCTGCAAAATGACCCCGAGAAGCAGTGTTTGTGTACACGTTCTAAAAATGAAATCGTACGTTGACCAGCTGGAGCGTCTTGGTTTTCTGTTGGTCCCGAAGGGTTATACAAGTTTGTAGAAGTGGAGGGGGGGTTGAATAGAAACACACGATTTTTACTTTCTAAATTGTTTATTGATAAATCAAAACAATTTACAACTTGTTGTGGAACAAGATTAAGGATTAACCTAATCTAAACAAGTTAAGAGCACTAAGTTTCTTGCACTAGAATAAAGACAGAAAGGAGATAAGGAAATTACGAATAATAACCTAACACACAGTAGTAAGGAAGAGGAAGATGGCCCAAGCACTTCATTTCTAAAGTAGGGTTCTTCTTATATACTGCACGCATTTAATGCATAGCAGTGTTACTTTGCACGTGGCAGCAGCTGAGTGGTTGCATGTTTTGACCTTTGTAGACTACCTTAGTAGCCGCATGGTGCACAGTGTAGAATCAGAGTTTGTTGTACGATTCTAGACAGAAGAGAGGTCCGTTCTGACATTTCGTACAAAGACGTGCAAGGGAGGTAAGACAATAGTACTTTGTAAGGAGACTTCATGATCAGCTTTCGTTGAATCAGTACTTTATCAGCGAATGATAAAGCTCAGCGATTGCTGAAGTCTTCTACTTGTTACTTCACGTTGAATGGACAATTCTGTGACTTCGCTGATATCCGCATCAGTTTATTAGTAGATTTGTCGCTGGTTCTTGGGCTTAATCTTCGACTTCAACGTAGAACCTTTGTTGACGTGAAACTTGTCTTCAGGGATCATAAGTAAACAACTAAACTATCAATGATCATCACAGAGACTGAACAGGCTCAGAACTACTGGATGAACAGTGTTCGCTGAATGTCTAATCTAAATAGCGAGAGTTCCTATCAGCGGTACAGTAAAGTCTTAGTACTTATCAGCGATAGTGAAACTCTAATACATATTGTTTACTTACAATTTTCACTAAGTGTTTAAGAGAGGGTCATTATCAAATCACTGAGGGTTTGGATCAACAATCTCCCCCTATTTGATTATGACATAGCAACAAAGAAAATTGCTAAGTATGAAAACATAAGGATAAAAAGAACTCATAAAATATTTGTCCCTTTTACTGTTTTCTGGGATCTTTTAAGTACTGATGGAGTAAAGTACATTCGCTGAAAATTTTCTTTTAACTTCGAATAAGATTACAGAGGGAAGTAGAAAAATTACAAGTACAGCAAATTTAAATTACAAGTACAAAAGAGGTAAGCTAATAAGGATAGAAGAAATACAAGGAAATCCTATCAGCCTTCAAGAGGTTCTTCCTTAATGAGAAGTTCATCAAGGGTCTTTGTTGTTGGGATCATCCAGTTAGGGACCGTTACTCCTTGATTTCTTCTTTCTTGTGCTTCTTTGAAGATCAGGGGCTTGAGATATCTTGCCTGAAGATCGCGTCTGAATTCACACCAATAGATGAGATCCCTGAGCTATTCAATGGGAGTGATGGGAAGCTCAGAGACACGTTGAAAATGTTGTCCTTCATCGTAGTCGAGAAAGAAGATACCATAAGGTTCGCTGATGACTTTACCAGGGACGAAACGTTCACCAGGTGGCAGAGAGGTATCCAGCGCTGAGAGACCAGGATCAGGACCAAGTACTTCAGCACGTGAAAAACCAATACCTGTTTCGTTCCGGATAGGAGGACCTGAATCTTATGGTTTGGACTTTTTCTTTGTAGATGCCCTTCTTTGTTGAGTCGCAAAAGGAGGAGGAGGAGGAGGAATATCCACAGCAGAAGAAACCAAGTCGATCTGAGAATTTATGATTTTCTCGACATGGATCTTATATTGTGAGGTAGATCGTTGAATGGCTATTCGCATCTCCAACCATTTAGAGAAATCGTACTTATTGATCGTAGCAGCGTAGATGTTTTCCTTAGTATCGTTTTCTCTGAATAGATCGACCTTAACAACTAGAACATCTATGGTCGATTTTCCTCTGATGAATACCTTGTGAATTTTGGCAGCCCGGTATCGATAGTGCAGTCTTTCTTTGCACCATTCCAAGGTAGAATCAGATACCTTGGTCTTTTCTTCAACGATCTTCTGGGCGTCTTCCCATAACTGACGTTGGACTTCGATGGGAGCTCTTTTCAGTTTGGGGTCATTCACCGATTCTTGGGCAAGCTGGATGGCGAGGGCCTTATCTTTTTCTTCAGCTTCCTTCTTTTCGGCGAGTAATCTTGTGGCTTTAAGATGATCAGCGAACTCTTTCTTTGATAACCTGTACTTTTTAGGAACAGGGACTTTGGAGCGAGGGAGGATGATTCGCTGATCCTCGAATTTCTTGATCATTTCTTCTCTCCTTTTCTGATCCTCTTCACTTAGCTTTTGAGGAGCTAAGGAAGGTCTTTTTTTGTGAGAGAGAAGTTGTTCTTCAGGTTCATCGGTCTCAGTGATTAAATCCAAGACCGGGATTATTTCTTCAGCTCTTGTGGCTGGGATTATTGTTGGTGCAGCAGTGGGGACTTCAGTTGGATCCTCAAATAGGGGAGGGGACTAGCTGACAAACTGGCTTTATCTGAAGAATGGCCAGATTGCCTTCTGCAGCGAGGCCTTTGTTTTTGCCTTTGTCAGCTTCAGACGCTGCAGGCTTTGTCTTGGTCGTCTCCCCTGAAGGTTCATTTATCGAAATCCATATCTCAGGGGCCTTCTTGGGCTTAACGAAGAAGAAGTCATCATCATCATCGTCATCATCATCATCTTTAGGGGATGATGATGGTTCTTCATCATCGATATCGATGGGTTCTTCGTCTTCAGCTTCTTCTTCTTCAGACTCGACCTCATCAGCGTAAGGTTCAGTCACATCAGCAACAACTTCCTTGTGTTGCTCTTCGAGTTGCTCCCCCTCAGATACAGAGGGAGGTTTCTCGGTTCCCTCAGCGTTTTCAACTCCCTGAGGTTGTGAAGCAGAAGTAGCAGCAGCATTTTCATTTTTCTCCCCCTCCGAATTATGGGGAAGATCTTCAGCTTTCTTCTCCCCCTCTTCCACATTATGAGTGGGGGAAAACACAGATTGATCATCAGCAGCAGTCATAGGATTACTGTCTTCCAGGCCAGTAAGTCCCATGAAGGTTTCAATCACAACTATTCTTGCTTCTAGGCCAGAAATAGTAGGACTGATCTTTTGGAGATCATCTCGATCGGCCTGAGTAAAGTGAGACTTTGGGGCATCCAGGCGATTAAGTATCTGCTGAAGGAGATCTTTGACCGTGGTGACCTCACCCTTAAGAGTACCAACCTCTGTCTTCAATGATTTGACTTCATTGGACAGAGTGGTGAAGTTTGTTGCCAGGGTGGTGTTGGTGAGGTTGAGATTGTTGATGTTTGTGGAAGTTTCAGCGAGAGTGGTAGCAAAAGTTCCTATACTGCCAACCACCTTCTCCATATCAGCTTTGGAGGCTTTTTCATCAACGACCTCGGTCAACTTTTTAAGGTTCTCTCCAGCGTCTGTAACCGCTGAAGAGTTTGTGGAGAGAGTGGTGTTGTAAGATTCCACCTTTGTTTCCAGGGCCTTCAGGGAAGTGTTGATATCCCCCAAATTAGGACCTGAAACAGTTATTAACTTATGAACAGAGGAAAGCTCAGAAGTTTGGGGTTTTGAGAGAAGATTTGGTTGAGTTATGTGTATACCTGCAGGTGGGTTTGCGAAGTTGTCGAAACCTCGTAAACTTGAGAAGTGTTCCATGTCATCGTCGAGAGTGCCTTGGCGCATGGAGGTGTCTGCAGATCCTAAGTTTGTCTCCATCATCGCATGTAGAGTATCGGCAGCTGAATCATGAATGATGACGGGTGTCCCTGAGAATGTTGGGAAAATTGGTGGAGTGTCCAAAGAATGAGTGGGAGGAGTGAAGGATGAGAAGATTGGTTGGGTGCGAGGTTCAGCGTTGGATCCGCTGACAATCACTTCAGTCTGTAGAGAGGCTGAAGGAGGTGGGTTCATTTCCAAGTTTATAACTTCAGCGTTTAGAGACACTGAAGCCGAGATGGAAGGGGTGGCTTGTTCAGCTGTGGCAGAGCGTACCACTGAACTATCCATCAGCTCTTCAAGATGAGCTGTGGAGTCTTCAGCATGTGAATGCTTGGAGGGTTGCTCCTTGGTTTTCTTGATCCTTTTGGAATCAAGATAGGAAGATGATTGTTTCCTTTTTTGAGAAGGAGTGGAGGGTGCAGCTTGGGTATCAGCAGTGGGGATTTCCGCTAAAGTAGCCGCAGAAGTAGAAGAATGAGGTTTAAGAAGAGATAAGGGAGTAGTAAGACGTACCTCGTTTGGCAGAGGCTTGAAGTCGAGCACCTTAGGGCCAACCTGAGAGAGTCTCAGATCACCCTCTTTTGGGTATTTGTCCCCAAGGCCAAGTTGAAAGATAGCACTGACGAATCGGGGATATGGAACCCATGACGGTCTATCAGCCATATCAACTCTGAACGCAAGGTCTTCATAGATGACTGAGGCCCAGTCAACATGGAGACCTATCAGCAATGCATAGCCCATTGCTTGCTGAGGTTGAGCAGCTTGATCAGAGGAGCCAGACTTCGCTGTCATGCAGCATATCAAGTGAGCGAAGATAAAGTTCATTTCGCTGGGCATTTTGGACTTCTTGATAAGGGTCAGTTTCTTCTCAATCTGCTTGTCCCTCCCTGTATCCCATGCGTAACCCATTGCATCAAAGAATGCAGTGATGGCTTCCCTATCAGCATGGTTTTTGTAGTTTGGGAGAGGGACAAAGGGTTTTTCTTTGGTGGCAGTGGGTAGGCTTAGTGTACATCGGATGATGGCAGGATTGGTTTTGGTTGTGCCAAATTTGGTGTCACAGAGAATGACATCAAGGAGTTTCTTAGGATCTTTGGATGAAGGAACCTGAGCTCATCTGGCAGTATACCAGAACTGAGATAGAAGGAAGGGCAGGGGGTACGAAGGAGTTTCACAGCATCATCCAGATGCATGACTTGATTTCGTGGAGGAAAATCAAAAATATCATAGAGATTGTTTGATTTTGAAAAATTTACTTCCTCAAGCGTGAACTTGACTTGAGGAGCTTTGGGAAGAGTCAGTTTCTCAGTAGCAGGTGATTTCTCAGCGGTAGGAGCAGAAGTAGAGGATGCCATTTATGTTTAACATATATAAACATGAAGAAGAGATAAAGAACAATGTATTAATGTGGAAAGATTTTCCAATAAGATGTTGTTGATTTTTGTCCATTTAATTCAGACCAAAGATGTCTTAATGAAGATTAGGGTTTTCTAGTTTTGACAAAAAGAGACAAGAACTAGTGAATGTCTTATTTTCCAGTTTCATTTAAAGATAAGGATTCTGGAAAAACATATGAAGAACAAGTTTAAGATTTTTGAGTTTTAAACTTGAAGAACAACTATGAAGGTTGTGTTCATAAAATCATGAAAGAAAATTATTTCATTTTAAAAAGTTCTTTTGTCTGATCTTGTAGTAACAATGAAGAAATCAAAAACAAGTTAGAAACAGGTAAATAATAAGAATATTAACCTTGTTGTCGAAGAAGGAGATGAACAGTTTTCTGGAAAAACTCGAGTTCAAAATGCAACAGTAATTTCCTGCTTAGAGAAGAAGATGTTCGCGTAAAGGAAAAATATAAACTCGAAGGGTTTATATAGTGAGAGTAGAGAGAGAAAAACTATGAGCGGGAAAGTTTTTCATCATGACACGGACACGTGTTTGCATTTGAATGGATGATAAACGAAACGTGCAAATGTGTGTCAGAAAAAGAACGTGCCAGGGTTTATCCGTTGTGATGATGTCACAAACGTCCTTTCATATTTTAAGATGTCTCTGAGGTTTTGAAAGCTCAGGGACATTTTGAAAATATGAAGCACTGAATAGAAATATCAGTGTTAGTTTTAGAAATTTCAAAGTATCGCTGTTAAGGAAGAAATATTCAGCGATGCAATTTGTTTTTGAAATCTTGCATTTATTTGCGAACGACAGCGAGTAAAGAGAGAACATACCTTGATATCAGCGAATCAACTTTGTTCAAAGAGAAGATGATAGAATGGGTTATATAAGTTGGTTTTATCCGGTCGCTGATCAAATGTGAACCGCTGAAGATTTTACTCTTCAAAGTTCAGCATTCCAAGCTCGCTGATGAGAAAGTTTAATCTTGTCTCATCAAGAGATTTGGTGAAAAGATCAGCTAACTGAAAATCAGTTGGGATAAAATGAAGTTCTATATCACCATTCATCACATGATCTCTGATAAAATGATACTTGATTTCGATATGTTTGGTCTTTGAGTGTAGTACTGGATTGTTGGCTATAGCGATGGCACTAGTGCTGTCGCAATAGATTGGAATTTTCGAGAGCTAAAGGTCATAGTCCAGTAGTTGATTTCTCATCCACAAGACCTGAGAACAACAGCTTCCAGCAGCTACATACTCAGCTTCAGCGGGGGAGGTGGATACCGAGTTTTTCTTTTTACTTGTCCAACTCACCAGCCTTCCGCCCAGGAGCCGACAGCCTCCTGTGGTGCTTTTCCTATCCAATTTGCAACCTGCAAAATCACTATCTGAATAGGCGATTAGATCAAACCCTGAATCTTTGGGATACCAAAGACCTAGGTTCAAACTTCCCTTAAGGTAACGAAAGATTCGCTTTACAGCGATCATATGAGATTCCTTAGGTTCAGCTTGATATCGTGCACACAAACAGGTTGCGTACATAATATCAGGTCGGCTAGCTGTAAGATACAAAAGAGAGCCGATCATCCCACGGTATGTCGTGACATTAACAGGTATTCCAGAAGAATCCTTGTTTAGTGTCAGCGGCGCTGCCATAGGGGTTTTCATAGCTGAACTCTGAGTTAAATCAAATTTCTTCAGCATATCTTTAACATACTATCCCTGATTAATGAAAGTTCCCTTTTCATTTTGTTTTATCTGAAGACCAAGGAAATATGTTAGCTCACCCATCATACTCATTTTATACTCTGCTTTCATTCTATCAGCGAAACGAGTACAAAGGTCAGGGTTAGTAGAACCAAATATAATGTCATCAACATATATCTGAACAAGAATAATATGACCTTTTACTTTCCTGAAGAATAGAGTCTTATCGATTTTACCACGCTCAACTTTTTCAATATGGAGATAAGTAGAGAGAGTGTCATACCATGCACGAGGAGCTTGCTTTAAGCCGTAAAGTGCCTTATCCAGTTTATAAACATAACCTGGATGCTTAGGATCTGAGAATCCTGGAGGTTGTTCCACATAGACTTCTTCATTCAGCTTTCCATTGAGAAACGCTGACTTAACATCCATTTGATAAACTTTGAAGTCTTTGTGTACAGCGTAGGCTAAGAATAGACGAATAGATTCTAGTCTTGCTACTGGAGCAAATGTTTCGTTGTAGTCTATACCTTCCTCTTGTCTGTATCCCTGAGAAACAAGACGAGCCTTGTTGCGGGTTACAGTTCCATGTTCGTCCAACTTGTTTCGATAGACCCATTTAGTGCCTATCACTGTCTTGTCAGTTGGTCTTCGAACAAGTTTCCAAACTTTGTTTCTTTCAAATTCGGTCAGCTCTTCTTGCATAGCGCTGACCCAGTTTGGATCTTGGCAGGTATCATCTGTTTTCTTTGGTTCAATCAGAGAAATAAAGTTAACAAATAAACAAATGTTACCTGCACTTCGACGAGTCTGAACACCAGCGTTTGGATCACCAAGTATTTGATCAATTGGGTGATTAATAGTCCATCGTTGAGCCGGAGCATGAGTCGCTGACTCAACCTGAACTGGAGGGGCTGAAGATGAGGCTTCAGCAACTTCTGGTATATCAGTCAAGAAAGGAGTAGGTGCAGATGTCATTACATTTACTGATTGCTGAGAAGTAGATGGAATGTCTGAGGTAGAAGCAGGAGTAGTGTTTAAAGGAATAGCTGAGACCCATGAAGTTTCAGCTTCACTAGTTTGCATGTTTGGGATGATAGTAGGGCCATCATCTTCAACAGTATGAGTATGAGGAGTGGGAATATCTTCTGAATCACCAAGATGTGAAAACATCCATTGATTCAGTTCTTCAGTGTCAGCAGAAGGTCGAGAATTTGCTGAACGGGATTCGTCAAAGGTGACGTGAATAGTTTCTTCAACAGTCTGTCTTCTTCGATTGAAGACTCTGAAGGCTTTGGAGACTGAGGAGTATCCAAGAAAGATTCCATCATCAGCCTTAGTATCAAACTTTCCAAGGGCATCTCTGTTGTTCAGTATGAAACACTGACATCCAAAGATGTGAAGAAAGCTAATTGAAGGCTTTCTCCCATGGAAAAGTTCATAGGCAGTTTTGTTGAATCTTTTGACTATCAGCGACCTGTTTTGCGTAAAACAAGCAGTGTTGACAGCTTCTGCCCAAAACTGAGTAGGCAGGTGAGAATCGCTGAGCATTGAACGTGCATCTTCAATGATAGTTCTATTTCGTCTTTCAGCGACTCCGTTTTGTTGCGGTTTTCTCACTGAAGAAAAGTTGTGAGAAATACCCTTACTCTCAAAGAAGGAATCAAGAGAACTGTTTTTAAATTCAGTCCCATGATCACTCCTTATTGAGCGAACGGTCAAGTTGTTCAGGACTTCCATTTTCCTGACAAAGGTGATGAGTTCTTCTGGGGTGTCACTCTTAGAACGGAGAATCATTACCCAGGTATAGCGAGAGAATTCATCAACTATGACCAGTGTATATTTCTTTCCAGCGATGGATTGTTTGTTAACAGGGCGAAACAAATCCATATAGAGAAGTTGTAGAGGAGATGACACTGAGGAGACTTGCTTTGATTTAAAGCTTGCTTTGGTCTGCTTCCCTTTCTCACACGCTGAACATAAGGACTCCTTGGCGTATGAGTGTTGAGGTAGACCAGTGACTAACTCTTTAGAAGAAAGAGTGTTCAGTGTCTTGAAGTTGAGATGGGAGAGCCTCTTATGCCATAACCAGTTGGCATCAGATGAGGCTTTTGAGAAGAACAGGAGTTCTCAGTGGTTGTTGAGTCCATCTTTATAACGTAAACATTTTCCAAACGATAACCTCTGAGAGCTATCTTCTCCTTTTTGTCAGCGACAAAGCAGGATTCCTTAGTAAAGATTACTTTGTTATCCATGTCGCAAAGCTGACTGATGCTTAGAAGATTATGCTTCAGCCCTTCAACATATGCGACTCTTCTGAAGGTTGTTGTACCATTAGAGCGTACACCAAACCCTCGGGTATGTCCTTTTCCGTTTCCACCGAAAGTTACAGAGGGACCCTTTTCTTCCTTATACTCAGTGAGCAGGTTCTTCTTACCAGTCATGTGTCTAGAGCATCCGCTATCGAGATACCAGATACCCTTCTTAACCTGCAGACAAAGGAAGATTAGTTTGACTTGGGCACCCATTTCATCATGTGTACACACTTGTCAGTGGAGGTAGATGGAATGGAAGGTTCAGCATTCTTCGCAGCATTTGAAGATTCAGCTTTATCAGTCTTCACTTTGGTTAATTTCTTAACCTCAGTGGTCTTCTTTGCCTTGGGAGCAATAATCTTCACCTTAGCTATTTCTTCAGCTTTGGTGGCTGTAGGGCACTTACTAGCAATATGATTTGTTAGTCCACAGTGATAACATTTCCTATAACTAAAAGTAGTTCTAGGACCATTTGCATGCTTAGCCGTTAGTTTTAAATGAGCAGGGCTAGCACAAAGTATACCTTTGGCATTTGAAATGAGAGGAACTTTCAGTTCTTTAGATTTCCTACCAGTTATATCCACTTTAAGTCTAGGAGTAGATCGCTGAATAAATCCAGGGATCTTGTTCTTAGAAGTAGAGGGATAAGTCACTGACGCTTTAGAAGCATTCAGCTTAGGTACACAAGTACACTTCTGAGGTTTTTGGTTGAAAGCAATTCCTTTACCTTTGTCTTTAGAGACTAAGGTAGGTTTTGGATAAATAATTTTCTCTTTACCTTTCGAAGTTAAGGTAGAGATTTTCTAGGGGATGGGAGGTTTTGAAGAGGAACACTGAGATGAGAAAGTGTCAGGGATTGAGGATACGAACATTCCAAAATTAAGCATGGAACGGTCAGTGGTTTGTTCTAGAGTATCAGCTTTGTAACCGAGACCACGTTTATCACTCAGGGGAACCTGAGACTTAATTATCTCAGTGATCTTTGTTGAGGAGTTATACCATCCATCAATAGTAGCTTTTTCAGCTTTTAATGCAGCGATAGCTTCTTCGCATTCGATTTTGACTAGCTGATTTAAATGAACTTGATCTTTAAAATCTTCTTCAATTTTAGAAAGTTTTTCTATTTGAAGGTGACAGTTTTTAAGCTGTTCAGCGAGGTCAAGGTTTTGATTTTCAATAACAGTTTTGCCATTCATGGCTTCATATAAACTTCTAGTCAAGAGATCGATCTTTCGAAGACTATCAGCTTCATCAATATTTAAAATATTGGTAAAAAAGGAAGGTGATACCTTAGTAGCAGAGGTTGAAGTAGAGGAAATGTCAGAATTTTCTTCCTCATCTTCAAGTTTGGCCATGAGACATAGATTGGCTTCATCATCATCTTCAGAGTCAGATGATTCTTCAGAGTCAGATGATTCTTCTTCGTCAGAGGCAGCCCAATCTTAGTCAGCCATCAGGCCTTTGCCTTTCTTCTTAAAGGTTTTCAGCTTTGAATACCTTTCTTTCAGCTTTTTGTATTTTTCATCTCTAGTCCTGGGAGTAAAGTTTTTCTTGGGAAAAGCTGAGGATCTAGAGACTTTCTTTGACCTGCACTCGCTAGAAAAATGTCCTATCTTTTCACAGTTATAGCAAGTAGCAGTAGCCTTATCAACAGGGGTTGATGATCTTGGCTTGTCAGTAATAGCAAGAGGTTTGTTCTTTCTGAAATTACTCTTTCTAGTAAATCTCCTGAACTTATTAGCCAGGAATGCCAGAGTTTCATCATCATCTGAAGCGTCAGAATCTGATGAACGTTCAGAGTTAGTTTCCAACTCAGTGACAGTGATAGTAGATCGCTGAGTGGAAGGTAACTCTGAGAGTAAAGCAACAGGGGTGATTTTGGAATCTTTTACAAGATTCTTCTTAAGATGACTCGATTGCTCATGATTAAGCATCGTGCCATATAAGGTAGAAAGAGTCATGGATTTTAGATCCTTTGATAGCTTGAGACACATTGAATAACTGTCCCAGCTTTCAGGTAAACATTCTAAGAACTTTGTCGGTACTTCAAAGTTAGAATATTCCTTACCAATGGTTTTTAGATCTATTATTAAGCAGTTAAAACGTTGGTGTACTTCAGAGAGAGATTCATTATTACCACAAATGAAGCTTTCGTACTGTCTTACCAGGTTGATCTTACGTAAGTCCTGGACTTCAGAAGTACCGTCATACTGAACACAAATTGTGTCCCACATGGCTTTAGAGGTCTTTAGGTTCATGACGGAATGGTAGACTTCGTCAGGAAGAGCCATGGAAAGAATGGATCTGGCTTTAGTGTCGAGAGCCACTTTCTTCTTATCTTCATCAGTCCACATATGAATTTCCTTGGGAACCAACCTTTCTGGAATAGCGGCTGGAACTTCAGGATCAATTCTTATAGGAATATATCGACCATTTTCGATGTAATAAGGTATAGTTGGGTCTACACCTTCTAAGAAGAGAATCATCCTATTTTTCCACAGATTAAAGTTATCTCTGGAGAATCTAGGGGGTTTTGCAAGAGAACCGTTGTCAATATAGTTTGTGTTTGTGTTGGTAGCCATTTTAAGAAATAGCAAGGAAGAAGAGATTAGTATAGATAAGATCTTGTTTATGAGTTTAAACAAATATGCTCTGATACCACTTGTTGGTCCCGAAGGGTTATACAAGTTTGTAGAAGGGGGGGGGGTTGAATACAAACACACGATTTTTACTTTCTAAATTATTTATTGATAAATCAAAACAATTTACAACTTGTTGCGGAACAAGATTAAGGATTAACCTAATCTAAACTAGTTAAGAACACTAGGTTTCTTGCACTAGAATAAAGACATAAAGGAATTAAGGAAATTACGAATAATAACCTAACACACAGTAGTAAGGAAGAAGAAGATGGCCCGAGCACTTCATTTCTGAAGTAGGGTTCTTCTTATATACTGCATGCATTTAATGCATAGCAGTGTTACTTTACACATGGCAGCAGCTGAGTGGTTGCATGTTTTGACCTTTGTAGACAACCTTAGTAGCCGCATGGTGCACAGTGTAGAATCATAGTTTGTTGTACGGTTCTAGACAGAAGGGAGGTCCGTTCTGACATTTCGTACGGAGACGTGCAAGGGAGGTAAGACAATAGTACTTTGTAAGGAGACTTCATGATCAGCTTTCGTTGAATCGGTACTTTATCAGCGAATGATAAAGCTCAGCGATTGCTGAAGTATTCTACTTGATACTTCACGTTGAATGGACAATTCTGTGACTTCGCTGATATCTGCATCAGTTCATTAGTAGATTTGTCGCTGGTTCTTGGGCTTAATCTTCGACTTCAGCGTAGAACCTTTGTTGACGTGAAACTTGTCTTCAGGGATCATAACTAAACAACTAAACTATCAGCGATCATCACAGAGACTGAACAGGCTCAGAACTACTGGATGAACAGTGTTCGCTGAATGTCTAATCTAAAGAGCGAGAGTTCCTATCAGCGGTACTGTAAAGTCTTAGTACTTATCAGCGATAGCGAAACTCTAATACATAATGTTTACTTACAATTTTCACTAAGTGTTTAAGAGAGGGTCATTATCAAATCACTGAGGGTTTGGATCAACATTTTCCCTTTAGTCAGGAGTTGGCCACGGATTTCATCCTAAACTCGCTGACTAGTTCATATGAATCGTTCATTCTGAACTGCAATATGAACAACATGGAGAAAACCATCATGGAGCTCCATGGCATGCTGAAGACTGGCGAGTCTAACGTGGCCAAAGCTAAACCTGCTGCTCCCGTGTTGGCCATCAGGGAATGAAGATTCAAGAAGAAGAAGCCAACCCCCCCCCCCCCCCCAAGGCAAGGGGAAGGAGAAAGTTGGTCAATCCAACTCTAAGCCCAAAGACAAGGGTAAGGGTAAGGCTGACTCTACGATTCCTCAAGCGAAAACTCCTGAGGATGCAACATGTTTCCACTGCAGGGAGAAAGGACACTGGAGGCGTATCTGTCCAAAATACCTGAAGGAGCTGAAAGAGCTCAAGGCCAAGGGTGTGGCCGAACCTTCAGGTATGTATATGATTGAACTCCACAGCACTTCTGCTTCTAATTCCTGGGTACTGGACACAGGATGTGGTACTCACATTTGTACTGATGTGCAGGGACTAAAACGAAGTAGGAAGCTAGGACACGAAGAGCTCGACCTAATCATGGGGAACAAGCATGTTGCTCTAGTTGATAGGATTGGGAATTATGAGCTTACTTTTGAATCTGGTCTGTCTGTGGTGTTATTGAATGTTTGCTACTCGGCCGAAATGGCCAGAAACATTATTTCTTTTAAAGCAGTGTATGATGATGGTTTTAATTATGTATTTGATGATGAATCAATTCTTGTGTTTAAAAACGAATTACTTTATTTTAAAGCTAGTCCTTGTAATGGGATTTATGAAACCAACATCAGCTTAAGAAACAATAATAGTTCAATCCTTAATGTTGATTCGACTTCATCCAAAAATGGTTTGGATAAGACGTATATGTGGCACTGTCGTCTTGGCCATATTAACAAGAAACGCATCGCCAAACTCCAAGCGGATGGGATTTTGGAATCATTTGATCAAACATCTTATGATGAATGTGAATCTTGTTTACTAGGGAAGATGACAAAAGCACCTTTCATAGGAAGCTGTGAACGGTGCAAAGATCTGTTGGACCTTATACACACTGATGTGTGTGGACCGTTCAGAACAGCTACAAGACACGGCGAAAGATACTTCGTCATATTTACTGATGATTTCAGTAGATATGGACACGTTTATTTGATTAAACGTAAGTCTGAAACCTTTGAGGTGTTTAAGACATTCCAGAACGAAGTGGAGAATCAACTAAACAAAAGGATTAAGATCCTCAGATCTGATAGAGGTCGTGAGTATCTTAGTCTAGAATTCAGCGATCATCTAAGAAATTGTGGGATTATCTCACAATTAACTCCACCCGGGACACCCCAACACAATGGTGTGTCCGAGAGGAGAAACCGAACATTGTTAGATATGGTTCGTTGCATGACGAGTCGCACTACGCTTCCAATCAGTTACTGGGGTTATGCCCCAGAGACTGCAACAAAAATCCTTAACCTCGTTCCAACCAAGAAGGTTTCCAAAACACCATCTGAAATATGGAGTGGTAGAGTTCCTTCACTAGCATATTTAAAAATTTGGGGTTGTGAGGCTTACGTTCGTCGTGAATCTCAAGACAAGTTAGAGCCCAGATCAGAGAAGTGTTATTTTGTTGGATATCCTACTGGATCTTTTGGATATTTTTTTTACAAAGTTTTTGTTGCTAGAAGGGCAGTCTTCCTAGAAAGGGAGCTAATGTCCAAAGAGGCCAGTAGGAACCCAATTGATCTTGCTGAAGTTCAAGAATCAACCAACATGGAATCCAATGTTGGCACTAGTTACCATCAAGAGGTTGTACAACCTCAATATGATGGAGAACCTGACATTCAGCCACCACCTGTTCGCAAGTCTGATAGAGTACTCCAGGCACCTGAAAGATATGGTTTACTCATTTTTATGGTGATGAGTCTCTGGTATATCTTGATGAACCTACCAGCTATCAGGAAGCCATGGCAGGCCCAGAGTCTGCTAAATGGAAGGAGGCTATGGAAAGCGAGATCCAATCCATGTATGATAATCAAGTTTGGGACTTGGTTGATCAAACGTCTGGCCTTAAAACAGTTGGGTGTAAATGGGTCTTCAAGAAGAAGACCAGCATGGATGGGAAACTACACACATACAAAGCTAGATTGGTGGTAAAGGGTTACACGCAAACTTATGATGTAGACTATGATGAAACTTTCTCATCAGTGGCAATGTTAAAATCTATTAGGATATTGATTGCCATAGCAGCATTTCATGATTATGAGATATGGCAAATGGACGTAAAACCGCCTTCCTTAATGGAAAGCTTACTGAGGATGTGTTTATGACAAAGTGTGAGGGTTTTGTACATCCTAAGAATCCCAATAGAGTGTGTAAGCTTCAGAAGTTCATTTATGGACTCAAGCAAGAATCTCGTAGCTGTAATCTTTATTTTGATGAGAAAATCAAGGAATTTGGTTTTTTCAGAAGTTAAGATGAACCATGCGTTTATGTCAGAAATAGTGGGAGTACCGTAGTCTTTCTTGTGTTGTATGTAGATGACATACTACTCGTGGGAAACGATATCCCAACACTGCAAAGTGTTAAAACTTGGCTAGGGAATTGTTTTTCCATGAAAGACATGGGAGATGTGGCATACATATTAGGCATCAAGATCTATAGAGATAGATCCAGGAAGCTCATTGGGTTAAGCCAAAGTACCTACATAGATAAGATCTTGAAGAAATTCAAGATGCAAGACTCCAAGAAGAGGTTCTTGCCTATGCAACATGGCATGGCACTAAGCAAGTCTCAGTGTCCAAATTCCGCTGAGGAATTAGATAGGATGAGTCGGGTTCCATATGCTTCGGTTGTGGGATCGATCATGTATGCCATGATTTGTACTAGGCCTGATGTATCATATTCCTTGAGCATGACGAGTAGATATCAGACCAACCCTGGCGAAGCTCATTGGATAGCAGTCAAGAACATTCTCAAGTACCTGCGAAGGACAAAGGACATGTTCTTGGTCTATGGTGGCCAGGAAGAGCTATGTATGAAAAGATACACATATGCTAGCTTCCAAACTGATAGAGATGATTCATGTTCGCAATCAGGATTCGTGTTTTTGCTAAACGGTGGAGCGGTCACTTGGAGAAGTTCCAAGCAGAACACTGTAGCAGATTCGACAACAGAGGCTGTGTTGATCCAAACCCTCAGTGATTTGATAATGACTCTCTGAGAAACACTTAGTGAAAATTGTAAGTAGACAATATGTATTAGAGTTTCACTATCGATGATAATTACTAAGACTGTTACAGTACTGCTGATAGGAACTCTCGTTATTTAATTTATACATTCAGCGATACTGTTCATCAGTGAGCCCCGAGTATGTTCAAGCCTCACTGATGATCGCTGATAAAATATGTTGTTTACTTATGATCCCTGAAGACAAGTTTCACGTCAACTATGTTCTACGCTGAAGTCGAAGATCAAGCCAAAGAACCAGCGACAAGTCTACTAATGAACTGATACGGATATCAGCGAAACCAAGACCTGTCCACTCAACGTGAAGTTTTAAGTAGAAGATTTTAGCGAACGCTGAACTTTATCACTCGTTGATAAAGATTTATTCAGCGAACGCTGATCATGAAGTCTTCCTCTACAAGTTAATTTTGTCTTATCCCCTTGCATGTCTCCGTACGATCTGTCAGAACGGACATCCCTTTTGTCCAGAATCGTACAACCAACTCTGATTCTACACTGTTCATCATGCGGCCACTAGGTTGTCTACTGAAGTCAAACCATGCAACCAACCAGAGGCTGCCACGTGTAAAGTTGTACTGTTGTGCATTAAATGTACGCAGTATATAAAGGAAACCCTACTTCATAAATGAAGATCTTGGCCGTTTCCTTCTTCTTACTATTCTGTGTTTTAGAATATTTCTCTTTAATATTCTTATTTTCCTTCTAACTTATTTCTAGTGCAAGAAATCTTAGTGATTCTCTTAACTTGTTTAGATTAGGTTTATTCCTTAATCTTGTTCCGCAACAAGTTGTAAATTGTTTTATTCATATCAATAAACAATTTAGAAAAGTAAAAATCGTGTGTTTGTATTCAACCCCCCCCCCCCTTCTACAAACTTGTATAACCCTTTCGGGACCAACAAGTGGTCTCAGAGCAGATTGTTTAATCCTATAACCAAGATCTTGCTTATACTAATTCCTTTTCTCTTCCTTACTATTTTCCATAATGGCTAACACCACAAACACAAACTACATTGACAATGGTTCTCTTGCAAAACCACCTAGATTTTCCAGAGATTACTTTAATATGTGGAAAAATAGGATGATGCTCTTCTTGGAAGGTGTAGACCCTACTATGCCTTATTACATCGAGAATGGTCCATATATCCCTGTTATGATTGATCCTGAAGTTCCAGGCACTGCTACTAGAGCTGCCATTCCTGAAAAAATCATTCCCAGGGAAGTTCACACTTGGACTGATGAAGACAAGAAGAAGGTGGCTATCGACACTAAAGCCAGATCTTTCATCTCTATGGCTCTTCCTGACAAAATCTACCATTCCGTCATGAACCTGAAAACCTCCAAAGCCATGTAGGACACAATATGTGTTCAATACGAAGGTACATCTGAAGTCCAGGACTCAAGAAAGATCAACCTGGAAAGACAATACGAAAGCTTCATTTATGGTAAGAATGAAACTCTCTCTGAAGTACATCAGCGGTTTAACTGTTTAATTATTGACCTAAAACCGTTGGTAAGGAATATTCTAACTTTCAGATACTGACAAAGTTTCTAGAATGTCTTCCTGAAAGCTGGGACAGTTTTTCAATGTGTCTCAAGCTATCAAAGGATCTAAAATCTATGACGCTCTCTACCTTATTTGGCACTATGCTCAATCATGAGCAGTCGTGTCATCTTAAAAAGAATCTTGTAAAAGATTCCAAAAGCACACCTGTTGCTTTACTCTAAGAGTCGCCTTCCACTCAACGATCAACTATCACTATCACTGAGTTGGAATCTAACTCTGATGACTCATCTGAAGCTGATCCTTCAGAAATGGGTGAGTCTCTGGCCCTCCTGACTAATTCTTTCATAAGATTCACCAGAAAGAGTAACTTCAGAAGAAACAAACCTCTCGCACTCACTGATAAGCCAAAATCATCAACCCCTGTTGATAAGGCTACAGCTACTTGCTATAATTGTGAAAAGATCGGTCATTTTGCTAGTGAATGCAGATCTAAGAAAGTCTTCACACCCTCATCTTCTTCCTACAAGAAATCCTCTAACCCCAGGGCTAGAGATGACAAATACGAGAAGCTGAAAGAAAAATATTCAAAGATGAAAAGATTTAAGAAGAAAGGCAAAGGATTGGTCGTTGACTTCGACTGGGTTGCCTCTGACACTGAAGAATCATCTGACTCTGAAGATGATGATGAGGCCAATCTCTGCCTCATGGCAAAAATAGAAGACGAGGAAGAAAATTCTGAAATTCCCTCTACTTTAACTTCTACCTCTAAGGTATCAACTTCCTTCTTTACTAATATTTCAGATATTAATGAAGCTGATAGTCTTCGGAAAATCGAACTTCTGACGGTAAATTTATATGATGCCATGAATGGCAAGACCATAGTTGAAAATGAAAACCTTGATCTAGCGGAACAGCTTATAAACTGTCACCTTCAAATAGAAAAGCTTTCGGAAATTGAAGAAGATTTAAAAGATCAGGTCCATATAAATCAAATAGTCAAAATCGAGCGTGAAGAAGTTATCGCTGCATTAAAAGCTGAAAAGGCTATTGTTGAAGGATGGTGTAAATCCTTAACAACGATCACTAAGATTATAAGGTCTCAGATTCCCCTGAGTGATAAAAGTGGACTCGGTTATAAAGCTGATATTCTAGAACCAACCACTGATCGTTCCATGCTCAAATTTGGAACGTTCGTATCCTCAGTCCCTGACACCTTCTCATCTCAGTGTTCGTTTTCTAAAAACCCCATCCCTGAGGAAAAACCTACCTTAATCTCTAGAGGTAAAGGAAAAGAAAAAGTTTTCAACCAAAAACCTCAGAAGGGTACCTTTGTACCTAAGCTGAATGCTTCTAAAGCATCAGCGACTTATCCCTCTACTTCTAAGAACAAGATCCCTGGATTTATTCAGCGATCTACTCCTAGAATCAGAGTGGATGTAATTGGTAAGAAATCTGAAGAACTGATTGTTTCTCCCATTTCCAATGCCAAAGGTATACTTGGTGCTGCCTCTGCTCATTTAAAAATCTCTACTAAGCATGCAAATGGTCCTAAGGCTACTTTTAGCTATAGGAAATGTTATCACTGTGGACATACCAATCATATTGCTAGTAAGTGCCCCACAGCCACCAAAGCTGAAAAGTTAGCTAAGGTGAAGATCAAATCCTCCAAGGCAAAGAAGACCAATCCTGGTACAAATCAGGTTAAGGTGAATCCTACCACTGAGGTTAAGAAATTAACCAAAGTGAAGACTAGTTCTGAAGCTGAATCTTCAAATGCTGCGAAGATTGCTGAACCTTCCACTTCCTCTACCACCACTAACAAGTGTGGGCCCATGGTGAAATGGGTGCCCAAATCAAACTAATCTTCCTTTGTTTGCAGGTTAAGATGGGTATCGGGTATCTCGATAGCGGATGCTCTAGACACATGACTGGAAAGAAAAACCTGCTCACTGAATATAAGGAAGAGAAGGGTCCCTCAGTGACCTTCGGTGGAAACGGAAAAGGCTATACCCAAGGGTTTGGTATACTCTCTAATGGTACAACAACCTTCAGAAGAGTTGCATATGTTGAAGGACTGAAGCACAATCTTCTTAGTATCAGTCAGCTATGTGACAAGGATAACAAAGTGATTTTCACTAAGGAATCCTGCTTTGTCACTGACAAAAAGGAGAAGATAGCTCTCAGCGGATACCGTATGGAAAATGTTTACGTTATAAACATGGACTCTACAACCACTGAGAACTCATGTTTCTTCTCAAAAGCCTCATCTGGTGTTAATTGGCTATGGCATAAGAGGCTCTCTCATCTAAACTTCACGACACTTAATACTCTTTCTTCTAAAGAGTTGGTTACTGGTCTACCTCAACACTCATACGCTAAGGAGTCTCTATGTTCAGCGTGTGAATAAGGGAAACAAACCAAGGCAAGCTTCAAATCTAAACAAGTTTTCTCAGTGTCATCTCCTCTACAACTTCTCCATATAGATTTGTTTGGCCCTGTTAACAAACAATCCATCGCTGGAAAGAAATATACATTGGTCATAGTTGATGAATTCTCTCTCTATACCTAGGTTATGTTTCTCCGTTCAAAGAGTGACACCCCTGAAGAACTCATCGCTTTTTTCAGGAAAATGGAAGTCCTGAATAACATGATCGTTCGCTCAATAAGGAGTGATCATGGGACTGAATTAAAAAACAGTTCCCTTGATTCCTTCTTTAAGAGCAAGGGCATTTCTCACAACTTTTCCTCAGTGAGAACACCTCAACAAAATGGAGTCGCTGAAAGAAGAAATCGAACTATCATCGAAGTTGCACGTTCAATGCTCAGCGATTCTCATCTACCTACTCAGTTTTGGGCAGAAGCTGTCAACACTGCTTGTTTTACTCAAAACAGGTCGCTGATTGTCAAAAGATTCAAGAAGCCAGCCTATGAACTTTTCCATGGGAGAAAGCCTTCAATTAGCTTTCTTCACATCTTTGGTTGTCAGTGTTTCATACTGAACAACAGAGATGCCCTTGGAAAGTTTGATCCTAAAGCTGATGATGGAATTTTTCTTGGATATTCTTCAGTCTCTAAAGCCTTCAGAGTCTTCAATCGAAGAAGACAAACTGTATAAGAAACAATCCACGTCACCTTTGACGAATCCCGTTCAGCGAACTCTAGACCTTCTGCTGATACTGAAGAACTGAATCAATGGATGTTTTCTCATCTTGGTGATTCAGAAGATGCTCCTATCCCTCAAACTCATACTCATACCGCTGAAGATGATGATCCTACTATCATCCCAAGTATGCAGACAAGTGAAGCTGAATCCTCATGGGTCTCAGTTGTTCCTCTCAACACTATGCCTGCTTCTGAACCTTCTATCTCAGACATACCATCTACTTCTCAGCAATCAGTGAATGAAATGACATTTGAACCTCTTCCTCTCTTGGCTGATATACTAGAAGTTGTTGAAGCCTCATCTTCACCTCCTCCAGAAGTTCAAATTGAGTCAGCGACTTATGCTCCGTCTCAGCGATGGACTATTAATCACCCTATTGATCAAATTCTTGGTGATCCAAACGCTGGTGTTCAGACTCGACGAAGTGCAGGTAACATTTGTTTATTTGTCAACTTTATTTCTCTGATTGAATCAAAGAAAACAGGTGATGCCCTTAGAGATCCAAACTGGGTCAGCGCTATGCAAGAAGAGCTGACAAAATTCAAAAGAAACAAAGTTTGGAAGCTCGTTCCACGACCATCCGATAAGTCAGTGATAGGAACTAAATGGGTCTATCGAAACAAGTTGGATGAACATGGAACTGTAACCCACAACAAGGCTCATTTTGTTGCTCAGGGGTACAGACAAGAGGAAGGTGTAGATTACGACGAAACATTCGCCCCAGTGGCAAGAGTAGAAGCCATTCGTCTATTCTTAGCTTACGTTGTACACAAAGACTTCAAGGTTTATCAAATGGATGTTAAATCAGCGTTCCTCAATGGAAAGCTGAACGAAGAAGTGTACGTGGAACAACCTCCAGGATTCTCAGATCCTAAGCATCCAGGTTATGTTTATAAACTGGATAAGGCACTTTATGGCTTAAAGCAAGCTCCTCGTGCATGGTATGACACTCTCTCTTCTTATCTCCATATTGAAAAAATTTGAGCGAGGTAAAATCGATAAAACTCTATTTTTCAGGAAAGTAAAAGGTCATATTATTCTTGTTCAAATATATGTCGATGATATTATATTTGGTTCCACTAACCCTAACTTATGTACTCGTTTTGCTAAAAGAATGAAAGTTGAATATAAAATGAGTATGATGGGTGAGCTAACCTATTTCCTTGGTCTTCAAATCAAGCAGAGTGAAAAAGGAACTTTCTTCACCAAGGAAAATATGTTAAAGATATGCTGAAAAAATTTGATTTAACTCAGAGCTCGGCTATGAAAACCCTTATGGCACTGCCGCTGACACTAAACAAGGATCCTTCAGGAAAACCTGTTAATGTCACAGCGTACCGTGGGATGATCGGCTCTCTTCTGTATCTTTCAGCTAGCTGGCCTGATATTATGTACGCAACCTATTTGTGTGCACGATATCAAGCTGAACCTAAGGAATCTCATTTGATCGCTGTAAAGCGAATTTTTTGATACCTTAAGGGTACTCCTAACTTAGGTCTTTGGTATCCCAAAGACTCAGGGTTTGATCTAATCGCCTATTCAGATAGTGATTTTACAGGTTGCAAATTGGATAGGAAAAGCACCACAGGAGGCTGTCAGCTCCTGGGTGGCAAGCTGGTGAGTTGGACAAGTAAAAAGCAAAACTCAGTGTCCACCTCAACCGCTGAATCTGAGTATGTAGCTGCTGGAAGCTGTTGTTCTCAGGTCTTGTGGATGAGAAATCAACTACTGGACTATGACCTTCAGCTCTCCAAAATTCCAATCTATTGCGACAGCACTAGTGCCATCGCTATAGCCAATAATCCAGTGCTACACTCAAAGACCAAACACATCGAAATCAGGTATCATATTATCAGAGATCATGTGATGAATGGAGATATAGAACTTCATTTTATTCCAACTGATTTTCAGTTAGTTGATCTGTTCACCAAACCTCTTGATGAGACAAGATTCAACTTTCTCATCAGCGAGCTTGGAATGCTGAACCTAGAAGAGTAAAATATTCAGCGGTTCACATTTGATCAGCAATTATAAAATGAACTTGTATAACCCTATTAATCACCTACTCTCTGAACAAAATTGATTCGCTGATATCAACGTATGTTCTCTCTTACTCGCTGACGTTCGCCTAATGAATGATAGATTTCAAAACAAATTGCATCGTTGAATATCTCTTCCTTTCTGTGATTCTTTTGAAATTCTAAAACTAACACTGATATTTCTAATCAGTGTTTCATGTTTTCAAAATGTCCCTGAGTTTTTCTAAAACCCTCAGATACATTCTAAAATGTGAAGGGACGTTTGTGACGTCATCACAACAGATAGACCATGGCACGCCTTCTCTCTGACACGTTCGCCCGTTTAGTTTCCTTGTCCAATCAAATTCAAGGGACGTGTCCGTGTCATCATGAAAACCTTTCCCGCTCATAGTTTTTCTCTCTCTACTCTCACTATATAAACCCTTCGAGTTTATATTTTTACCTTTTACGTGAACATCATCTCTCTCGAGCAAGAATCAACTGTTGCATTTGAACTTATATCTCCAGAAACTGTTCATCTTCATCTTCTTCAACACTAAAGGTTAATTTTCAAGGAAACAATCCTTATGCCCTCTTCAACTTTATTCCAAGGAAGAAGATCACACATCTGAATGACGCTGTCAATTTCCTCCAGACCTGTCCTCTGTCGAGAGCTCTGACCGTGACACCCCCTGCTCACAAACACCTTCTAGCTCAGTTCTGGTATACTGCCAGAAGAGCTCAAATGACCTCCACCAAAGACCCTAAGAAAAAGATCGATGTCATCCTCTTCGACACCGAACATGGTTCTGCCAAGATTACTCCCGGCTCTATCAGGTCTGTTCTTAACCTCCCTGGTAGTACAAAGGAAAAATGTTTTGTTCCTCTACCTGGCCCCAAGAACCCAGCTGATAGAGAAGCCCTCATTGCATTCTTTGATGCAATGCAGTATGTATGGGAAACAGGGAGAGACAAACTCCCTGAGAAGAAGTTAACCTCCATCAAAAAATCCAAAATGGCCAGCGAGATGAACTTCATCTTCGCTCATCTGATCAGCTGCATGACAGCTAAAGTTGGGTCAACTGACCAAGCATCCAAACCCCAACAGGCTATGGGGTACGCACTGCTGAAGGGCCTTCACATCGATTGGGCCAAAATCGTTTTCGACGATATGATGCTAAGAGTCGACGAACTGAAGAGACCAACGACTGTTCCATATCCCCGGTTTGTCAGCGCTCTCTTCCGACAAGGGCTCGAGGACAAATACCCGAAGGTGGGCGACCTGAAACTCTCACAGGTTAGCCCTAAGGTTCTCGACTACTCGCCCATGTCAAACGAGTTACGTCTCTCTACTCTCTTATCTCTTCTTAAACCTACTTCTTCTACTTCTACGGCTACCACATCGGCAGCGGTAATCCCAACCGCTGGTACCCAGGCCACAAAATCTACTCCTTATAGAAAAAGGAAAACTTCTGACATCCCACTTGGCACTCCTAAGCCCAAGACGTCCTCCAAGGAGCAACCCCCAAGCCTTCCCAGGCTGAAGACTCCACGACTCCCTCTCCACAAGAGCCGCTGGAAAGTTCCATGGTACGCTCTGCCACAGCGGCTGAAACCACCCCTTCAATACCCGTTTCAGCGTCTCTACACACTAAGCTTGTCTTGGAACACAACCTCCCTCCCTCAGTACCTCCAAGTACGGCGGAAGTATTCCTTGGCGATTCCAACGCTGAACCTGCTTCCCAATCCCTCTTCTCAACCTTTATTCCTCCCACTATTTCTTTGGTCACTCGACCTCTATTCCCCCTGTCTACAACAAACATCATCCTGAGTGATACATCTGTTGAAGCTCTACAGCGGATGATGGATCAAAACACAGGACCTGCGGGCACCTATATGCGTCAAGGCTCTCTGGAAGACGACAGGGAAAAATATTCAAGTTATCGACACTTGATGACTTCGTCAACCATCTCGCAGGTATACACAACACCTTAAACACTCCTCTCTCAAAATCCCCAACTTCTGAGCTTTCCTTTGTTCATAAGTTTTTATCTTCTACAGGTCCTAATTTGGGCGACATCAACACTTCGCTCAAGGATTTGTCTACAAAGGTGGAATCTCTCACCACTACTCTTTCCTCAAACTCTTCAGTGGTTACAAACGCTGGAGAGGCTCTCAAAACACTCACCACCGAGGTGAAAGGCAAAGCATCCAGTATTGATCTGGAAAATATGGAAGGGAGTCTTTCAAAAGTTGTTGAGACTCTTGCTGACAACTCCACCTCCATCAACACTCTGAACTCTACAAACAACACCCTCTCCACCAACTTTACCACCCTGTCGAACGAAGTCACATCATTGTCGACAGTTGTTGGAAATCTTTAGGGAGAGGTATCTACTATGAAGTCAGAGGTAAGCACTGTGAAAAATCTCCTGCAGCGAATCCTCGATCGCCTGGACGCCCCAACGTGTCCTCCCTCACACTTTACTCAGGCCGATCTAGAGACTCTTGAAAAGATCAACCCTGCTATTTCTGTTCTGGAAGACAGAATAGCAAGGGTGGAAACTTGCGTTGGGATCACTGGCCAAGAAGACAGTGACCCAAAGCATGCTGATGCTGCTGCTGTTGCTATTTCCTCCCCCATCCGTCATGTGGAAGAGGGGGAGAAGAAGACTCAAGAAGACCTTCCCCATAACTCTGAGGGGGAGGGTATTATTTCTACTACTGCTGAAAAACCTCAGGGAGATGAATACCCTGAGGGAACCGAGTTTTCCCAACACAACGATGAATCTAAGGGGTAGTAACTCGAAGAAGAACTGGAAGATATTGCAGTTCTTGTTCCTTCTGAGGACGAGGCTGAAGAAGAAGAAGAAGATGATGAAGACGTCGATATCGCTGATGATGAACCATCATCATCCCCTAAAGATGATGATGATGATGATGACGATGATGAAGATATGGATTACTCCTTCCAGCCCAGAAGGATCCCTGCTCTAAAAGGGGTGGTTATTAAAGAATCATCAGGGGAGGGGACCAAGAAAAAGCCTGCAGCGACTGAAGCAGACAAAGGCAAAAATAAAAGCCTCGCTGCAGAAGGCAATCTGACTATCTTTCAAAGAAAGCCAGTTTGCCAGGTACAATATATTTTCTTCCCTTACACTGCATCCCTCCTCTATCATTTCTCAACCTCAGTTCTCCTCTCCTTAAAACCTTTATACACTTAAACCTCATTCTTTCTCTATCTCTTCTCCCAAATGATCTTACTTAAACGATCGTTATGTTTCAGCTAGTCCTCTCCCCTGCTTGAGGATCCAGCTGAAGTTCCTCCAACTACATCAACAATAAATCCAGCTCCGAGTGCTGAAGAAATAATCCCAGTCTTAGACTTCGCTGAGACTGATGAACCTAAAGAAGAACTGCTCTCTCATAACAAACGACCTTCCTTGGATCCTCAACAGCTAAGTGAAGAAGAACTGAAAAGGAGAGAAGCAATGATCAAACAGCTTGAAGATCAGCGAATCATCTGTGGCCCTCGATACAAAATATCAAGAAAAGAAGTCGCTGAACACTTCAAAGCTGAAAAACAACTCGTCGATCGAAAGAGAGCTGAAGAAAGCTTACGCTATCGAGCTCGCTCAACGATCGGTGGAAGATCCTGCGCTGAAGAAGACTCCCATCGCTGTTCAACGTCAATTGTGGAAGGACGCCCAAAAGATCGTCGAGAAGAAGACCAAGGTATCTGACTCTACCCTGGTATGGTGCAAAGAAAGACTAAGTTATCGATATCGGGTTTCCAGAATCAACAAAGTGAACATCAGAGGAAGGATGTCAATAAACATTCCAGTTGTTGACGTCGACATTTACAGAGAAAATGGTAATAAGGAAACCATCTATGCTTCATCGATCAGCAAGTACGGTTTCTCTGAGTGGTTGGAGATACGAATAGCCATTCAGCGATCACGCTCAACCTTTAAAGACCATGTCGAGAAAGTTTTGAATAAACAGATCAACTTCGTTACATCTGCTGTGGATTTTTCTCCTCCTCCTCTTCCTCCTCCTGCTCATACTCAACGAAGAAGGCCTGTTGCAAAGAAAAAGATAATACCTTCAGACTCAGGCCCTCCTATCAGAAACAAAACCGGAATTGGCTTTTCACGCGAAGACGTTCTTGGCCCTGAACCTGATCTCTCAGTGCTTGATATCACTCTGCCCCCTGGTGAACGCTTTGTCCCTGGAAAAGTCTTAAGCGAACCTTATGGTATCTTCTTTAGAGACTATGATGGACGAGAATGCTTTTAACGCATCTCTGAGCTATGCATCACTCCTATCGAACAACTCAGGGATCTCGTCTATTGGTGCGGATTTAGAGAAGACCTTCTCGGACACTTTATGAAGCCCCTGATCTTTAAAGAAGCAAAGCGAAGACGAGATCTTGGAGAAAATGTCCCTAACTGAATGATCCCTACCACAAAATCCCTTGATGAACTTCTCATTAAGGATGAACCTATATAGCTGATAGGATTTCCTGTAATTCTTCTATCTTTATCAGCTTATATCTTTTGTACTTGTAAATTTTATTTGATGTACTTGTAATTTTTATACTTCCCTCTGTAACTTATACGAAGTTTAAAGAAAAATTTCAGCGAACGTACTTTACTCCATCAGTACTCAAAAGATCCCCGAAAATAGTAAATAGGACAAATATTTTATGAGTTCTATTTATCCTTATGTTTTCTTACTTAGCAATTTTGTTTTATTGCTATGTCATAATCAAATAGGGGGAGATTGTTGATCTAAACCCTCAATGATTTGATAATGACTCTCTGAGAAACACTTAGTGAAAATTGTAAGTTGACAATATGTATTAGAGTTTCACTATCACTGATAAGTACTAAGACTGTTACAGTACCGCTGATAGGAACTCTCGTTATTTAATTTATACATTCAGCGATATTGTTCATCAATGAGCCATGAGTATGTTCAAGCCTCAATGATGATCGCTGATAAAATATGTTGTTTACTTATGATCCCTGAAGACAAGTTTCACGTCAACTATGTTCTACGCTGAAGTCGAAGATCAAGCCAAAGAACCAGCGACAAGTCTACTAATGAATTGATGCAGATATCAGCGAAGCCAAGACCTGTTCACTCAACGTGAAGTTTCAAGTAGAAGATTTTAGCGAACGCTGAACTTTATCACTCGCTGATAAAGATTTATTCAGCAAACGCTGATCATGAAGTCTTCCTCTACAAGTTACTTTTGTCTTATCCCCTTGCACGTCTCCATACGATCTGTCAGAAGGGACATCCCTTTTGTCCAGAATCGTACAACCAACTCTGATTCTACATTGTTCATCATGCGGCCACTAGGTTGTCTACTGAAGTCAAACCATACAACCAACCAGAGGCTGCCACATGTAAAGTTGTACTGTTGTGCATTAAATGCATGCAATATATAAAGGAAACCCTACTTCAGAAATGAAGAGCTTGGCCATTTCCTTCTTCTTATTATTCTATGTGTTAGAATATTTCTCTTTAATATTCTTATTTTCCTTCTAACTTATTTCTAGTGCAAGAAATCTTAGTGATTCTCTTAACTTGTTTAGATTAGGTTTATTCCTTAATCTTGTTCCGCAACAAGTTGTAAATTGTTTGATTTATATCAATAAACAATTTAGAAAAGTAAAAATCGTGTGTTTGTATTCAACCCCCCCCCCCCCCCCCCCCCCTTTCTACAAACTTGTATAACCCTTTCGGGACAACAGGCTGAGTATATTGCAGTTAATGAGGCTGCAAAGGAAGCCATGTGGATGAAGAAGTTCATTAGGGATCTTGGCATAGTTCATACTATTCATGATCCCATAGAGATCTTCTATGACAACGAGGATGCAGTCATCTTGGCTAAAGAACCCAGGTCACACAAGCGTACGCGGCATATACTTAGGAAATTTCATTACGTTCGGAAGGTTGTTGAAGACAAGGACATTATCATTAGTAGAGTTGACTCAAGTAGGAACTTGGCTGATCCATTCACCAAGCCCTTGCCTCAGACCAAGCATGATACTCATACCAGGTATATAGGCATTAGGGTTGTTAGCGATTTAGCTTGACTATATATTTTAGTTGATCTGAGATTTTGGAACTTAAACAGTTTACATTTGCATATGACATGATGATTATTATGTTGAGATCATAGTATGTGCTTGGAGCAATCATTTCATTGGTGTATCACTGTGTTCTATTTTGCATGTTTATAAACATCCTTTGAATACTAGTTTATTCAAAAATCTGCATAGTCGTTTATTCTCCAAAGGAAGGGTAATAAATTAAGACTGATATGAGGTGTGAGTTGATTATCCATAGAGATGGATATAGCATTGGATGCAACTACACTCATGTGAACTTGATAGAGATCAAGTTTTGGAGCGACCAACACTTAGAGATTACTTCATGGTTTCTGTCACAAATAATTCTAAGATGGTAATATCTTTTATCCTAGAGTGGAGATACATGAGACTCCTGACACGAAGTCGGTTATGTTTTGACCATTCTCCAACGTTGTCCGTAACTGGCAGCTATAAAGGGACTGATAAAATGTAACAAGACTAGTGGGGTGGAGTATGTAGTCAAAGCAATTTGTTCCTTTTGCCTCATGGTAAAAGTGATATCCTTGGGGCCCTCAATGATTTGGTGCTGACACTAGGGGTGCTCACGGGTTGGTTGATCGGGTTGAAGGCATTTCGACACATCAACCCAATGTTGGCGGTTTGAAAAAATTTCAACCCAACCCAACCCAAACAAAGGTACAACCCAACCCAACCCAACCTGTTCGGGTTGGTCGGGTTGTGTTTAAACAAGGTAAAATCAAAATTAAAAACATAAAAATAAAGAAAACATGTCTTTAAAATACAACCGATGATTCAGACAATATTTAGATACTACATATAAAAATGTCTAAACCAAATATGATCAAATAACTTGACGTCTCCATTTTGCATATTTCTTAAATCTTAAACATATCGACATATCGCCTTCAACTGTTTTCTCAATTTGCATATATATGTTAATATTTACTATATATATAGAGAGAGAGAGATGGATAAAAGATTGAATATATATATATATATATAGGATACGTAAAGGTGTACTGTCTAATGTACATATTAGTAAACACTTAACGATCATATTAAATTCAAGAAATAAAAGTAGATCGGGTTCATCGGGTTGGGTTGGGTTCAAATTCTCGTAACCCGATATCAACCCAATACATACGGTTTGAAAATTTTACAACTCGATTGGACATCGGGTTTCTTCGGGTTGGGTTATTTCACGTCGGGTTGGGTTGGGTTGATCGGGTTGGTCGGGTTTTTGAGCACCCCTAACTGACACTTAAATGTATGGCATACTAAGACTGAATTGATATTGGATCAATTTTGCATTCTACTTTAGGTCACCACAAATCTCTATTGAGAAACATAATATTGAATGATTTGAAGATTGACACTATACCATGTCTCGCGTTCATACGGATATCTAGAACAAAAGGATATTTGATCACTTGCCTATAGGACTGTTTCATACCTTCGGGTTTTTTATTACAAAAATAGTGTCCTAGATGACACACCTATGCCACTATATAGTTATTATGTCAAGTGCAAGTGGGAGTGGGAGTCTGTTGGAGATATGCCCATTGACACAAAATAATTAATTATTGGCATTATCCTATTCGGTCGCACACAAAGTCCAAACTAAAATTGCAAGAATTATATGGTTAAGGGGAAAGTTTGTTAAACATCGTGAGTGATGGTTTAACTAAAAAATAGAGGAATTTTGAGGGACCAATGTTGTAAAATGGAGATTGCTTGTTAGACACAAAAGCAATATGTCATTAAATATATTTATGACTACACTTCATCTCATTCATTATTATTTAGAATAGCCCATCTCTCTCCTCTCTCTCCTTAACCCTTCGGCCAAAAAACGCACACAAGGGTCTGTGTGTTAAATGCAAAAGAAAAGTTAGTTTTTCTTTCATAAAAGTTTTGGAAAAGAAAGAAAACTCTTGCAAAGAACTTGGAGCTTTGGGTGTGAACTAGATAGAGGGATTCTCCTTTGAATCCTCCAAAGTCATCAAGGGTATGTTTACTTATATTCATCTCATTTTAAGTTGTTATTTTTCTTTGTACAATGGATCCTCTCTTAGAAGAAGAAGTTCGGTTTTATAATTATAAGCTTCCGTTGCATGTTTATGTTTGGCAAGGCCTCTTCTTCCAACAGTAACAACGAATGGTTTAGGTGAGTTTGTATTGTTTGCAACTTTAGAAGATTTGCAAAAGATTATACACACACATATATATATATATATATATATAGGCGAAATATCATTTGCAAACCATCCTGATCATGTAAACTTTGCAAACCAACCATAGCCCTTAGATCTAATCAATTTTATTAGTATTAAATATAATTAAAAAGGATAGATTAGTAATTGGCAAATTGTTCCGATTATAATTAATGATTTAATAATCCCGGTTTGTTTGGTAACTGCCGGTTTTTGTGGGATTCCGGTTTCCTTAATGATTTCAGTTTTGGTTTTTATTTTGTAATCAGTAATGTGCATCTTCTTCTCCATTAAACCATTGACGCCGACATCATCTTATCTCCATTAAACCGTTCACGCCGACATCGTCTGTGTTTGTTCTAATCAGTGGAAGATTCATACTCTATGAATGAGGAGTTTGTCAATGATGTGTTTGGATCTTGTTCCCGTGTTCGTGATGAAGAACCGTTATTCATCGAAGCCGATTCCGTCGAGTCACCCTTGAAAACACAGTTTGGCGTGAAGAAAATTAACGCAAAAAATCCGATTGCTCCGAATGATGGTACCGAATAGAGTTTTTTTGTTTTTAATTTTATGTATTTCTTGTTATCGACATCTTGTATAATTTTCTGGTTATGGTACCTTCACCGTTTACAGTTTTTTATGTTGTTATTTTTCGGTGGTCAAACTGAAACGTTTGACACACGCCTATTAAATTAGTCAATGTAAATTTCTAGGTTTTAATCATTATAAATGCTTTCTAAGTTTCTTATTCTTATGTTTTAGGTCTTTATTAATCCATTATGTTGTTAGTATTATTTATTTATGGTCAGGTTTTTTTAAAGGTGTTGCGGTGAATCATGATTGAATCCGAACCAATTAATTAATATGCTATTTATGTTATTTGATTGGGTTCTTCATTCACTTTATAGTTAATTGACATGATTGTGTTAAGTATTCATTTTATTTGTTCTTGTCTAGATAATGATGATGATGATGAGATTCGAAAAGTCGTTGATGAGTCCAAGTATTTCATGCCTGCTGTTTCTAGTGAATGCACACCTAAGATTGGTGATTTTTTCAGTAATTACATATCTGCCGAGAGGTGTTATATGAATTATGCTGAAAAATCAGGGTTTGATGTTATGCTTTCTAACAAAAAAATTAATAGGCTTGGTCGAATTACAACTAGGTATCTTGTTTGTAGCAAACAAGGTATCCCTACGCCAAGGATTTTTGATTCACTATAATTTCGTTCCGGTTCTCGCAAAAATGTAATACGAATTTAAAAAAGACTGGTTGTAAGGCATGTTTTAAAGTCCAATTGTGAAGGAAAGAAATAGGTACGAGGTTTATAAGTTTGTAGAGTGGCATAACCATATCCTTTTAAGTGAGGAAGAGATGATATTTTCACGGACTAATAGGACACTTTCTTATGCCGAGCAAAAGAATGTGTTTCATTCATGTAGTCAAAAGGTTGGTGTAACCAAAGGTCATAGAATTCGTAACGCATTGATCGGTGGTGTTCGAAAATCTGTTGGAACTGTAAGGGATTATCAGAATTATAGGCGTGACATGAATACCTTTTTTGGCAATAAGGATGCCCAAATGCTAATCAACACCATGACTAGTAGGCAACAAATATGTCCGGATTATTTTTTCGAGTACAAAGTCGATGGTAAAGAGCTTTTTGCTATTTTTGGGCGGATGGAACTGCACGCATGTTCCACATAATGAAGAAAGCCATCCTTGAAGTATATCCGGAAAGCAGACATCGATTGTGCATGTGCCACATAATGAAGAAGGTTGATGATAAGGTATGCTTTTTATATTTTTTGGTTTTAACTTGGTGTGTTCAGATTCATTTTTTTTATTATTAGTAGTCAATGATTAAAATTCAAACTTTAATCATTTAATATTTGTAGATTAGCGTTTACTTGAAGCATAAGACTTCCTTTAAAGTGGAGTTGAATAAATTTGTATGAGATGTCAATTTGGAACCGAGTGTTTTTTACGCTTTTTGGAATGAGTTGATGGAACGGTATTCATTGGTTGGTGATTCATGGTTTGAGGAGATGTTCAATATTAGAGAATCTTGGATTCCGGCATACTTCAAATATTTTTCTATGTCGGGTTGATGAAAACAACATCTCGTTCTGAGAGTATAAATGCATTTTTTAATGTTTTTCATGCTTTTCACCATGACCTTATGTTGTTTCTTCATTCCTTTGACAATGCAATTGATACTCAACGAAAAGGGCATGCTGCTGAAGAAGTTAAGATGAAATCGAATGTTCCTCGCATGGTTACTCTAAGTAAGCTTGAAGAGAATGTTGCATTGGTTTACTCGCGTACAATTTTTTTCGATTTGCAGGAAGAGTTAAGCCAAGCTATGAATTCATGCATTTAGGATGGGTTTGTTGTTGTTGGTGGTACAAAGGTTTACACAATTACTGAAGAAATTCGAGGTTACGAGGAGGAAACAAAATTCACGGTAAAAATCATTATTATGATTCAAGTATCGTTATTTTTTTTATATTATAGTTGTATGATCATTGTTTTTTTTAGGTGGTTCGTGATTTTGCTCTCGACACTATTGAATGCTCTTGCAATTTGTTTGTGCGTAATGGTATTTTGTGTCGTCACGTATTGAAGGTTTTGGTTAATGAGAAAGTGAAAACAATCCCGGATCATTATTTGCTTCGTCGTTGGAGATGTGATTTAATCCCGGTGCAATGGTTACTGGCCAAAGTTCGATATGGTGAGGTCGATGCCGAAGTCGAGAAGTTAATGAGTGATGTGTATAAATTGGTGGAGGTGGTTGTTGAGCGTTTGAGGAATGAGTGCGGCCAAAGTTTATAGTGTCGAAGTTTATCCTCCGGCTGGTGTTCGTAATAAGGGGTGTGGTATGTCGCAAGTGTGGTCAAAAGGCAAGGCATGATTCTCGAAATTGTCCTTATGCATGATTTTATGTTTTTTGAATAGTTTGTTTTGGTTTATTAATTATTTATGTTTAAGCAGATTACTTGGATGATTTATGGTTTATAGTTACAAGATTTTTTTAGCAGGATAAATGATTGTTTGTTATAATTAACATATTGATTCAGTGTCTTGTTGCATTAAGGGTAAATAAAATTGGCTTATGTGTGTATGTTATTTAATATGTTAAGGGTAATTAAATTTCTTCTAAAAGCACAAATCATCATTACACGATGCCATCTCCAAGAAATGGCCGCCTATTGCATTGTTTATTGTGTTTCTTCTTATCGATGCCATCGTTACTATTATTTTGGCATTATAAAAACACTCCACTATCTCTTCCATTTCAAACCCAACCATTGCTAAGAAACCCTAAGGTAGCGTTTGGTACGCAGACTGGATGGGACGGGACGGGATGAGATGGGACGGTACTGGACTGGAGAAGATAATTTTAATCTAGGTTACGTTGGAAAAAAAGAGTATTTAGTAATCTTATGTTTTAGTCCCATGTTGTTCCACCTATTTTGGTGGAACAACAAATCTTAAGTTTTGTCCCATGAAAACTTGTTTTTGTCCCATGTTATCCCATCTGATTTTTGTCCCATGGCACACCAAACATGGGACTATTTTTTTGTCCCGTCCCGTCCCATCCAGTATGCGTACCAAACGCACCCTAAAATTGCTTTTTCGGACAAACTCATGTCAATGTCTCCGTCGTCTGAATCAAACGCAGATGAAGGTGTGTGCCCGCGGTCGTTCATCAAGATTCTTCTTGGCCATCACATGAGGCTTCTACGAGACATACATGACCTTCAAAAGAAGTTGAAACAGCTTCGTATGGTTCATAAGGATGTTGTCGAGAAGTACGACAAGTCTGTCGAATATGTGTTGGCCTCCTTGGCAGAGATTCAGTCCCTGAAATCTACTCTGAGGGGAATCAACGATACATGCACTTGTAGGGTGTTACACATTAGATAATAGAGATAATAGTTGGTAGGTCAATTAGTCAACTGTGGGGGGTTGGTCAAATTAGTCAATAAATGAAGTTAATTGGTTTTAGAAGTATAAATAGAAGGAAGGGGGAGTCGATTAGGCCAGTCTGTGGAGAGACTGGCCTCTCGAAAGCCAGAACCCTAAGCCATTCAATTTTACCCATTAATCAGTCGATTACATTTGCAATCCCATCCCATGTCTCTTGGTGCTCAACATAGGGCTGTGGAAATGTTCAATGTTCCATAGATCTAAGATCATCCAAGTGTTAACCCCATTTCTTCCTTCTTGTCTAGGTTTTTGGTAAATCATCGATGAATACGATGTAAGGTTTGGTTTTGTGAATGTGGTATATGCATTCGTAGATTAGGAAAAAAATGGGGTTTGGGTTTTTGTTGAAATCAGGGGTTGCACTTGTCAATGTTTGATCTAACTTGTGTATTTAAATGAAAACTAATGTCAATATTATGATATTTAACTTTGTAGTCTTCATGTTTCCGATAAAATCACATTTGTTAGCCAGTTTGGGCATGTGGTGAATGGGTTATAATTTATCTATATCATCGACTGTTCATGATGTTTGTAATGCATGATTTTATTAAAGCTTAAAATTAAATGTTAGTTTATATATATATAGGTTTGATATTAGTTTTTTTAGTTTTGTAATATGGGTTTAAAATATCAGATGTTGTTATTTGAAAATGATTTTACAAAGGCTAAGGAGTTTGGTATTGTAAATTTTTTTGGTTAAATTCATGCTTTGCCTGCTTAACAAAACCTATAAGCAAACCTTCTGGTATTTTATGTCAATGAAATTACATATTCATATTTAGATCTATGATATAAATCATATCATTATTTTTACAGTAAGTTTATTAGCTATGTTCATTATTTTATAAAAAAACTTGAATCCTTTACGTGAGTATCCACATTTATTGAAAGTTAATGGCTAACATATGACTTCAGACATCAATTTTAGTTTCAAACAATCATTTTTTTTTTATAAAAATACTTTATAGTAAAATATGATTGAAAATTCTATGTATGATAAGTTATATAATATTCACAGTTAGAATATTATACTCTTATTGCATGGAAATGAATTGGTAAACACCAATAACACCAAACTAGTTTAAAATATAAAATAACTTAAAATATCAATCCAGTAATAAAACCCTCGTAAACTAAGCAAATGTTTCAAAAACAGAAACGTACAGCCCATTGAACTTCAAGTATCAAAGCTTTCAACTAATCATCAACGTTAAAACCATAACTAACGTAATTTTTATCAAATCATAATCAGTGTGCTCAACCGTTAGGTGAGACGTTCCCAACGACTGTCATATGTGGTTCATAAGCTCATCATTCATCGTGTAGAATCTGTTCACTTCCTTCACCATCGCATCCTTTAAAAGGTTATTTGGGTGTAGAGTAAAGCTTTGACACATACTTTTTCGTTAGTTCTTCAACTTGAGAATGTTGCTTTTGACTTTTGTCTGCTAAACCGCATTTCCATTTGGTGTCTCCCATGAATGTCTCCATATGTCGCATGGTGAACACTGCACTGTCATATGAATTGAAAGTAGTCTGCGAATCCATGCTCAACCTTTCCTGCTTAACTCCTTTAAAAACCTTTGCAAAAGGATGTCCCACAACAATCAAATGTTGTCCCATTACCTTTTGCTGAAAATTTAATTTTATAGCAGGTTATATCTTAGTTACTTTCATAGATTTAATTAGGTAAAGTTATAAAATTCATGAAAACGTACCAAAATTTCCGGCAAGTAAGAGTACTTCCTTACAATCATGTCATTAGACATTTCCTTCCATTTGCGATTGTCGAGTATTGTGAATGATGGATTTTTCAGGTTCATCGCAATTAAATAGTAGAAGCACCCGTCAATCAGTGGAAAGAACACCTGCAAGTTACGTGTGCGTTACTCTTACATATAAGCTAATTAAACTAATTAATAGGGGTTGCATATAAACCTTATGCACGTACCAAATCAAAATCTTTCATACTAATCACAGCTTTATTATTCCTCGTCGCGCTTGATATGCTTTTTATGAATATGTCATAATGAGTCTTCAAATCAAGGCATCTTGTACTCAAAACTGGGTCCGACTGTGACAACGAATATGTATTTAATTTCCTTATATAATTGTAGAGTTTAACTTTTTTACGTGTTAGGAAATTGTTTGATGAAAGTTTGGTTTTCTTACCATAACATCGATCTTGAATAAATAACGTCTCAATGAATCACGATTTCGGAAGCGTTCTTCGTAGTTTAGGATTGATGCCCACGCGTTGATTACTGCTCGATCGATGTGTGACAAATCATTTGACTTAAAGACGTTGTCGCTAAAAAAAGTAGGTACGATTGCCGTTAGTTTAATTTCATGAAAACATCTTTAACAATTTAAATTTAGTTATTAATGATACTTACAATTTGCTCCCAAACATAGCTGTTGTCCATTCATGCACTTTCTTGTCCTCGGTTGAAACATTAAAGTCGACCACTCGGTTATAATATGGCGACTTTAGATGTTCTCCGGGTTTGACTGTCCTCCTTGTTGTTCTAGGACGTAGATTTGCATCCTCATGTTGTTCATCGTTGTTTGTTCCGGTATGACCATGAATACTAACAGTCTCTTCCTTTTTTGGATCAAGCATACCACTGTTTGTGATTGGCAAATCTGCTAGGGGCTTTGTGTCATCATTTGGAACCATTCGGATAGGATATGGATCCTTTATTGGGCTAAATCCAATATCGAAATCAGGTGCATCATCGTCGTTGCTCTCCTCAATCAGGTTTCCTTTACCCTTGCTGTCAAGTGTTATGTTTCCAGATCTCCCAGCTTGCATGCCTATATTTTGATTACCAATCTTCATCGGGCTCTCTCTCAGATCAAAAGCTACAGGTTTCTTGATGTTCAATGATTTTTTTGCTTTCGAGCGCTCCACCGATAGACGCATTGACTCGTCAACCTCGCCTACAAAAGTTGGGCTTTCCCATAGCTGACTATATGGGTCTTCCACAACTTGGCTAAGAACTATAGTCGTGCATGTTGTTGCGCAATCATTCTCACTTGTTGTTGTTGTTTGATATTTTGGTGTGGGTGATGTCTTGAATATAGATTTCAATTCAGACTGCATACTCAGAAATGATTCCTTTCTGGGAACTTTAGCATTGCAACTGATATATCGTATTCAGTTGCCTTCCTAATAGCTTTGATTCGATCGATTCTCCTCCGGATTGAGTGAATGAACACCTTTTTATTGCAAGAGAAATTGTTAATAAATATATTCATTTGTTATAAGTAGTAATATCGATTTAAAAAAACTTACATCTTTTGATGAGTTGGGATCGAATTGCTTCTCCGGGTCATCCATTTCCTTACATGGATCGTTCTCATTCATCTTACTCTTTAATGGCAGCAAACCAAATCCTCCGTCTTCTAATTCTGTTTCCTGTCTTTTCATCAGCTGAAGTATGTCCCAGATGCACAATGTTGGTGAGCCTTTCGCGACTTCGACTCGGGTGCTGAAGGTTGAATGCACATAAAGTAACTACGAAAACAATACACAATTGTAAATCATGGTCATTTTCTTTTATTTAGGTTAATTCATGTATTTTATAAAATCACATATTTTTATCGTTAGGTTCGTTAGTGGATCGGAGTAGAAGCACATAGCATTGTCTTGTCTCCAGTATTGCTTGTTTCCCTTTACTTTGTCGTAAATGAATTTGCACCGGTCTATCTTCGACGTCATGTCTTCATTTCGTATCTTTACGAGGAATTGCAAGTTACATGTACCCATACTTGTTGATCCAAACCCTTTAGTGTTTTGATAATGATTCTTAGAATTACTTAGTGAAACTTATAAGTAAACCATATGTATCAGTGTTTCACCATCTAAGAAAATATACTAAGTCTGTTTAGTATCGCTGATGGAAACATGCGTTCTTTAATTCATACTTCAGCGAAAACTGTACATCAGCGAGACCTGAGCCTGTTCAGTCTTGCTGATGATCGCTGAATGCTTATCATGTAATTATTTGCTTATGATCCTTGAAGACAAGATTCACGACAACTGAGTTCAAAGTTGAAATCGAAAACCAAGCTGACGAACGAGTGACTAAGTCTACTAGTGACCTGATACGGATATCAGTGAAGCCAAGACTTGTCCATTTCACGCAAAGTTTCAAGTAGAAGAATTCAGCGAGAGCTGAACTTTATCATTCGCTGATAAAGATCAATTCAACGATCGTTGATCATGAAGCATGTTCTACAAGTTACTTTTGTCTTATCTCCTTGCACACTTTTGTACGATTTGTCAGAAAGACATCCTTTTGTCCAGGATCGTACAAACCACTCTGCCAACTACACTGTTCATCATGCGGCCACTATGTTGTTTGCTAAAGTCAAATCCATGCAACCAACCAGACGCTGCCACGTGTAAAGTTGTACTGACTTGCATTAAATGCATGCAGTATAAATAGAAACACTACTTCATTTCTGAAGTGTTTTCCTTTCCTTCGCTGAACTACTTAGTGCCAAGAAAATCTCTCTTTAGGTTTTCTTATTTATTCTCTATCTTTTCTAGTGCAAGAAATCTGTGTGATTCTGTTAGTTTGTTTAGATTAGCTTTTATACTTGATCTTATTCCGCAACAAACTGTAAATTGTTTGATTATATCAATAAACAATTTTAAAGCTAAAAAACTTGTGTTTGCATTCAAACCCCCCTTCTACAAACTTGTATAACCCTTCGGGACCAACAAGTGGTATCAGAGCATATTGTTTAATCCCATAAACAAGATCTTGCTTATACTATCTCTTCCTTGCTATTTCTTCAATATGGCAAACAACACAAACACTAATTACATAGATAATGGCTCTCTTGCCAAACCTCCTCAATTTAACAAAGATAACTTCAGTCTTTGGAAAAATCGAATGATGCTTTTCTTGGAAGGTATAGATCCCACTATACCTTACTACGTTGAAAATGGACCATATATTTCTCATGTGATTCATGGTGCTGTTCCAGCCACTGCGACTGTTCCTGAACGAACAATCATCAGGGAAGTCTCTCAGTGGACTGAAGAAGACAAGAAGAAAGTGGCCATCGACACCAAGGCCAGATCCATCATCTCCATGGCTCTTCTTGATGAAGTCTACCATTCCATCATAAATCTAAAGAGCTGAAAGGCCATGTGGGACACTATATGTGTTCAATATGAAGGTACTGCTGAAGTCCATGACTCTAGAAGAATAAACCTGGTAAGGCAGTATGAAAGTTTCATTTGTGGTAAGAATGAAACTCTTTCTGAAGTTCACCAACGTTTTAATTGTTTAATTATAGACTTAAAACTGTTGGTAAGAATTATGGTAACTCTAAGATCCTGACAAAATTCTTGGAACGTCTTCCTGAAAGTTGGGACAATTACACCATGTGTCTTAAACTCTCTAAGGATCTTAAATTCATGACCCCTCTACCTTATTTGGCACTATGCTCAATCATGAGCAGTAGTGTCAACTTAAGAAGAATCTTGTCAAATATTCCAAAAGCACACATGTTGCTTTACTCTCCTCAGAGTCAGTGCCTACTCAGCGATCCACTCTCACGATCACTGAAATGGAATCAAACTCTGATGATTCATCAGAAGCTGATCCTTCAGACCTTGATGAATCTCTGGCACTCCTGAAAATTTCTTTCAGGAGATTCGCCAGAAAGAGTAACTTCAGAAGAAATAAAACTCTTTCCCTCACTGACAAGCCAAAATCTACTCTTGTTGATAAGGCTACTGCTACCTGCTTTAACTGTGAAAAAGTAGGACACTTCGCTAGTGAATACAGGTCCAAGAAAGCACTCAAACCTTCTTCTTCCCACAAGAAATCCTTTACTCCTAGAAGTAAAGATGGTAAATACCAAAAGCTTAAAGAAAAGTACGAGAAGCTGAAAAGCTTCAAAAAGAAAGGTAAAGGTCTGTTCGCTGAAGAACACGACTGGGCTGAGTCTGATGAAGATTCGGATTCAGATGAAGAAGATGAGGCCAATCTCTGCCTCATGGCCAATATCAAAGAAGAAGAGGAAGAACAATCTAAAATTCCCTCTACTTCTGTCTCAACCTCTCAGGTATATCTTTTTCCTACTATTTCTCCTGCTCTCACTGAAGCTGATAGACTTCGTGCTATCGATATTTTGACTATTGATTTATATGATGCAATGAATGACAAGACTAAGGCTGCACAAGTAAATATAGACTTAACTGAACAACTTAAATATTGTCATTTGAAAATACAAGAACTTTCAAACATAGAAGAAAATTTGAAAGATCAGGTCTATGTGAATCAAGTCATCAGTATCGAGCGTGAAAAAGCTATCACTGAACTAAAAGTAGAGTTGAAGGATGGTATAAATCCTCAACAAAGATCACTGAGATACTAAGTGCTCAGATCCATGCTAAAGACAAAAGTGGTCTTGGTTACAAAGTTGACGCTGAGGAACCAACTACTGGTCGTTCTATGCTAAAATTTGGAATGTTCGTGTCTTCTATCCCTTACACTTCTTCTTCTCAGTGCTCTTCTTCTTCTAAAACTTCCATCCCTGAGGATAACTCTACCTTAAGCCCTAAACTTAAATGTAAAGAAAAAATAATCTTTCAAAAACCTCAAAACGGTACCAATGTACCTAAACTGAAAGCTTCAAAACCTTCAACTAGCCATCCCTCCACTTCTAAGAACAAGATCCCTGAATATGTTCAACGATCTACTCCTAAAATCAGAGTGGATGTCACAGGCAAGAAATCTGAAGAACTTATAGTTCCTTCGATATCTGATGCCAAAGGTATTCTCGGTGCAGGCCCGACCCATTTGAAAATTTCAAATAAGTATGCCTATGGTCCTAAAGCTACTTTTAGCTATAGGAAATGTTATCAATGTGGACTTACCGATCATATTGCTAGAAAATGCCCTACAGCCACCAAAGCTGAGAAATTAGCTAAGATGAAGATCAATGCCCCCAAGGCAAAGAATAATATCCCTGGTGGAAATCAAGGCAAGGTGAAAACCACCACTGAGGTTAAAAATTTAACCAAAGTGAAGAACGTCACGGACGCTGAGTCTTCAAATGCTGCGAAGACCGCTGATCCTTCCTCATCCTTTACCGCTAACAAGTGTGGACCCATCGTAGTATGGGTGCCTATTCCAAACTAACCTTCCTTTGTTTGCAGGTCTCGAAGGGCATCTGGTATCTCGATAGTGGATGTTCTCGACACATGACTGGTAGAAGAAACCTGCTCACTGATTATAAGAAAGAGAAAGGTCCCTTAGTGACTTTTTGTGGAAATGGCAAAGGATATACCCGAGGGTTTGGTGTACTTTCTAATGGTACTAGAACCTTCAGAAGAGTCGCATACGTTGAAGGACTAAAGCACAATCTTCTTAGCATCAGTCAGCTATGTCACAAGGACTACAAAGTTTGCTTTACTAAAGAATCATGCTTTGTCACTGATCAGAAAGAGAAAATTGCTCTCAGTGGATACCGTTTAGGAAATGTTTACGTCATAAACATGGACTCAACAACCACTGAGAATGCTTGTTTTCTTTCTAAGGCCTCAACTGATGTCAATTGGCGTTGGCATAAGAGGCTCTCTCATCTTAACTTCAAGACACTTAATACTCTTTCTTCAAAAGAGTTGGTCATTGGTCTTCCTCAACACTCATACACTAAGAAATCTCTTTGTTCAGCGTGTGAGAAAGGAAAACAAACAAAAGCAAGCTTCAAGACCAAGCAAGTATCTTCACTGACATCTCCTCTTTAACTTCTCCACGTGGATTTGTTCGACCCTGTCAACATTCAATCCATTGCTGGAAAGAAATACACACTGTTCATTGTAGATGAATTTTCTCGCTATACCTAGGTTGTGTTTCTCCGTGCTAAGAGTGACACCTCAGAAGAACTCATATCTTTTGTCAGGAAAATGGAAGTCCTGAACAACCTCATTGTTCGCTCAATAAGGAGTGATCATGGGACTGAATTCAAAAACAGTTCCCTTGATAACTTCTTTGAGAGTAAGGGTATTTCTCATAACTTTTCCTCAATGAGAAGACCACAACAAAATGGCGTCGCTGAAAGAAGAAACAGAACGATCATTGAAGCTGCTCGTTCAATGCTCAGCGGTTCTCATCTTCTAACTCAGTTCTGGGCAGAAGCTGTCAACACTGCATATTTCATGCAGAATAGATCGCTGATTGTCAAGAGATTCGACAAGACTGCCTATGAACTTTTTCATGGAAGAAAACCATCCATCAGCTTTCTTCACATCTTTGGTTGTCAGTGTTTTATCTTAAACAACAGAGATGCTCTTGGAAAGTTTGATCCCAAAGCTAACGACGGAATATTTCTTGGATCCAAAGCCTTCAGAGTCTTCAACAAGAGAAGCAAGTTGTAGAAGAAACTATTCATGTTACCTTTGACGAATCCCATTCAGCGAACTCTAGACCTTCTGCTGACAACGAAGAACTTAATCAGTGGATGTTTTCTTACTTTGGGGATTCAGAAGTTAATCTTAACCCTGGCCCTCAGGTCACCAATCCAATCGTTGATGACGATCCTATCATCATTCCCAGCATGCAGACAAGTGAAGCTGATTCATCCTCTTGGGTTTCAGCTATTCCCATCAACACTATGCCAGCTTCTGAACCATTAACTTCTAATATTCCATCTACTTCTCAGCAATCAGTAAATGAATTTTCATCTGAACCTCTACCTATCTTGCCTGAATTTCCTGAGATCGTTGAAGCCTCTTCTTCAGCACATCCAAAAGTTCACTCTGAGTCAGCAGCTCATGCTCCAGCTCAGCGATGGACTATAAATCACCCCATTGATCAATTTCTTGGTGATCCAAACCCAGGTGTTCAGTCTCGACGCATTTCAAGTAACATTTGTTTATATGTTAATTTTATTTCACTAATTGAACCAAAGAAGGTTGATGATGCCCTCAAAGATCCAAATTGGATCAGCGCTATGCAAGAAGAGCTGACTGAATTCGAAAGAAACAAAGTTTGGAATCTCATTTCTAGACCATCTAACAAGTCAGTGATAGGCACTAAGTGGGTCTATGGTCGGGATGAAATGTAACCCCAAAAAGGCTACAGCAACTAGCAACCCATGCAATTATACATGTTTTACTAGTGTCGTCCAAAGCTAGTAATAATGGTAAGTAATACCAGATATCGTACCTCAGGGTCTTTCAAAGCAAGAAGAGTAACAACAAGTTGGTTTTCAAAGCAGGATTTTGGTAACCATAATTTTAGTAACTGAAAGAAAAGTACTGAAAGATAATAACAAGAAATTAAAGATAGTATGGGTGCAAGATCAGGTTGGATTTGGGCTAACAAAGTGCTCAGGGCATTGCTATAGCAAACACAAGAGTGCTGCAGCAAAGACTCCTGCAATACTACTGAATTGAATGGCCTTCCAAGGGAAGTTCAGATTAGACTTTTTACGTAGGGTGGGCACTTGGTAAGTGCAGCAAGAACCTACTAGTTGGATCCTACCTTTCTTTCCATATAGCTTCTCAACCCAAAGGATTGAAGCAACTCTTTATAATCTCTATAACACAACCAACATCAACACTTGCGTTGTCTCCATTTTGAGTCCAACTCATCCAAATAGAATAACACTTGTCAATTTGTCAAAGACTACTGGATGAAGTATTCATGTTGTTTATGAATAGTAAAGCAGAATATCAATGCAAACAAATGTCTAAAGACACTTGGCTTAATCTGCCAACCTTCACTTACACCACACTATGGTGTTTAGCCTACCATACTGGAATGTAAATGCTTAAAAGTAAATGACATGTATGTAAATGACTTAATGTAAGTGCAGAAAGTAAAGAAAGCTGTAAAGGTTGCTATAGCAACAGACATAAACGAAATGACTTGTAACTAAAAGATTGCAATTGAAATGTAAAGTACTTGGTAACAAAGCTTAGGACAAACTTTGTTACAGTAGAAGCTGAGTACAAATGAAAGACTTCCTAAACTATTTATACTAGAGGCAAGGAATCAAAAGATGCTTAAGAAGTACAAAAGTGGTTAATGGGTAATAAACAAGCATCTAAGTACAATACAAGTAAAGTAAAAGGCTATCTTAGGGAGAATCCTCAGGGGTATATTTAGAGGCATCTTCAGAGTTGACTTCTGCCCAAGGGTGTACCAAAAGATGCCTGAGATCTTTCTTCAACAAAAACCGTCCAACTTGATTGAGTCATGCCTGCCAATATCACTACTGTGGCATCCCCTGCTGTAGCAACATAGAAATCAGCAAACTTTCACCAAAAAGATAGGATTATTCCATAAACTACATCCTAGCTCCATTATAAAGAAAAGGTGTAAAATAAGACTAAAAGACTCAATATCTAATTGGGAAAGATGTAAAATAAGGTAAAATAAAATCCTAAATGGGTATAAAAGTGTATAAAAATACACACTTATCACAACCCTACACTTGAACTGTTGCTTGTCCCCAAGCAACTAAAATGACAAGTAAAAATGACTCAAATGAGAAATTGAAAACAATTTAAAGGGTGAAAATGAAAAATAAACAGATTATAAGATTTCCAAACCAAAACAAGACCATAGCCTAGCATAATTCTGTGTCCATCCTTCATCATTCTCTCAATCCCATAAGCCAATAACTCATTTCCTATTGTTAGACATCAAGGCCTTGTGAATTCAGAATCTTTAGGACTTTTTGGGTGATTTGGATTTGTAGCACAAGGTATTCTTTCAAGTCTTCATTTGTAATGCACAAGCAGTGTATATGCTATGCATATTTTATCTGTTTTATCTTCTTTGACTTTGGACACCACTGATTCATCCTTTATTTTTATTTTTTTTGGAGCAAGTTTCTGCCCTATGGGCTGTCTTTGTGCTCATGAATCAGTGTACCCCTCCCCAACACTTGCAATTGTCAATGTCCCCATTGAGATCAGTAATCTTTATGGCTTAAGGGTGCAAAGTGTATAAGTTTCTTGTGTATGTGAAAGAATGGACTAAATCACTTTCTAAAAAAATACAAGGATGTCTAGTTGCTTCCCAGGTGGATGAGCATGGTTCTACTTTGGAGGACTGAAAAAGGATGTGTATCATCAAAATTACCAAGGGAAATTAGCTAAGGTGAAGATCAATGCCCCCAAGGCAAAGAAGAAAATCCCTGGTGGACTTACCGTTCATATTGCTAGAAAATGCCCTACAGCCACCAAAGCTGAGAAATTAGCTAAGGTGAAGATCAATGCCCCCAAGGCAAAGAAGAAAATCCCTGGTGGAAATCAAGGCAAGGTGAAAACCACCACTGGGGTTAAGAAATTAACCAAAGTGAAGAACGTCACTGACGCTGAGTCTTCAAATGCTGCGAAGACCGCTGATCCTTCCTCATCCTCTACCGCTAACAAGTGTGGACCCATCGTAGTATGGGTGCCTATTCCAAACTAACCTTCCTTTGTTTGCAGGTCTCGAAGGGCATCTGGTATCTCAATAGTGGATGTTCTCGACACATGACTGGTAGAAGAAACCTGCTCACTGATTATAAGAAAGAGAAAGGTCCCTTAGTGACTTTTTATGGAAATGGCAAAGGATATACCCAAGGGTTTGGTGTACTTTCTAATGGTACTAGAACCTTCAGAAGAGTCGCATACGTTGAAGGACTGAAGCACAATCTTCTTAGCATCAGTCAGCTATGTCACAAGGACTACAAAGTTTGCTTTACTAAAGAATCATGCTTTGTCACTGATCAGAAAGAGAAAATTGCTCTCAGTGGATACCGTTTAGAAAATGTTTACGTCATAAACATGGACTCAACAACCACTGAGAATGCTTGTTTTCTTTCTAAGGCCTCAACTGATGTCAATTGGCGTTGGCATAAGAGGCTCTCTCATCTTAACTTCAAGACACTTAATACTCTTTCTTCAAAAGAGTTGGTCATTGGTCTTCCTCAACACTCATACACTAAGAAATCTCTTTGTTCAACGTGTGAGAAAGGAAAACAAACAAAAGCAAGCTTCAAGACCAAGCAAGTATCTTCACTGACATCTCCCCTTTAACTTCTCCACATGGATTTGTTCGACCCTGCCAACATTCAATCCATTGCTGGAAAGAAATACACACTGGTCATTGTAGATGAATTTTCTCGCTATACCTAGGTTGTGTTTCTCCGTGCTAAGAGTCACACCTCAGAAGAACTCATATCTTTTGTCAGGAAAATGGAAGTCCTGAACAACCGCATTGTTCGCTCAATAAGGAGTGGTCATGGGACTGAATTCAAAAACAGTTCCCTTGATAACTTCTTTGAGAGTAAGGGTATTTCTCATAACTTTTCCTCAATGAGAAGACCACAACAAAATGGCGTCGCTGAAAGAAGAAACAGAACGATCATTGAAGCTGCTCGTTCAATGCTCAACGATTCTCATCTTCTAACTCAGTTCTGGGCAGAAGCTGTCAACACTGCATATTTCATGCAGAATAGATCGTTGATTGTCAAGAGATTCAACAAGACTGCCTATGAACTTTTTCATGGAAGAAAACCATCCATCAGCTTTCTTCACATCTTTGGTTGTCAGTGTTTTATCTTAAACAACAGAGATGCTCTTGGAAAGTTTGATCCCAAAGCTAACGACGGAATATTTCTTGGATCCAAAGCCTTCAGAGTCTTCAGCAAGAGAAGCAAGTTGTAGAAGAAACTATTCATGTTACCTTTGACGAATCCCATTCAGCGAACTCTAGACCTTCTGCTGACAACGAAGAACTTAATCAGTGGATGTTTTCTTACTTTGGGGATTCAGAAGTTAATCTTAACCCTGGCCCTCAGGTCACCAATCCAATCGTTGATGACGATCCTATCATCATTCCCAGCATGCAGACAAGTGAAGCTGATTCCTCCTCTTGGGTTTCAGCTATTCCCATCAATACTATGCCAGCTTCTGAACCATTAACTTCTAATATTCCATCTACTTCTCAGCAATCAGTAAATGAATTTTCATCTGAACCTCTACCTATCTTGCCTGAATTACCTGAGATCGTTGAAGCCACTTCTTCAGCACATCCAGTAGTTCACTCTGAGTCAGCAGCTCATGCTCCTGCTCAGCGATGGACTATAAATCACCCCATTGATCAATTTCTTGGTGATCTAAACCCAGGTGTTCAGTCTCGACGCATTTTAGGTAACATTTGTTTATATGTTAATTTTATTTCACTAATTGAACCAAAGAAGGTTGATGATGCCCTCAAAGATCCAAATTGGATCAGCGCTATGCAAGAAGAGCTGACTGAATTCGAAAGAAACAAAGTTTGGAATCTCATTTCTAGAACATCTAACAAGTCAGTGATAGGCACTAAGTGGGTCTATGGTCGGGATGAAATGTAACCCCAAAAAGGCTACAGCAACTAGCAACCCATGCAATTATACATGTTTTACTAGAGTGCTGCAGCAAAGACTCCTGCAATACTACTGAATTGAATGGCCTTCCAAGGGAAGTTCAGATTAGAGATTTTACGTAGGGTGGGCACTTGGTAAGTGCAGCAAGAACCTACTAGTTGGATCTTACATTTCTTTCCATATAGCTTCTCAACCCAAAGGATTGAAGCAACTCTTTATAGTCTCTATAACACAACCAAAATCAACACTTGTGTTGTCTCCATTTTGAGTCCAACTCATCCAAATAGAATAACACTTGTCAATTTGTCAAAGACTACTGGATGAAGTATTCATGTTGTTTATGAATAGTAAAGCAGAATATCAATGCAAACAAATGTTTAAAGACACTTGGCTTAATCTGCCAACCTTCACTTACACCCACACTATGGTGTTTAGCCTACCATACTGGAATGTAAATGCTTAAAAGTAAATGACATGTATGTAAATGACTTAATGTAAGTGCAGAAAGTAAAGAAAGTTGTAAAGGTTGCTATAGCAACAGACAGAAACGAAATGACTTGTAACTAAAAGATTGCAATTGAAATTTAAAGTACTTGGTAACAAAGCTTAGGACAAACTTTGTTCCAGTAGAAGCTGAGTACAAATGAAAGACTTCCTAAACTATTTATACTAGAGGCAAGGAATCAAAAGATGCTTAAGAAGTACAAAAGTGGTTAACCCCAATGGGTAATAAAGAAGCATCTAAGTACAATACAAGTAAAGTAAAAGGCTATCTTAGGGAGCATCCTCAGGGGTATATTTAGAGGAATCTTCAGAGTTGACTTCTGCCCAAGGGTGTACCAAAAGATGCCTGAGATCTTTCTTCAACAAAAACCGTCCAACTTGATTGAGCCATGCCTGCCAATATCACTGTTGTGGCATCCCCTGCTGTAGCAACATAGAAATCAGCAAACTTTCACCAAAAAGATAGGATTATTCCATAAACTACATCCTAGCTCCATTATAAAGAAAAGGTGTAAAATAAGACTAAAAGACTCAATATCTAATTGGGAAAGATGTAAAATAAGGTAAAATAAAGTCCTAAATGGGTATAAAAGTGTATAAAAATACACACTTATCACAACCATACACTTGAATTGTTGCTTGTCCCCAAGCAACTAAAATGACAACTAAAAATGACTCAAATGAGAAATTGAAAACAATTTAAAGAGTGAAAATGAAAAATAAACAGATTATAAGATTTGGAAACCAAAACAAGACCATAGCCTAGCATAATTCTGTGTCCATCCTTCATCATTCTCTCAATCCCATAAGCCAATAACTCATTTCCTATTGTTAGACATCAAGGCCTTGTGAATTCAGAATCTTTAGGACTTTTTGGGTGATTTGGATTTGTAGCACAAGGTATTCTTTCAAGTCTTCATTTGTAATGCACAAGCAGTGTATATGCTATGCATATTTTATCTGTTTTATCTTCTTTGACTTTGGACACCACTGATTCATCCTTTATTCTTTTTTTTGGAGCAATTTTCTGCCCTATGGGCTGTCTTTGTGCTCATGAATCAGTGTACCCCTCCCCCACACTTGCAATTGTCAATGTCCCCATTGAGATCAGTAATCTTTATGGCTTAAGGGTGCAAAGGGTATAAGTTGCTTGTGTATGTGAAAGAATGGCCTAAATCACTTTCTAAAAAAAATACAAGGATGTCTAGTTGCTTCCCAGGTGGATGAGCATGGTTCTAGTTTTGAGGACTGAAAAAGGATGTGTATCATCAAAATTACCATGGGCTGTGGTTTGTGATTGTGCCAATCTCATGAGACTCAAAAACTGAAAGACTTAACAATTTCCCAGACTCTAAAAACTAAAAATCAGAAAAATAAAAACTACTTATGGAGCTAAGGTATAGAAATGGACCTGCCTACTCTTTGGGAGTAGTTTTTGCTGCAGCACTGGGGATGAACTTCTCTGCCTCCTGTAGCAACTGTTTTGGGTATGGTCCAATGCTTACGTACTCCTCTGGATTCTCTGTTGCCCAGTTGCTTTCCATGACCCCTCTCTTGCCATTTGGTATTGCCTGTGCAGGGCAGTGAGTTTTTTTGCATGTTGCGCAGGCTTATCCTGTTCTTCCAAATAGGCCAGCACTTTCTTCTCACTTTCAGCAATCTTAGCCTCCGTTTCTCTCTTTTGGTTGGCCAAGAGGGTCATCCACATCAAGTCTCTCTCTTGCAGTTTGTTCAAGAGAGTTTCCTGGTTGTTTACAATTTGGGTGGCTAGGTACACGAAGGATTTGGTTTCCAGGTTGTTAGGGTCAATTTAATGTTGATTTAAACTTCAAGGGTGTAATTTGTATTTCCTTATTTTGAGCCTATTAGTGAACGGGCCGTGGGCTTGTTAACCACGGGCCCGCATATATAATGTTCTTCTAGCTTGGAAAAACAAGTTAGTTGTCTCATTTGCTTTCCTACTCGTATTGTAAACACTCTGATTGAAAGCATAATACAGGGATGACCAGTTGAAATCATTGTTCTTATTGATTATTATTTCGATTTCATATTTGTTGCACGGATCTGGATTTAACAATTGGTATCAGAGCAGACAGACGGATTCGATTCAAAGCATTCAAGTTGACTTTTGGTAATTTCTTGACTTTTCTCGTCTGCCATATTCTTGATTTCTCAAATCCTTGATTCTGAGAAAATTGTTCAATTCTGTTTATTGGGTTGTGTTAGCATTATACTTAATAGTGTTTCTGCAAATTTTCTCATCCCAATTCGTCCATTTGAGAATTCAATTAAGCAAATCAAAGTTCAAAGTTTTTGGTAGTGTTCTTCATCAAAAATCAAATTTTTATCATCAAAACTTGTTGTTTTTGCTTCAAAATCGATTGGGTTAGTGTTAGTTTTGTGTTTGGTAGGGTTTCTAATCTTTCAGGAACCTTCTTGAGCAACCCCAATCGAAAATCGATCGAATTGGAAAAGGCAGCCGTGGTTTCCGGACAACACAGCCGTGGTTTCCGGACGTTTGTGTTATTCCATCCGGACTCGTCATCTTTCCGGGAACATCATCCTTTCCGGGTAAGTTCAGCATTCCGGGTAAGTATACTAAACTCCAATCTATCCGGGTAAAATTTGTTTCCGGAAACCCAAAGTTCCCGGTCATAATCTTTCCCGGATATCCTTGCATCCGGTAATTACTTCTTCCGGAAACTCTTGTTATCCGGAAATCTTAAGCTATCCGGTAAGTATTGCATTGTTATTAACCTATTCGGACACTCATACTTTCCAGTAACCTTTGTTATCCGGAAAGCTGATTCTATCCGGATTCTTTTGCATTTTTGAACTGTTTTCACGAATCCTGATCTGGACACTTCCAGATCAGACCCTTATTCGGATTCCTATCCAGTAAGATCACTCTTAGTTCATATCAGTCGTAGAACCTGCATTAGGATCCCACTTTTAGTGCCTTGCGTTAGGTTTACTCTTTGAATCAATCTACACGTCTGACGATCACTCCGTTGCAACCTACGATGACTTCACGTGACGCACTTGCTATTGGAACCGACTCCAAACCACCTTGTCTCTATCAAGGTGAGTATAGCCAATGGCGAGATAGATTCATGATCTTCATTGAATCTAAGGACAACTATGTGTACATCAAGAAAGCTTTTGATGATGGTCCGATTCGTTGGCCGCAGAAGACCATTGCACCAACTGCAACAAATCCTGTGAATAGTTATGAGGACAAGACTGAAGCCGAACTGACCGCAGAGGAAAGTGGCAAAATAGAAGGCGAAAAGCATGCCAAGAGATATATTATCCAAGCACTTCCCAACTCAATCTACCAAGCTATCGACAGCTACAAAGGTACAGCAAAAGGCACGTGGGATCAAGTGGATAGAATGATGCGTGGGAGTGTTGTTGGTAATCAACTAAAGATCAACAGCGCAATAACCAAGTTCTAATGGGATCCGATGCATTAGTGCTGGTATGATCGCACCCAAGCAACGCAATGGCGAGACTCTCACCCAAGCATATGAACGCTTCTGCTTACTTCTCAATGAACTGAACAAGAACCAGATTGTTCGTTCCAACACGGAGAACGCGTTCAAGTTCCTCAACAATCTGCTACCCGAATGGAAGGTGTTTGCTTCTCATGTTAAGCACAACAACTTGATAGAAAACCTTAGCATCAACGAACTGTATGAGACGCTTCTTCAAGACGAAGATGAAGTAAATGAACTTCTGGGAGAGAAGAAGACTGAAGCAAAGCCAGCTGCTGATCCTATAGCACTCATATCCTCCAAGAAAGGGAAATCTTCGGACCATCATTCTAAACGGGCTCAAAGGCAAAGTTCTTCCGAATCTGAAAAGAAAGACAATGACTCGAATGATGAAGTAGCTGAATTCAAGAAAGATGTTGCTCTACTCACTAAATCTTTTCAACAACAACGATTCTATAAGAAGCCAACGTCTAGTAATCAGCGCTACTCAACCGCCTCCAATAAGCGCCATGATTATCAAGACAAGCACGAGGAAAAGAAGAAAGTTGAGGAGCAGGACATGTCTGAGACGAAGAAGAAGAAGAAGGAGAAAGATGATAGAAAGAAGAGAGATGAACCAGTGACCTGCTACAACTGTGGAAAGCTTGGTCATTTTGCTAAAGACTGCACAAGGCCTGTAGTAAAGAATTCTCACTACTACAAGGCCAAACTGGCATTGGCTGAGCAGAAGGAAGCTGGAAAAGCTATGTTTGTGGAAAACGACTACTGGTTGGGTCGTTCTGATGATGAAAGCGATTCAAACTGTGCAAATGCTTTCATGGGCTATCACTCTCCAGCTGATGAAGAGAAGACAAGTCAGGTATGTGAATTTCCTCAACAAGAGTTTCTGAATAAAATGCAATCCTTTAATGATCAGGCAAATTCCTTTAACGTCACCACTAAAGAACAAAAGCTTGAGATTAGTTCACTAACCGAAAAGCTAGATGTTCAAACGCGATTAACTGATAAACATAAGTCTAAAAATGCTATGTTAAAGGAAAAATGCAAAATCCTTTCAATAGCACCCAAAGACTTAAGGGCCAAATTATCTGATCTTCAGTCTCAGTTTGATAAGTGCATGAATGAGAAAGAAGAACTTGTTTATCAATGTTCCTCTCTTCAAATTCAGCACAAGGAGTTTGTTACAAAAATTCTTGATCTTGAAACCAAACTCCACAAAAGGGGTCAAACTGATCAAACCATCTTTCTGAATAAACCCAAAGAGTTCACGTACTTTAACAAAGAATGGGGTATCGGATATGATAACCCACATAATTTGAAAAAGGGAAGATGGCATGTACCCACTCTGTATGATTTTGCTTGTTTTGGATTAGATAAAAAGTATCCAGAATATGCCATTCAATGGACTGGTCCTCTTGAACCTGAAAAGGAAGAGGACACCGAGGAATATAAGCGCACACACAAACGAGGAATTCAGCTTCCGTTTTGTTATGAACCTTTGAATAATTCCTATAAAAAGAACAAAAAGTATCTCTCAAATGACTACTTCGACCCTTACAAGGTTGCTAAGCCCAAGGATTCCTCCAAAAAGGATGAGGACCATGCACCAGCAACCAAGACTGAGACGGACGAGTTTAAACTCTATGTTCCCCCTCTCATCTTGGAAGCAAAGATTGTCGAGTTGGAGGAGTCGTTTGAGAAAGAAAGGTATGTTTTTCAAAACGAGAAGAAAGCGCTAATTCAGGAACTTGAGAAACTCAAATCTGAGAAAACCGAAGGTGTGTCAAATGAGGGACAGGAAATCCTTCGAGGTGAAATTAATATGCTCACATCGAAACTGGCTGCTTTGGCAACCGAAAAGATGGAGGAGTATGCAATAAATGGTCAGCTCCAAGAGCAAATTGACCAACTCAAATCTGAAAAACAGATTTCACCTGATCTTTCCTCTAACTCATCTGACACATCCTCGTGTAAAGCCTTCATCGGAAATATCTCTTCTCAAGAAAATAAAGTTTCTCAAGATGAGTGTGTCAAAAGGAATGTATATTCTAATTTTTCAAACGCTTCCGCACCAAGTTCCCCAAAGCACACAAGCACAAAGTGTTCCTCGCCTTCCTCGACCGGTCCAAGTCCAGTAATTCCGGATGTCGATTTTTCAGCATTCATGAACTCTGAAGGCAATTCTGATGAAGAGTTTGAGTCATTCCCTTTCGACAAACCTCTCCCGTGTCACACTGATTTTTTGTCTCCAGTAGTCAATCATCCGGTCAATTTTCTAAAGGGTAGCAGTTCTCAAACAAAGGCCCCAGCTGTGATCAAGATTTCGCAATCAAAACCAACTTCCAAACCTGTTTCTAAAAAGAAATCACAGCCGAGGAAGAAGACCGGACCATTGCCTACCAAAAATACGGTTCCTTCTAAAGTCACTGATCATTCTGTCCCTGTTGTTTCAGATAATAATGGTCGAGCAAAACCAGAAAAACCAAAGTGGCTAAACAAGGAATCTGTCAAGGATGCAGCGTCAAAGTCGTTCCCTACTGCTTTCAATTCTAGAATAAACAAAGACAATTGTGTTTGGAATAATTGGAATCGTTTTGAAGTTTCTTTCCCGATTAAACTTAATTCAGTTCATCAATTGATTCAATTATCGCGTGATTGTTTAGTTTGTTCTAGATGTGGTTGGAATGATTTTGATCAAATTAACTTAAATGAATGGTATGGGTCACATCACATGTTTAATCATACACCCAAACGAAACCCTCGTAAAAACAACAAGAAACACCATACTCAACGAGGGTACCAATCAGAGGTTAAACCACATCGGGAGACCAAACCCAATGCAAAGCGGGCTGCTCCTACTGAGGTTAAACCGGCACCAAAGAGGCAACCTGCTAAAACTAACTTTCCTCCAAACGGTGTAAATTCTACACCAAGGAGGCAACCTGTGCCAAAACCAGTTCCCGCTAAAGCTGTACAACCTACACCAAGGGGAAATCTGTGTCAAAGCAAGTTCCTCTACGAGGTGCCAAATCTAACCCTCCAGGACCCAAGCAAATTTGGGTACCTAAAATCCGTTAACCTGTTTTTGCAGCACGGTCATGTGTGGTACTTAGACTCTGGATGCTCCAAGCACATGACTGGAAGGAAGGAGCTTCTCACGAACTACAAGGAAGAATACGGTGGACACGTGAGATTTGGAAACGACCACAAGGCGTCGATCGTGGGCTACGGCGACATTGTTCAAGATAAGCTCACAATCAAGAAGGTATCACACGTCGCAGGATTAGGACACAATCTGTTCAGCATCGGGCAATTCTGCGACAAAGATCTCGAGGTCAACTTCAAAAAGACACGGTGTCGAATCCTCAACGATGACGGAGAGGAGCTATTAGTTGGAAAACGCGAGACCAATCTCTACACGATCGACCTCGCAACTCTGAAGCCCGATAACCCCGTCTGCCTCATGTCAAAGGCCAATTCCCAACAAGCTTGGATTTGGCATCGGAGACTATCGCACCTAAATTTCAAGAGTATCAACAAGTTGGTGTTGGGCAGACACGTAAAAGGCATGCCCGACCTTCAGTTCGTGAAGGATCGTCTCTGCGGGGCATGTGAGATGGGAAAGATGAAGCGAGTGCCGCACCCACCGAAGGCAACTCCGAGCACGACCCGGACCCTAAAACTTATTCATATGGATCTGTGTGAGCTGATGCGTGTTCCAAGCATAAACATGTGCAAATATGTTTTCGTGATGGTGGACGACTTCTCGCGCTACACCTGGGTGCTGGTCTTACGTTCGAAAGACGAAACTGCGGAGCTAATCATCGACGACCTGAAGACTGTCCAACTGAACAAAATGCAGCAAGTTCACTCTATTAGAACCGACAATGGGACGGAGTTCAAGAATCAGACAGTCGATAATTATCTGACTTCAGTCGGCATTGCTCACACTTTCTCGGCTGCACGCACTCCTCAAGAAAATGGAGTGGTGGAACGAAGCAACCGCACTCTTGTCGAGGTTGCTCGCACTATGCTTTCCCAAGCCATCATGCCGCTATTTTTGTGGGCCGAAGCGGTGTCTACAGCTTGTTACACTCAAAACCGCTCCATCCTCAACAAGAGGTTCAACAAGATGCCATACGAGATCATGAACAACCACGTTCCGAACATCAATTACTTTCATGCGTTCGGATGCACGTGCTACGTTATGAATGACAAAGATGATCTTGGCAAATTCAGCCCCAAGGCGGACAAAGGAGTGTTCGTCGGATACTCCATGCAGGCTAAGGCGTATCGCGTTTATAACAAACGGACCAAATCCGTTGTTGAAAGCATAAACGTGACATTCGACGAAGCCGCAAACTTGGCTTCTGAACAACTCAGTTCAGAACCCGGTTTAACTGGCGTGTTAGCTTTCGGACCTCCAAGTTCGGGATCTACACAAGCGACAGTAAATCCGAATCATGCATCTTCATCGAATGATAACTCTTCTGATTTAGATTTATTGTTTAAGTATTTTTATGATGACATCTTTAATGTTTCCCCTACTGTCTCAGCACAACATCGACTTGAAGCTACTCGTATTGAGGACTCGTCGCACCTATCCACTCCGCCGCCTTCTACAAGCACGCCATCCATCACTGTAGAGACAGCACAACCGTCGTCATCAACATCGACTGATACTGTTATCCCCCCGGAGGAACCCGTTACAAATCCGGAGATCACTCCTGGTGATTCGTCTTCTTCTACAACTGACGATCAACTTCTAAACTCCTCGGAACCGGGAGTTGACCAACCATCGACGAATCCTCCCCCACCTCCTCCGAGAAATCAACCTGCAACACTCGAGGCGGTACAAGACCTACCTTCTGGTGGTTATGTGGATTCGGATGCGTCTCACTCTACTCAGCAACCGCTTTCGCATACCACCAAATGGACGCGAGCTCATCCCTTACACCAAATCATCGGTGATCCCTCTACACCTGTTCGAACACGAGGTGCATCCGCCAACTTCTGTCTATTTTCCGGTTTCTTAAGCAACATTGAGTCGGCAAACGTATGACAAGCGCTTGAAGATCCAGAATGGATCATTGCTATGCAAGAAGAGCTCAACCAATTCGAGGCTCTGAAGGTATGGCGACTGGTTCCACGTCCAAAGAACAAGACGGTGATAGGAACCAAATGGATCTTCAAGAATAAGAAGGATGAAGACGGAATCGTCGTACGCAACAAGGCGCGTCTCGTGGCCAAGGGGTACCGTCAACAAGAAGGGATCGATTATGATGAAACTTATGCTCTGGTAGCCAGAATCGAGGTCATCCGAATGTTCCTTGCTTATGCCGCACACAAGAACTTCACAGTCTTCCAAATGGATGTGAAGACCGCGTTTCTCTACGGCAATATCGAGGAAGAAGTTTATGTGTCGCAACCAGACGGATTCGTGGACGACTCAAAGCCTGATCACGTCTACATTTTAGACAAGGCGCTTTACGGTCTAAAGCAAGCTTCGCGAGCATGGTACAAAACTCTGTCTGAGTTTTTGATAAAGTCCAAATTCACACGAGGTAAAATCGATTCGACTTTATTTATCAAAAACGAAAAAGGTCACATACTCCTCGTTCAAGTGTATGTAGATGATATAATATCCGGTTCTACCAGTCCCCTATATGCTAAGAACTTTGCCACTCTTATGGGAAAATTTTTCAAAATGAGCATGCTTTGCGAGATGAATTTCTTCCTTGGTCTTTAAGTTAAACAACTGTCGACCGGGATATTCATAAACCAGGCTAAGTACATCCGGGATATTCTTCGGAAATTCCAGCTGGACCAGTCCTCGCCAATGAAAACTCCTATGGCGCCCAATACAAAGATTCACGCCGATCCTCACGGAACGGATGTGAATCCTAAATTGTATCGCGGGATGATAGGTTCTCTAATGTACTTAACTGCAAGTAGACCGGATATTATGTTCTCAACTTTCTTGTATGCCCGATATCAATCAAAACCTAAAGAGTCCCATATGACTGCTATCAAACGAATCTTTCGTTATTTACGTGGTACTGCTGATCTTGGTCTGTGGTACCCGAGAGAGACAGGTTTTGCACTATCCGCCTATTCTGACGCAGATCACGCGGGCTGCATGCTGGACCGGAAGAGCACGTCAGGTCACATTCAATTTTTGGGAGATAGCCTGGTAAGTTGGGCATCAAAGAAGCAGCAATGCGTTTCAACATCAACTGCCGAGGCAGAGTACGTGGCTGCCGCGAGCTGTTGTTCCCAAGTCATCTGGATGAGGACGCAACTCAAAGATTATGGTTTCACGTACGTCAAGGTCCCGATTTACTATGACTCGAAAGCGCCATCGCTATATCAAGTAACCCGGTTCAACACACCAAGACGAAGCACATCGACGTTCGGTATCACTTCATTAAGGATCACGTCGAAAGAGGTACCATCGAACTCTACTTCGTAAATACTGAACATCAGCTAGCAGACCTATTTACCAAAGCATTGGACGAAAAACATTTTAACACTCTTGTGCAAAAGTTAGCTATGCTAAAACTGACGACTCAATCCGATTGTGTGCCCGTTACAAGTTCCATACATATACGAGTAACTGTCTGCTCATCATCCGGTGTTTACCCTCCTGATGAATGAGCACACACTTCCACGCAAATGTATTCTACTTGTTCTAGTTACACCATTACATTTAGTCTCTGTATTTATTTCGTAGATTTCGTTTGTTTTTTCCTTTCTTTCTTCGTGTGTTTCTTTTAATTCATATTGTCGTCTATATCTGTTTACCTATCTATCTATGTGCTTTCAAAGTGTGTTCATGTATTGAGGGGGAGCACAAAGACGTATCCGGTAAGTTTACTCATCCTTTGAGGGGGAGCGTCACACACAGCTTTTCTTAACAGTCAACAAGTTTATTTGTTTTGTGTGTGTGGGCACTCCTGTGTGAATTCTGTATCATGGTCATCATCTGAGGGGGAGCGGCACAATTTTTTCTTTAAAAGTCTAAAAGTTTTTTTGTGTGTCGGACCCCTCCACTGCACTCTATTGCACTATCCGAGGGGGAGCAATGTCATCCCCATGCTCAACTTGAGGGGGAGCGAGAGCACGTCTTCTTACAGGTCCACTCACTGCAAAATTCCCAGGAACAGGACAGTTTTTGAGGTATCCGGACAGTATCCGGATCGGTTCTCTACCCGGGTTGGCTAAGAACCCGGATCCCATATCCGGGTTATAAATAGCATCCGGACTCATTCTTTTCATTTATCCGGACTTATCACCCAAAACCCTAAACCCTCCTGTTTCTCTCTCGCACACGGACTCTCCTCACACTCCCGATTCTCAGTCGCACTTTCATCCAAAATCAGGTATGATGTTCTCTATTCCCTATCGATCAATATTGGATAAGTGTCTCTTAATCCAACGACCACCTCGACCATCGATTAGGCTGTTTGGTAACGCCGAAACCATTTCTTCGAGTTCTAAGGGTTTTGGGTCGATTCGGTGTTCCACGGAACATCTGAGTGTTGTTGTATGTTCAAACACGTTCCTCGCGCATTATGTTATGCTTTATAAACTGTTTGGGGTACTAGAATGTACATTTGCTGATTTGAAATGTCGTCCGAACACATTCATTATGTCCGGAAACCATCTTCCGTATAATCATCTGTCCGGGAAGCTTCATTATGTATGACGGTTTATCCGGTAAGCTTCATATCATAGATATTTTACCCGGATTCATTCACTACCCGGAAACCCTAGTTGTCCGAAAGCCTCAGGACTTCCGGTAAGTTCAACTACCGGTTAGTGATGTGTCCGGACTCCTGCTTTGCCGGAAACCACTCTCGTCCGGATACTCCTTTGTCCGGCTTATCCGATATTACCCGGGAACATTCTTCCCATCCGGACACCATGTGTTGTCCGGAAACTTGAGTTGTCCGGACAGTTTTTGGAAATCCATACCTTTATCCGGACTCCCCTGTTTGGTCTATCCCGTACCTGTTTCGTCACTGCCAGTCCTTAATCTGTTCCAGATTAGGCCATCAACAGCAAAGGTACGCGCCGACAGTTGTTCATCCATATCTGTGACTAACTGTGCGTTATTTTCTCAGATACTAAATTGCGGATCTTGATCCACAACAACCACCGGAAGAGCAAATCCCTCAAGAAGAGGAAATCATAGACGAAGCAGCGGACAATGCCTTGGTCGACCCTGACCATGGCACAGAATTAGAGGCCAACAACCATTATCTCGACCCGGCACTATTCAGACCTAACCTACAACACCAGGTGATACTCCATATTCTAATGCGTCACCCTCTTCGAGAGGCTGTTGATCCAAACCCTCAGTGATTTGATAATGACCCTCTCTTATATACTTAGTGAAAATTGTAAGTAAACAATATGTATCAGAGTTTCACTATCGCTGGTAAGTACTAAGATCTTCCAGTACCGCTGATAGGAACTCTCGCTTTTTAGATTAAACATTCAGCGAACACTGTTCACCATAAATGCTCTGAGTCTGTTCAGTCATTATGATGATCGCTGATAAGTTAGTTGTTTACTTATGATCCCTGAAGACAAGTTTCACGTCAACAAAGGTTCTACGATGAAGTCGAAGATCAAGCTCAAGAACCAGCGACAAGTCTCCTAATGAACTGATGCGGATCAGCGAAGACTCAGATTTGTCCACTCAACGTGAAGTATCAAGTACAAGACTTCAGCTATCGCTGAAATTTATCATCTGCTGAATAGTAAATGATAATCGCTGAATCAACGAAAGCTGATCATGAAGTCCTCCGTACAAAGTACTTTTGTCTTAACCACCCTTGCACGCCTCCGTACGAAATGTCAGAAAAGAACCTCCGAATATCTGAAATCGTACAACCACTCTGATACTACACTGTTCATCCTTACGGCTACTAAGGTTGTCAACCAAGGTCAATGACATGCAACCAACCAGCTGATGACACGTGTAAAGTATATACTGACTTGCATTAAATGCATGCAGTATATAAAGAGATGAACTCACTTCATTTTGAAGTAACTTGCTAACTCTGGACAAGTTCATATCTCTTATCTCAAGATAGGTTATTATTAGTAATTTCCTTATCTTTCTTAGTGCAAGAAACCTTAGTGTTCCAACTTGTTTAGATTTAGGTTTATCCTTAATCTTGTCTCCGCAACAAGCTGTAAATTGTTAATGATTTATCAATAAACAATTTAGAAAAGTAAAATCTGTGTGTTTGTATTCAACCCCCCCCCCCCCCTTCTACAAACTTGTATAGGCCTTCGGGACCAACAAGTGGTATCAGAGCGGATTTGTTTAATCTCATAAACAAGATCTAATCTAAGATATTTCTCTTCCTTTCTATTATCTGAAAATGGCCTCCCACACAAACATAAATTATATAGACAATGGTTCTCTTGCAAAACCCCCTAGATTTTCCAGAGACAACTTCAACTTGTGGAAAAATAGGATGACACTCTTCTTAGAAGGTGTAGACCCTACTATACCTTACTATCTTGAGAACGGCCCACACATCCCTGTAACAATTGATCCTTTAGTTCCAGCCACTGCAAATAGACCTGCTATTCTAGAAAGGCTGATTCCTAAAGAAATCCATCAGTGGACCGACGAAGATAAGAAGAAAGTGGCTATAGATACAAAAGCCAGATCCATACTATCCACGGCCCTTCCTGACGAAGTCTACCATTCCGTCATGAACCTGAAATCATCAAAAGCCATGTGGGACACAATATGTGTTCAGTATGAAGGAACGTGTGAAGTCCAGGACTCAAGAAAGATCAACCTGGTAAGAAAATACGAAAGCTTCATTTCTGGTAAGAATGAAACTCTCTCTGAAGTTCACCAACGTTTTAATTGTTTAATTATAGATCTGAAAACTGTTGGTAAGGAATATTCTAACTTTGAAGTGCTGAAAAAGTTTCTAGAATGTTTACCTGAAAGATGGGACAATTATTCCATGTGTCTCAAGCTATCAAAGGATCTAAGATCAATGACCCTTGCTACCTTATATGGCACGTTGCTGAATCATGAGCAATCTAGCCATCTTAAGAAGAATCTTGTAAAAGATTCCAAAAGCACCCCTGTTGCTTTATTCTCAGAGGAACCTTCTACTCAGAGACCCTCGGTCACTATCACTGAGTTAGAGAGTAACTCTGAAAGGTCATCAGATTCTGATTCTTCAGATGATGATGAATCCTTGGCTCTCCTAACTTAAAAGTTCAGGAGATTCGCCAAGAAGAAAATGTTTAGAAATAACAAAACTCTTTCCATAGCTGACAAGCCTAAATCATCAGCTTTTGTTGATAAGGCTACTGCTACTTGTTTCAACTGCGAAAAGACAGGTCATTTCGCTAACGAGTGCAGGTCAAAGAAAATCATGAGACCTTCAGCTTTTACAAAGAAATCCTTTGTTCCAAGGAATAAAGATGACAAATACTCAAAGCTGAAGGAGAAGTATGCGAAGCTGAAAAGCTTTAAGAAGAAAGGAAAAGGCCTGATGGCTGACTATGATTGGGCTGCTTCTGATGAAGAAGCATCATCATCTGATTCTGAAGATGATGAAGCAAATCAATGTCTCATGGCTAAGATTGAAGAAGAGGAAGAAAGTTCAGACATTCCCTCCACTTCAACATCTGCCATTCAGGTATCACCTTCTTTCTTTACCAATATTGCAAATATTGATGAAGCTGATAGTCTCCGTAAGATCGATCTCTTGACTAGAAGTTTATACGAAGCCATGAACGGCAAAACTGTGGTTGAAAACCAAAATCTTGATCTCGCTGAAAAGCTTAAAAACTGCCACCTTCAAATAGAAAAGCTTTCTAAAATTGAAGATGATTTTAAAGATCAAGTCTATTTAAATCAGCTAATCAAAATCGAACGAGCGGAAGCTATCGCTGCATTAAAAGCTGAACAAGCTACTGTTGAAGGATGGTGTAATTCTTCAACAAAGATCACTGAGATAATTAAGGCTCAGATTCCTCTGAGTGATAAACGTGGTCTGGGTTATAAATATGATACTCCAAAACCAACCATTGAACGTTCAATGCTTAAATTTGGAACGTTCGTATCCTCAGTCGCTGACACTTCATCATCTCAGTGCTCCTCGTCCATTACACCAATCCCTGAGGAAACTCCTACCTCCTCAAAAGGTAAGGAGAAAATGGTTTATTCAAAACCTACCTCTGTCTCTAGAGACAAAGGTAAAGGAATTGTTATTTATCAAAATCCTCAGAAGGGTACCTTAGTACCAAAGCTGAATGCTTCTAAAGCCTCGGTGACCTACCCCTCTGGATCTAGAAAGCTGATCTCTGGATCTATTCAGCGATCTACTCCTAGACTCAGAGTGGATATCCTTGGTAAGAAATCTGAAGAACTGAATGTTCGTCCCATTTCTAAAGCCAATAGTTTACTTGGTGCTGGCACTTCTAATTCAAAATTAAAAGCTCAGCATACAAGTGGTCCTAGAACTACTTTTAGTTATAGGAAATGTTATCACTGTGGACTTACCGATCATATTGCTAGTAAGTGCCCCACAGCCACCAAAGCTGAAAAGATAGCTAAGGTGAAGATTGCCCCCAAGGCAAAGAAGACCAACCCTGGTGCAAATCAGGTCAAGGTGACTCCTACCACTGAGGTTAAGAAATTAACCAAAGTGAAGAAAGACAAAGCTGAATCTTCAAATGCTGCGAAGACCGCTGAACCTTCCATTCCAACTACTTCCACTGACAAACGTGTATACATGGTTAAGTGGGTACCCAAGCAAAACTAATCTTCCTTTGTAAATGCAGGTTAAGAAGGGTATCTGGTATCTCTATAGCGGATGCTCTAGACACATGACTGGAAAGAAAAACTTGCTCGCTGAATACAAGGAAGAGAAGGGTCCCTCTGTGACTTTCGGTGGAAATGGAAAAGGACACACCCGAGGGTATGGTGTACTTTCAAATGGTACAACCTCCTTCAGAAGAGTCGCATATGTTGAAGGGCTGAAGCATAATCTTCTGAGCATCAGTCAGCTTTGCGACATGGATAACAAAGTGATTTTCACTAAGGAATCCTGCTTTGTCTCTGACAAAAAGGAGAAGATAGCTCTCAGCGGTTATCGTTTGGAAAATGTTTATCTAATAAACATGGACTCAACAACCACTGAGAACTCCTGTTTCTTCTCAAAGGCATCTTCTGATGTCAACTGGCTATGGCACAAGAGGCTCTCACATCTAAATTTCAAGACACTGAATACTCTTTCCTCCAAAGAGTTAGTCACTGGTCTACCTCAGCATTCATACGCCAAAGAGTCTTTATGTTCAGCGTGTGAAAAAGGGAAGCAGACCAAGGCAAGCTTCAAGTCAAAGCAAGTCTCCTCAGTGTCATCTCCTCTACAACTACTCCATATGGATTTGTTTGGCCCCGTTAACAAACAATCCATCGCTGGAAATAAATATTCGCTGGTCATAGTTGATGAATTCTCTCGTTACACATGGGTAATGTTTCTCCGTTCTAAGAGTGACACCCCTGAAGAACTCATCACCTTTGTTCGGAAGATGGAAACTCTGAACAATATGAATGTTCGCTCAATAAGGAGTGATCATGGAACTGAATTCAAAAACAGTTCTCTTGATTCCTTCCTTGAGAGTAAGGGTATTTCTCACAACTTTTCGTCAGTGAGAATACCGCAACAAAATGGAGTCGCTGAAAGAAGAAATAGAACAATTATTGAAGCTGCACGTTCAATGCTCAGCGATTCTCACCTGCCTACTCAGTTTTGGGCAGAAGCTGTCAACACTGCTTACTTTACGCAAAACAGGTCGCTGATAGTTAAAAGATTCAAAAAGACAGCCTATGAACTCTTTCATGGGAGAAAGCCTTCAATCAGCTTTCTTCACATCTTTGGATGTCAGTGTTTCATACTGAACAACAGAGATGCCCTTGGAAAGTTTGATCCTAAGGCTGATGATGGAATCTTTCTTGGATACTCCTCAGTCTCCAAAGCCTTCAGAGTCTTCAACCGTAGAAGACAAACTGTAGAAGAAACTATTCACGTCACGTTTGACGAATCCCGTTCAGCGAACTCTAAACCGAACGCTGATACAGAAGAACTGAATCAATGGATGTTTTCTCATCTTGGTGATTCCGAAGATATTCCCACTCCTCATGCTCATCCAGTAGAAGATGATAGTCCCACTATCATTCCAAATATGTAGAATAGTGAAGCTGAAACATCTTAGGTCTCAGCTGTGCCTATAAACACTATACCAGCAGTTGATCCAAATGTCTCAGAAATTCCGTCTATTTCTCAGCAATCAGTGAATGAAGTGACAAATGCAAACATTCCTCTCTTAGCTGATAATCCAGAAGTAGCTGAAGCCTCATCTTCAGTTTCTCCAGTTCAGACTGAGTCAGCGACGTATGCTTCGGCTCAGCGATGGACTGTAAATCACCCAATCGATCAAATTCTTGGTGATCCCAACGCTGGTATTCAGACTCGTAGAAGTGCAGGTAATATTTGTTTATTTGTTAACTTTATATCTCTAACTGAACCAAAGAAAATAGATGATGCCCTCAGAGATCCAAACTGGGTCAGCGCTATGCAAGAAGAGCTGACTGAATTCGAAAGAAACAAAGTTTGGAAACTCGTTCGTAGACCAACTGACAAAACGGTGATAGGCACTAAATGGGTCTATCGAAACAAGTTGGACGAACATGGTACTGTAACTCGCAACAAAGCTCGTCTTGTTGCTCAGGGATACAGACAAGAGGATGGCATAGATTATGACGAAACTTTTGCTCCAGTAGCAAGACTCGAATCTATTCGTCTTTTCTTAGCATATGCTGTACACAAAAACTTCACTGTACATCAGATGGATGTTAAGTCAGCGTTTCTGAATGGAAAGCTGAATGAAGAAGTGTATGTGGAACAACCTCCAGGATTCTCAGATCCTAAGCGTCCAGGTTATGTTTATAAACTGGACAAGGCACTTTATGGCTTAAAGCAAGCTCCTCGTGCATGGTATGATACTCTCTCTACTTATCTCCATATTGAACAATTTGAGAGAGGTAAGATTGACAAAACTCTATTTTTTAGAAAAGTGAAAGGTCATATCATTTTAGTTCAAATATATGTTGATGACATTATATTTGGTTCTACTAACCCTGAGCTTTGTACTCGTTTCGCTGATAGAATGAAAGATGAGTATAAAATGAGCATGATGGGTTAACTAACATATTTCCTTGGTCTTCAGATTAAGCAAACTGAAAAAGGAACTTTTATAAATCAGGGAAAATATGTTAAAGATATGCTGAAGAAATTCGACTTAACTGAAAGTTCAGCTATGAAAACCCCTATGGCACCACCGCTGACACTTGATAAGGACACAAAGGGTGTTCCTGTCAATGTCACGCTGTACCGTGGGATGATCGGCTCACTATTGTATCTTACAGCTAGCCGACCCGATATTATGTTTGCAACATGTCTGTGCGCACGATATCAAGCTGAACCTAAGATATCCCATATGAAAGCTGTAAAGCGAATCTTTCGATATCTTAAGGGTACAGCGAATCTAGGTCTTTGGTATCCCAAAGACTCAGGATTCGATCTAACCGCCTATTCAGACAGTGATTTTGCAGGTTGCAAAATGGATAGGAAAAGCACCACAGGAGGATGTCAGCTCCTGGGTGGAAAGATGGTAAGTTGGACAAGTAAGAAGCAAAACTCAGTGTCCACTTCCACAGCTGAAGCTGAATATGTAGCCGCTGGAAGCCGTTGTTCTCAAGTCTTGTGGATGAGAAATCAGCTACTAGACTATGATCTTCAGCTCTCCAAAATTCCAATCTATTGCGACAGCACAAGTGCCATCGCTATAGCAAACAATCCAGTGCTACACTCAAAGACAAAACACATAGAAATCAGATATCAGTTTATCAGAGATCATGTGATGAATGGTGATATAGAACTTCATTTTATCCCAACTGATTATCAGTTAGCTGATTTGTTTACCAAACCTCTTGATGAGACAAGATTCAACTTTCTCATCAGCGAGCTTGGAATGTTGAACCTTGAAGGGTAAAATCTTCAGCGGTTCACATTTGATCAGCAATACGTTTATACAAACTTGTATAGCCTTGGGGATAAAATCAACTTATATAATCCATTTCATCATCTTCTCTCTGAATAAACTTGGTAAAACTGATATCCAGGTATGTCTTCTCTCTCTGACAATCGCATGTAAATGCAAGATTTCAAAATAAATTGCATCGCTGAATATCTCTTCCTTAACAGCGATATTTTGAAAATTCTTTAAACCTTCACTGATATTTTCTATTCAGTGCTTCATGTTTTTCAAAAGAGTCCCTGAGCTTTTAAAACCTCAGAGACATCCTAAAAGAATGTGAAAGGACAGTTGTGACGTCATTGCAACGGATAACACTAGGCACGATTTCTTTCTGACACACGTTTGCACGTTTCGTTCAAACTTCCAATCAAATGCAAACACGTGTCCGTGTCATGATGAAAACCTTTTCCCGCTCAAGGTTTTCTCTCTCTAAAACTCCATATATAAACAACTCTTGGTTTATATTTGTCTTTTACGCGAACATTCTTCCTCCGCAAGAAAGAATTCTCTGTTGTATTTGTGCTCTCAAAAACCTCAAGAACTGTTCATCATCTTCTTCATCAAAACATCAAGGTTAATATGTTCTTATCTATTATCAAATGCGTATAACTTGTTTTCGATCTTCTCATTGTTTTAACAAGATCAAACAAAAGAACTTTGTAAAATAAAATCATTTCTTTCATGGTTTTATGAACACAACCATTTCATGGTTGTTCTTCAAGTTTTAAATCTAAATCTTAAACTTGTTCTTCATTCGTATCCAGTTTTCTTTTAGAACCTGAAATACAAGACTTTATGGGTTTTACATTTCATTTCAAAAATCATGAAAAACCCTAATCTTCATTAAGACATTTATGTCTGAATGAAATGGACAAAATTCGAAAAATCTTAATGGAAATTCTTTCCATACTAAGACAATTCTTATTTGTTAACATCTTTGGTTGAACTGATAATACAGTGAAATGGCATCTTCAAAGATCAATGTCACCGCTGAGTCCATCTCCGCTGACTCTGAGGAAGTGGACATCATCAAAGCCCCTCAGGTAAAGTTCAAGATGGATCAACTAGATTGGACTAAGGTCAACAACCTCTCTGCGCTTCTCGAGTTTCCTCCTCGAAAGCAAGTCACACATCTGGATGATGCTGTGAATTTCCTAAAAAACTGCTGCATTTCAACAGCCCGGACCATCACACCTCCCGCAAGTCAGCTACTACTATCCCAGTTCTGGTACTCTGCCAGACACTCTCAGCTACCCTCCGCCAAAGACCCCTCCAAAACCATCGATTGCATACTCAGCGATACTGAGTATGGCACAATTAAGATAACCCCCGCAATCATTCGAAAAGCCCTGAACTTTCCCAATGCCACCAAAGAAAAACCCTTCGTTCCATTCCCTGACCATAAGAAGCAAGCTGACAAAGATGCCATCATTGCTTTTCTCGACACAATGGGTTACATCTGGGACATTGGAAGGGACAAGAAGCCTGAGAAGAAGCTGACGCTGATAAAGAAGTCCAAAATGCCCAGCGAGATGAATTTCATCTTCGCTCACCTGATCAGTTGCATGACAGCGAAGTCCGGCTCTTCTGATCAAGCCGCACAACCTACGCAAGCTATAGGATACGCACTGCTGAAAGGTCTAAACATTGACTGGGCCTCTATTATATATGATGACCTAGTACAACGCGTGGATTCTGCCGCTGACCGACCAGCATGGGTTCCTTACCCAAGATTCATCAGCGCCATCTTCCAATATGGCCTGAAGGGCAGCTATCCTGAAGAGGGTGACCTGAAACTTTCTCAGGTTGGCCCTAAGGTGCTCGATTTCAAACCTGTCGCCAACGAGGCACGTCTCTCTACTCTTCTCACTCTTCTAAATTCTCCGCTTTCTGTGGCTCCTTCAGCGACAACACCCATCGCTGATACCCCGGCCACACAATCCTCTCCTTCTAAGAAAAGGAAACACTCTCACACCCAACTTGATTCCAAAAGGATCAAGAAAACCAAGGAGCAACCCCAGCAATCCCACGCTGAAGACTCCTCAGCTCATTCTGAAGAGCTGAAGGAAAGTTCCGTGGTACGCTCTGCCACACCCGTTCAAGCCATCCCTCCAATCCAGACTTCAGCGTCTCTAAACGCTGAGGTTAGAAACTTGGAAACTACCCAACCTCCCTCAGTCTCTCAAAAGACTGATGAAGTGATTGTCAGCGATTCCAATGCTGAACTCAGTACCCGAATCCCAATCTTATCCTTCGCTCCTCCCTCCACTTCTTTGGACACTCCTCCAGCTAACACTGGAGATGCCATCATTCCAGAAGCTACCGCTGACGCTTCTCAACAAATGATGAAGACAGGACCTGCAGAGATCACCATTCCTCACCGAACTTTCGAAGAGGATATGGAACATTATTCAGGAGTCCGCAACTTTGACGATTTCGTCAATCCTCCTGCAGGTACAAATCAACCCATATACACTGTAACTAAACCTGTAACTTCTGAGCTTTCCTTTGTTCACAAGTACTTATGTGTTACAGGTCCTAATTTGGGAGACATCAACGAGTCTCTGAAGTCCGTGGAAACTAAGCTGACTGATCTCACCACCACACTCTCCAACAACTCTACAGCTGTAACAAACGCTGGAGAGAATTTGACAAAGCTGACAACGGTGGTGGAAAAGAAAGCTTCCACAGACGACATCAAGATTGTTGATAAGACTCTCAGCGATTTCGCCAAAGTGCTCGCTGACATCTACACAGACTACACCTCACTCAAACAATCAGTTTCCTCCACGTCCGGCGAAGTAACAACGCTGAAGACATCGGTTGGAGCACTAGAAGGTGATATGTCTGCTGTGAAGACAAACGTTCAAACTCTGACGACTGACTTAGGCTCTGTAAATACCGACGTTGGTTCGATGAGAACAATGATCGAAGAGCTGCTCAACAAGGCAAGAACTCCAGCTCCTGCTTCTGCCCCTGCCCCTATTTTGGAATCTTTCACAGCGGCGGATCGCACAGAGCTGAAGAAAATCACGCCTGCTATTTCTGGCCTAGAAGACAGAATAGCAAAGCTTGAAGGTTGTGTGAAAATCTCTGGCCCAGAAGACAGAGATAACACCAACGCTGAGTCTACCCATTCCTCCCCCAGTCATCATGAGAAAGAGGGGGAGAAGAGCGCTGAACATACCGCTGAGAAGAGCGCTGAAGATCTGAACAAGAGCGCTGAAGACCTTTCCCATGATGAATCTATCAGGGGAGAGAGAAATGAAGATCTGATCGCTGAAAAACCTCAGGGAGATGAAAACCCTGAGGGAACCGAGAAGCTCGCCTCTGTATCTGAGGGGGAGCAACTCGAAGAAGATGCTAAAGAATCCGAAGCAGAAGATGATGAAGCAGAAGATGATGAAGCCGTCGACATCCCTGATGATGAACCATCTTCTTCTCCAAAGAATGATGATGATGATGACGAAGATGACGATGATTTCTTTATCGTCAAACCTGCCCCAAGGATCAAAGCTCTTAAGGGAATCTTAATAAATGAACCTTCAGGGGAGAAGACAAAGACAAAGCCCTCAGCCTCTGGCGCTGAGAAAGGCAAAGGCAAAGGCAAAGGCCTCGCTGAAAATGAAAATCTGGCGATCTTGCTTGAAAAGTCAGTTTGTCAGTCCTCTCCCCTGTTTGAGGATATCGCTGAAGGCTCCACAACTGCGACTTCACCAATAATTCCAGCTGTCGCTGAAGAAATAATCCCAGTCTTGGATTTGATCTCTGAGACTGATGAACCTGAAGAACAAACTCTCTCACACAGAAACAGACCTTCCTTGGCTCCTCAAAAGCTAAGAGAAGAAGAACAGAAGAAAAGAGAAGAAATAATAAAGCGATTCGAGGATCAGCGAATCATTCTAAGGCGTGATCAACTGCCTTCAGTTCCTCCTAAGTTCATAATTTCAAAAGCTGAATACAAGGAACACCTCAGAGCTGAACGCCTCATCGCTGATAGAAAGGAAGCTGAAGAAAAAGACAGAGAATACGCCATCAAGCTTACTCAAGAATCTGTCAAAGACCCCAAGCTAAAACGTGTTCCCATTCAAATCCAACGAAAGCTTTGGGAAGAAGCCCAGAAGACCGTGGAAAAGAAAACTGAAGTTTCTCAGACCACCCTGATCTGGTGTAAAGAGAAAATCCACTTCAGATATCGTCCAGCGAAGATCAACAAGGTATTCATCTCTGGAAGAACATCTATCGGAGTACCTATTGTTGACATCAAACTTTTCAGAGAAGATGGCCAATCTGAAACCTTTCGCGCTGACACTGTAAAAAGGTATGGTCTCTCTGAATGGCTGGAGATGAGGTTAGCTATCCAATCGTCACAATCAAAGTACAAGGATCATTTCGAAAAGCTGATAAACAGACAGATCGATTTGATATCTTCTTGTGTGGACATTCCTCCTCTTCCTGATCTAAAGCTGAAAAGAAAAAGGGGCTCTCCAAAGAAGAAACGTCAAGATTCAAACTCAGGTCCTGTCATACGAAATGAAACTGGAATTGGTTTCTCTCGCGCTGAAGTGCTTGGTCCTGATCCTGATCTATCTGCCCTTGACATTTCTTTGCCACCATGTGAACTTTTCGTCCCTGGTAAAGTCATCAGTAATCCTTATGGAATATTCTTTCTTGACTACAACGGACGTAAATGCTTTCAACGGATCGCTGAGCTTCCAATCACTCCAATCGAACAGCTCAGAGATCTTATCTACTGGTGTGACTTCAGAAAAGACATTCAGGCACGACACCTAAAACCCTTGATTTTTGAAGAAGCGCTGAACAAAAGAAAACAAGGCGTAACGGTTCCTGACTGGATGATCCCCACTGAAAAGACGACCCTTGATGAACTTCTCATTAAGGAAGAACCTTTTGAAAACTGATATAATCTCCTTTTTCTCTATTGTATCAGTTATCCTTCTGTACTTGTAAATTATTTCGCTTGTACTAGTAATCTTTCTGTTCTTCATTGTAACCTGATTCAATATTTTAAAGAAAGATTTCAGCGAACGTACTTTACTCCATCAGTACTGAAAAGATCCCAGAAAACAGTAAAAGGGACAAATATTTTATGAGTTCTTTTTATCCCTATGTTTTCATTAAATAGCAATTTTCTTTGTTGCTATGTCATAATCAAATAGGGGGAGATTGTTGATCCAAACCCTCAGTGATTTGATAATGACCCTCTCTTATATACTTAGTGAAAATTGTAAGTAAACAATATGTATCAGAGTTTCACTATCGCTGATAAGTACTAAGATCTTCCAGTACCGCTGATAGGAACTCTCGCTTTTTAGATTAAACATTCAGCGAACACTGTTCACCATAAATGCTCTGAGTTTGTTCAGTCATTATGATGATCGCTGATAAGTTAGTTGTTTACTTATGATCCCTGAAGACAAGTTTCACGTCAACAAAGGTTCTACGCTGAAGTCGAAGATCAAGCTCAAGAACCAGCGACAAGTCTCCTAATGAACTGATGCGGATCAGCGAAGACTCAGATTTGTCCACTCAACGTGAAGTATCAAGTACAAGACTTCAGCTATCGCTGAAATTTATCATCTGCTGAATAGTAAATGATAATCGCTGAATCAACGAAAGCTGATCATGAAGTCCTCCGTATAAAGTACTTTTGTCTTAACCACCCTTGCACGCCTCCGTACGAAATGTCAGAAAAGAACCTCCGAATATCTAAAATCGTACAACCACTCTGATACTACACTGTTCATCCTTACGGCTACTAAGGTTGTCAACCAAGGTCAATGACATGCAACCAACCAGCTGATGACACGTGTAAAGTATATACTGACTTGCATTAAATGCATGCAGTATATAAAGAGATGAACTCACTTCATTTTGAAGTAACTTGCTAACTCTGGACAAGTTCATATCTCTTATCTCAAGATAGGTTATTATTAGTAATTTCCTTATCTTTCTTAGTGCAAGAAACCTTAGTGTTCCAACTTGTTTAGATTTAGGTTTATCCTTAATCTTGTCTCCGCAACAAGCTGTAAATTGTTAATGATTTATCAATAAACAATTTAGAAAAGTAAAATCTGTGTGTTTGTATTCAACCCCCCCCCCCTTCTACAAACTTGTATAGGCCTTCGGGACCAACAGAGGCCCTCACCCGCACTACCGATGTCCCCTTGCTCTACGTTCTACAAGTCTGGTTCACTGCCCAAGTTCGGACGGCCGGTAACTCACAGACAATCACTGCTCAACTTGATAATCAGCAGTTCACTCTTACACCGGACTCCTTCCGCCGACTACTCACTCTTCCAGAAGCCACCGCCGACAACCATGAACGCTTCGATCCTGCCATCAATGACGAAATGCTATGTGCTCAAGTCCGCGCACTCGGGTACAACCATGATCTTCCGAGGCCTTCAGCATTCAATCGCAAATACTTGGCCCCAATCTGGTACACCCTGTTCACAATTCTGAACAGGTGTCTTTCGTCAAGATGGAAAGGTATTGACCAATGCACCGGAGACTTCCTACGCCTTGTTCACTCCGTCTGCTACAATCGCCATGTCGACTTTGCCATGATCATCTGGCGTGAAATCGTGCAAGCGATTCGTCATATCGGAGGTACCAAGCAGAAGAAGTTACTGCCATACCCGTGTTTCCTTTCGCTAGCTGTGCGTCAACACATGGACGTGAATCCAGCCATTCCTCGCCGCTTAACACATCTGGTATGTCCTATTCGACACTTACAGTACATGGTCATCCGCAACCCCTCTGACGCGGTGGCCGTCCCCATCCCTGAAGCCCTACTAGCCATAGCCGATCCCGCTGCACCAGGGGTAGTTGCATATAGGGAAGAGATAGGGAATCCCATGGTCCAGCCAGCACCGGAGGGACCTACCTAGGGACTTAGACCCGAGAGACGTGAGGGTCCAAGAATGAGAGGTGGTAGGGCCCGGCAAGCAGGTGCTGCCGGGTGGGGTGTGTTGATTCTTAGGGGAAGGGGAACTAGTGTGAGTGGTGCAGCGGTATCGCAGCCCAGTTCTAGCCAACCCCGTCCAACAGGCGAAGCCGGAGCATCGTACTCACAACCGATGCTTCAAAATGACACCACACCATATCTTTCTGACTCGCCTTCACCTACCATCCAGGTTCATAATGTAGAATCTGACTCCGATACGGTATCTGACACGACCCGTGCCATTCGGATCGCAAAAATACCTCCCCGTATCGGACCGAACCCCGACTTCACCGAAGGCATCCCACTTGACTCACCTACCCATGCTTCACCTAGGATTGAGGGAGTAGAAGAAGTTGAGTTAGAAACTGCGAGCCGGAGAGAACTGCGTTCGAAAGCGAACCAGGAAAGATTGGGCCGTAAAGATAACGAGGCCCCTGAGCGAACCGAACCGAGCGATATCCGGGTAGCCACATCTGCTATCCCGTCTCATTTGTTGGGACGGGGTATTGAAGAAGACTCCGTAGACCCAATGGAGCAATTGCACGACCCCCTCATCCACTCATCCGTCTCTCAAAAGACGGATGTTTCAGTACATCACGGGGATATAGCACAACTTCCACCGGCCTCTCACTCGGAGAGTGCTGGTGTTGAAACAAGTGACCAGCAGCCCCCGGTCGCGAATTCTTTTCGTGCACAATCGAGTCTAGAGCCATTTGCTATTGAAAATCTTTTGGCTAGGACACTAGAGGAGCAACACCAAGTCGAGAATCTTCGTGACTCGACCGGAACCACCGTAGTGTCTTCACCTCTAGGTGGAACACAAGGATCGGAGGGAAATCCTACCACAGCTACCGATATGCCAACTGTGAACGTAGGTGGCTCTACCCCTGCGGTAGATGCCTCAACGGGTAATCTAAGTGAACCCGGAGTTACTCACCCAGACTTTGTGTCACCAGGGTCCCTGGACAGCACCCTTAAGGCTGTCCGCGAGGCAATGGAGCAAACTATGAAGCAACATGTAGCCGCTGAACTTGCCAAAGTTATGCGCGCAATCAAGGGCAAAGACAAGGTCGTCGAAGCTGAATCCGCACCTGTACCTCCACCGATCTCAAATCCACCTATCTATTCGGTGGACACTCTAAAGACGATGCTACTGGCCCAACTGCTCCAAGAATCAGAAACAAACGCCTCAACCGAAGCAGACCTGATCTCTTTTCTGAAATCATAGGTCACTGCTCTGTCATCATCCATTACCACTCGCCTGGATAGCATTGACTCGACTCTCAAGGACTACAACCAAGCACTAACTTTGTTGTCCGAGAGGGTCCGCTCACTCGAAGATACATGTAAGAGTCAAGCAGGCGGTCTGAAGCGGAAACACGATGACCAGGATGATCCTGATCACCGTGAGGGGGAGAAACGACAACGTCTAACCGAGATCGCCGCCCCGATCCAATCTGAAACTCCAATTATGGTTCAACAGGAACCCCCAACTGCGGCAACTACAACAGAAGCACCTGAAGCCGAGTTGCCATTAGCCGACATGGTAATAGATATGGAGATATCAGATGACGAACACCCAACAATTGAAAAGCCTGAGGGTTCAACACAGGGATTGATCGACTTTGACTCATCAAACAGACCTCTACTGGATATGATAGATCTAGACTGTGAAGCCAACCCGGAGACCGAAGATGCATGGTATCAAAAAGCCGCCAGTGCCGTAAATCTCCAGGTAAAATTGGTATTCCCTACTGATGAAGACGACAACATCGATTATGATCAGTTCCTGCTCCAGAATCTTTATGGTACGTCTCCCGTTCACTATGCTCAACCCACTGGAACTTCAACAAGACCTGAACCGACTACTGCCAACATTCCGACAACTCCTCTGCAAACGACAGCTTCTGATCTTCCTCCCCCTCCTCAGCAACACATCCGTTGGGAGAAGATCATGGTACTTATCCCTCATCTGGAGGAATCTTTGAAGAAGTTGTTCGTCCACAAGCTTCGCCCGATCGAGCCGACCTTTTGCCTTGGTATTTACAACCTCAACCCTGAATACCAACGGCGTTATATCAGCGCAATGCAGCGGTGTCTTCCAGTCAGCCAAGTCAGAACCAAGCATCAAATCACAGAGGTACTTAACATCCATTTACGCCGCATCATGAGGATCGTCTATCCAGTCTTCACTGTTCGCCGCGAAGATGGTAATGAATGGAAATTCTCTGAAGCCGACTTCCAGCACCTCCGACCGTTCGACTTCCTGGCTATTCTGAAAGACCTTCGTACAAGAACCATCCGACCGCTTGAAGTTACAAAGGCGCTCGAAGGTACTCCTCAAAGATTCTTCGACGACATACTCCTCAAAGTTCGAGATGCTCTTCGAAAGATCATTACACACGAGTCTAAAAATCCAAGGTACTCATATGTTCCGAATCCGAATGAAACAACTGCTCGAAATGCCTTGGAATTGGTTGAAGATCGCATCGACTACCGTCGTGCTATCAGATGGTTCAAGATTCACTTCGCGCTTCGTAAAAGATATGCCTACAACTGGCAAGAGCTAGAGCGCGAACTCGAACTTCAAATCAAAGGGGGAGATTGTTAGGGTCAATTTAATGTTGATTTAAAGTTCAAAGGTGTAATTTTTATTTCCATATTTTGAGCCTATTAGTGAACGGGCCGTGGGCTTGTTAACCACGAGCCCGCATAGATAATGTTCTTCTAGCTTGGAAAAACAAGTTAGTTGTCTCATTTTCTTTCCTACTCGTATTGTAAACACTCTGATTGAAAGCATAATACAGGGATGACCAGTTGAAATCATTGTTCTTATTGATTATTATTTCGATTTCATATTTGTTGCACGGATCTGGATTTAACACAGGTTCTCTGTTATTGGGACTGATTGGGAGCTCTTTGGTGGTTGTGATTGTTTGGAACCACCTGCAGCAGTTGCTACAGCATCCAGGAGTGATGCTGCAGCAATGGCATTCTTTCTCATTGCCTTTTATGCATTCCTCATCACTCTCTTGACTGCCTGGGCTTCTATCACTGCCTTTCCTGAGACAATTTCATTAGTGGGAAGGGATTTCACTTTGGCTTTGTCGAGTAAGGAGTTGATCAGTGATGGAGGCCAAAGATCACCCTTGACCTTTTCTACACAGGACTTGATGCTTTTGCTTACAGCTTCCCCCACACTGAATCTTTTACCACCCATGATACAGTAGAGTAGTATCATTCTTTCGAAGGTTAGGCTAGTATCATGGGTTGTGGGTTGAAGTGTATACCTCAGGAAATAGAACCACACATTGACCTCGGGAAGTAGGTCTTTGCTATGCATTGTTCTGAACAGCCTATTCTTCCATGTAGCTCCAGGTTGAGCAATGGTGCTCAACACCTTCTTTGCCTCTCCTTCAGTGGCCTTCTCTGTCAATTTCCTGTAATCATTTGAGGCAGGGGACACTATACCAAACATGTTGTCAATGGCATATGCATCATAAGACACATCAGTGCCCCTTACCCTCAAAGTTTGGCTTGTAGATGCAGCAACCTTAGCATAGAATTCCCTGATAGGGGAGAGGTTGTATCCACCTAGGACTTCACAGAACAGCTCCCATCCCAGCTTTCTGATGGTGTTGGTGATGAAAGGGTAGACCCTTAAAGCTTCTGGACTAAATGCCTTGTCTGCTAAAGCCTCTTTGGCAGCAAGAATGCCAAATTGTTCATAGGCTTCTTTGTAGCTGAAAGTTCCAAAAGAGGTGTTCTCTCTTCTGGATTTGTTTTGGTTGGGTGATGGTGAAGGGGGTATCTTCTTTTGCTTCACACTCCCCTTCTTGGGAGTCTTCATCCAGTCAACTAATGGAATATTTTCATCTTCTGTTGTTGCTGCAGCAATCTCTGCATTGTTCACAGCAACATCCTCATCACTGCTATCATCAAACTCAGAACTCTCCTCCTCTGAGCTCTCTTCTTCCTCCTCAACCTCTGTACTCTTCCTCTTCCCTTTCTTGTTAGCCATAGTCTTCCTCAACTCTTCCTCCTTGGTCATAATCACAGTCTCCTGTTTATGAGGTTGTGATTGTCCAGACATGTTCATTTCTGGATTGGTTTCAGGAATGGCACTTTCACTTTGCATAGAAGGTGCTTTGGTGGTTGATGGCTTGGGATCAGTAGGATTATTGGGTTTTGTTGGAGTTTCTCCTAAAATGCGGACTATTTCAGCCTCATCTTCAGCAAATGGGTTTGTATTTTTAGGAGTGTGTTTCGATGGGTTTTCTGAATGGGTATGTTGAGGACTAGGAGTGAGTGGGAATCGACCACCAAGCAGTAGTATTTATGGGTTTTCATTGGTGGGAGATTGGGGTTCTTTGTTGTTGTCAATGGTGAGGGATTTGTGGCTAGCAGATGTAGAAGAAACAGAGTTTGATGAGGTGTAAGTTTCAGGTTTCTTACTTGCCTCTCCATCTTCTGTTTTCAGCTTCTTCAATGGCGGATCTCTTAGAGAAGGTGATGGAGATTTTTCCTTGGCATTGGATTCAGTCGACGGCTTCTTGCTTGATTCCATGTTGATGCTCTGATTTCTGGCACTTCTTCTTCTTTCTCGATCACTTACAGGCCTCAAATTTTTTTTGGCTTGAGTCTTCAATCCCCCCATAATAAGAATTTAAGTCCCCCTGCAAAGCACTGTTTAAGCTGCAAGTTGCAAAATAACACTGAATATTTTAAAGGGGTTAGGGGCTGATCGTGGGTTGTTTGGTTAGAAAGAAACCGAATGGAAGTAGAATAGTGCCTTTTGGTTCAAAACTAACTAGGGTTAACTATCTATTAGTTTCAAGTACTCACTAGGTTTATGGGAACTCAAAACAATTGACGCCTTTCTACTATTTGCACAGCCTGAATAGCATCTTTGTAGAAAAAGTACATTTTTTCGGCTGATAAGACTGTTGGGGTTTTGGTTGCAGAGTGCTATAGCAACATGAATGTTGCTGTAGCACTGAACCTTTTCCAGCAATTTTGCAAACCTTGAAAACTTCGTGTTTTAAAACAGAAACAAAAACTAAACCACTGTATTTACATATTTACAACATGGATAGTCTTTTTCAAGCCTCTGAGATCACATCTAGGATTGAGAGAGTTGTACCACATATGTGGTACCAATGGAGTTGGTTGTTGCAGCTTCATGATAGGACTTTACTCTTTGACCATTCACTTTGAAAATGGATCCATTGTTGGGGTCAATGAGTTCAACCACTCCATAAGGATGGAATTTATGAACATCAAATGGGCCTGTCCACTTGGATCTTAGTTTTCCTGGAAAAAGTTTCAACCTAGAGTTAAAGAGTAAAACATTTTGGCCAGCTACAATTTCTCTTTGTGAGATCCTCTTATCATGCCATTTTTTGGTTTTATCTTTGTAAATTTTGGCCTTTTCATAAGAGTGATCTCTCAACTCTTCAAGCTCATTAATCTGTAGCTTCCTTCTTTCTCCTGCAGCATTAAGACACAAATTTAACTCCTTCAAAGCCCAAAAGGCTTTGTGTTCTAGTTCAAGTGGTAGATGCCATGCTTTCCCAAAAACTAACTTATATGGGGACATTACTATGGGTGTCTTATAGGCAGTCCTATAAGCCCATAAAGCATCATCAAGCTTGAAGAACCAATCCTTCCTTATTGGCTTTACCACTTTCTCTAGAATGCTCTTAATCTCTCTGTTGGAAAGTTCTGCTAAACCATTAGTTTGAGGGTGATAAGTTGTTGCTACCCTATGGTTTATGTTATACTTTTCCAGAACTCCTTTCATTATGTTATTCACAAAGTGGGTACCCTCATCACTGATCATGGCTCTAGGGGTACCAAACCTTGTGAATATGTGCTTATGCAAAACTTAGCCACAGGCTTGGCATCATTGGTGTGACATGTTGTGGCTTCTACCCATTTGGATACATAATCTACAACCACCAATATGTATTGATTGTTTCCAGACATGGGAAATGGACCCATGAAGTCAATTCCCCATACATCAAAGATTTCTACTTCAAGAATGCCATTGAGGGACATTTCATGTCTTTGGGAGATGGATCCAACCCTTTGACATTCATTGCACCTCTTCACAAAATTATCAGCATCTTGGAAGAGTGTTGACCAGAAAAACCCAGATTGAAGAACCTTGGCTGCAGTTCTTTGTCCACCAAAGTGGCCACCATATGCAGCAGCATGACAATGTTGCAGCACTGCAGGCACTTCCTGTTGAGGTATGCACCTCCTTAGGATCTGGTCAGCCCCTACTTTAAACAGAAAGGGGTCATCCCAAAGAGAGTTCTTAGAATCATGGATTAGCTTCTTCTTTTGGCCTTTGTTTAGATCTGGTGGAATGATCCCAACAACCAAGAAATTTGCAATGTCTACAAACCAAGGGGATGTATGATGTTGCAGCATCATGAGCTGCTCATCAGGGAACTTTTCATTAATCCCACGAGTGCTTGACTCTCCTTTTTCTAACCTGGACAATTGATCAGCAAGTTGATTGTTCACCCCTTTTCTATCTACTATTTCAATCTCAAACTCTTGAAGCAAAAGAACCCACCTTATTAACCTTGGCTTGGCATCTTTTTTGGAAATCAACTACTTGATGGATGCATGGTCAGTGTGAACAATGACCTTAGTACCCATTAAGTATGATCTAAAATTTTCAAATGCAAAAACCACAGCCAAAAGTTCTTTCTTAGTGGTTGTGTAGTTTATTTGGGTTTCATTTAGAGTTTTACTGGAATAGTAGATTGGGTGGAAAATCTTGTCATTAACTTGGCCTAAAACAGCACCAACTGCCCAATCACTTGCATCACACATAAGTTCAAATGGTTTTGTCCACTCTGGAGTAACAACAATAGGGGCATAAATCAGTGCTTTCTTCAAAGTGTTGAAAGCAGATTTACACTCCTTGTTGAAATCAAATGGTTGGTCATGCTAAAGTAATAAACAGAGGGGTTTGGAAATTTTTGAAAAATCTTTTATAAACCTCCAATAAAATCCAGCATGTCCAAGAAAACTTCTTATACTTTTAACATTTGTGGGCTCAGGTAGATTCTCAATGACTTCTAGTTTGGCCTTGTCTACCTCTATTCCCCTTTTTGAAATTACAAGACCCAAAACAATGCTTTCTTTTACCATGAAATGACAATTTTCCCAGTTTAGAACTAGATCAGTCTCCTCACATCTCTTAAGGCTTTGTTCTAAGTTTTTCAAACAATCCTCATTGGAAGATCCATAGACAGAAAATTCATCCATGAAAATCTCCATAGAGGTTTCCAACATATCAGAGAAAATGGACATCATGCATCTCTGAAATGTGGCTGGTGCATTGCACAATCCAAAGGGCATCCTCCTAAAGGCAAAAGTACCATAAGGGCAAGTGAAAGTTGTTTTCTCTTGGTCCTCATGTGTTATAGCAATATGGTTATACCCTGAACAGCCATCTAAAAAGCAATAGTATTCTTTTCGAGCTTGTCTATCCAACATTTGGTCTATGAATGGCAAAGGGAAATGGTCTTTGTGGGTTCCTTTGTTAAGCTTCCTATAGTCCATACAAATCCTCCACCCTTACACTATTTTGGTTGGAATTAGCTCATTCTTTTCATTTTCTACCACAGTAACACCCCCCTTCTTTGGAACACACTGGACAAGACTTACCCAATTGCTACTTGCTATATGGTAAATGATTCCAGCATCAGGCCACTTTAGGATTTCTTTCTTGACCACTTCTTTCATTACAGGGTTCAATCTCCTTTGAGGCTCTACAGAGGTAAAGTCCTTGTCTTCCAAGATTATCTTGTGTTGACAAATGGATGGACTTAAACTTTTAAGGTCAGAGATGGTCCAACCTATGGCTTTGGTGTTAGATTGAAGCATTTCAACTAGCTGCTTCTTTTGCTCAGCTTCTAAAGAAGCTGAGATGATCACAGGTAGCTTACTGTCTTCCCCTAAGAATGCATACTTAAGTGGGCAGGTAATTGCTTCAACTCCAAATCTGGTGGTGCTTCTATTGATGGTAAAGGGGTTTTGTGTGTGGGCTCTTCTTCCAAAAGTTCAAATGCTACAGCTTGCTGCAGCAACTCACTACTGTCTAAGGTACTATCCTCCTCACTGTCACTATCCTCAAGTTCTTCCAACTGCTCACTTTTTGTCCCTAGAATCTGTTCTATGGCTCCCTCATGACACATTGATTCAATGGTGCTCAGCATAGAACATGTTTCAACCTCATCAGGATGTTTCATGGAATTGAAAACATTAAAAGTAACATTCTGGTCGTTCACTCTCATGGTCAACTCTCCCTATTGGACATCAATGATGGTTCTACCAGTGGCAAGGAAAGGTCTTCCTAAGAGTAAAGGTGTATCCTTATCTGCTTCAAAGTCAAGGATTATGAAATCAGCTGGGAAGATGAACTTATCTACTTGTACCAAAACATCCTCTATCTTGCCCTTAGGATATGCTATGGTTCTGTCTGCCAACTGTTAAGTTAAAATGGTTGGTCTAGCCTCTCCTATCCCTAGATTTTTTTAAATGGATAAGGGCATAAGGTTTATGCTAGCACCAAGGTAACACAGAGCATTTCTTACATGCTTCCCACCTATTGAACAGGGAATTACAAAACTCCCAGGATCCTTCAGCTTAGGGGGGAGTCTATTGGAAACAAGGGCACTACATCCTTCTGTAAGGGCAACAGTTTCATACTCAGTGAGTTTCTTTTTCTTACTTCAAAAATTTGGCATAGCTAGGCATATTTCAATAGCCTCTACCAATGGTATGTTAATGTGCAATTGCTTGAATACATCCAGAAACTTCTTAAACTAAAATTCCTCCTGTTGATTCCTCAACCTCTGTGGGTAAGGAATGTAAGGTGGAACAGGAGCAATCACTGCCTTTTTAGGATTTGGTAAGGGTTGAACAGTGGGGGTTTTTACTTCTATTGGTTTGTTAGGTGCTGCAGCAACAGGATCTGATGGTGTTAGATCTGTGGCAGCATCTTTATTGCTTGCATTGGGGCTTATCTCGCTTGGAAAGAGTGATGGATAGTCAGATTTAGGTGGTACAGTCACAGCTTCTTCAATCACCGCTAATTCAAGAACAACAGTGGGTGTTGCTACAACAACAGGTGGTGTTGCTACAGCACTCTTCTCAGTGATGGGCTGTATGACAGTCTTCGGTTCTTTTGGACCACTGCTAACTAAGTCCTTTCCACTCCTTAAACTAATAGCTTTCACTTGTTCTTTAATCACATTCCTAGGGACTTCAGTATCACTAGGCAGTGTTCCATTTGGCCTGTGTCTCAACTCTATGGCCATTTGTCCTATTTGAGTCTCCAAATTCTTGATGGTAGCATTTTGGTGATTCATAGCTGAAGTGGTATGGTTTATAAAACCTTTCAGCACAGCTTCCAAGGAAGCTGGTTGTTTACCTTGCTGGTTAGGAGGCTTTTAGTAGGAAGGTGGACCTTGTTGGTTTGGTTGAAATTTTTTTCTGATCTTTCACAACTGGTGGATTCAAACATTGGGTTGTGGCAAGAAAAATTAGGATGGCTTTTCCAACTGGAGTTGTAAGTGTTACCAAACTGATTAGGTATGTTGTGGATATAGTTCACAGATTTAACATTTAGGCTGCATTGGTCAAAAGTATGACCTTCACCACAATACACACATTGAACTGGTAGGAACTCAGAGACAGATGTTGCAGCAACAGTACTAACAGCTGGAGCATTCATGTTTTTCAACATGGTGTTCATGGTTGTTAACTGAGCACTTAAAGCAGTAATAGGATCTGTTCCAGGGGTTCCCAGAGTTGGTCTGAGTACAATTGCTCTGGGATCTATCCACTGACCACTATTGTTGGCATTTTTTTCTAAAATATCGTAACCATCAGTGTAGGTACTAGAGATAAAGGCTCCACCTGCAGTAGCATCAAGCATTTGCTTTGCTGACAAATCAAGACCATTATAAAAGGTCTCGAGTTGGATGCAGTATGGAATGCCATGATGTGGGCATTTCCTTAGTAACTCTTTGTACCTCTCCCAAGCTTCAGGAACTGCCTCTCCATCCAATTGTTTAAATTGACAAATTTCATTTCTAATTTGGGCATTCCTGGTTGGGGGAAAGTATTTTCTTAAAAAAACTTTTCAGCCATTTCATTCCAAGTTGTGATTGAATCAGGAGCTAAAGAATTGTACCAAGCTTTGGCTCTATCCCTTATAGACCATGGAAATAACTTCAGCCTTAAGGCTTCAACAGATACTCCACCAAGGTGAAAAGAGTCAGTGAGCTCCATAAAATTCTTTAGGTGCAAATGTGGATCCTCGGTAAGGAGTCCAGCAAATTGACCATTTGTTTGTAACACGTGAAACATAATAGGCTTAAGCTCAGATTGGTCACCCTCAACATGGGGCCTACGTATTACTGTGTGCAGCTGGGCAAGCATAGGAATAGCATAGTCCATGATGCCACCATTTCTTGAGTTAGCAATCCTAATGACTTCCTCCTTAGGGTTGGGTTCTGGTGCTGCCATTTCAGCAGGAGTAGTAGGGTCCTGAAGCAAAGTTCTTTGTACCCTTCTTCTCCTTCTGAAAATTCTCTCAATATCAGGATCAAGATCAAACACATCCCCGTGAGGTAGTATTGGCATAAACCACAAAAACACAGATTGTAAAAATCAACTTTTCAAACAACTTAAAGTAACTTTGTTTGGCAAAAGTCCCCGGCAACGGCGCCAAAAACTTGATCGAGATGAAATGTAACACCCAAAAGGCTACAGCAACTAGCAACCCATGCAAGTATACATGTTTTACTAGTGTCGTCCAAAGCAAGTAATAATGGTAAGTAATACCATATATCGTACCTCAGGGCCTTTCAAAGCAAGAAGAGTAACAACAAGTTGGTTTTCAAAGCAGGATTTTGGTAACCAGATTTTTAGTAACTGAAAGCAAAGTACTGAAAGATAATAACAAGAAATTAAAGATAGTATGGGTGCAAGATCAGGTTGGATTTGGGCTAACAAAGTGCTCAGGGCATTGCTATAGCAAACACAAGAGTGTTGCAGCAAAGACTCTTGCAATACTACTGAATTGAATGGCCTTCCAAGGGAAGTTCAGATTAGACTTTTACGTAGGGTGGGCACTTGGTAAGTGCAGCAAGAACCTCCTAGTCGGATCTTACCTTTCTTTCCATATAGTTTCTCAACCTAAAGGATTGAAGCAACTCTTTATAGTCTCTATAACACAACCAACATTAACACTTGCGTTGTCTCCATTTTGAGTCCAACTCATCCAAATAGAATAACACTTGTCAATTTTTCAAAGACTACTGGATGAAGTATTCATGTTGTTTATGAATAGTAAAGCAGAATATCAATGCAAACAAATGTCCAAAGACACTTGGCTTAATCTGCCAACCTTCACTTACACCCACACTATGGTGTTTAGCCTACCATACTAGAATGTAAATGCTTAAAAGTAAATGACATGTATGTAAATGACTTAATGTAAGTGGATAAAGTAAAGAAAGTTGTAAAGGTTGCTATAGCAACAGACAGAAACGAAATGACTTGTAACTAAAAGATTGCAATTGAAATGTAAAGTACTTGATAACAAAGCTTAGGACAAACTTTGTTCCTGTAGAAGCTGAATACAAATGAAAGACTTCTTAAACTATTTATACTAGAGGCAATGAATCAAAAGATGCTTAAGAAGTACAAAAGTGGTTAACCCCAATGGGTAATAAACAAGCATCTAAGTACAATACAAGTAAAGTAAAAGGCTATCTTAGGGAGCATCCTCAGGGGCATCTTCAGAGGCATCTTCAGAGTTGACTTCTGCTCAAGGGTGTACCAAAAGATGCCTGAGATCTTTCTTCAACAAAAACCGTCCAACTTGATTGAGCCATGCCTGCCAATATCACTGTTGTGGCATCCCCTGCTGTAGCAACATAGAAATCAACAAACTTTCACCAAAAAGATAGGATTATTCCATAAACTACATCCTAGATCCATTCTAAAGAAAAGGTGTAAAATAAGACTAAAAGACTCAATATCTAATTGGGAAAGATGTAAAATAAGGTAAAATAAAGTCCTAAATGGGTATGAAAGTGTATTAAAATACCCACTTATCACACCCCTACACTTGAACTGTTGCTTGTCCCCAAGCAACTAAAATGACAACTAAAAATGACTCAAATGAGAAATTGAAAACAATTTAAAGGGTGAAAATGAAAAATAAACAGACTATGAGATTTCGAAACTAAAACAGGACCATAGCCTAGCATAATTTTGTGTCCATCCTTCATCATTCTCTCAATCCCATAAGCCAATAACACATTTCCTATTGTTAGACATCAAGGCCTTGTGACTTCAGAATCTTTAGGACTTTTTGGGTGATTTGGATTTGTAGCACAATCTATTCTTTCAAGTCTTCATTTGTAATGCACAAGCTGTGTATATGTTATGCATAATTTCTCTGCTTTATCTGCTTTGACTTTGGACACCACTGATTCATCCTTTATTCTTTTTTTTGCAGCAACTTTCTTCCCTATGGGCTGTCTTTGTGCTCATGAATCAGTGTACCCCTCCCCCACACTTGCAATTGTCAATGTCCCCATTGAGATTAGTAATCTTTATGGCTTAAGGGTGCAAAGGGTATAAGTTGCTTGTGTATGTGAAAGAATGGCCTAAATCACTTTCTAAAAAAATACAAGGATGTCTGGTTGCCTCCCAGGTGGATGAGCATGGTTCTAGTTTTGAGGACTGAAGAGGATGTGTGTCATCAAAATTACCATGGGTTGTGGTTTGTGATGGTGCAAATCTCATGAGACTCAAAAACTGAAAGACTTAACAAATTCCCAGACTCTAAAAACTAAAAATCAGAAAAATAAAAACTACTTATGAAGCTAAGGTATAGAAATGGACATGCCTACTCTTTGGGAGTAGGTTTTGCTGCAGCACTTGGGATGAAATTCTCTGCCTCCTGCAGCAACTCTTTTGGGTATGGTCCAATGCTTGGGTACTCCTCTGGATTCTCTGTTGCCCAGTTTCTTTCCATGACCCCCTCTCTTGCCATTTGGTATTGCCTATGCAGGGCAGTGAGTTTTCTTGCATGTTGCGCAGCCTTATCCTGTTCTTCCAAATAGGCCAACACTTTCTTCTCACTTTCAACAATCTTAGCCTCCATTTCACTCTTTTGGTTGGCCAAGAGGGTCATCCACATCAAGTCCCTCTCTTGCAGTTTGTTCAAGAGAGTTTCCTGGTTGTTTGCAATTTGGTTGGCTAGGTACACGAAGGATTTGGTTTCCAGCTTATCTGTTATTGGGACAGATAGGGAGCTCTTTGGTGGTTGTGATTGTTTGGAACCACCTGCAGCAGTTGCTGCAGCATCTAGGAGTGATACTGCAGCAATGGCATTCTTTCTCATTGCCTTCTCTGCATTCCTCATCACTCTCTTGACTGTCTGGGCTTCTATCACTGCCTTTCCTGAGACAATTTCATCAGTGGGAAGGGATTTCACTTTGGCTTTGTTGAGTAAGGAGTTGATCAGTGATGGATGCCAAAGATCACCCTTGACCTTTTCTACACAGGACTTGATGATTTTGCTTACAGCTTCCCCTACACTGAATCTTTTACCACCCATGATACAGTAGAGTAGTATCATTCGTTCGAAGGTTAGGCTAATATCATGGGTTGTGGGCTGAAGTGTATACCTCAGGAAATAGAACCACACATTGACCTCAGGAAGTAGGTCTTTGCTATGCATTGTTCTGAATAGCCTATTCTTCCATGTAGCTCCAGGTTGAGCAATGGTGCTCAACACCTTCTTTGCCTCTTCTTTAGTGACCTTCTCTGTCAATTTCCTGTAATCATTTGAGGCAGGGGACACTATACCAAACATGTTGTCAATGGCATGTGCATCATAAGACACATCAGTGCCCCTTACCCTCACAGTTTGGCTTGTGGATGCAGCAACCTCAGCATAGAATTCCCTAATGAGGGAGAGGTTGTATCCACCTGGGACTGCACAGAACAGCTCCCATCCCAGCTTTCTGATGGTGTTGGTCATGAAAGGTAGTCCCTTAAAGCTTCTGGACTAAATCCCTTATCTGCTAAAGCCTCTTTGGCAGCAAGAATGCCAAATTGTTTATAGGCTTCTTTGCAGCTGAACGTTCCAAAAGAGGTGTTCTCTCTTCTGGATTTGTTTTGGTTGGGTGATGGTGAAGGGGGTATCTTCTTTTGCTTCACACTCCCCTTCTTGGGAGTCTTCATCCAGTCAACTAATGGAATATTTTCATCTTCTGCTGTTGCTGCAGCAATCTCTGCATTGCTCACAGCAACATCCTCGTCACTGCTATCATCAAACTCAGAACTCTTCTCCTCTGAGCTCTCTTCTTCCTCCTCAACCTCTGTACTCTTCCCCTTCCCTTTCTTGTCAGCCATAGTCTTCCTCAACTCTTCCTCCTTGGTCATAATCACGGTCTCCTGTTTATGAGGCTGTGATTGTCCAGACATGTTCATTTCTGGATTGGTTTTAGGAATGGCACTTTCACTTTGCACAGAAGGTGCTTTGGTGGTTGATGGCTTGGGATCAGTAGGATTATTGGGTTTTGTTGGGGTTTCTCTTAAAATACGGGCTATTTCAGCCTCATCTTCTGCAAATGGGTTTGTATTTTTAGGAGTGTGTTTCGATGGGTTTTCTGAATGGGTATGTTGAGGACTAGGAGTGAGTGGGAATCGACCACCAAGCAGTAGTATTTGTGGGTTTTCATTGGTGTGAGATTGGGGCTCTTTGTTGATGTCAATGGTGAGGGATTTGTGGCTAGCAGATGTAGAAGAAACAGAGTTTGATGAGGTGTGAGTTTCAGGTTTCTTACTTGCCTCTCCATCCCCTGTTTTCAGCTTCTTCAATGGCAGATTGCTTGGAGAAGGTGATGGAGATTTTTCCTTGGCATTGGATTCAGTCGATGGCTTCTTGCTTGATTCCATGTTGATGCTCTGATTTTGGCACTTCTTCTTCTTTCTCGATCACTTACAGGCCTCAAATTTTTTTTGCCTTGAGTCTTCAATCTCCCCATAATAAGAATTTAAGTCCCCCTGCAAAGCACTGTTTAAGCTGCAAGTTGCAAAATAACACTGAATATTTTAAAGGGGTTAGGGGTTGATCGTGGGTTGTTTGGTTAGAAAGAAACCGAATGGAAGTTGAATAGTGCCTTTTGGTTCAAAACTAACTAGGGTTAACTATCTATTAGTTTCAAATACTCACTATGTTTATGGGAACTCAAAACAATTGATGCCTTTCTACTATTTGCACAGCCTGAAAAGCATCTTTGCAGAAAAAGTACATTTTTTCGGCTGATAAGACTGTTCGGGTTTTGGTTGCAGAGTGCTATAGCAACATGAATGTTGCTGTAGCACTGAACCTTTTTCAGCAATTTTGCAAACCTTGAAAACTTCGTGTTTTAAAACAGAAACAAAAACTAAACCACTGTATTTTCATACTTACAAAATGGATAGGCTTTTTCAAGCCTCTGAGATCACATCTAGGATTGATAGAATTGTACCACAGATGTGGTACCAATGGAGTTGGTTGCTACAGCTTCATGATAGGACTTTACTCTTTGACCATTCACTTTGAAAATGGATCCATTGTTGGGGTCAATGAGTTCAACCACTCCATAAGGATGGAATTTATGAACATCAAATGGCCCTGTCCACTTGGATCTTAGTTTTCCTAGAAAAAGTTTCAACCTAGAGTTAAAGAGTAAAACTTTTTGGCCAGCTACAATTTCTCTTTGTGAGATCCTCTTATCATGCCATTTTTTGGTTTTATCTTTGTAAACTTTAGCATTTTCATAAGAGTGATCTCTCAACTCTTCAAGCTCATTAATCTGTAGCTTCCTTCTTTCTCCTGCAGCATTAAGACACAAATTTAACTCCTTCAAAGCCCAAAAGGCTTTGTGTTCTAGTTCAAGTGGTAGATGCCATGCTTTCCCAAAAACTAACTTATATGGGGACATTCCTATGGGTGTCTTATAGGCAGTCCTATAAGCCCATAAAGCATCATCAAGTTTGAAGAACCAATCCTTCCTTGTTGGCTTTACAACTTTCTCTAGAATGCTCTTAATCTCTCTGTTGGAAAGTTCTGCTAAACCATTAGTTTGAGGGTGATAAGTTGTTGCTACCCTATGGTTTATGTTATACTTTTCCAGAACTCCTTTCATCATGTTATTCACAAAGTGGGTACCCTCATCACTGATCATGGCTCTAGGGGTACCAAACCTTGTGAATATGTGCTTATGCAAAAACTTAGCCACAGTCTTGGCATCATTGGTGTGACATGTTGTGGCTTCTACCCATTTGGATACATAATCTACAACCACCAATATGTATTGATTGTTTCCAGACATGGGAAATGGACCCATGAAGTCAATTCCCCATACATCAAAGATTTCTACTTCAAGAATGCCATTGAGGGGCATTTCATGTCTTTGGGAGATGGATCCAACCCTTTGACATTCATTGCACCTCTTCACAAAAGTATCAGCATCTTGGAAGAGTGTTGGCCAGACAAAACCCAGATTGAAGAACCTTGGCTGCAGTTCTTTGGCCACCAAAGTGGCCACCATATGCAGCAGCATGACAATGTTGCAGCACTGCAGGCACTTCCTGTTAATGTATGCACCTCCTTAAGATCTGGTCTGCCCCTACTTTAAACAGAAAGGGTTCATCCCAAATATAGTTCTTAAAATCATGGATTAGCTTCTTCTTTTGGCCTTTGTTTAGATCTGGTGGAATGATCCCAACAGCCAAGAAATTTGCAATGTCTGCAAACCAAGGGGTTGTATGATGTTGCAGCATCATGAGTTGCTCATCAGGGAACTTTTCATTAATCCCACCAGTGCTTGACTCTCCTTTTTCTAACCTGGACAAGTGATCAGCAACTTGATTGTTTACCCCTTTTCTATCTACTAATTCAATCTCAAACTCTTGAAGCAAAAGAACCCACCTTATTAACCTTGGCTTGGCATCTTTTTTGGAAATCAAGTACTTGATGGATGCATGGTCAGTGTGAACAATGACCTTAGTACCCATTAAGTATGATCTAAAATTTTCAAATGCAAAAACCACAGCCAAAAGTTCTTTCTCAGTGGTTTTGTAGTTTATTTGGGTTTCATTTAGAGTTTTACTGGAATAGTAGATTGGGTGGAAAATCTTGTCATTAACTTGGCCTAAAATAGCACCAACTGCCTAATCACTTGCATCACACATAAGTTCAAATGGTTTTGTCCACTCTGGAGTAACAACAATAGGGGCAGAAATCGGTGCTTTCTTCAAAGTGTTGAAAGCAGATTTACACTCCTTGTTGAAATCAAATGGTTGGTCATGCTGAAGTAATAAACAGAGGGGTTTGGAAATTTTTGAAAAATCTTTTATAAACCTCCTATAAAATCCAGCATGTCCAAGAAAACTTCTTATACTTTTAACATTTGTGGGCTCAGGTAGACTCTCAATGACTTCTAGTTTGGCCTTGTCTACCTCTATTCCCCTTTTTGAAATTACATGACCCAAAACAATGCCTTCTTTTACCATGAAATGACATTTTTCTCAGTTTAGAACTAGATCAGTCTCCTCACATCTCTTATGGCTTTGTTCTAAGTTTTTCAAACAATCCTCATAGGAAGATCCATAGACAGAAAAGTCATCCATGAAAATCTCCATAGAGGTTTCCGACATATCAGAGAAAATGGACATCATGCATCTGTGAAATGTGGCTGGTGCATTGGACAATCCAAAGGGCGTCCTCCTAAAGGCAAAAGTACCATAAGGGCAAGTGAAAGTTGTTTTCTCTTGGTCCTCAGGTGCTATAGCAATCTGGTTATACCCTGAATAGCCATCTAAAAAGCAAAAGTATTCTTTTCCAGCTAGTCTATCCAACATTTGATCTATGAATGGCAAAGGGAAATGGTCTTTGTGGGTTGCTTTGTTAAGCTTCCTATAGTCCATACAAATCCTCCACCCTGACACTATTCCGGTTGGAATTAGCTCATTTTTTTTATTTTCTACCACAGTGACACCCCCCCCCCTTCTTTGGAACACACTAGACAGGACTTACCCAATTGCTACTTGCTATAGGGTAAATGATTCCAGCATCAAGCCACTTTAGGATTTCTTTCTTGACCACTTCTTTCATTACAAGGTTCAATCCTCTTTAAGGCTCTACAGAGGTTAAGTCCTTGTCTTCCAAGATTATCTTATGTTGACAAATGGATGAACTTATACCTTTAAGGTCAGAGATGGCCCAACCTATGGCTTTGTTGTGAGATTGAAGCATTTCAACTAGCTGCTTCTCTTGCTCAGCTTCCAAAGAAGCTGAGATAATCACAGGTAGCTTACTGTCTTCCCCTAAGAATGCATACTTAAGGTGGGCAGGTAATTGCTTCAACTCCAAATCTGGTGGTGCTTCTATTGATGGTAAAGAGGTTTTGTGTGTGGGCTCTTCTTCCAAAAGTTCAAATGCTGCAGCTTGCTGCAGCAACTCACTACTGTCTAAGGTACTATCCTCCTCACTGTCACTATCCTCAAGTTCTTCCAATTGCTCACTTTTTGTCCCTAGAATCTCTTCTAAGGCTCCCTCATGACACATTGATTCAATGGTGCTCAGCATAGAACATGTTTCAACCTCATCAGGATGTTTCATGGAATTGAAAACATTGAAAGTAACATTCTGGTCGTTCACTCTCATGGTCAACTCTCCCTTTTGGACATCAATGATGGTTCTACCAGTGGCAATGGAAGGTCTTCCTAAGAGTAAAGGTGTATCCTTATCTGCTTCAAAGTCAAGGATTATGAAATCAGCTGGGAAGATGAACTTATCTACTTGTACCAAAACATCCTCTATCTTGCCCTTAGGATATGCTATGGTTCTATCTGCCAACTATAGACTTACAGTGGTTGGTCTAGCCTCTCATATCCCTAGATTTTTGAAAATGGATAAGGGCATAAGGTTTATGCTAGCACCAAGGTCACACAGAGCATTTCCTACATGCTTCCCACCTATTGAACAAGGAATTACAAAACTCCCAGGATCCTTCAGCTTAGGGGGAAGTCTATTGGAAACAAGGGAACTACATCCTTCTGTAAGGGCAACAGTTTCATACTCAGTGAGTTTCTTTTTCTTACTCAATATATCTTTCAAATATTTGGCATAACTAGGCATATTTTCAATAGCCTCTACCAATGGGATGTTAATGTGCAATTGCTTGAATACATCCAGAAACTTCTTAAACTGAAATTCCTCCTGTTGATTCCTCAACCTCTGTAGGTAAGGAATGTAAGGTGGAACAGGAGAAATCACTGCCTTTTTAGGATTTGGTAAGGGTTGAACAGTGGGGGTTTTTACTTCTATTGGTTTGTTAGGTGCTGCAGCAACAGGATCTGATGGTGTTAGATCTGTGGCAGCATCTTTCTTGCTTGCATTGGGGTTATCTCACTTGGAAAGAGTAATGGATAGTCAGAATTAGGTGGTATAGTCACAGCTTCTTCAATCACCACTGATTCAAGAACAACAGTGGGTGTTGCTACAACAACAGGTGGTGTTGCTATAGCACTCTTCTCAGTGTTGGGTTGTATGAAAGTCTTCGGTTCTTTTGGACCACTTCTAACTAAGTCCTTTCCACTCCTTAAACTAATAGCTTTCACTTGTTCTTTGATCACATTCCTAGGGACTTCAGTATCACTAGGCAGTGTTCCATTTGGTCTGTGTATCAACTCTATGGCCATTTGTCCTATTTGAGTCTCCAAATTCTTGATGGTAGCATTTTGGTGATTCATGGCTGAAGTGGTATGGTTTATAAAACCTTTCAGCACAGCTTCCAAGGAAGCTGGTTGTTCACCTTGCTGGTTAGGAAGCTTTTGGTAGGAAGGTGGACCTTGTTGGTATGGACCTTGTTGGTTTGGTTGAAAATTTTGCTTCTGATCTTTCACAACTGGTGGATTCAAACATGGGTTGTGCCAAGAAAAATTAGGATGGTTTTTCCAACTGGAGTTGTATGTGTTACCAAACTGATTAGGTCTGTTGTGGATATAGTTCACAGATTCAACATTTAGGATGCATTGGTCAAAAGTATGACCTTCACCACAGTACACACATTGAACTGGTAGGAATTTAGAGACAGATGTTGCAGCAACAGTACTAGCAACTGGAGCATTCATGTTTTTCAACATGGTGTTCATGGATGTTAACTGAGCAGTTAAAGCAGTAATAGGATCTGTTCCTGGGGTTCCCACAGTTGGTCTGAGTACAATTGCTCTGGGATCTATCCACTGACCACTATTGTTGGCAGTTTTTTCTAAAATATTGTAACCATCAGTGTAGGTACTAGAGATAAAGGCTCCACCTGCAGCAGCATCAAGCATTTGCTTTGCTGACAAATCAAGACCATTATAAAAGGTCTCGAGTTGGATGCAGTATGGAATGCCATGATGTGGGCATTTCCTTAGTAACTCTTTGTACCTCTCCCAAGCTTCAGGAACTGCCTCTCCATCCAATTGTTTAAATTGACAAATATCATTTCTAATTTGGGCATTCCTGGTTGGGGGAAAGTATTTTCTTAAAAACTTTTCAGCCATTTCATTCCAAGTTGTGATTGAATCAAGAGCTAAAGAATTGTACCAAGCTTTGGCTCTATCCCTTAAAGACCATGGAAATAACTTCAGCCTTAAGGCTTCAACAGATACTCCACCAAGGTGAAAAGAGTCAGTGAGCTCCATAAAATTCTTTAGGTGCAAATGTGGATCCTCAGAAAGGAGTCCAGCAAATTGACCATTTGTTTGTAACACGTGAAACATAATAGGCTTAAGCTCATATTGGTCACCCTCAACATGGGCCCTACGTATTCCTGTGTGCAGCTGGGCAAGCATAGGAATAGCATAGTCCATGATGCCACCATTTCTTGAGTTAGCAATCCTAATGACTTCCTCCTCAGCAGGAGTAGTAGGGTCCTGAAGCTAAGTTCTTTGTACCCTTCTTCTCCTTCTGAAAGTTCTCTCAATATCAGGATCAAGATAAAACACAGCCCCGTGAGGTAGTCTTGGCATAAACCACAAAAACATTGATTGTAAAATTCAACTTTTCAAACAACTTAAAGTAACTTTCTTTGGCAAAAGTCCCCGGCAACGGCGCCAAAAACTTGGTCGGGATGAAACGTAACCCCAAAAAGGCTACAGCAACTAGCAACCCATGCAAGTATACATGTTTTACTAGTGTCGTCAAAAGCAAGTAATAATGGTAAGTAATACCAGATATCGTACCTCATGGACTTTCAAAGCAAGAAGAGTAACAACAAGTTGGTTTTCAAAGCAGGATTTTGGTAACCAGATTTTTAGTAACTGAAAGCAAAGTACTGAAAGATAATAACAAGAAATTAAAGATAGTATGGGTTCAAGATCAGGTTGGATTTGGGCTAACAAAGTGCTCAGGGCATTGCTATTGCAAACACAAGAGTGCTGCATCAAAAACTCCTGCAATACTACTGAATTGAATGGCCTTCCAAGGGAAGTTCATATTAGACTTTTTACGTAGGGTGGGCACTTGGTAAGTGTAGCAAGAACCTACTAGTCGGATCTTACCTTTCTTTCCATATAGTTTCTCAACCCAAAGGATTGAAGCAACTCTTTATAGTCTCTATAACACAACCAACATCAACACTTGCGTTGTCTCCATTTTGAGTCCAACTCATCCAAATAGAATAACACTTGTCAATTTGTCAAAGACTACTGGATGAAGTATTCATGTTGTTTATGAATAGTAAAGCAGAATATCAATGCAAACAATTGTCCAAAGACACTTGGCTTAATCTGCCAACCTTCACTTACACCCACACTATGGTGTTTAGCCTACCATACTGGAATGTAAATGCTTAAAAGTAAATGACATGTATGTAAATGACTTAATGTAAGTGCAGAAAGTAAAGAAAGCTGTAAAGGTTGCTATGGCAACAGACAGAAACGAAATGACTTGTAACTAAAAGATTGCAATTGAAATGTAAAGTACTTGGTAACAAAGCTTAGGACAAACTTTGTTCCAGTAGAAGCTGAGTACCAATGAAAGACTTCCTAAACTATTTATACTAGAGGCAAGGAATAAAAAGATGCTTAAGAAGTACAAAAGTGGTTAACCCCAAAGGGTAATAACCAAGCATCTAAGTACAATACAAGTAAAGTAAAAGGCTATCTTAGGGAGCATCCTCAGAGGCATCTTCAGAGTTGACTTCTGCCCAAGGGTGTACCAAAAGATGCCTGAGATCTTTCTTCAACAAAAACCGTCCAACTTGATTAAGCCATGCCTGCCAATATCACTATTGTGGCATCCCCTGCTGTAGCAACATACAAATCAACAAACTTTCACCAAAAAGATAAGATTATTCCATAAACTACATCCTAGCTCCATTCTAAAGAAAATGTGTAAAATAAGACTAAAAGACTCAATATCTAATTGGGAAAGATGTAAAATAAGGTAAAATAAAGTCCTAAATGGGTATAAAAGTGTATAAAAATACACACTTATCAGTCTATCGAAACAAGTTAGATGAACATGGAAATGTAACCCCCAACAAGGCTCGTCTAGTTGCTCAGGGACACAGTCAGGAGGAAGGTATAGACTACGCCTAAACATTTGCCCCAGTGGCAAGACTCGAAGCTATTCGTCTATTTCTAGCATACGCTATTCACATAGACTTCAAAGTTTATCAAATGCATGTCAAGTCAGCGTTCCTAAATGGAAGGCTGAATGAAGAAGTCTATGTTGAACAACCTCCAGGATTTTATAATCCTAAGCTTCCAGGTTATGTCTATAAGCTGGAAAAGGCACTCTATGCTCTGAAACAAGCACCACGTGCATGGTATGAGACTCTATCCTCTTTTCTCCTTATCGAACAATTTGAGCGTGGTAAAATCGATAACACTCTATTTTTCAGGAAAGTAAAAGGTCATATCATTCTTGTTCAAATATATGTCGATGATATTATCTTTGGTTCTACTAACCCTTCTCTATGTACTCGTTATGCTGAAAGAATGAAATCTGAATATAAAATGAGTATGATAGGTGAGCTGACATATTTTTTTTTGGAAGGGTGTCCTAGGCTATGCCTAGAGTAATCCCTTGGCAAATTATGATTGTAATACATCAGCCCTGATTAAACCTCAGTGGCCACAATTGTTGTGTACGCCTGGATTAGAACCCTGGGCAGATGGGATATTCCACCACATCCCCCAAGGCCTTAACCAGTACGCCACAACCCTTGTGGTTATGAGCTGACATATTTCCTTGGACTCTAAATCAAGCAAAATGATAAGGCTATGTTTATCCACCAGGGTAAGTATGTTAAAGATATGCTGAAAAAATTCGATTTAACTCAAAGCTCAGCTATGAAACCCCTATGGCACCTCCACTGACACTTAACAAAGATCCTTCAGGGAAGCCTGTTAATGTCACTGCCTACAGAGGAATGATCGGCTCTCTTCTTTATCTAACAGCTAGTCGTCCTGATATTATGTATGCTTACTTGTTTATGTGCACGATATCAATCTGAACCCAAAGAATCACATATGATCGCGGTAAAGCAAATTTTCAGATATCTAAAGGGTACACCTAACCTAGGTCTTTGGTATCCCAAAGACTCAGGGTTCGATCTAACTGCCTATTTAGATAGTGATTTTGCTTGTTGCAAGCTGGATAGAAAAAGCACCATAGAAGGCTGTCAACTCTTGGGTGGAAAGCTGGTAAGTTGGAGAAGCAAGAAACAAAGTTCAGTGTCCACTTGTACCGTTGAAACTGAGTATGTAGCTGCTGGAAGCTGTTGTGCTCAGGTCTTATGGATGAAAAATCATCTATTAGACTACGACCTTCAGCTATCCAAAATTTCAATCTATTGCGACAACACTAGTGCCATCACTATAGCCAATAATCCAGTGCTACATTCAAAGACCAAACACATCTAGATCAGGTATCACTTTATCAGAGATCATGTGATGAATGGTGATAAGAACTTCACTTTATCCCTATTGACTTTCAGTTAGCTGATCTTTTCACCAAACCTCGTGATGAGACAAGGTTCAACTTTCTCATCAGTGAGCTTGGCATGCTGAACCTTGATAAATAAATCTTCAGTGGTTATGCATTGTGTTAGTGATAAAGGAAATTCTATATCCTTATTTATCATCTAATCTCTGAACCAACTTGATTCGCTGATACCAAGGTATGTTTTTCTATTCCTATTCGCTGAAGTTTATTTCGGTATGTTGTGTTTCAAAATTAAATCGACCGCTGAATCTTTTCCTTCAGTGATTCCTTTGAAATAACAAATCTCACTGATATTTCTTATCAGTGACTCTTCTTTTTAAAATCCTCTCTGATGTTTTTCAAAACCTTCAGGGAAACGTTTTTGAAAATGAAAAGACAGTTTTCTATGTGACGTCATCAAATGGATAAACCCTGGCACGACTTTTTGTCTGACACGTTCGCCCGTTTCGAATTCTTGTCCAATAAGCTTTGTGGGACGTGTCACGTGTCATGATGAGTACATTTTCCCGCTCATCACTTTTTCTCTCTACTCTCACTATATAAACTCTTCATGTTTATATTTTTACCTTTTACGCGCATATATTCTCGCAAGTAAGAAAAACTTTTGCACATTTGTTCTTGGATTTTTTACAACGTGCTTCTCAAATCTTCAATCGATCTTCAAACAAGTTCTTACTTTTAAATCCATTTCTCATCTTAAATCTTTTCCAAAACTTGTTTTTTTATCACATTTCTTATTCTAAAATGATCAAAACAAACGTTCTTCACATCAGATCATCTTCTTCATGATTTTATGAAATAAAACTTGAAATATAAATTTTCTTATTAGGTTGAAAACAAAAGTCTTAAACTTGATTCTCATACGTTTTTCCAGAATCCCTTTTCATAAAAGGAAACTGGAAAACAATCCTTTTCACTAGTTTTTCTCTTTTCAAAACTAGAAAACCCACATTTTACTGTTTCTTCCCTAAAAGGGAAACTATAAAACTCTAAAACCTTCAAAACCCTTATTTTGGATAAAATATTTCCATTTTAAGAAGCTCCTTCTTTTTCAACTTTTGATTGTTATTCAGATATGGCTTCCTCAAACATTATTGCTACAAAAGCAACCAACGCTGCTTCTCCTATCACCATGACCAAGGATGGAAACATGAAAGGCGAACTGAACCAGATCGTCCTAGCTGCAAACAACTCCCTGACATTACTCGAGTTTCCTAAGAAAAAGCAGCCCCTCATCTCACTGACGCAGTCAACTTCTTGAAGACCTGCCCTCTAGCCACTACCATGACTATTGCTCCACCTGCACATCGCCATCTCCTGCAACAATTCTGGTACACTGCCGAGCGTACCACTGAAACCACGAAGAAAACTGGAAAAGAATACTCAATGATCGGTTTCCAAACCAAAATGGGTTGCGGTGCTATTACTCCTTCATCTATCTGCTCTGCACTGAACCTTCCAGGGCGTACCAAAGAAAGCCCCTTCGTCCCCTTCATCGACCCTAACACCACTGAAGGAGAGCAAGAGCTGATTACTTTCCTTGATCTCATGCACTATGCATGGGAAAAGAACCGCAGCATGAAGGATGACAAGAAACTCACCAAAGTCCTCAAGAACAAAATGCATGCCGAGTTGAACTTCATATTTGCCCACGTCATCTCCTGCATGACGGCTAAGGTGGACTCCACTGATCAGGCTGCCAAGCCTCAGGTAGCCATGGGAGACTGTCAGCTGAAAGGGCTAAATGTTGATTATGCCCGAATAATTTTCGAAGACCTGATGGAGAAGGTTGAGAAGCCTGCACAATGCATGAACGTTCCGTACCCCCGCTTTATCTCTGCAGTCCTCCAAATGCTCCTTGGGTCACATTACCCCAAGTCGAGAGATTACAAACTCCCTCAGTTTAGCCCTAAGGTTCTCGATTTCAAACTGATCCAAGGCAAGGTAAGTCTTTCTACTCTACTCTCTCTTCTCAACCCTCCTACTTCTTCTCCTTCAGCGGCTCCTTCAGCGGCACTACCCTCCGCTGATACCCATGCTACTACAACCACCTCTTCCAAAAAGAGGAAACCATCTTCAACCCCCCTTGGCTCCCATAGGTCCAAGAAGACCTTCAAGGAGAACCCCAAGCATTCACAGGCTCAAGAATCAGTGATTGCCTCTTCACAGGCAACACTTGATAATTTCGTGGAACTCTCATCCACATCTGCAACAGCCACCCTTACTACCACTTCAGAGCCTCAAGTCTTTGAAGCTTCACTGGAAGCTACCCCAATATCTCCAGCGCCTCTAAACACTGAAGAGATCATCATCAACGACTCCAGCGTTGAAACTGGTGCACCATTATTCTCAGCCCCTTTTTTTCTTCTCCATTAGTCATTTCTATCTTCAGCACCGCTCCCACGGTTCCATCTTTCTCTCTGATGGATACAAGCGCTGCTATGCTCCGAAATTTGATGCAGCGCAACTCTACAGGACCTGCAGGATCTTCTACAACTATCCATGTCAGTTCTTTTGAGGACGACATGGAATATTTTGGAGGTAACAGGGACATCAATGCCTTCTCTAACCCGAATCCTACAGGTATCCAAACAGATTCCTCATCCGTCTCTGAAACCCCAACTTTTGAGCTTTCCTTTGCTCACAAGTCACTTTCTATTTCCGGTCCTAATTTGGGCACGATCAGCACGTCCCTCACGGACATCGCTGAAAAGGTGAAGAATCTATCCACCAACCTCTCCACGAACACCTCAGCGATCACTAATGTTGGGGAAACGCTGAATAATATCTCTTCCACCCTTGCAGACAAGGCTAACTCTGCAGATATCTCCTCACTGCAAGGGGGAGTGACAAAATTGGAAACAGGTATCAACATAAACACCACCACCATCCAGTCTCTCCAGTCCTCCATCACTGATCTCTCCACCAACTACTCCAACCTTAGCAGCGAGGTTGGAACGCTGAAGACCGAACTCACTGGCCTTCAAAGTGAGATGAGCAACTTAACCTCCAAAGTTGCTGATTCAAACTCCATGCTCACCAAAATTCTCAATCGCTTGGAAGCCCCCACTGTCCCTCTATCTCACTTCACTCTGGATGGCCGAGAGAAGTTGGAGATGGCAGTGGACTTCATTATTCAGGCTACACCCTCCATTTCTGGCCTAGAAGACAGAATGGAGAAGGTGGAAAAGATTCAAGCCTCTACTTCAGGGAACCATGTCCAAGAAGACAGGATCCCTGAGACTGCTGTTGCTGCTGCGGATCTTACTACTACCCCCCCCCCCCCCCCCCCATTCAGATGGAGAGGGGAGAAGAATGACGACCTCCCTCTGAATGCTGAGGGGGAGGAAGAAACTACTGACAAAGACCCTCAGGAAGTTGATCATCCTGAGGGAACCGCTGAATATCCCTCTCCTTCTGAGGGAGAGCAAGGCGATGACCCTCCTCACACTCCAGCTGAAAAGACCGTTGAACTCATCACTGATGATGATGATGATGATGAAGAAGAAGAGGAGGAGGAGCTGAACATAGAAGATGAAGAACTTTCATCTCATCCTGATCCTAAGGATGATGACGAGGATGATTGTAACACCCTAAAAATCAGGGCCAATTTGAGCCTTAAAATTAACAAGGTGTAACAGAATATCATCCAAACATTTATATATATATAAGCAGAGAAATACTACGAGGGTTCATATTTACACATATCAAAATCTATAAATAACCTATTAATCTAATCATGTCATCTATAATTAGATTAAGTGGGTTATCTAAGCAATCCATCCAAAGCCTCCTCGTATCAGCTAATTTCTCCGCTTATCATCAAAAGTCGAATACCAAAAGCACTCGTCCCACTTCCCATTACTTCCCTGAGCTTGTACCTGGTAAGAAAATTTAATTTGAATGATTAGGCTTATGCCTAGTGAGAACATCCAATTTCAAATTAAAACATTAACAGCTTTGAAAACTCAGATATTCAAAGCATATAAACAAACCTGGTTTGCCACCATTCTTACCGTACTCGTACTCGTCTTATAATAACGGGAACATACCCGACCCCATGAGTATGACTAATATTCATGAAGTCATATCATCATATTTGAGAGCCTACTACGAATCACTGCAGATTCTAGATCGTTGCTCATGTCAAGAAATTACAATTAGCGTCATGCCTATTTCTTGAAGTGGAAGTAGGAATTACCGTTCATCGCCCGGCCTATCCCTTACCTTCCCATAGAAATCGGGAATTACGATTAGCGCCCCCACCTATTCCATGATTTCACATCATAAAACGAAATGGGAATTACCATTCAGCGCCCGGCCTATTCCGCATTTCAATCAACGGGAATAACGATTAGCGCCCCGCCTATTCCACGTTTATACAACCATAATACAAAATGGGAATTACCATTCAGCGCCCGGCCTATTCCATATTTATCAAATCAACGGGAATTACCATTAAGAGCCCGGACTATTCCATGTTTCACGTCACACTATGAAATAGGAATTACAACTTACTTTATGTCTATTCCTCATTTCACAACTATTATCAGTGCCTACGGATCCATTACACTTACTAGTGTATATGTATAATAACATATCACACTACATCCCGTAACATATTCTTAACTCTAAGAATATTAAACAATTTATCATTTCTTTATTCTCAATTGTTTTCCTTCCAAATACTAAAATCAGAAAGTATTTCGAATTCAAATTGTGGAATTATCCGAATACTAATTCTAATTTAAGCCTAATTCGGGTCCACTTAGTACCGGACTCAAAGCCCATTCTGGAACTCATTAAATACCGGATCTAATCGACCCACTTCCGGAATTTTATTAACACCGGATCCCATTGACCCACTTCCGGAATTCTATTAACACCGGATCCAATTGCCCACTTCCAGATATCTTATACCGGTTCTCAAGCCCAACTCTGGAATCCATATAATACCGGAACCCATAAGCCATTCCGGAAATCAATTGATTCCGGATCACTAAGCCCAATTCCGGAACATGTGATTACGGATCAATAAGCCCAATTCCGGAACATGTGATTCTGGATCCGATAAACCAAATTCCGGAAATTACCCTATACCGGAACCGAACTCATTTTCGAAACTCAATACCCAGTTCCGGAATTTCTAATATCGGGACTTCGATACTGACTCATTCAATTCACGTCAAATTAACTCCAAAAAAACTCATCTAAATACAATTTATTGATCAATTCGTTTCCATACAGACATACCACTTCATTCAGACAGTTTTTGTACTAAATCTGATTCAATTTCAACTGTTAAATTTTAAAATGAAAAGGATGAACTCACCGGATTGAATTTTAACTCAGGAGTCCAATTCTTTCCTTCCCTCTGAATCAACAATCTTCAGGAGAGTGATTCAAACTTGAAATTACTAACTGATTAAGAAATTGAAGAAGATACAAAACCTTACCACACGAAATCCTAGTTCCCCTGTCTTTTTCTCTTCTCTTTTCTTCTTCCTCTCTATTACTCTAAACCGACTTCAAGAACACTTTTGAGATATTTCTCAAATGATGATACTTACCCACACTTAAGGTAATCTCAACTATCAAGAATTTACCAATCAGACCCTCAAGTTAATTTTCAACATTAACTTTATACTTTGGTCCAATTACAATTTCAACCCTGGAGTTCACATTTACAAATAGTCCACAACTTAGACCAAATTACAAATAGACTCCATTCTTATTAAAATAATACAATAGAAATTCGAGGTGTTACAATGATGAAGACCATTTTTGGTTTGAGCCTGCTGCCATCAAGGCCCCGGCACTGAAAGGCGTCTCCATAAATGAACCAGGGGAGAGGACCACTAAGTCTCCTGCGAAGAAGACTTCAGGCAAGGAAAAGGGCCTTGCCGTTGACAATTTGCCTATCCTTTTGAAGAAACCAACTTGTCAGGTATGCTACTTTTTCTTCCCATACACTGCCTCTCTCCTCTATCCCTTCTCATTTTCTACCCTACTCCTTCTAAAACCTCTAAACACTTAGCCATTTCTTTCTATCTTTTTAACCCTCAAAAGATCTAACTCCAATGATCTTTTTGTTTCAGCCAGTCCTCTCCCTTGCTTGAGGATACCGTTGAAGCTCCCTCTGCTCAACAAATAATCCTAGCTATCAACGCTGATGAACAAATAATCATGGTCTCTGTCCTGAATGAAACTGATGAACAAGTTGAAGAAGAACAACAACTGATTTCACATCCTAGAAGACCTTCTCTGCCTCGTCAGCGGTCAGATGAAGATGAAAACAGAAGGAAAGCATCTATGATCCAAAAGCTTTAAAGTCAGCGACTCATCCCTTCCCACCTCAGCTGTCTGACTCCTGAGGAAATCGCTGAAAGTCTCAAGGCCGAGAAGATCCTCGTTAAACAACAGAAGACTGAGCTCACTGATAAAACCTTTGCTATTGAGCTTGCCCAACGTTCAGTAAAGGATCCTCAGCTGAAGAAATTTCCCCTCAGAGTCCAGCAACAACTGCTAAAAGAGGCTGGTAAGAAGAAAGAAACGAAGGTTCAAGTCAGCGACTCCACCCTGGCCTGGTGGAAAAAGAAAGTCCACTTCAGGTGTTTACCAGCAATAATCAAACATGTAAACCTGAAGGGGAGAATTGTCAGTGGAGTCTCATTGATTGATGTCACAATGATTAGGGAGAACGGTGTGGCGAGAACCTGTTATCTCTCACCATTAGAGCATCTTGGACTAACTGAATGGTTGGAGATTCAGGTTGCAATTCAGCGATCCCGATCAAGCTTTAAACCCCGTGTTGAAAGTGCTATCAACAAGCTAATCGACCAAGTCTCTTCAGTGGTTGATTTGCCTCCTCCTCCAGCCATCCAACAAAAATGAAGAGCTCCAAAAAAGAAGGCTCCGCCATCTTCAGGGCCTGTTATACGGAACAAGACTGGTGTTGACTTTTCTCGTGAAGATGTACTCGGTCCCAATGCTGATTTGTCAGGCCTCGACATCTCACTGCCACCTGCTGAAAATTTTGAGGCTGGAAAGGTGGTCAGTGAACCTTACGGCATGTTCTTTCTTGATTACACTAGTCGCAAGTGCTTCCAACGCTGGTCTGAGTTACTGATAGGCGGGTATCACCCCCCCTAAATCTTACTGCAAGTGTACGGTGTCGAAATCAAGTAATACGTACGGAAGTACGAGTATCGAATCCACGGGAACTAGGAACTAAGTATCACAATTACTATAAACTCTATTAACTGAACTATCGAAACTTTGAGAGGTTGGTATTTAACTACTTAATTGCAAACAAACTAAATCAAATACGGAACTGTAAACAGCTTGAGAAACTTCAGATAGAGAAAACAGTTGAGGGTTGGAAATGCTAAGACCTTCGTATACAAACACTTGACTCGCAACAATTACCAGTTATTCCGTATAATGAATACCCAATCTTGTAAAAATCACCGTTGTTCTCTTTCAAGCAACTACGGGTTTTATCTTGAAAAGCACAAGTTTTATCTCTCGATCCCACCCATGTAATTCAAAACACATTAAGCTCAAGATTTTAACGGGACTAAGGCTTACTCGGAATATCTCTATCCCCTTTCTCACCTTAGACATGCGATTCCTAGTTCTAGTTAACAATTAATTCTCTCGAACTCAATTGAAAACAACAAAACAATTGAAAGCTAGCTAGACTCACAAAAGCATTAACAACCAAATCACATGCTTCATTAAGATAGGAAAACTGATAAAAGTCACTAATCACATGTTTGTAAACTTAAATCAAATTCATTCCAACCCCCCAACATATAGAAATTAGTTCATGTTGGTGGTGGATTCAAACACAAGAGAAAGAATGGAAACAATGAATGAAAACATAGTAAAAGTAACGTGATAGATATGATGATGAACTCCCTTCTCTCGTGCTCGTCTCTACTTCGCGTGTTGAACGTGGCTCCAATCGATTCTCTATCGTCCCTCCAAAAGCTCCAAAAAAGCTCCCAAAATCTCCCCAAGTCGTCTGCCGTTCATCGTGTCGAGGCTGTGTCGAGAATGACCTAAAATCAGAAAATTCGCCAAAGTATAATGCTGAAACAGAGGGTTACGCGGCTTGATGCGCGACTTGCAAGTCGCGTGGAAAGTCGCGCGTGTTCTTTTTGGTCTCCGGGTCAGCTTCGGGTCATGGTTCGGGCGCGGGTCTTGGGCTTGAATCTCGGGCTTCGTTTTGGCTCTTTTTGGGCTCTTTTTAGCTACTTTTCTTGATGAACGCTGTCTTTTAGATAACCTGCATAAATCACTCGATACCCCATAAAATCCACGCCTTTTTGCTAGAATACAAGCCAATCTCATTGGTTTTAGGACCGAAAATAACGCCAAAAAGTGGCGTTATCAACAACCCCAAACCGAGCGTTGCTTGTCCCCAAGCAAATTAGCGATAAAAATAGAATAAAACACATATCAATGAATTATAATAACTGCACAACTCCCAATCGGTACCATGTAATGCACTGGTGATTTCCCATACCCGTGAATGCCTATCTCACTCTCGCCTCATTCCTATTCCGTTTGATCTATGACCTTCTATTGTAAGTTGAACTCGTGACTGCTCCGTTTCCATTAAGGTTGTTCTAGTTCCAGGCATACTAGGGAAAACATTTCACCTCAACCCTACCTTACGGGATACTCTTGTTTCACTCGAACCTAGGTTGTCGCACATGTTGTCAGGTTTAGGGAAGTTATGTACAAGAATACTCAAAAATCACATGACAACTCTAATGAAAGACGCACAAATGTCCAAAAATTGATCTCAGAAAGGCATCAAGTAGCAAGACAGGGACTATCAGTAAAGGTGGTCGTATACCGTAATCACATTTTCCAGAAGATCATCCAGGTCTTTACAAAGGTTGTAACGGGGCTAGGGTACCGGCTAAGAAATGAAGGGTAAAACGGTTCAAAGATCCTTGGTGTGTCAAGCTTTAGCAATTTTGAACTTTATAACTTTCTATCCTATCACTTGGCCCTTTTGTCACTATCGGAGTCGCTTTGACTCTCTTATTTAGCTGCTATAAATACTATTTAACTGTATATATATATATATATATATATATATATATATATATATATATATATATATATATATATATATATATATATATATATATTATTTTATTTTCAACTTGGGACTTCATTGGTCCTCTTTATTTGCATTGGGCTGCATTGACCCTCTTTTCTATTTATTTTCATAACTGGCCTGTATTCTTTCTTCTCTGATCTGTCTTCTCGTTGTTCATTACCGCTCAGATTGACACACTTTCGGATATGGTTGGCTAAGGCTTTTGGCTCGGGTTTAAAGGTGGGTCTGAAATGAAAAAGGTGAGTGTTTGGCTACAACGGGGTTATGGTTACACACAAATGGGTAGAAAGGTACGATAGCTAAAAACAGGTTAAAACAAAACACATATTCCCTGGAATCACATCTTAAGGTCCACACTATAGGGTCTACTACACCCTTACCCAATATCCCGATGTTCGTCCTTGCTACTCAATGCAATAATATAGCGAGATCATTCTATATTCACGACAAGGAACTCGAAAAAGTGTATACGATTTTCGTGTATGAATCCCTCGAAATGAAAGACGTCTTTTAGGCTCAAAACTCGCTATTGGGTGGTCTGCACTAATGTCCCTAGTCATGTCCTTTCCTGGTCCTTCCCTAATGGTCACGTCACTATCACAAGATTCTTCCCACAATGGTTGGTCTCAATCATTCAAAACAAAAATTTTAGCTAAGTGAACTAGGTACTCAGAAGTGCAGGAAATCTACGTGCATAACGTGGGCCCGATTGGGCAACCCCAAACCTTACCCACACATTGTCCCCAATGTGCTAGTGTCGGTTCAGGCGACACAAAATGAAACAGGTGTCGTTGTGCGGTTATTACAGGTATCAGACAGGCAAGACAAAATATTAACAAGAAACATCAAAGAGCTAGCCTAAATATTTTCAATATGGGCACCCCAAACCTAGGCCGTGGCCTAGGTTTGTTAAACAAAGCCAACCCCAAACCTCGGTGAAACCGAGGTTTGCACAGGGATAAAAGTGAGTGTGTAGATGTTTAAAAAGTGAGGCACCCCAAACCTAAATGAAACTTAGGTTTGTTGCATCTCGTTTAACTAATAAGGAACATAAAACATCCTACACCACTCGTTAACACGCAGAGTTGGAACATACCTGTTTGCCCGGACGGAGGAGATGCTCTTGAAAAATTTGAGCTACCCGTTGAGAGACATCGGGGAAGACGGAGAACACACACAGAAAACAAGGAAATCAAAGAAAAAGACGAAAGAAAGCAAGGAACGAAACACACAAAGCAAGAAAAGAAAACAAAGCACGGAAACAGAAACAGGGGAGCCACGCGGTTTCCCACGCGGTTTGAAAGCCGCGGGATAAACCGCATAAGCTTCTGTTTGGAAAACCATCCAGAGACCCCCGCGACTTGGCACGCGGTTTGCAAGTCGCGGCATAAGTCGCGTAAGCCTCTGTTTTAGCTATTTTTTATTTTTTTTATTTTTTTTATTTTTTTATTTTTTGATTTTTCACTTTTTTCATTTTTTATTGTTTTTCCTAACTAAGAACACACTCAAAAACCGGATATTAAAAAGAAAACTAACCTCGGTGGGTTGCCTCCCACCCAGCGCCTTGGTTAAAGTCGTGGCACGACTATGTGGATCTCAACTTGGCTCGGTATCCGCGAAATTGCTTCGCCCACACTTGCGATTCTCCGCGGATTTTTCTTCATCTGGCTTTCCTCTTCATTCCGACCTCTCCCACTTTCGAACATCTTGAATATTACCTTCTCGCCGCCAACTCTTAAGGTCATCTCTCCTTCTTCCATATCTATCAATGCTCTACTTGTGGCCAGGAATGATCTCCCCAAAATGAGTGGGCCCTCTACATCTTCATCAACATCCAGCACCACGAAGTCCACCGGGAAATAGAAATTTCCCACCTTGATGAGCACATCTTCTATCACTCCATACGGGTACACGATCGATCGATCCGCGAGTTTGAGCGTCATGTACGTCGGCTGTACTTCTCCCAATCCCAGTTTCCTGAAAACAGATAAAGGCATTAAGTTAATACTCGCTCCTAGATCACACAACACTTTATCAAAATTAAACTTCCCAATTTGGATAGGGATTTAAAAACTCCCTGGATCTTTAAGCTTCGGGGGAAGCTTGTTCTGGATGATCGCGCTACACTCTTCAGTAAGTGCAACGGTGGACTGGTGATCGATCGCCATCTTCTTGGATAGAATCTCCTTCATGAACTTGAGGTAGGTCGGCATTTGAGCAAGTGCCTCCGCGAATGGAATGTTGATGTGTAACTTCTTGAAGACATCGAGGAACTTCTTGAACTGTTCCTCATCCTTGCGTGCCTTCACCCGATTAGGATATGGTAGCGGTGGTACCGACGGGTGATTGGTGGTTGCCTCTTTTTCTCTTCACTCTTCTTGGCCTCTTCAGTCACTATATCTTTCTCGGTTTCCAACTTGTCCACCTCTATGGTCTCAACATCTTGCCTTTCGGGCTCGACTTCCTTTGATGACGGCTCTCTTGTAAGATCTCCATTCAGCTCCTTGCCACTTCTCAGATAAATGGCATTACATTCTTCCCGGTTTTTCCTTTCGGTCTGACTCGGAAATGTTTTGGGAGTTCGATTTTGTAGGGCTTCAGAGATTTGCCCCACTTGCCTTTCGAGGATCTTAATGGAGGCGGTGTTTTGTTCAGTGGCCGCCTTGACCGTGTTGACCGTGCTCGCTAACTCTCCCATTGTGTTGTCCATCTTATTCATGAACTTCATCATCATGTCTTCTAGCCCCGGTTTCTTCTCCCCAGATTGTCCTTCATTGAAATTCCTTTGGTTGAAACCTGGAGGATGGTAAACATGGTTAGCATTAGATGAATTGAAAAAGTTAGAAGAATTACCTGGCTGTTGACCGGGTTGACTCCATGAGAAGTTTGGGTGCTTCTTCCACCCCTCATTGTAGGTATTCGAGAACGGTTCGTTCCTCGGCTGGTTGTTCCGGTTCTGTAAGAACTGTACTTGCTCGGGTTCTTGTGGAATACCCCTTTCAAATGGCTTGTGATCGCAGCTAGTTGAGCCTTTATTTCTTTCAGCTCATCCGACTCTTGAATACTTGCAACTCTTCTAACAGCTGATCATGGAGTAGAGAAACTGTGTTCGGCCAAGTTCTCGATTAAGGTGACAGCTTCTTCATATGATTTCTCCATTAATGCTCCACCCGCTACAGCTGTGATGTCATTCTTGAATTGTGGGTGAAGGCCTCCAAAGAATGTCTGGATGATGACCCAGCCTTGCAATCCATGATGAGGGCACTTCTTGATCATATCTTTGTATCTTTCCCAAGCTTCATATAAGGTCTCTTGCTCCCATTGAGCGAAGTGTGTGATTTCCGCCATAAGTTGGGCGGTTCTGCTTGGTGGGAAAAACTTCTGAAGAAAAGCAGCTTTCAGTTGTGCCCAGGTAGTGATCAAATTCGGTTGGATACTCTCGGTCCATGTTTCGGCCATACCTTTGAGTGAAAAGCCGAACAGCCTCAGCTTGATGGCATCCTCTTCCATCCCATTAATCTTGAATGTGTTGCAAATCCTCTCAAATGCCCGGAGATGTGCATGAGGATCTTCTGTCGGTGCTCCTCCATACTGATTTTGTTGTACCATTATGATGGTACTCGGTTTGAGCACGAAAGAGTTTGCCGCAGTGGCAGGTGCTTGAATGCCTATGCGTGCCGCTGCCACATTCGGATTGGCAAACGACTTCATAGGGCGTTGCTCAGGAGGATGAGGTGGATTGTTGACAGGTGGTCTATTGACGGGTATTTCGTCACCCATCTTTAGATGTCTCTTGGCTTTGGTCTCTTGGCGTATTCGACGGACGGTTCTCTCGATCTACGGATCAAGTTGTTTGATTTCCTTCCCTCGGGTCGTCCTTAGCATACACCAAGTAGTACCTGAAAAGAAAGTAAGCAAAGTTAGTAGTTCAGAAATTGAAAATGATGGAACAAAGTAAATAAAAAAATGTTCAATCTAATAGCGCTTATAGCTGGTAGTGCTATCAGATGCAACTAGTTCCCCGGCAACGGCGCCAAAAACTTGATAGGCGGGTATCACCCTCCCTAAATCTTACCGCAAGTGTACGGTGTCGAAATCAAGTAATACGTACGGAAGTACGAGTATCGAATCCACAGGAACTAGGAACTAAGTATCACAATTACTATAAACTCTATTAACTACTATCGAAACTTTGAGAGGTTGGGATTTAACTACTTAATTGCAAACAAACTAAATCAAACACGGAACTGTAAACAGCTTGAGAAACTTCAGATAGAGAAAACAGTTGAGGGTTGGAAATCCTAAGACCTTCGTATACAAACACTTGACTCGCAACAATTACCAGTTATTCCGTATAATGAATACCCAATCTTGTAAAAATCACCGTTGTTCTCTTTCAAGCAACTACAGGTTTTATCTTGAAAAGCACAAGTTTTATCTCTCGATCTCACCCATGGAATTCAAAACACATTAAGCTCAAGATTTTAACGGGACCAAGGCTTACTCGGAATATCTCTATCCCCTTTCTCACCTTAGGCATGCGATTCCTAGTTCTAGTTAACAATTAATTCTCTCGAACTCAATTGAAAACAACAAAACAATTGAAAGCTAGCTAGACTCACAAAAGCATTAACAACCAAATCACATGCTTCATTAAGATAGGAAAACTGATAAAAGTCACTAATCACATGTTTGTAAACTTAAATCAAATTCATTCCAACCCCCAACATATAGAAATTAGTTCATGTTGGTGGTGGATTCAAACACAAGAGAAAGAATGGAAACAATGAATGAAAACATAGTAAAAGTAACGTGATAGATATGATGATGAACTCCCTTCTCTCGCGCTCGTCTCTACTTCGCGTGTTGAACGTGGCTCCAATCGATCCTCTATCGTCCCTCCAAAATCTCTGAAAAAGCTCCCAAAATCGCCCCAAGTCGTCTGCCGTTCGTCGTGTCGAGGCTGTGTCGAGAATGACCTAAAATCAGAAAATTCGCCAAAGTATAATGCTAAAACAGAGGGTTACGCGGCTTGCTGCGTGACTTGCAAGTCGCGTGGCAAGTCGCGCGTGTTCTTTTTGGTCTCCGGGTCAGCTTCGGGTCAAGGTTCGGGCGCGGGTCTTGGGCTTGGATCTCGGGCTTCGTTTTGGCTCTTTTTGGGCTCTTTTTGGGCTCTTTTCTTGATGAACGCTGTCTTTTAGATAACCTGCATAAATCACTCGATACCCCATAAAATCCACGCCTTTTTGCTAGAATACAATCCAATCTCATTGGTTTTAGGACCGAAAATAACGCCAAAAAGTGGTGTTATCAGTTACCCATCGCTCCTATCGAACAACTCAGAGACCTATTATACTGGTGTGATCGCTCCTTCCTTGGAACATTCATGAAACCCCATATCTATCACGAAGCCAAATAAAGACGGGAACAGGGAGTAATAGTCCCTGATTGGATGATTCCAAAGACTGACACCCTTGATGAACTTCTTATCAAGGAAGAACCTGAATAGCTGATAGGATCTCTTGTAATTCTTCTATCTTATTAGCTGATATCTTTTGTACTTGTAATTATTTTTCACTGTACTTGTAATTTTTTCAACTTCCCTTGTAATCTTGTATTTACGAAGTAATGAAAATTTTCAGTGAAGTACTTTACTCCATCAGTACTAGAAAATATCCCTGAAAACAGTAAATGGGACACGTATTTTATGAGTCCTTTTTATCCTTATGTTTTTAACTTAGCAATTTTCTTTTATTGCTTTGTCATCATCAAATAGGGGGAGATTGTTGATCCAAACCCTTTAGTGATTTGATAATGACTCTTAGAATTACTTAGTGAAAATTATAAGTAAACAATATGTATCAGTGTTTCATCATCTAAGAAAATATACCAAGTCTGTTTAGTATCGCTGATAGAAATATGTGTTCTTTAATTCATACTTTAGGGAAAACTGTACATCAGCGAGACCTGAGCCTATTCAGTCTTACTGATGATCGCTGAATGCTTATCATGTAATTGTTTGCTTATGATCCCTGAAGACAAGATTCGCGACAACTGAGTTCAAAGCTGAAATCAAAGACCAAGCTGACGAACGAGTGACTAAGTCTAATAGTGACCTAATGCGGATATCAACGAAGCCAAGATTTGTCCATCTCACGCGAAGTTTCAAGTAGAAGACTTCAGCGAGAGCTGAACTTTATCATTCGCTGATAAAGATCAATTCAGCGATCGCTGATCATGAAGCATGTTCTACAAGTTACTTTTGTCTTATCTCCTTGCACACTTTTGTACGACTGGTCAGAAGGACATCCCTTTGTCCAGGATCGTACAAACCACTCTGCCAACCACATTATTCATCATGCGGCCACTAGGATGTTTGCTAAAGTCAAATCCATGCAACCAACCAAACGCTTCCACGTGTAAAGTTGTACTGACTTGCATTTAATGCATGCGGTATAAATAGGAAACTCATGTTCATTAAATTATGTTCAGCGATACTGTTCATCAATACAGCTCTGAGTCTGTTCAGTCTTGTTGATGATCGCTGATGATTTTAGTTGTTTACTTATGATCCCTGAAGACAAGTTTCACGTCAACAAAGGTTCTACGCTGAAGTCGAAGATCAAGCCAAAGAACCAGCGACAAGTCTACTAATGAACTGATGCGGATATCAGCGAAGCCAAGATTTGACCACTCAACGTGAAGTTTCAAGTAGAAGACTTCAGCGAACGCTGAGCTTTGTCACTCGCTGATAAAGTACTGTTCAACGAACGCTGATCATGAAGTCTTCCTCTACAAGTTACTTTTGTCTTACCCCCTTGCACGTCTCCATACGAAAATGTCAGAATAGGACATCCCTTCTGTCCATTATCGTACAACCAACTCTGATTCTACATTGTACATCATGCGGCTACTAAGGTTGTCTACAAAGGTCAAAACATGCAACCAATCAGCTGGTGCCACGTGTAAAGTTGTATTGATGTGCATTAAATGCATGCAATATATAAGAAGAACCCTACTTCGGAAATGAAGTGCTCGGCCATCTTCTTCTTTCTACTACTCAGTGTTAGAATATTATTAGTAATATTCTTATCTCCTTTCTGTCTTAATTCTAGTGCAAGAAACATAGTGTTCTCATAACATGTTTAGATTAGGTTAATCCTTAATCTTGTTCCGCAACAAGTTGTAAATTGTTTGATTATATCAATAAACAATTTAGAAAGTAAAAATCGTGTGTTTGTATTCAACCCGCCCTTCTACAAACTTGGATAACCCTCCGGGACCAACAAGTGGTATCAGAGCGGATTGTTTAATCTCATAAACAAGATCTTGCTTATACTAATCTTTTCTCTTCCTTGTTATTTCTCATAATGGCTACCAACACAAACACAAACTATATTGACAATGGTTCTCTTGCAAAACCCCCTAGATTTTCCAGAGATAACTTTAATCTATGGAAAAATAGGATGATACTCTTCTTAGAAGGTGTAGACCCTACTATGCCTTATTACATCGAAAATGGCCCATATATTCCTGTTAGGATTGATCCTGAAGTTCCAGGCACTGCTACTAGAGCTGCCATTCCTGAAAGATTGGTTCCCAAGGAAATTCATATGTGGACTGATGAAGATAAGAATAAAGTATCTATCGACACTAAAGCCAGATCTATCCTCTCTATGGCTCTTCCTGACGAAGTCTACCATTCCGTCATGAACCTGAAAACCTTCAAATCCATGTGGGACACAATCTGTGTTCTATATGAAGGTACGTCTGAAGTCCAGGACTCAAGAAAGATTAACCTGGTAAGACAATATGAAAGCTTCATTTTTGGTAAGAATGAATCTCTCTCTGAAGTACATCAGCGGTTTAACTGTTTAATTATAGATCTGAAAACCGTTGGTAAGGAATATTCTAACTTTGAAATTCTGACAAAGTTCTTAGAATATTTACCTGAAAGCTGGGACAGTTATTCAATGTGTCTCAAGTTATCAAAGGATCTAAAATCTATGACTCTTTCTACCTTATATGGCACTATGCTCAATCATGAGCAGTCGTGTCATCTTAAGAAGAATCTTGTAAAAGATTCCAAAAGCACCCCTGTTGCTTTAATCTCAAAGTCACCTTCCACTCAGCGATCTACTGTCACTATCACTGAGTTGGAAACTAACTCTGAATGCTCATCAGATGCTGACTCTTCAGATCTTGATGAATCTATGGCTCTCCTATCTAATAAGTTCAGGAGATTCACCAATAAGAAAGATTTCAGAAAGAACAAGCCCCTTGCACTCACTGACAAGCCTAGATCATCAACCCTTGTTGATAAGGCTACTGCTACTTGCTATAACTGTGAAAAGATAGGACATTTTGCTAGCGAATGCAGGTCAAAGAAAGTTTCTAGACCCTCATCTTTCCCCAAGAAATCCTCTAACCCCAGGGCTAGAGATGACAAGTATCAAAAGCTGAAAGATAAGTATGCAAAGCTGAGAAACTTTAAGAAGAAAGGCAAAGGCCTGATGGCTGACTTTGATTAGGCTGCTTCTGATGAAGAAGAATCATCTGACTCTGAAGATGATGATGAGGCCAATCTCTGTCTCATGGCCAAATACGAAGATGAGGAAGAAAATTTTGACATTCCCTCTGCTTCATCCTCTACCTCTAAGGTATCACCTTCTTTCTTTACACATATTTCAGATATTGATGATGCTGATAGTCTTCGAAAGATCGATCTCCTTACTATGAGTTTGTATGATGCCATGAATGGAAAAACTGTAGTTGAAAAATCAAAACCTTGATCTCGCTGAACAGCTTAAAAATTGTCACCTTCAAATAGAAAAGCTTTCTAAAATTGAAGAAGATTTAAAAGATCAGGTTCATATAAATCAAATAGTCAAAATCGAACGTGAAGAAGCTATCGCTGCATTGAAAGCTGAAAAAGCTATTGTTGAAGGATGGTGTAAATCCTCAACAACGATCACAGAGATAATCAAGTCTCATATTCCCCTGAGTGACAAGCGTGGTCTTGGTTACAAAGTTGACGCTGAAGAACCAACCACTGATCATTCCATGCTTAAGTTTGGAATGTTTGTGTCCTCTATCCCTGACACTTCATCTTCTCATTGTTCCTCTTCAAAATCTCTCATCCCTGAGGAAAAACCTACCTTAATCTCTAAAGATAAAGGTAAAGAAAAAGTTTTAAATCAAAACCCTCAGAAGGGTACATTTGTACCAAAGCTGAATGCTTCTAAAGCTTCAGTGACTTATCCCTCTACTTCTAAAAATAAGATCCCTGGATTTATTCAGCGATCTACTCCTAGAATCAGAGTGGATATTATTGGTAAGAAAACCGAAGAACTGATTGTTCCTCCCATTTCCAATGCCAAATGTATACTTGGTGCTGGCCCTGCTCATTTAAAATTAACGGCTAAGCATGCAAATGGTCCTAAAGCTACTTTTAGCTAGAGGAAATGTTATCACTGTGGACTTACCGATCACATTGCTAGTAAGTGCCCCACAGCCACCAAAGTTGAAAAGTTAGCTAAGGTGAAGATCAATGCCCCCAAGGAAAAGAAGACCACTGAGGTTAAGAAATTAACCAAAGTGAAGAATGATTCTGAAGCTGAATCTTCAAATGCTGCGAAGATTGTTGAACCTTCCACTTCCTCTACCACCACTGACAAGTGTGGACCCATAGTAAAATGGGTGCCCAAGCCAAACTAATCTTCCTTTGTTTGCAGGTTCGGAAGGGTATCTGGTATCTTGATAGCGGATGCTCTAGACACATGACTGGAAAGAAAAACCTGCTCACTAAATACAAGGAAGAGAAGGGTCCCTCAGTGACCTTCGGTGGAAATGGAAAAGGCTATACCCGAGGCTTTGGTGTACTTTCAAATGGTACAACAACCTTTGGAAGAGTTTCATATGTTGAAGGACTGAAGCATAATCTTCTAAGCATAAGTCAGCTGTGTGACAAGGATAACAAAGTGATTTTAACTAAGGAATCCTGCTTTGTCACTGACAAAAAGGAGAAGATAGCTCTCAGCGGTTATCGTATGGAAAATGTTTATGTTATAAACATGGACTCTACAACCACTGAGAACTCCTGTTTCTTCTCAAAAGACTCATCTGATGCCAACTGGCTATGGCATAAGAGGCTCTCCCATCTCAACTTCAAGACATTGAATACTCTTTCTTCTAAAGAGTTAGTCACTGGTCTACCTCAACACTCATACGCTAAGGAGTCCTTATGTTCAGCGTGTGACAAAGGGAAATAGACCAAAACAAGCTTCAAGTCTAAGCAAGTTTCATCAGTGTCATCTCCTCTACAACTTCTCCATATGGATTTGTTTGGCCCTGTTAACAAACAATCTATCGCTGGAAAGAAATATACATTGGTCATAGTTGATGAATTCTCTCGCTATACCTGGGTAATGTTTCTCCGTTCTAAGAGTGACACCCTTGAAGAACTCATCACCTTTGTTAGGAAAATGGAAGTCCTGAACAACATGACCGTTCGCTCAATAAGAAGTGATCATGGGACTGAATTCAAAAACAGTTCTCTTGATTCCTTTTTTGAAAGTAAGGGTATTTCTCACAACTTTTCCTCAGTGAGAACACCGCAACAAAATGGAGTCGCTGAAAGAAGAAATCGAACTATCATCGAAGCTGCACGTTCAATGCTCAGCGATTCTCACCTACCTACTCAGTTTTAGACAGAAGCTGTCAACACTGCTTGTTTTACTCAAAACAAGTCGTTGATTGTCAAAAGATTCAAGAAAACAGCCTATGAACTCTTCCATGGGAGAAAGCCTTCAATTAGCTTTCTTCACATCTTTGGATGTCAGTGTTTCATACTGAACAACAGAGATGCCCTTGGAAAGTTTGATCCAAAGGCTGATGATGGAATCTTTCTTGGATATTCTTCTATCTCCAAAGCCTTCAGAGTCTTCAATCGAAGAAGACAAACTATAGAAGAAACAATCCACGTCACCTTTGACGAATCCCGTTCAGCAAACTCTAGACCTTCTGTTGATACTGAAGAATTGAATCAATTGATGTTTTCTCATCTTGGTGATTCATAAGACATTCCCACTCCTCCATCTCATACTCATCCCGCTGAAGATGATGATCCTACTATCATCCCAAGCATGCAGTCAAGTGAAGCTGAATCCTCATGGGTCTCAGTTGTTCCTCTAAACACTATGCCTGCTTCTGAACCTTCTATCTCAGATATACCATCTATTTCTCAGCAATCAGTGAATGAAATGACATCTGCACCTCTTCCTCTCTTGGCTGAAATACCAGAGGTTGCTGAAGCCTCATCTTCAGCTCCTCCAGAAGTTCAGGTTGAGTCAGCGACATATGCTCCGGCTCAGCGATAGGCTATCAATCACCCTATTGAACAAATTCTTGGTGATCCAAACGCTGGTGTTCAGACTCGACGAAGTGCAGGTAATATTTGTTTATTTGTTAACTTTATTTCAATGATTGAACCAAAGAAAACAGATGATGCCCTCCAAGATCCAAACTGGGCCAGCGCTATGCAAGAAGAGCTGACTGAATTCAAAAGAAACAAAGTTTGGAAGCTTGTTCTGTTAGGACCATAAATGTCCTACATATTAGAAAGATATATAAATATTTATATAGAGCTTAATTAGATTAATTAATTATTGTAAAAACCTTAATTATGTTAATTGGGCTTAGTTTAGCCTAATGGGCTTGGGCCTTGTTTGTCTAAGGCCTAAGTATATAAGGTTTAGTTAACCTTTAGTTTTAGGTTAGCAATTCGAGAGGAATTCATTAGAGCTTATGGTTTAGAAATCGTTCTTTTACTTTCATTGTAATATTCTCTGAACAATACTTTGAATGAATATGAGAGTAATGACAAGTTGAAATCATCAATTGTTCTTGTTATTCTTTATTGATTTGATTGTTACCTAATCAAACTGGAACTCACAATTGGTATCAGAGCCGAATCGGTGATTTGAAGAAAGAAAAGAATCGAACGAAAGCAAGAAAAAGCATAAAATTCGTATTGAATTTTCTGGAAAAACGCAGTGAGCCGTTTTGCCTATTCCCGGAGTTTTAACCGTCGGATCGTCGCGATTTTTGGACAGTAGCTTCACGACATCTTGGTCTACATTCTGAACGGTTGGATTAATCGTTTGAGGTCCAGATAACACCTGTTTTATTTTCGACAGACTGTAGTTTTTCTTGGGGTGAAACGATCATCAATCGGGTTTGCAAAATTCTTTCGTTGATTTAATAATTCGTTTGTTAATTCTCGATTGTTTAATCGCTTTAATCTGGTGCTTATCTGCGTTTACATCGATTCTCAAAGGTTTTAATTTTTCAATTTTATAAATCAATTCTTGAGTTTTTGGTGTTCTAAAATTTTTGTGGTGATTATTGAAAAATATGATATACTTTGCTTAGAAATCTATTTGGGTGTGTTTGTTTTTGTGTTTTTGGACAAAATCTAACCCTACAGGAGTGAAATCAAGCAACCCTATCGATCCCAGATCCGAATTGCAACCACAGCCGTGGTTACCGGACATTATCTCATTGTTACTGGGTAAGTTTCCTATTTCTCACCAGTTACCGGATAAATATCAAGTTAGCGGATAATTTTTTTTAGTTACCGGACAATTTTTTTAAAGGTTACCGGATAACTTTTGTTCCAAGTTACCGGTTGATTTCTACTTTCCGGATGATATTTTCAAAACTGACCGGATGATCTGAACTTTCCGGGTGATCTGAACTATTCACATTTCACTTTCCGGATACCTATTGACTTTCCGGATGTATTCCAATTTTCCGAATAAATTGTGTTTGGCATGAAATCAACCATCTAAGTCGTTATCTTTGACCATATTTCCTCACTTTGACCATCGTTGCATACATACATATATATTTAGTTGGAAGTTTTTTTTGTTTTGTTTTATTTTTTTTGCTTGGTTTGATTTTGATCGAGAAACAAGTTAATCCGGTAAGTTCTCATCGCATCCGGTAAACCAACTTCAACCGGTAAGTGCAATCTCCATCCGGAATCTCAATTCATCCGGATTTCTTCACGTCCGGTAAGTTCCTCATTCATCCGGTAAGTTGTGTTTAATAAGTTTTTGGTTGGTAAGTCTCAATTCTCTTTATCCGGATACCATCAGGTAAGTTTTGTTTGGTGCAAGAAACTCAATCACCTGGTAAGTTTTGGTTGGTAAGTTCTGATCGGTACCTGAGTTACCGCACGTCCCGTGATTGTGAATTTTAACGGTAAGTTGCAAAGTTTTAACGATCGGTTTGCGATTCTTCGAGACGGTTTGTGAAACTTTTACCGTTAACTTGAGAATTTTTTAGTGACAGTTTGAGACTTTTTGCGACGATTTGATCTTATTCGCTTCGCTTATCAGTTTTTGTGATTCATTTTGTCGTCTTGATCTAACTTGGTTTGTTTATCTTGTAGGTTTCATTCTCTAAGTTTGATTTCGTTCGTTCCGATAATAATCAAATTTTAAATTTTGGAAACGAATTTATTTTTAGATTTGTTTTTCAAATTTAATTTTTGATTTTCTTCCGCACTTTTGATTCTTCAACATAACACCGATTAACGATCAATTTTTCAGGTAACAATGGGGCATTGCTTTAATAATGCGTGTAACGACTATAAAAGAATGTATCAAACGAATATCAAGCTAGCAGATGAATTTATCAGCAAGAACATCAAAGAACTGAAGGAACTGAAATTGCAAACAATTGAAAGTTCTGAGAAGCTTGCTAAATCTGAAGAAAAGGCAACAGCATTAGAGTCTGAAAATATTGAGCTGAAAAAGAAGCTATCTGATTTATCATCACGAGATGATATCAAGGAGACTGAGAAAGAGCAAGCAAGACTACATGAAAAGATTATCAAGCGATCAAATGATTTATGCAACAAGTATATCAAAGAACTGAAGGAACTAAAATCTCAAATCTGGAATAGTTCTGAGAAGCTGGCTAAAGAAGAAGAGAAAGGTAAACTCCTGAACTGTGAAAACCTTGAGCTTAAAAATAAACTAACTACTTTGAAAAGGTTTTTGAAAAGGAGAAAGAAAGTTTTGCAATGGAAAAACTTCAACCAAATCTCTTGAAGAGAAGAAGAGTCTTGAGCTTATGTGTTTAAAACTTTCAAAACAGATCTCAGACTTTGAAAAAGTTTTGATTTTAGAAAGAGAGAAGTTTGAAACTGAACGCGAATCTTTTACTAAAAGAAATGGAGAACTTTCTTTAAAAATAACTGAATTGGAGAAAGAATTGGACGTTCTAATGAAAGAGTCTGAAAAGAAGAAAGTTGAAGGTTTTAGAGCAAAAAGTTTGAAAGATGATTTTGCAATCGAAAGAAAGATTTTTCAGACTGAGATTTCTAAACTTACACAGAGATTATCTGGATTAGCAACCAAGATTTTGAAGGAACAAATGGTTAAATTTGATTTACAAAAGAAATTTGATTTAATTCTCCAAGAACGAAATACCATATCCGTTAAAGTCAAGAAACTTGAAGAAAGCAAGATCAAAGGTGTTCAACCTTCTTATGCTTCAAGTTCAATTCTTACAAATCGTTCTTCAAAGAATTTTGTCAAATCAAATGATTTTTCAAAAGATCAGATTCGACCTTCCAATCTTTTCTATAATTCTCGTGTTGATAAGAAAGTTAATCAATTTTTCAAGAAAGTAAACATGGTTAGGAGAGTTAAAGGATCCGCTCCTTCTCCAAAGTCATTCGTCTCTGTTAAGAGTGACAAGAACAACAAAGCTTTCCACGCTAAACCTTTTGTGAAAATTGATCGTGTTTACTCTGTTAATAAACTGATCATCTTATCTACACAGAAGCTGTGTTGTTCTACATGTGGTTCGAATGATTTTGTTGATCGTAAATATGAATCTCATTGGTATGGTACTTATAGTATCATTGGTCCTCATAGGGCATCTAACCAACAAGGATCCATCAAAAGATGGATACCAAAATCCTTCTAATCTGTTTTACAGGAATGTCATGTGCGGTTTTAATTCCTATTTTTCACATCACATGACGAACATTCAAAGGTTATGCCAATTTTGAGGGGGAGTACTATCTTAAGAAAGGTAACTGAACTTTAACTGAATTCAAAGAACGTGGTAATTCATTCTGAATAACTAACATGTGTTTGTTATTCTCCAATTTTAAATTCCATAATTGCCACGTGTCATTTTTCTTGACTTAGTTATTTCCATGTCTCACATATTTGTTGATTATTCGATGGAAATACACTCGTTAGAATTCCTAGTTGTTTTCCAAGTTCGCTATTTCTTGCAAATGATTCCATTCTTCTCTGATATATTAATTGTGACTCGTTCTTCATAATTAAACTTTCTGATCATTGTCTCATTTTTGCAAATATTGTGCTTACTGAGTCATTCTGTTTTGTGCTTGATCTTGTTCATTGAAATTCTGTTTTTTCAAACTATGAATTCTGATTATCTCAGATCAGAACTCGAACTTCATTTTTATGACTTCTGAATAATTCAGTTCAGAACTCGTACTTAATTTTTAATGACTTCTGATCATCTCAGATCAGGACTCGTTCTTAAATCCGTTGACTTCTAAACATTTCAGTTTAGAACTCGTACTTCACTGTTTTCGAAACTGTTCCACTCGATGCATGAATGAGTGTTAGGACTTACATCGTTTCTATGGTCAATCCAGAACCGGAAGGACCTACCCAATAAACACACCCATTTATAGACTACAGTGAGGGGTCTAGCTTGATAGATGAGTTTGGAGTGAAAAGAATTGGGTGAGGATGTGACAGGACTTAAAAGAATTATTGGTCCTTACCAAACCGAGTCAGTTATCCGGGTAACCACACAATCTATTCATTCTCGTTCTTTGGAGATGAATATTGAAACAGACATGGACCCAGTGTCGATAACTCGTGTCACCCCACCCAGCCACTCAAGTATCTCACAATAGATGCTTGTTTGATAAATTCACGGAGATTTAGCACATAATCTATCTATTCCTCATTCGGAGGTCTTAGATATTGAAAAAGGAAGACATCAGCTCCGGTCTCCGAACTTCATATTCTAATCACTGAGTCTATTGATTTTTAACTTGCGTCCCAGGTTAAATCAATATTTGAGCCTAACTGATATAATTCATTTATTTCACACATGCACGAGTCTTTGTGATTCCATTTGCATATCTCCGTGATATTGCCGGAACAGTTTGAGAAGTAATTTTTAAAAGTTTACATCAGTGATAACTGGAAGTCCTATCAGAGATACCCCATTGACAACTCTGAACATAGGCCACAAAATTATTTTAATTGTTGTGATAACAGTTACTATGTGTTTCTGTGTTAGATTTTGACCCCATGTTGGTTACTAAAATGTTCTATCTGGATTTTTTGCTACTCGTCACTATTGTCTTTGAACATACATGATGCTCCGGATGCTCCTACTCATCATGAGGGGGAGAAAGGGTACAGATTTAAAGACACCGAATATCAAGTTGAGGGGGAGTTAGCAAAAGCCGAGGGGGAGTAAAGAAGTCCCCATGCAAAAGCCAAGGGGGAGTAACAGTTCAGTTATTTGATCAGTTCCGAAAAGAGCTCAAAGCGAAAAGATTTCAAAGTCCATACAATCGATCAAAGTGTTTACAAGTGATCAACTCTTCTCATCGTTTATCAAGTGGTGTTTGCTTCAAATTATTTCCTCCATCGAGCATACTGGTTCTACAAGTTCTTAAAGTTGAAGATTTGAAGACTAAGAGCTTTATTCAAGGGGGAGCGGTAAAAGACATGAAGACAAGCAACGCCGAAGTGTTTCAATGATTCAAAAAAAAGAGAAGATCAAGACTTGAAAGTTTCAAGACCGATTTTTATTTATATATCTTTAGGGGGAGATTGTTAGGACCATAAATGTCCTACATATTAGAAAGATATATAATGAATTATATAGAGCTTAATTAGATTAATTAATTATTGTAAAAGCCTTAATTATGTTAATTGGGCTTAGTTTAGCCTAATGGCTTGGGCCTTGTTTGTCTAAGGCCTAAGTATATAAGGTTTAGTTAACCTTTAGTTTTAGGTTAGCAATTCGAGAGAAATTCATTAGAGCTTATGGTTTAGAAATCGTTCCGTTACTTTCATTGTAATATTCTCTGAACGATACTTTGAATGAATACGAGAGGGATGACAAGTTGAAATCATCAATTGTTCTTGTTATTCTTTATTGATTTGATTGTTACCTGATCAAACTGGAACTCACATGTTCCTAGACCATCCGACAAGTCTGTGATAGGCACAAAATGGGTCTATCGAAACAAGTTGGATGAACATGGAACTGTAACCCGCAACAAGGCTCGACTTGTTGCTCAGGGATACAGACAAGAGGAAGGTATAGATTACGACGAAACCTTTGCTCCAGTGGCAAGACTAGAATCCATTCGTCTTTTCTTAGCTTACGTTGTACACAAAGACTTCAAAGTTTATTAGATGGATGTTAAGTCAGCATTCCTCAATGGAAGGCTGAATGAAGAAGTCTACGTGGAACAACCTCCAGGATTCTTTGATCCTAAGCATCCAGGTTATGTCTATAAACTGGATAAGGCACTTTATGGCTTAAAACAAGCTCCTCGTACATGGTATGACACTCTCTCTACTTATCTCTATATTGAAAAATTTGAGCGTGGTAAAATCGACAAAACTCTATTTTTCAGGAAACGAAAAGGTCATATTATTCTTGTTCAAATATATGTCGATGATATTATATTTGGTTCCACTAACCCTGACCTATGTACTCGTTTCGCTGAACGAATGAAAGCTGAATATAAAATGAGTATGATAGGTGAGCTAACTTATTTCCTTGGTCTTCAATCAAACAGAGTGAAAAAGGAACTTTCATTCACCAAGGTAAGAATGTTAAAGATATGCTGAAGAAATTTGATTTAACTCAGAGTTCAGCTATGAAAACCCCTATGGCACCACCGCTGACATTGAACAAGGATCCTTTTGGAAAACCTGTTAATGTCACAGCGTACCGTGGGATGATCGGCTCTCTCCTTTATTTAACAGCTAGCCGACCTGATAATATGTACGCAACCTGTTTGTGTGCACGATATCAAGCTGAACCTAAGGAATCTCATTTGATCGCTGTAAAGCGAATCTTTCGTTACCTTAAGGGTACTCCTAACCTAGGTCTTTGGTATCCCAAAGACTCAGGGTTTGATCTAATCGCCTATTCATATAGTGATTTTGCAGATTGCAAATTGGATAGGAAAAGCACCACAGGAGGCTGTCAGCTCCTGGTGGAAAGCTGGTGAGTTGGACAAGTAAAAAGCAAAACTTAGTGTCCACCTCAACCGCTGAAGCTGAGTACGTAGCTGCTGGAAGTTGTTGTTCTCAGGTCTTGTGGATGAGAAATTAACTACTGGACTATGACCTTCAGCTCTCGAAAATCCCAATCTATTGCAATAGCACAAGTGCCATCGCTATAGCCAACAATCCAGTGCTACACTCAAAGACCAAACACATTGAAATCAGGTATCATTTTATCAGAGATCATGTGATGAATGGTGATATAGAACTTCATTTTATCCCAACTGACTTTCAATTAGCTGATCTATTTACCAAACCTCTCGATGAGACAAGATTCAACTTTCTCATCAGCGAGCTTGGAATGCTGAACTTAGAAGAGTAAAATCTTCAGCGGTTCACATTTGATCAGCGATAACAATGAACTTGTATAACCTTATTCATCATCTACTCCCTGAACAAAATCGATTCGCTGATATGAAGGTATGTTCTCTCTTACTCGCTGACGTTCGCCTAGAACTTAAAGATTTCAAAACAAATTGCATCGCTGAATATCTCTTCCTTTCAGTGATATTTTGAAATTTCTAAAAACCTAACACTGATATTTCTATACAGTGCTTCATGTTTTCAAAATGTCCCTGAGTTTTCAAAATCCTTAGAGACGTCCTAAAATATGAAAGGACGTTTGTGACGTCATCACAACGGATAAGTCATGGCACGTTTTCTCTGACACGTTCGCCCGTTTCGACTTCCTTGTCCAGTCAAAATCAAGGGACGTGTCCGTGTCATCATGAAAAACTTTCCCGCTCATAGTTTTTCTCTCTCTACTCTCCCTATATAAACCCTTTGTGTTTATATTTTTACCTTTATGCGAACATCATCTCCTTCAAGCAAGAATTCTCTGTTGCATTCAAACTTGTTTTCTTCAAGAACTGTTCATCTTCTTCAACAATCGAAAGGTTAATATTCTTATTATTTTCCATGCATAAAACTTGTTTCTGATCTTATTATTGTTTTTAAAAGATCAAACAAAATAACTTTCTTAAAATAAAATCATTTCTCTTCATGATTTTATGAACACAATCTTCATGGTTGTTCTTCAAGTTTAAAACAAGAAATCTTAAACTTATATATTGATGTGTTTTTCCAGAATCCTTCCTTTAAAAGAAAACTGGAAAATAAGACATTCACTAGTTTTGAATCTTTGCCAAAACTAGAAAAACCCTAGTTTCTACAAAACCCTAAAACCCTTATTTTGGATATTTTATCCATTTTAAAATCTTCTGTTCATATTCTTCTTTATTATATTATAAACAGAAATGGCATCCTCCACTGGCGCTCCTACTACCAAGTCTCCTACTGCTGCTGAGGTTACTGTGATCACAAAAGCTCCTCAGGTTACTTTTAAACCTGAGCAAGTTACTTTTCAAAGCAACAACCCATATGTTGTCTTCGAATTTCCTCAAAAGAAGCAGGTCACACATCTTGATGACGCTGTGAACTTTCTCAAGACATGCCCTATCTCCACAGCTCTAACCATCACTCCTCCAGCCAATAAACATCTACTAGCTCAGTTCTAGTATTCTGCCAGAAGAGCTCAGATCACCTCTACCAAGGACCTAAAGAAGAAAATCGATGTCATCCTCTTTGACACCGACCATGGTACTTCAAAGATTACACCTGGTAATATCAGGTGTGCCCTAAACCTCCCCGCCGCCACAAAAGAAAAACGCTTTGTCCCTCTGCCAAGCCCCAAAAACCTAGCTGACAGGGAAGCACTCATTGCGTTCTTCGATGCAATGAAGTACGCCTGGGACACAAGGAGAGATGAACTCCCTGAGAAGAAGCTGAATGCTATCAAGAAGTCAAAGATGCCAAGCGAGATGAACTTCATCTTTGCTCATTTGATCAGCTGCCTGACAGCAAAAACTGGATCAACTGACCAAGCATCACAACTCCAACAAGCCATGGGATACTCTCTACTGACGGGCCTCCACATTGATTGGGAAAAAATCATTTACGATGATCTGATGCTCAGGGTGGATGCGGTTGAGAGACCAACATGTGTTCCTTATCCCCGATTTGTCAGTGCCCTCTTCGAACAAGGCCTGAAAGACAAATACCCGAATGTGGGCGACCTGAGACTCTCAAAGGTCGGCCCTAAAGTTCTTGACTTCAATCCCCTACCAAACGAGGTACGTCTCTCTAAACTTTTATCTCTTCTTAGACCTCCAACTTCTTCTACTTCTGTGGCTACCTCAACGGTAATCCCAACTGCTGATACCCAGGCTGCAACCTCCACTCCTTCTAAGAAAAGGAAACACTCTACTACCCCACTTGATTCTCAAAGGATCAAGAAAACCAAGGAGCAACCCCCTAAGTCCTCACAGGCTGAAGACTCCACGACTCTTTCTGTACAAGAGTCGTTGGATAGTTTCGTGGTACGCTCTGCCACAGCTGAACAAGCCACCCATTCCATACCGACTTCAGCGTCTCTAAACGCTGAGGTTATAGACTTGGATCTCAACCCCCCTCCTTCAGACTCTCTAAGGTCTGAAGAAGTATTTCTCAGTGGATCCATCGTTGAACCTCTCACCAAAACCCTCTTCTCAACCATCACTCCTCCCACCATTCCTTTGGACACTCCACTTGTTTTTCCCCCATTCTCTGCAACGAACATCATCCTCGATACATCAGCTGCAACTTTACAGGCGATGATGCATCAAAATATAGGATCTGCAGGCACTTCTATGCGCCAAGGCACTCTGGAAGGCGACATGGAACACTACTCAGGTTATCGAAGTTTCGAGGACTTCACCAACCCGCATGCAGGTATACACAAAACCATACACACTCTCTCTCAAAATCCCTAACTTCTGAGATTTCCTATGTTCATAAGTTTTTAACTGTTGCAGGTCCTAATTTGGGAGATATCAACACCTCCCTGAAAGATCTGGTGACAAAGATGGACTCCTTCACCAACACACTCACTGCCAACTCTTCAGCGGTTACAAACGCTGGAGATGCTCTAACGACGTTGACCACTGAGGTCGAAAAGAAAGCCTCCAGTGCTGATCTGGAGAAGGTGGAAGGTCAAATTGGAACTTTTGCTACTCCTATCGCTGACCACTCCACCTTCATCAACAATCTCAACTTGGCGCACACCACCCTCTCCATAAATTTCACCACCATGTCCAATGAAGTCACATCATTGAAGACAGAGGTTGGAACTCTTAAGGGTGAGGTCTCCACGGTGAAGACTGAAGTTGGCACCGTCAAATATCTTCTTCAACAAATCCTCGATCTCCTGAACGCCCCGACATGTGCTTCGTCTCACTTTACTCAGGCTGATCGAGAGGATCTTCAAAGAATCACTCCTACTATATCTGGCCTGGAAGACAGATTAAGTAGGATTGAAAATTGTGTTGGGATTCCTGGCCTGGAAGACAGGGACCCAATGCACACTGATGTCGTTGCTGCTGACATTGCGGTTACCTCCCCCACTTATCATGTGGAAGAGGGGGAGAAGACTGAAGACCTTCCCATAATGTTGAGGGGGAGAAGAAAAATCTTGAAGACCTTCCCCATAACGCTGAGGGGGAGGGTATTGTTTCCACTGCTGCTACAACCGAGAAACCTCAGGGAGTTGAAAACCCTGAGGGAACCGAGAAACCTCCCTCTGAATTTGAGGGGGGGCAACTCAAAGAGGAAGCTGTTGCTGATGTAACAGAACCTTACGCTGATGAGGAAGAATCTGAAGCTGAAGACGCAGAAGATGATGAAGACCTCGACCTTGAGGACGACGAACCATCATCATCCCCTAAAAACGATGATGATGATGATGACGATGATGATGACTTCTTCTTCGTCCAGCCCAAGAAGGTCCCTGCTCAAAAAGGGGTTATAATAACTGAACAATCAGGGGAGGGGACCACCAAAAGGCCTGCAGCGTCTGAAGCTGACAAAGGCAAGAACAAAGGTGTTTCTTCTGAAGACAACTTGGCTATTCTCTTCAGAAAGCCAGTTTGTCAGGTAACATACACTCTATTTCCTTATACTGCATCCCTCCTCTATCCCTTCTCAATCTCAATTCTCCTCTCCATAAAACCTCTAAACACTTAACCCTCATTCTTTCTCTATCTCTTTCTTCCCAAATGATCTTACTTAAACGATCGATGTGTTTCAGCTAGTCCTCTCCCCTGCTTGAGGATACAGCTGAAGTTCCTCCTACTGCATCAACAATAATCCCAGCCTCTAGTGCTGAAGAAATAATCCCGGTCTTGGATCTCACTGAGACTGAAGAACCTGAAGAACAGCTGCTCTCTCACAAAAACAGATTCCTTGGCTCCTCAAAAGCTAAATGAAGAGGATCAGAAAAAGAGAGAAGCAATGATCAAACAGCTTGAAGATTGACGAATCATCCTTCCTCGACACAAAGTCCCTGGCCCTAAGTTCAGACTATCAAAGAAGGAATACGTTGAACATCTCAAGGCTGAAAAACAACTCGATGATCGAAGGAAAGCTGAAGAACAAGATAAAGCCTACGCCATCAAGCTTGTCCAACAATCAGTGAAGGATCCTGATCTGAAGAAGACTCCCATTGATGTCCAACGTCAATTGTGGAAAGACGCCAAGAAGATCATCGAAGAAAAGACCAAGGTATCTAACTCTACCTTGGAATGGTGCAAAGAAAGACTGGACTATCGATCTCGGGCATCCAGGATCAACAAAGTGAACATCAGGGGAAGAACGACCATAAAAGTTCTTGTTGTTGAAGTTGACATATTCAGAGAAAATGGTACCAAGGAGACCATCTATGCTGCTACGTTCAAGAAATATGGTTTCTCTGAATGGTTGGAGATGCGAATAGCCATACAGCGATCTCGCTCACAGTATAAAAGCCATGTCGAGAAAATTATAAATTCTCAGATCGATTTGGTTTCATCTGTTGTGGATATTCCTCCTCCTCCTCCTAATCCAACTCAACAAAGAATGGGCCTCTGCAAAGAAAAAGATAATACCTTCAGACTCAGGCCCTCCTATCAGAAATGAAATAGGTATTGGTTTTTCATGTGCTGAAGTACTTGGTCCTGAACCTGACCTCTCAGCTCTCGACACCTCCCTGTCCCCTGGTGAACGCTTCATCCCTGGAAAAGTCTTAAGCGAACCTTATGGTATCTTCTTTCACGACTATGATGGACGAGAATGCTTTCAACGCATCTCTGAGCTACCCATCACTCCTATCGAACAGCTCAGGGATCTTATCTACCGGTGCGAATTCAGAAAAGATCTTCTCGGACACTTCATGAAGCCCCTGATCTTTACTGAAGCACAGAATAGACGAAATCTTGGAGAAATAGTCCCTGACTGGATGATCCCCTCTACAAGAACCCTTGATGAACTTCTCATTAAGGAAGAACCTTTTTAACTGATAGGATTTCCTTGTAATTCTTCTATCTTTATCAGCATACATCTTTTGTACTTGTAAATTTATTTGTTGTACTTGTAATTTTTCCACTTCCCTTTGTAACCTTATACGAAGTTCAAAGAAAAATTCCAGCGAATGTACTTTACTCCATCGGTATTCAAAAGATCCCAGAAAACAGTAAAAAGGACAAATATTTTATGAGTTCTTTTTATCCTTATGTTTTCATAGTTAGCAATTTTCTTTTTGTTGCTATGTCAATATCAAATAGGGGGAGATTGTTGATCCAAACCCTCAGTGATTTGATAATGACTCTTTAAGAAACACTTAGTGAAAGTTGTAAGTAGACAATATGTATTAGAGTTTCACTATCGCTGATAAGTACTATGTCTCTACAGTACCGCTGATAGGAAACTCATGTTCATTAAATTATGTTCAGCGATACTGTTCATCAATACAGCTCTGAGCTTGTTCAGTCTTGTTGATGATAGCTGATGATTTTAGTTATTTACTTATGATCCCTGAAGATAAGTTTCACGTCAACAAAGGTTCTACGCTGAAGTCGAAGATCAAGCCAAAGAACCAGCGACAAGTCTACTAATGAACTGATGCAGATATCAGCGAAGCCAAGATTTATCCACTCAACGTGAAGTTTCAAGTAGAAGACTTCAGCGAACGCTGAGCTTTGTCACTCACTGATAAAGTACTGTTCAACGAACGCTGATCATGAAGTCTTCCTCTACAAGTTACTTTTGTCTTACCCCCTTGCACGTCTCCGTACGAAAATGTCAGAATAGGACATCCCTTCTGTCCATTATCGTACAACCAACTCTTATTCTACATTGTACATCATGCGGCTACTAAGGTTGTCTACAAAGGTCAAAACATGCGACCAATCAGCTGCTGCCACGTGTAAAGTTGTACTGCTGTGCATTAAATGCATGCAGTATATAAGAAGAACCCTACTTCAGAAATGAAGTGCCCGGTCATCTTCTTCTTTCTACTACTAGTGTTAGAATACTATTATTAATATTCTTATATCCTTTCTGTCTTAATTCTAGTGCAAGAAACTTAGTGTTCTCATAACTTGTTTAGATTAGGTTAATCCTTAATCTTGTTCCGCAACAAGTTGTAAATTGTTTGATTATATCAATAAACAATTTAGAAAGTAAAAATCGTGTGTTTGTATTCAACCCCCCCTTCTACAAACTTGTATAACCCTCCGGGACCAACACCTTTGCTAAACTACTTAGTGCCAAGAAAATATCTCTTTAGGTTTTCTTATTTTCTCTCTATCTTTTCTAGTGTAAGAAATCTGTGTGATTCTCTTAATTTGTTTAGATTAGGTTTTATACTTGATCTTATTTCGCAACGAACTGTAAATTTTTTGATTATATCAATAAACAATTTTAAAGATAAAAATCTTGTGTTTGTATTCAACCCCCCCCCCCCCCCCCCCCCCTTCTACAAACTTGTATAACCCTTCGTAACCAACAATACTATTACACTCACACATCAGATTTACAAATAGAACTAGGAAGCTGATTTTGAACATGAATCCATTATCCTCGGACTCTAATATGTTATTCATTACATCCTTTGGTCTTAATGAATTCTTCTTGATTTGTGCTCTCCATTCGGTTGCGATATTCATTATGCTTTCTACGTCATCTTCTGCCAATAAATCTATACCTCCAATTGGCAATCCTAGGATTGTGTGCACAGACTCAACAGTGATAGGGATTATGTCATTCCTAAGCCTAATAACCATTTCTGTTGTATCTAACTTATCTACAACATAGTAACCTAATTTCAAAGGCACTCCGTCCGTTGTCATCTTTAGCAATGATTCTAAGCTCATTCCTTTCACTGTTTCCCTTTGTCCCATGGTCAAACCGAAGATGGTGTCATGTAATGTTCGTGGTGAAGTTCGCGTCCTCAATACATCAACTCCAACTCTTATATTTTCCGGTTCCTGAATTTCTTCAACATGTGGGCTTTCTTCATCGTTTTTGTTTTCAGGTTGTTCAATCTTAGCTAAACATTCTCCTATATCATATGTTCATCGTTAGTTCATGAACTATGAATCTTTAGTTTATATTCGATACGATAACATTTTAATGGAGTAATAATCATTATGTTGGTCTATTTAATATTCTAGTTTTATTTGATACCTTTGACTTTGGATTCAACTGCCAAATGTGAGTCTGGAGTTTCCAAATTTATCACATACTTGGCTTTACTCCTCGTAACCCTTTCCGAACTTCCTATCTCAATCATTGAACCTGTTTCAAAGAATAATTTCTTTTTATTCGCTACATGATTTATATTAACATACTATCAATACATTAAGTGTTCTTTAAACGTACTTTTGCTCCCGATTGTGTTGTGTTTGTTGATTTTCATGATTAGGAACTGTCGGGGGACCTGAAATGTGAATCACCATGTAAAACAATGTTATACTAAATTTAATGTTTCTCACACAGTTAGCTCGGTACACTATTTAAATGTATAATGTCAACATTTTCATATTCAGCTTTCTTTTATCCTCACAATCTGTCATTGACAGGTCTGTAGCAAGTTTTCACTCCTTGTTTTGTGCCCAAATAACCAAATCATGTCATCATAGTTTTGATAAGTCATTGATTTTATTTGAAATTCAAAACGTATACATACCTGCTACTTTCTGATCTTCAAAATCATCAATGTTCATGCCTCCACAATCTAGAATGCATAAAATTCAGTCAAATTTTTAATATATACACTGCTTCAGTATGTCAAACTAAGCGTAAGGTCATGTCCTTACCTTTCCGTTTTCTTCCTCTTCGTGTTTTTCGGCTTCCTGGTGATGGAGTATCCATCACCATGGGACTCACTATCTCAATGGAAACAATCATGATTAGATACTGCTTGATTACAACAAATTTATATTCATGATATGTTTATCAAACACATCATTCATGAATTCAATGCTACCTATCCAATTCCTACGGAAAACAATCATGATTAACTTACTTATTTATAACAACACACTTGTATTCATTATTTGAGTTTTAAAAAATGATTCATGAATACCACCTATAAGGATACCAATCATACTTACATTCATGATTGATAAATGCTTACTTGTATTCAGGTTTTCACTGTAGAAAATCTCGTTCATGGATTCAATTGTTCATGAAGAATTCATATTCATATTGACCTTCTGCTTTTTAGCAATTAGATAGCATAAACAATCATGTGTATTCTACTAGTAAACAACGTTACATTCCAATTACTTTTTAAAGGTGCACTTGTTAGCATATAAGAATCTTTTGAACTGAACACAAACACCATAAACATTCACATTTGACTATGAATCAGCATATTTTAAATGTTATTTGAACTCTGCCCACTAGCAAATAAAGTCACTATTTTAGTTATATACATTGTACTTTAGTATATGTTCCAGAGTCAACGAATTTTCTTTAGTTTAAATTTTAACAACCAACACAAACAATAGCCATAAACATTATTTACTTCAGTAGAAATTTCAAATACCTGCATGCTAAAAATATTCTAGCTTAGGTGATTCCTCAAACCATGTTTTAATTCTTAAATCCGCTTAAAAAATCATGATTTTGTGTATTTTTTTTCAATTGTGTTAAGTAAATAGTAAACACTAACTACTGTAATATTTTGTGTTACAATGTTGGAATTTTTCCCCAAAATCAAAAACCCTAATCAATAAGAGCAGTGCAGTGCAGTTCATTACCTTCCACAGATTCCTTCGAATCTTTCCCAGGTGTTGGTGATTGGTGTCTCATTTGTTGCTCCGATGAATCTTCCATGGTTACTTGTTTCTCTTCTTCTAGGTCGGGGTTGTCGGCCATGTTTTTGAAGTTCGAGAAGAAGGTCTTCAGTCTGATTCTTTCGCTTGGTCGTCTAATTGTTTATAAAATCACGTCGTCTTCTTTAAACTCGTGAGAGATTCATGAATCAACATCTTTTCAAGAAACTAAAATCGTACCTCTGTTTGGATGCATGTTTCCCTTTTGCAGATTTCTTCACTGGCAAAATCCCTTCGATGAATAATTTGTGTAAAGATCGTATTAAGGTTAATGGAAACCGTCCATATATGCTCGGCGGTATAGACATAAACTAGAATCCCGGATTTTCAACGATAGTTTTTCATATGATTGGGACGTGCTTCATTTGACCAATTTACCCTCACACGTAGATGAAATTCATCAAAATAATTTAGAAATCGGCGGTAATTACAAAAATGCCACCGCTCTCGTGTAGATCATAGAATAAAAAAATGAAGGGATGTGATAAGTTTGTATAGTATTTATAATCTATACTACTTAAAAATGCTATTACCGTTATTTTCAAGATACAGTTATTTTCAAGAGGTACAATAAAATAAGCATGATGTACAACCTTAAAAAGCTCACCTCTCCCACGTTCTCTCAAAAATCAAACAATTTTAAATTTTTAAGTTACACTCTATACCCTTAGAATTAGTTATTCAATTTACTTTTAATCCCTTATTGTGCGTTTGGTAGGCAGACAAGACAGAACAGGACGGGACGGGACAGGACATGACAGATATGAATAGGACCGGACAAGACAGAACATGATTGGTTAAATGACCAATTTATCCCTAATGATTTTTAGTGTTTTTTTAACCAAATAAAGTTTGCAAATAGGTCCATTCATGTATAATCAATTGTTAAAACATATTTGCAACTAAATAAAGTTTCCAACAATCCATGCCCACAAGAGTCTGCAACTAAAAAATCATAGACAGGAGATACAGTAGAGGAAATCGATTTTGATAGCAAAACTTGTGGGGGAAAAATCAAAACCTGAGATCGAAATCCAGGGAAAACAAAGCTTGACCAAAAAAACGGAATCGAGATAGGAGAGATAGAAACTTAAGGAGAAAATCGAAATCTGGGCAAAAGAAAGATTGACCAAAAAACGGAATCGATAGGAGCAGCGGAGAAGAAAATCGCAAAACTAGTGTGAGAAATCGATAGGAGAAGCGGAGAAGACAGTCTCAGTGTGAGAAAATAGCAGAACTTGTGTGAGAAATCGATAGGAGCAGCGGAGAAGAAAATCGCAGAACTGATGTGAGAAATCGATAGAAGCAGTGGAGAAGACGGTCTCAGTGTGAGAAAATCGTAGAACTGGTGTGAGAAATCGATAGGAGCAGCGAAGAAGACGGTCTCTGTGAAAAAATCGCAGAACTGGTGTGAGAAAATGGCAGAACTTGTGGAGGTGTGGAGAAGACGATGTCAGTGTTGTGTTGTGGAGGCGTGAAGAAAGTTTTTTAGGTTTTGTTTTTTTAAAGGGTATGTTGGGAAATAATGTCCTATTCTCTCTTGTTCCAGGGGGTGGGGAGGACACGCTTGTCCAAGATGTGTTCTAGTTAGTTCTAGTTTGTCCAAGATGTATTCTAGTTAGTTCTAGTTTGTCCCACATGTGGTCACACCAAACATAGGATAAGGCCATCCGTACCCGGCGAAAGATGGGGCTCGGGATGCCTTCGGGCTCAGCGGGGGTGGGCTACGGGCCTTGCGGGGATGGCGGGGCGGGATGGATTCCGGGGATGGGATCCCGATTCATCCCGAAGGTTTATTAAAAAAAATTATTTAATTTTTAAAAATAATGCCGTTGAACGGCTCTTTTTAAACAAAAATAAATAAAAAAAATTCTCAATTTAATCCCACTATATATTTAACCCTCAACCTCTTATTTCTCACACCTCTCAAACTCTCTAAAATTCTCTCAACCTCTTATTTTTCACACCTCTCAAACTCTCTCAAATTCTCTCAACCTCTTATTTTTCATACCTCTCAAACTCTCAAATTCTCTCAACCTCTTATTTTTCACGCCTCTCTCATCATGAATCCAAACAGAACACCTACATCCCGTCGTAACCGACCGAATACACCACAATCGCAAGAAGATCAAGAGCTTGGTTTCCAAGCGTTTACACAACAACGTTATCGTCCGCAATGGTCGCAACAAATTCCGCCACAATGGTCGCAACAAAATCCGCCACAATATCCGCAACAATTTCCCCAACAATTTCACCAACAATTTCCTTACCAATTTACACGTCCCGGTTTGATTGAACAAGGTTTTACTCCGGCCAACTACAATCTTCCTTCACCCGCAATCAATCTCGACGACGACATTGTTCCGGAAACTCAACCTTCTACCCCGAACACACCACAATCTATCCCGACACAACAATCTAACCCGGAACCATCAAATCCGAGACCAACAAAAGCCTCCAAACAAACGTGGAGTAAAGCCGAGGAACTCGCGTTAGTGTCGGCGTGGGTTGACGTTTCGGAGGACCCCGTTATCGGTAACGCACAAAGCGGTGGTAATTATTTTTATTGTTATTATTATTATTATTATTATTATTATTCTTATACTTAATTTTACATAAATGTAGGAAGTTTTTGGGCCCGAATCGGGCATGTGTTCTTTACTCGCTTGGGTCGTGAACCAGGTTATAGATCAACCCATCAACTCAATAGCAAGTTCAACGACCTCAATAAAAGAATTAATTGGTTTGGCGGCATCTACAACAACTTGCTCAATAATAGATCAAGCGGGATGAGTGAGGCCGATATATCCCGAACGGCACACGAACGGTATCTAGCACGCCATAAAGTTGCTTTCACTCACGAACAAGCTTGGGACGTCCTAAAAAATGTCCAAAATGGGGAGCCGTTCCAACGATGACGACAACTTCATCACGGGGTTCAAAACGTACCCAACCTTCCGATGATGACGATGACGAGAAAATTCAACGACCCATCGGGAGAAACAAGGCAAAAAAAAACATCAACGAGTAATACGTCCGGGACGAATACGGACGAAAGTGTTACTCAGTTGTTGACGACGTTCAACGATAAGATTGATGATACAATGGAATACAAAATGAAAAAACTCGATCTCGAAATCGAACGCTCAAAACTCGAACGACATAGGTTGGAACAAGAACTCGAAATCGAACGCTCAAACCGATTTGAGAAAGACTTCGAGTTTTTCATGACCCCGCATGATCACCTTACGGGAAACGCTTTGAGGGTTACTTTAGCGAGAAAAGAGCAAATTCAAAAATTTCATAATTGGTAGTGTTTTGTATTTTGTAATTTTTATTTTTAATGAATGGTATGAATTTTTATTTTTATTATTTATCTTATTTTTATTTATTAAAAAATATATAAATATTTTTATTTTGTTAAATAATTAAATGTATAAATAAAAGAATTAAAATAAATGAGGTGGCTAAAGGGTTTGAGGGAATGGGGTAAGGGTGTTTAGGCCTTCCGTACCCCAGCGGGGAAGGGGCTCGGGATGGCTGAGGTGGCTGCGGGGTGGCGCTACGGCTCGGGATGGGCTAGCGGGGCGGGATGGTGAGCGGGGTTGGGTTCCCGAGCCATCCCGAGGGTTTTATAAAAAAAAAATTTAATTAAATTTTTAAAAAAAACAACCGTTGAACGGCTATTTCTTAAAAAAAAAAAAATTCTAAATTTAATCCCACTATATATTTAACCCTCAACCTCTTATTTCTCACACCTCTCAACCTCTTATTTCTCACATCTTTCAACCTCTTATTTTTCACACTATCAAATTCTCTCAATCTCACACCTCTCAAACTCTCTCAAATTCTCTCAACCTCTTATTTTTCACACCTCTCTCATCATGAATCCAAACAAAACACCTACATCCCGTCGTAACCGACCGAATACACCACAATCGCAAGAAGATCAAGAGCTTGGTTTCCAAGCGTTTACACAACAAGGTTATCATCCGCAATTCTCGCAACAATTTCCGCCACAATTCTCGCAACAATTTCCGCAACAATTTCCGCCACAATTTCCGCAACAATTTCCCCAACAATATCACCAACAATTTTGATGGTGCAATTGAATACAAAATGAAAAAACTCGATGTCGAACTTCAAAGGTTGGAACACGAACGAGAAATCGAACGAGCAAAACGATTTGATGCAGACTTCCAGTTTTACATAACCCCGCATGATCACCTTTCGGGCCGCGCTTTTATTTATTAAAAATATATATAAATATTTTTATTTTGTTAAATAATTAAATGTATAAATAAAAGAATTAAAATAAATGAGGTGGCAAAGGGGTTTGAGGGAATGGGGTACGGATGTTTAGGGATCGTGAGGGATGGGGTGAGGGATGGAAGAAAAGCTGATGTGGCGCTGACGTGGCAGGGAATCTTTCACAGATAGGAGGGATGGGGTACTGATGGCCTTAGGGATTGAGTGAGGGATTGAGAAAAGCTGATGTGGCGCTGATGTGGAGCTGGAATCTTTGAAAGATAGAGGGATGGGGTACTGATGGCCTAAGTGTGTTCTGTCCTGTTCTGTTTCACCTTGTCCACCATACCAAACACACCCTTATGTTTTCATTTTTTTTATTTTACACTCTTATCGTATTAACATAAAATAATCGTATATGAACTAGAACGCATTAAAAATACATTTCTTTTTTTACAAATTATACAATTGTAATCGTCTCGTCAATACCTTCGAAATGAGCCCAATATTAAATATTTTTGGATTTAATCATATTATTAGATATCATGAACATTTATGAATTAATTTGTTTTATATTACATTATTCATTTTCATTTTACACCCTTATAATATTAAAAATATATAATTATAGTTTAACTAAAATATATTAATAAATGCATTTTTTTTACAAATTATATTATTACAATATTCTCGTCAATAATTTCAAAATAAGTTTATTATTGAATATTTTTTAACTTAATAGGGAAAAGTTCAAAAAACCCCAACATGGCAACAAACTATCTCGTTTTAATAGTTAAGTCCCTAAACTGTTTTTTGAATAAAAAAACCATTAAACTTTCTCATTTTGAATGATTAAGTCCCTAAACTATTTTTTTAAATGAAAAAACCATTAAAACTTCTCACTTTGAATGAAAAAACCATTAAACTTTCTCATTTTGGATGATTAAGTCCTTGAACATTTTTTAATGGATAAATCATCGAACTTTCAAAGTTGGTTACGTGCATCGTTTTAACAAAAACTACATATAACCGACTAGAAAGTTTTTAAAGGAAAATAAAATCTAAATGGGTTTTACCGTTTTCAAACCGTACGTCATTCAAACTCTTAGCAAACAACGGTGCCGCTCCCCCTCGCCACTCCTCGTCATTCTCTGTTCTACATATCATCTATCAAACTGTTGACCTCGGTTATTGCGTGGAGTCTGAATGACGTAAGGTTTGGGAACGGTAAATTTGATTTAGTTTTTTTTTTAATTTTAAACATTTTTAGTCGGTTATAGAAATTTTTTAAAAGTTCGGTGATTTATATTTTTAAGAAAAAATTTCAGGGACTTGATCATTCAAAGTTAGAAAGTTTAATGGTTTTTTCATCCAAAAATAGTTTAAGAACTTAGGGGGTTTTTGGTTGGGGGTATTGAGGGGTCAGGAATGAGAATGATAATGAAAATTGTTGTTTGGTTTGATATAATATAATGGAATCATTACACCAAACCCATTAATTTTCATTCCTGACCAAATTGGGGGGAATGAAAATTTTATTCTCGCTTAGTCATTTTTTCTCATATCTCTTCATTTCTCGATGTTGAATGAAAAACATTTTATATTTTCACGTTGGACGTCACATATTTGTATTAAAAAGTTTATATAAAATATTCTTTTATTATTTATATTGGTTTAACCAAACAACATCAATGGAATGCTCATTCCTATTCTCATTCTCCTGCATTCCCATTTTCATTTTCATTCTCATTCCTTAAAATGAACCAAACGCCCCCTTAATCATTCAAAATGAGAAAGTTTAATGGTTTTTTCATTCAAAAATATAGTTTAGGGACTTAATCATGCAAAACTGGATAGTTTGTTTGGGTTTTTTAGACTTTTCCCAACTTAATAATATTGTGAAAGATCATAAATACATATCAAAAAAATTCAAGAATGACGTATCGAGATTTTTTTAAACTTGTACATTTTACGCCCTTATCTATATTGATGTATTATGCTCCTTTAAAAAATAAATTCATTTACGGTTATTCTTGAATTTCTAATAAGTACAAATCTCAATACATCATGTACAAGTTTAAAAACTTTAAAACCTCCCACGTTCAACATGATAATTAAAAATAAAATTATTTTTTATTTTTAATTACACTTTATACCATTATAATTAGTTATTTAATTTACTTTATATCCCTTCTCCTTTCATTTTTCATTTTACATCCTTATCATATCAACATACATAAACTAAAATACATTAAACAAATATGTTTTTCTTTTTTACAAATTATATCATTATAACTGTCTCATCAAAACCTTCAAAATGAACACAAATGTTATGGGTTTGAAGACCCACTATCGAACGAATGTTTTTCAATTTTTTTGACCAATTAACCATATTGACCTTTAATTTTATACATCTGATATGCGATTTAAAAGCGAATAAATATGAACATGAAACAAAATTATTTTTTCGAATTTTCGGCTTTAGATTCGAGATACTTCGCGCCGCATCGCTCGCGGGTACGTATCTAGTCATATTTAATACATTAATTATTTATAAAAGAGTAAACTACAATTTTGGTCCCTGTGGTATGTTGTTTTTCTCACTTTTGGTCCCCTGAAAATTTTTATTGCAAGAAAAACCCTGTGGTATGCAAAAGTGCTCGGTTTTGGTCCTTGAGGACTAACACCGTTAGGTTTCCTCTGTTAGAGCCCCTCATGTGGCTTGCACATGAGGGCATTTTAGTCTTTTTGCTTTATTTGTTTTGTTTTTCACTAAAGACAAAAAACCACAGGGACCAAAATTACTAATTACTTAAAATGGTTAAAGCAAAACATTATATATTATTATATATATTACACACTATACTCTTAATTATATAACATATATATATATATATATTACACACTGTACTCTTAATTATATAATATCTATATATATATATATATATATATATATATTACACACTGGATATCGTCTCCATCTTTCATCAACTTCATTACAACAAGACTTCCAAAGCTAACATAAATCACGGATTTTGGTGGTTGTGAGTTCAGCCATGTAATACAACTCATGTCTTCTTTCCACGGGCTGTTTGTAGAAGGCAGTGATGAGGATGATTCTCCTGCTAGTTTGTATTTGAGATGGGAATGCAGTGGGCCAATTGTGTATAGATTTGGACAGAAAGTACGTATTTGGGAAAGTATTGGACCCTCTAAATCATCAAAGGTATTTGGGAAAGTATTGGACCCCTCTCATCTTTTTCAAAGAACCCTAAAACTCACAAAATCACAACTTCAAAACCGAATTTTCTTTCCCTAATTGTAATTGTAATTTCAATTCCATCCCCCATTTCACCAAGAAAAAACCCCAATTTCAATTCCACCCAATCCTCAAACCCAATCTTCAATTTGTAGGTTTTCCATTCCCCTTTCTTCATTTGCTTCTGAATCAGATGGACTTTGATCAAATGGGTTTTGCAGAGAATGGAAGCAAGTTTTGATGGAGCTCCCATGGCCAAAACACACGCACACAGAGATGACCATTCAAGAAAATCAAAAGCCCTAAACATCATCAATCTTCTTCTTCTTCTTCATGCCCTTTATACAATCGAATCGTTACCTACCATGGCCTTCATACCTGCTGGAGAGAAACGGGGTTGAAGAGAACAGCGAGAACGACTCCGACGAGGAACAGGTCCGGCGAAGAACAACTCCGGCAAGGAAAAGCTATGGCGAGAGCGTGGTGGAGAAGACGAGAGGGTTGCGACGTGGGAGAGTTTTGAGATGAGAGGGTTTTGATTTGTGAAGAAAGGGTGTGGGTCTAGTTAGAGAGTTATGCATTTTTTTAGAGGGGTATGGGTGGAGAAGATGATACATACATATATATATATATACATATATATATATATATATATATATATATATATATATAATATTTGTATAATTTTTAATTGGAAATAAATAAAGGACATGGCAATTTTGGTCCCTGTGGTTTTTTGTCTTTAGTGAAAAACAAAACAAATAAAGCAAAAGGACTAAAATGCCCTCATGTGCGAGTCACATGAGGGGCTCTAACAGAGGAAACCTAACGGTATTAGTCCTCAGGGACCAAAACCGAGCACTTTTGCATACCACTGGGTTTTTCTTGCAATAAAAATTTTCTAGGGACCAAAAGTGAGAAAAACAACATACCACAGGGACCAAAATTGCAGTTTACTCTTTATAAAATTCAAGAAAAGAAGTGTTGGCACATCAACCTAGCAGTGTAGCACATATATAATTTAGAGTGAATTGAAATTTTGGTCTATGTGGTTATCTGATTTCTTTGAGAGAGGTATCTAAACTTCAATATCTCAAGAAGTGGTCCCTCAATTTTCAAATTTGCTCCAAATGGAGGACCTGATCACTAACCCCGTCTGAAAACTCCATTGCCAGGGGTATTTTCGTCCAACCATGTCTTCTTCTCTTTTTATAATATATTTTGTTTTTTTCATTTATTTGTAAAATCCAACAAAATTTCAGGACAAAAAATGTAAATAACTCTAATTATATATATATATATATATATATATACTAGGTTTGAACTCGTGTATTACACAGGGTAATTTAAAAAATTAAATCATGTCAGAAAACTTTTCTTACAGATATGAATGATCATCGAAAGTATGATGCTACTTTTCTAAGCTTTTTTCCTTTTAGAGTTGTTTTTTTGCAGCTGGTTACAAAATGTCCTTGTTTTAGAAAGTTTTCACAAAGGATGTTTAGCAAAAAATTAATAAAAAATATGAATAAATATTAAAAATTTATAAAACAAAATTTATAATAGAACGTAAATGAAAATATGGAAAAGTACATAGTTAAAATATTAATAAAAACAAGAACAACGTATCATAAATTACCAAATATTTCTTTATATACAACATTGTTTGTTCTATTGCTAATTATACCTTCATCATCTATAATTAATATTTTTAAACCTTGCCTACTTTTTACTCTAGATAAAGCAACATACAACTGACCATGAGTGAAGACTGGTTGTCTCAGAAACAAACCAACCTTCGATAATGACTGTCCCTGGCTTTTATGGTCATGGCAAAACATACAGCAATTGGAAATTGTCTTCTTTGAAACTTGAACGGAATCCTCTTGTCTGTAGGTGTCAAAGACATTCTTGGAATAAATGTTCGGCTTCCAATATTGCTTCCCGATATGATCTCTGCTTCTATAACCCGATTTCCCAAAGATAACACCCGTAGTCTAGTTCCATTACATAACCCAGATTTCTGATCAATATTCCTTAGTAACATAACTGGAACACCAACTTTTAGTACTATCTTATGGTTTGGCAAACCCGATAATTTAATACCATTTAAGACATCAGGTGAGAACAAAGTTTCATCAAATTGTTCGTGAAGATGCTCTGATTCACACAGACTATTTGAACTTAGGTACTCCTTTTCATCTCCTAGAAACAATGATAGCAAACGATCATTTATTTCTTGAACGACTTCATGCTTGGGTGCAAGTATTGCTCTTTCCTGAAAATAGGATGAATTCTTGACATTTACAAGAATAGAAGGATAGACAAATTCAATTAATGCAGATACATGATCAGTTGTATCGGTAATGAGAAGATCATCAGGTATATCGATAATTGCCTCACCATCATCCACACTACCAACCTTGCCTTCTCCTAAATCCAAAAGCCAGTTTGCAAAAATCCTTGTTTGTTCGATATCAGAAGCTTGACTGTCAACAATTAACCTCATGTTTTTAGTTAACCTTAGGACTTTGCATTTTTCCCAAATGTAATATGAACTTAACGATGCATTAACAATTTATTGTCTACTTGCATTGGGAATAACCGGCAAAATTTGTCTGAAATCTCCTCCAAAAACAACAACTTTGCCACCAAAAAGCAATTCTGAGTCAGTAATGCCTTGACTACCAAAAATACCGTTCATACTTCTATCCAATGCTTCAAATGCATGCCGATGAACCATTGGTGCTTCATCCCATATAATCAACCTAGTCTTCTTTATTAACTTGGCAACATCACTGTCTGGCTTTATGTAACAAAGAAAATCTTCGTTAAGAATTAGAGGAATTTGAAAGCGAGAGTGTGCTGTCCTACCTCCTATAAGAAGTAAAGAAGCAATACCACTCGAAGCAACGTTTAAAACGATTTCTCCTCTAGATCTTATTGATGCAGATAATGTCTTCCATAGAAATGTTTTACCTGTTCCGCCATAACCATATACAAAAAACACACCTCCTTGGTTATTTTGAACCGCTGTGATGATATCGTCATAAACACCTCGTTGTTCGTTTGTTAAAGCACCTAGAAGTTGACGAAACTCGTTCTGTAGATTAGCTATGTCGTAATCTATCTCTCCGTAATCAAACGATTGTTTGAAGACTCAACAGAATCATCATCAAGGTAAGGCATAGTGGTGAATTTTTTTAGGCTGGAATTGTTATGAAGTAAGATCTTTTCAATCTCAAACAATGTCAAGTTTTTGACTTGATCATCATTAAGGGATAAACCTGTAACATATATATAATATAAATGTTAAACAATCATAACATAGAAATAATAACTGAAAAAATATTTAAGAAAGAAAATTATATTTAAAAAATAATAAAACAATAAATTGGTTCGTATTTAAATAATAATTGTAAAATACCTAAATAGATAATTAACATACCTGGAGAGACTTTAGTGCAATTCGTTGATTGTAAAGAATCCCATCTGCCAAGTATTGCCATGTTTTTTGCCAAACAAATTCGGGTCTAGACAGACTATTTGAAATCAGCATGGTTGCAAATAAAGACCGTAGATAAAAACCAGAACCGGTTAAACTTGCTTCTTCAATGGCATCAACATATTCCCTGTCGTCATCTAAAAGCCCAATAGCATAACATGCATCTCTAAAAGTAGGAAATATATCTCCATTTACTGTACGAATGTCTTCGAATGATTTAGGACCTTTGACTTTATTCAAAAGAATTCTTAAATAATACGCTTCACCAAGAGCAAGAGAAACTGAATGAATTCTTCCAATTGAAAAGCCTTTTTTCCTTTGATCCCAACGTCGCTCTTCCAGTTTCCACACAAACTTTGTAGGGAATTCAACATAAGTAAGTTTTCGTGCTTCTGCGTAAAGTTCATTACACTTCATCCAAGCTAAGAACATTGAAGACGCCACAGAAGGTTTGTTTATGAAATTTTCAATATCATCTTCAGCACCAAAAACGACTTGTTGTTGTCCAGGAAGATGGAAAGGAAGCCTCAAAACAGAAGGTTTCCTGTAATGAACATCATACCCAAATATACGCCAAGAAGCTTCACATGTAGATACATATCTACAGTCATAATATTCCTTTATTTCATCAACGGAATTATTATTATCTTCTTCATTACTGTTTTCTACAACCGCAACAGTAGCTCTATCCGGACCCTTGTTGATATATTTGAACAAATATTTTATAGAAGAAGACTGATTGCACCACTCAACATTAATGTGTGCCTGATATCTTTTCAAAAGATATTTGTTATAAGCAACGACATTTCTGTTATCTAATTTAACACCTAACTATTCAAATAAGTTTATTTTTGGGATAAGATAAGGGTTAATTTTTTTGAATTAGAAATGAATAATTAACATTAAGGAGACGACTTCTATTTTATTAGGGGTAAAATAAGTTTAATTTTAGGATATATATATATATGATTATTAATTATTCAAATAAGTTTATTTTTTGGGATAAGATAAGGGTTAATTTTTTTGAATTAGTATGGGATTACTATACACGGTGGAATTTTGTTGATAGGCTTATGGACTTTAAGCATATTAACACAGAATGAGTAAGCATACTAATATGGAATGAATAAGCATATTAACGCAGTGTGAACAAGCATACTGATGCAGAATGAATAAGCATCCTAATGCAGAATAGTATGTGATTACAGCCAAATAAACAGCAAGGATGTGGTGGTGTATATTAAAGAAATGAAACTATATTAAAGAAAATTTTGATCATTCGAATTTATTATAAGTATGGATATGTACGTATGTATCAAAAAATATTCAATAGTGGGCTTATTTCGAAGGTATTGATGAAACAATTACAATGGTATAATTTGTAAAAAATAGAAATGTTTTTTTAATGCATTTTAGTTCCTAAACATTATTTATGTTTATATGATAAGAGTCTAAAATGAAAAATAAAAAAAAGTAATGGATTAAAAGTAAACTACATAGGTAATTATAAGGATAGTAAATGTAAGGTATAAATTAAAAAAATTTAATTAAGTAGAGATTTAAAGAGGAGTGAATGTGAGTGTGTTAATTGAACCTATAATGTAAAGGCGTCCAGATACATGTTTAGGCGGGAAAACCATAAAACCGGCTCACCAGACGACGACACGTGTCACTGTAGTTACTTATTTATTATATGTATAGATATATATATATATATATATATATATACTAGTCTTTGGCTCGTCCGTTGTGCGACGATCAAATTAGTGTTTTAAGTTAATTATTTGATGTTTAATAGTTGTTGAATAATTTTGTGACACATACAATAATTGATAAAAAGAAAACAAAAATTCCACAAATAGAGAATATTATCTTGAAAATAAAAATATGTCTATTAAGTTTGGTACCTATTATAAATGTCGTTACTAAATGAATTTATCAAACGAATACACAATAATTGCATATTTATATTTTTGAAAAATGTTCGAACTCATAATCCAAAAGTCAGTTGATAAGTGATATCTTTTTTTTCAAGTAATTAAATCTCTTATGATAATTCTAAGGGTGTTTCGTTGACAGAATGGAATTTGATAGAATTGTAATTCATCGAAGGAATTCGAGTTTGAAGTAAAAATTGATAATAAATTGCAAAAAGAAAATCATGACCATTTAGTGATTATTTGTATCAAATCTCATACTAATTTCAACAAATCTCATACTAATCACGACACATTAATTCGTATATATTTATGATATTTAATAATATAATTAAATCAAAAAATATTCAATATTGGGCTCATCTCGAAGATATTGACGAAACGATTACAATGGTATAATTTGTAAAAAATAGAAATGTTTTTTTAATGCATTTTAGTTCATATACATTATTTATGCTTATATGATAAGAGTCTAAAATGAAAAATAAAAAAGTAAGGGATTAAAAGTAAACTACATACCTAATTATAAGGGTAGTAAATGTAACGTATAAATTAAAAAAATTGAATTAAAGAGAGATTTAAGAAGAAGTGAATGTGGATGTTTTAATTGAACTTATAATGTAAACTGCGTCCAGATACATGTTTAGGCGGAAAAATACTGAAATCGGCTCACCAGAAGACAACACGTGACATGTTAGTTACTTATTTATTATATGTATAGATACACAACCCACCATCTCTGGTGAACCCAAAAACAAGAACCAACCCACCATCTTCGTCCTTTCACCATCACCAAATCACAGAGAGCTCGAGGTTTGCTTTTTGGTAAGGTATCATATTCTAGAATTGATATCTAGGAGATGAAATTTTTAGTGATTTTATTATTTTAAGAAGTGGGTTTTGTGGAGTGAGAAAAAACATAAAATGGGTTCTTGAAGGAATTCAAGCCCATCATCTACAAAGCTTCTATGGTTGATTCTGCCATTGATGACGATCAGTATATTATATATATATATATATATATATATATATATATATATGATTGGAGATGCAGAGGGAGAAGGGAGGGAGGCGTGGGACGCCGATGAGATGTCTGGTAGTCATGGCCGAAGGTGACGACGAGGAAGATGTCCGGTAGCCATGGTTACGTCGTTGCATCGAAGGGACGATGTTTTTTTTTGCACAGGGACGAAACCCAAATCCATTCTTCATCGATTCAACTTCTACTTTTTGGTCCCTGTGGTGATTACCACCGATTCAAAAGAAAAAGAGTGGCGGTGAATGATGGAATGGTTGATTGCCGGAGATGGGACACCGTACAAACAAATGCATATATACACACATATATATAATTAGAGTTATTTACATATTTGGTCCTAAAACTTCAATGGATTTTACAAAAACAAGGAAAAGCAAAAAGAATTGCAAAATTAGATATAAAACTTGGTTGGACGAAAATGCCTCTGACTCTAACTGAGGTTTTTAACGAAGTTAGTGACTAGGTCCTCCTTTTGGAGCAAATTTAAAAACTGAGGAACCACTTTTTGAGATATTGAAGTTTAAGTACCTTTTTCAAAGAAATCAGATAATCCCATGGACCAAAAATGCAATTCACTCTATAATTTAAAGTAGTAAACCACGTTTTTCATCCCTATGGTTTGTTGAACTGCTACTGTTTTTCATGTGCTTTTGAAATTACAACTGTTTTTTCATCTGATTTACAATTTATTGTTTCTTTTGTCCTATATTTATCCCTCATATTTAATTGTAATTAATTGTCTTGGAGACGAAAACAACAAAAAATTACAAACTACAGCAACAAAGACCATAATTTCAAAAGTGCAAGAACAAAAACTATAGTTTACTCTAAAAATAACCCGTCAAAACCCGTAAACCCAACCGTCTGACCCCACGTATACGGTATATGCCTCTTAAATAGAACAAAGTCCAATACTCGAACAAACTTAATAATTCTCATTCCGCTAAACGGTCCTCAAACAATTAAGTTAAAAAGCTTTAACGGTTTGTATAAAGACCATAAATTTATCATCATGTATACGACCCTTTTTACAAGGTAAAACTCACAAACTCTTAGAGGTTGTTCGTTAAACGCTTACATGTATACGACCCTCTAAATGATTTTGTATCTTGAGTCCCATTAACCATTAAGCACCCTAATTTCATTCTGAACAACTACCAAACAACCATATTTCGTTTTGCACTATATCATAAGAGCCTCTTACAGGGGCGGAGCCAGGATTGAGGATTAGGGGGAGCATCATTGGCATACAATAAATCCACAATGTCACAAGTTCATGATGACAATTATAAAAGCTTATCCAACTTACTAAAATTAAACAATCACTAGTGATTTACGCAACCAAATTGTGAAAACAGGCAGCAAACAAGGGATGTCCAAGAAATGAAGAAAACATACTCTCTGCATAACTTGCTTACGGTTTTAACCCCCACTCGAAGTGCGCATCTAACATTTTTTTGGCAACTTATGGTTTCAACGTCACTTACCTTATCGGGTAAGCATTACAAGCTGGTTTCAGAAAGTCAAAATGCATCTCTCATAGAAAACAACTAAAAACATCAAAAGAGTACAGATTCATCCCAACTTCTATGCCAGAAGGTCAATCTAGACCAATGACACAAAAGGCCTAAAGATTACAATTTCATCAAAAACCAAAGATTTCCCAGTTTCTATATTATTAGAATAAATACCAAATATTTCCCAGTTCCTAAGTTTTGATCTGAAATCACCGGCGTTTGTTTTATAGAAAACAGGTTTAAACTAACAACAGAAATACGCCCAGAAAAGTCACAATTTTTCATCAAGATTCAATGATATAATTGCATTTGCATCCCAAGAGACGACCAATCTAGACTGACACCACAAAATACACAAAAGGTCAAAGTTTGATCCAAGAAGACAGGTTTCAACAACTTGGAATCCAAAAGGTGAAATTGTGATCTAAAATCAATAGTTAATGATAATGTTCATATTATAAGACTGTGTAGCAACACAAAACACCCATAAAGTCTTTTGTGTACAATAAGTGACCAACAATATGCTTGCATCCCCTGTTATCACATCAGAGACCAGTTTAAAATGAACACCCACCACAAAACACCCAGAAGATCCAAATTTTAACTGAATCACTACCCAGTTTAAGCCAGCAACTGATCTACAATTTTAAGTTGGAAAGACCAGTTTAAACCAAGAAGTTTGGGGCTGTTTGGCAGTTGCTGAATGGTTTGGTGCAGAATGATTAAGTGGTCAGAATGATTAAGAGGCTCTTATGATATAGTGTAAAATAAAATGTTTGTTTGGTAATTGTTCAGAATGAAACTAGGGTGCTGAATGGTTAAGGGAGGTCCAAGATACAAAATCATTCAGAGGGTTTTAGAACCATTAAGAGGCAGGCTTTTTATTTGCCAAACAAGATTAACCTCTTAGCGATTCAGAGGTTGCCTCTTAATAGTTCTATTAAGAGGTAAACAAACAGCCCCTTTATATCCAATTTTGGTGATCAACAATATGATTACATTACATCCAATTTCTAAAATCAATTGATCAACAATATGAAACAACCAACAAGTGAAATGATCATCTAAAATCAGTGGCCAAGAATTTCTTATACAAGTAGACCAGTTTAAATTTTAAATTAACAACTTAATGGGAAGAAAATAAATCTTGAAACTGTAAATTTCAGCATTTTAATTAATTCAGTTCACGTAGCATTAAAATTTTACAAAATTCTACAGAAACTCAATTGAAATTCAAAAACTTTGCAGGAAAAAAAAAACTTACAGATTTGTAACATCATCAGAGCAGCAAAGCCCTAAATTTCATTGCCCTGCACCACTCTCGTCTTCCAATTTCTTCACATACGCTTTCAAAGTCATAACCAAATTTCTCGCCGGCGCCTGCAATGTCCCCACCACCGCCGTCGCCGGTCCCTTCAAAGACCCCAACAACTTCGCATAAACCTCCGCTCTCGACGGCATAGTCTCCAACGCCTTAAACTCCTCCGGCGGATAATACTTCCCTTCAAACACCGCACCACTAAAATCATTCTCCTCCAACTTCTTCTCTTTCTGAAAACTCCGGTAGGGTTTAATTGCCGCCGGAATCTCCTCACTATGAACAAACATCCACGCATTCATTCCCGTCATACACGGCTTCAACGCTTCCCATTGCGTGCCTTCGATCGCTTTTAAAACCAACGTGTTTTTGGCGACGAGTAGTGTCGTCGTTTCGGGGAGGGTTGTACGGAGTTGTTGGAATTGTTGGACGGTGAAGCCTTTGTATTTGATGCCGGCGATGAGGTGGCAGTGTTGGAGCTGTTGTTTGACTGTTTCGATTGTTTCTTCTTTTTTTGTACGGCTGATTGCAGAGCGGATAGTTAGGTTGGGTTTACGGTGGGGAGTGGTGGTGGTGGTGGTGGAGTGGAGGAGGAGGGGGTTGTGGAAGTGGGATTTTAGGGATATGGCGGTGGAAGAGGGTGGGGGGAATTTGGAGGAGGGGAGAGTGAAGAGGGTTGCTTCCATTTTTTTTTATGGATTGGGGAGGAAGATGGATGGGTGTAGGATTTGTACTGGTGCTATCTTATCTTTTTCATAGGAGATTTTGTTTTTTGGAATGACCAGGGCAAACGACGTCGCTCTGTTACCTTATGGCTAACTAGAATTGTATTCGTGGAACTTTATGTTTTATTTTATAATACGATTTTGTATACTTTTAAGAAAATGATAATATTTTTTTATAGTAAATTACATGCTTGGTCCTTGTGGTTCACACAAAATTGCACTGTTCGTCCCTAATTTAAAATAATTATGAAAAACGTCCCTATGGTTTACATTTTCACACGTCTTTGGTCCCTCTCACTAACACCGTTAGAGAAGGTGCCGTTAAGGCAGCCATGTGCCCCTCACAAGAAGGGCATTTTGGTCTTTTTACTTCATTTTAATTTATTTAAAAAAAGTAAAAGTTATATACTTATATTAATATTTCTATTAAAAATTAAATAATAAATAAATGAATAGTCATTTCCAAACTTGAAACCATTCTTCATTTACCATAAACCTTCCATAAATCTTTCCATTTACCATAAATCTGTTATAAATCTCTCCATTTACCATAAATATGTCATAAATCTCTCCATTATAATTCATCATCACTTCCAGATTCATGAATGGAACTCGAAAGGAAACGAAAAATTGATGCAGAAACCATCAGATTCAGACGGACCAAATATGTAATTCTTTCTCCGACGAATCACACCTTTTTGTTTCTCCGACGAACCCACGATCTCACATCTTCTTCTACATCGCCTCACTTCTTCTGCAAATCGACCATCGCCTCATCTTTCTTCGGTTGCAGATCCCGATTCAAATCCACGAGCATGGTATCTTCTGCAACTCTACAGGCATGGGTTGTTTTGCAAATCCACGTGCATGGTTTATTCTGCAAATCTATGAGCATGGTTTCTTTCACAAACCCAAGAGTATGGTTTCCATGTCTGATTCGAAGGCTTGATTTACGTTCTTGATGCAGATCTGTTCGTCCTTGCACCCACAAGACAAAAGAAAATTCACATCTGAGCTACCCAAGAAACGAGGACAGATTCAGATTTAAACCTCCAAAACGAAATCCAGGTTTGTTAATAGAGCCAAAGTCAAAATCTTAGATTTGTTCAGGGTTTGAAGTCGAATCAAAATCAATATTTGTATAGGGTTAGACGTTTTTAGGTTTTTGATTTCATGTCTTTATTTGTATGAATTTGATGTTTTTTGGGTTTGAATCTAATTTAGGGTTTTATTTTCATGTATAAATGTTTGCAAGTTTGTTTAGTGTTTTTGATTTTCATTAGTGGATGTATACAAGTTTATTTTTTGATCACCCTTTTGATTTTGAAATCTCCATAATTTTGATTTCTTGAGATTATGTTTTGACTTGAATGAATGTTCTTGAATATGGTGTTCACTTGAATATTAATGTTCTTGGAACCATTTATGTAATTCACTCTATATATTATATAAAATATATAAATATTTTATATTTAATACAAAAAATAAGGAATATGAGTAAAATGACAAACATGCCCCTCTATTTAACTCGCTCTAAATAAATCATCTAACGGAGTTAGGGCATAGGGACCAAAGACGTGTGAAAATGTAAACCACAGGGACGTTTTCCATAATTATTTCAAATGAGGGACGAACAGTGCAATTTTGTGTGAACCACAAGGACCAATCATGTAATTTACTCTATTTTTTATAAATTTATCTAGTTTAATTTTATATTTTATTTTAATTTAGGTTTAATAATTATGTGAATTATTTTATATTTGATAATATAATGTTTTTATGAAAAAAATAATTAAGTATTCTGTTAAAATTCAATAATTATCTTGATTATATTTTGATTCTTTATATTTAAAATAAAATGTTTATCTTGTATTTGATTGTGCTTATCTGCTAGTTATGAATTCAAATATGCAGTTTTAAACAGTTGTTGTATGATTACTTGTACTCTTGAATTTTAAGTAATATGTATCAATAAGCAGAAGTTGTTTTTAAGAGTTTTTTTTGAACGGCAATGCGGCATCGAACCCACGAACGACTACCACGAACACACACACACACACACGTACACCGTCCCGGCGGTATCGGGCATCCAAGGGCAGCCCACTAATCCGCCGCGTCCGCAGCCCAGCTTACGCTTGGGCCTATTCCCAACCACATTGGGCTGGGGCGATAGCCCAGTCTTCGACTGGACCACCTAAGGACGGCCCAACCAGAGGTTAGGCGGGTATCTCAGACATGCTTACCACGGGGTTCAAACCCTGGTAGTCAGGGATACCATCCACTGACCCCCCAAGGATGTTACCTTACCACTGGGCTACACATGCTTTGATTGTTTTTAAGAGTTTTTCTCAAATGTTTATAATATAGTGCAAATAAGTTACTTGTTAGTTGATTATTGAGTAAACTTCGGATGTTGTTCTCGTAGTTTACACTTTTTATCAACTGTGGTCCAAAATCAAAATAAATATAATGTTGAGACTCTTGGCTTACATTTTTGCAACTTTTTAGTCCTTCCCTTTAACATTCGTTAAAGTTTTTTGTTGGGCCAGTCAAATCTAGGGGCTTTGGGTCTTTTCACCTTTTCTTACTAAAAGAATTTAATATTATCATGTATAAATACATCTCTCTCTTTCTATATATATATATACACACACAAGTACAGAAATAGAAAAACAATCAGTCTTCACTATATTATTGGTCTTCACCATCGTGGTATTCGCCGAAGAACTTTAACATCATAGCCCTCGTTTACCCCCAATCCCGAAATAACCCATCCCTTGTTTCTTCTTCGCCAAAATAACCCCTCCCCCTTGTTTCTGTGTCTCTGCCATAGCCTCTCTATTCACCTACTCAAACCAACTTTTTTCGGCCATCACGAAAACATAAATCAAGTCTATACAACAACAAGTTTATTCAATTTTATAGAACAATTAGGGATACTGACTTATGTAATATGAAACATAAATCTCTAAAATCAAAATAAAAAACCCCTAAATTCTCATCCTTAAAGCAGATCAAATCGAAACCCTAACAAATCAAATCCTTAAACTATTCAAAACATTGAATCTTGGGTTTGAAATCGAAATGTTGCATTTGATTCGTGGAGATTTGGCTACCTTATGATCCTCCATTTTTTATTGAAACAGATATGGAAGTCCATTGTTTTGTTCAAGTGAGCCACCGCGTGATCGATGGTTCATTAAGATAAAGATGAATACGATCAATGATGGTTCGTGAGAGATGTGTACCTTCAAGGAGTCCATCGTTCATGATCAAAACAGATCTAGAAGTCCACCATTATTTTAAGAGATCCACCATCATGAGTATGCAGTCCATCATTTGCTCAAGGGTCCATGTGAGTGTAATCGAAATAGACCTGGAAGTCAAAGATGGAGATGGAGGTTGAAGATAAAGATGGTGGTCGAGCGGGAAGAAATGGTTTGGGGAAAAAGAATCAGGGGTGGTGTGAGAGTTTAGGAAAAAAGGAAATGGTGATCGTCCTTGTCCGAGGGGATGGTTTGAGTAGGATTGTGCTTGTCCAGGGGATGGTCGAAGTAAGATCGTCGCTGCAATCGAGAGAGTGGCCAAAATGGAGATCATCCTTGTCTTCTGACCTTAACCACCATCATTACTTCCTCTAACCGTCCTCGCCACTGCAAGTACCACTTTCCCCCACATCCACTACAAAACACCACGTATACCTCCATCGTGCACCGACGACCACCTCTACCTTCACTACCACCGTCTCCTACCTCTTCTGCATCCTCCACCTACTCTACAACACCCTAACCACCACCACATTCACATCAATATCCACCACCTCCGACCAGTACCACCACTATCACCATCAACCACATTCCTCTCCTATACAACCACCACCATCGCTAACCACCATATAAATTACCATCGCCTCTACCTTAACCACCATCTCATCTCTTATGACTGTCACTACCTCTGCAACGACCACCAACCTTGTAACAACCTCTACCACCGTGGGCCACCACACCTCTACCAATTCAATAAGTAACTTTGGTCTTATGTGATCTGTTGTCCTTCTTGGATTGGGTCCTACAAAAATTGTATTCCTAGAAACCCCCGTGGTATGCAAAAATGCTTAATTTTGGTCCTTCCCACTGATGAAGTTAAATTCCAGTCGTTAACTTCCTCTTATGCCTTACACATGAGAGTAAAATAATCATGTCACTTTTTAATTTAATTGTTCGATATTTATCTTTCATTATAGATATATAGATATTATATAGTGTAACGTCCCAAAAATTACAATAAATTTGAACTTTTAAAAATGACATGTTATTAAAAATAAACCATAAGTAATTAAATCCAATTAAACGTTTATCAAAAACCTCGTTAAGTTAAACCACCAATCATAAATAAAACAGCGGAAATCGTAATAGTTCTAATCATAATGCCTCAAAGTAAAAAGTGGTGAAGGTCTTCACAACGCGCCAGTGTGTACCGTCACGCCTTACTGCCACTCGTACCTGAAATAGTAATTTATAGGGAAAGAGTAAGCACGAAGCTTAGTGAATTCAAACACGTACGTAAAATAGCAATCATATGAACACCACTCCTATCAGCAGATAGATATAACAATTAACACATGCCAGTCTAAGAACACAAGCAAACTCAAGCAAGAACACATGTGTATGTATCCATCGGTCTCCCCGAATTCATACAACACCGGTACACGTATCCCTCGGTCTCCCCGAGTTCATACAACACCCATGTACGTATTCCTCGGTCTCCTCGAGTCCTCGGTCTCCCCGAGTCTTATACAACACTCAAGGTATTATACTAGACATTAATTCATCCTAGTACTACACACAACAATTCAGCTAATACACACAAGCTACCGCAATGCACATATAACTCCTATCCTACGCAGTGAGAGAACTCACCTCGAAAAGCAAAGCAGAACTCCACGAACAGCGACAAGGACCCGTCACTCCAACTCACTTCTTTCCACCTAAAGAAGTGTTATTAAGTGTCAAAGTGAAGTCCTAACCCGAAATTACAACTACAAGTCTAAACGTGCATTTTCCAGCTTTTGGTCTAAAACTGCAGGTATGTTCGTGACCTGTTTAGCCCCCCTTAAACCCATCAAACCAGAAATATAATTCCATAATTAGAAAGTTCTATGTCTTAGGTTTCCAGGGACATATCACACGCGTTCATACGAGGTCCCTACTATTTTATATGAATTTTCTAAGACAGACTACCCGAAACAGGAATTCCGGACCAGTCTGTACTAAACGCCATTTTGGCCCTAGCTATAGGCCGAAATGATTTTTCCGCAAAACATATGAAACATACCAGACACAAATTGTGAGATTTGTGCACTGGCTTCACCCCAATCCGAGCTTCCTAGAATAAACTATGGATTTTACAAGACAGGGGTAAAACGGGCGTTTCACATAAAATGATAACATTGAAACGGTTTAGGGTTTTCGCGATTAGGGTTAGGATTGCGAGTTAGGGTTTGCAACTAGGACCGAACCCAACATGTACCACCCACTGCCACCTCCGGCAGTGGTGGTCGGCGGCGGTGGTGGTGATTCGGTAAAAGAAACCGACGAGACCCCAAAGGGATGGTTCGGCTAACATCTTACGGACCAGACACCCACACCCGACCAGCCCTAACCGCGCACGACACCACCACCCTATTGGCGGTGCACGGTGGCCACACACACCGATGGCAGCCAAGGCTGCGACGGCGGTGGTGGTTTTGCGGTGGTTCATCGACGACGAAAGAGAGAAAACAATGGGAAGAGAGGACCTTACCTTGACGACGACGCAGCCGCGACCAGAAGTCCGACTCTCTCTCTCTCTCTACTCTCTCTCTCTCTGTACTTCACTTTCGCTGGTTAGAAGCGGTGGCGACGGCGCCGGCTTGGGTGGATCAGCGACGGCAGCAAGAGGAAGGGGAGGGTGGTTCGGCGATGACAGAAAAATCGAGAGGAAGAGAGGTGCTAGGGTTTCCTTGCGTGGGACGAAAGTAAAACGAGAAGGGGAGGGGGGTCGGTCTCTTAAGGCCGATCCCCATGCAACACTTTAAAAAAAAACATAATTATCCCATCTCTTTTCAATTCCTTACAAACTAGTTAAGGTTTTACCCATTTAGCCCCTACATCATAGAGTTTAACATTTTTGGTCATTCCCGTCAATCCCGTTAATAAACATTCAATTAAAGGAAACAATAAACAAAAATATAAATCCATACCGGGACACGGGCTTTACAACTCTCCCCCGCTTGAATTAGACTTCGTCCTCGAAGTCTACGTCCGCAAATAGCTCTGGATAGTTCTCCCTCATCTCAACCTCGGGTTCCTAAGTCCACTCGGAACCCTTTCGGTGCTGCCATTGGACTTTCACTAAGCCAACTACCTTGTTACGCGAGGTCCTCGTCCTCCTGTCAAAAATGGCGATCGACTTCTCTACATAATTAAGCCGCTCGCCGATCTGAATATCCTCGAGAGGAATCACCGCAGACTCATCCACCACACACTTCCGCAACTGAGACACGTGGAAAGTGTTGTGGATCAAACTCAGCTCATCCGGTAACTCTAAGCGATAAGCTACCTTTCCCACTCGAGCAATGATCTTGTAAGGTCCAATGTAACGGGGTCCCAGCTTTCCCCGTTTACGAAACCGAATCACCCCTTTCCAGGGCGAAACCTTCAGCAAGACATAATCCCCCACCTGAAACTCCAAATCTGATCGCCTCTTGTCGGCATAACTCTTCTGCCGACTCTGTGCAATAACTAAACGGTCCCGCACCATCTGTATCATCTCGGTCGTCTTCAGCACAATATCAGTGCTCCCTAATACTCGCTGACCAACCTCGCCCCAGCAAATGGGCGTCCTGCACTTCCTACCATACAACATCTCGTACGGCGGCATGCCAATACTGGAATGGAAGCTGTTGTTGTAGGAAAACTCCGCCAAAGGAAGATACTGATCCCAACTACCTCCAAAATCGATAGCACATGCCCGAAGCATATCCTCAAGTGTCTGAATAGTACGCCCACTCTGCCCGTCGGTCTGTGGATGAAAAGTCGTGCTAAAATGTAACCGCATACACATCTCCTCCTGAAACTTCTCCCAAAACCGGGAGGTAAAACGGGTGTCCCTGTCTGAGACAATCGAAACTGGCACCCCGTGCCTGGCTACAATCTCTCGCACAAAAATCTCTGCGAGCTTCTCCGCCGAGGAGCTCTCCCTGATGGCCAAAAAGTGAGCACTCTTGGTCAGACGATCGACGATCACCCAAATGGTATCGTTCCCACGTGGAGTCCTTGGGAGTTTCGTAATGAGATCCATCGTGATCTCTTCCCATTTCCATACCGGAATCTTCAAAGGTTGCAACTTCCCATGCGGTCGCTGGTGCTCAGCTTTGACTTTCTGACAAGTCAAGCACTCCTCTACACACTTGGCGACATCCCGCTTCATGCCGGGCCACAAATAATCCTCCCGCAGGTCGTGGTACATCTTCGTAGCTCCAGGATGAATAGAAAACTTGGACTTATGCGCCTCGTCCAACAATATCTGCCTGTTCCCACCAGTGAAGGGAACCCAAACTCGACCATACCGGGTCAATAAACCTCGACTATCACGGGCAAAATTCGGAATTTCACCCGAAACTCTCTCGCGTTTGGCATTCTCGTCCAAAATCGCCACTTCTTGAGCTTTACCTATTGACTCAAGGAGAGGTGTAACCACTGTCAACCGCTGACACAAACCCCGAAGTGGCTCACCAACCGGATGTCGACTAAGTGCGTCCGCAACAACATTCGCCTTACCCGGGTGGTAAAGTATCTCACAATCGTAATCCTTGACCACGTCAAGCCACCTCCTTTGTCGCATATTGAGGTTTTGCTGGTCCATCAAGTATTTGAGGCTTTTATGGTCAGTGTAAATCGTACACTTGACGCCATACAAGTAATGCCTCCAAATCTTGAGAGCAAACACCACTGCTCCCAACTCTAGGTCATGCGTCGGGTAGTTCGCCTCATGAGGCTTCAACTGCCTCGAAGCGTAAGCTATAACCTTGCCGCTATGCATGAGCACGACGCCCAACCCCTGGTGGGAAGCGTCACAATACACCACCAAATCCTCCATACCCTCGGGCAAAGTCAACACCGGAGCCTCGCATAAACGTCTGCGTAGCTCCTCAAAAGCCCTCTGCTGCTCTTCACCCCAACTAAAAGCCGCAGATTTCTTCGTCAATCGGGTCATAGGTAATGCAATCTTGGAGAAATCCTGAATAAATCTCCGGTAGTACCCGACTAACCCAAGAAAACTCCGTACTTCAGTGGGAGTCTTCGGCACCTCCCACCGCATTACTGCGGTAATCTTGGTCGGATCGACCATGATACCCTTCTGGTTCACGACATGTCCTAGGAACTGGACCTCTCGTAACCATAACTCACACTTGGAGAACTTGGCATAAAGCTTCTCCCGCCTCAAAATCTCCAAAACTTCTGGCAAATGCGTCTCGTGCTCTTCCTTCGACTTCGAATACACAAGAATATCGTCGATGAACACAATCATCGACCGATCCAGCATCGGGCTACACACCCTATTCATGAGGTCCATGAATGCTGCTGGTGCATTGGTGAGCCCGAAAGGCATCACCACAAACTCGTAATGGCCATAACGTGTACGAAATGTCGTCTTCTCCGTATCCTCACTTCTCACCCGCATCTGATGATACCCCGATCTCAAATCAATCTTAGTGAACCACGAGGCTCCCTGTAGCTGGTCGAATAAGTCATCGATCCTTGGCAGAGGATAACGATTCTTCACCGTAAGCTTATTCAACTCACGGTAGTCTATACACATCCTTTGGGACCCGTCCTTCTTTTTCACAAATAGAATCGGGGCTCCCCACGGTGAACAACTCGGCTTGATGAACTCTTTTTCGAGAAGTTCCTGTAACTGAGTGTACAACTCCTTCATTTCCAGTGGAGCCAGGCGATAAGGTGCCTTGGCCACCGGAGCAGCACCCGAAATCAAATCAATGCGGAACTCTACCTGTCGCTCGGGAGGTATCCCCGATAAATCATCGGGAAATACGTCGGCAAACTCCCGTACAACTGGCACATCCTCCGCAATCTTCTTCTCTTCGTTGCCACGCGTGTCTATCACATACGCTAAAAATCCTTGGCCACTGTGCTGCAAGTACCTCCGAGCCCTCGCAGCCGAACATATCGCTGAGGTCCGCCTGGGCGAGTCGCCCTGAACTAGCAGTTCTCCCCCGCTTGGGGTTCGAACTCATACTTGTTTGCGACGACAAACAATCTCTGCATCAAAAGCATCCATCCAATCCATGCCCACAATCACGCATAACTCACGCATAGCAATCGGAATCAGATCAATAGGGAATCTCACGCCAGAGATTTCCAAAGTACATCCACGATACACGTCGGTAACCGTCAAAGTCCTATCATCAGCAACCTCAACTACCAGTGGACAGCCTAACCGTCCTACACTACGGCCTAAACAATCACTAAAAGTGCGAGACACGAAAGAATGAGTAGCCCCGCTATCAAACATCACTACAGCAGGCACCGAGTTAACTAAGAACGTACCTAATCATACAGTTTAAGCAAGATGTAATTACATATAATAATCAATAATCAGTAAAACCAAGTGATGGAATATACATGTCACCACTTTAGGCGTAGCCTGTGCCTCCTCCACTTTCAGTTGATGAACTCTACCTCGGGCCGTCTCGGGTCCAGCCTGGCCCACACGACCATCAGTAATACGCAAGGGGGCAGCCGCAGGAGCTCGTTGTGCCCCACTCCCATCAGCAACCCTCGGATTCGGGCAGTTGGCCTTCACGTGGCCCGTCTGCTTGCAGTTAAAGCAGACCATCAGTGGTACCCTGCAATCACGACCATAGTGTCCTACTTGGCCACACTTGAAACATTTGTGGTCTCTCCTTCCGTCACCATCCCTAGGCTTAAACCCACCGCTCCTTTGACTCGAGCGCGAGTCCGAAAACTTCGTTTTCTTCGGAACAGCCGATATTGGTGCCACGGTCTGCACCGCCTTCCTCTTCTTAGCCTGCGTCTCCAACTCAAGTTCCCGTCTCCGGGCAGCCTCCATCATCGCAGTAAGTGTAGCATACTGCGCAGTACTCACGAACTCCCTGATCTCGGTACGTAACATATCCTTGTACCGCGTCATCTTCATGTCCTCAGAAGCAACATACTGCGGACAAAATAGTGCCATCTCCATGAACTTTCGGTTCATCTCCTTTACGGTCTCTGTAGTCTGTGTGAGCTCCAAAAATTCTTTAGCAATCCTCTCCATCTCCACTGGAGGCACATACTCTGCCCGAAAACGTACGACGAACTCCTCCCAGGTCAAAGTAGTGCGCTTAATAGGCGTCAAAGCAGTAGCACACCAGTCTTTCGCTCCGTCTCGTAACAGATTCACCGCGAAGCGAACCTTCAGGTTCTCAGGACAGCCACTGGTAAGGAACGCGTACTCCATATCCGAGATCCAGCGCATACTGACGATCGGGTTCGAGTCTCCCTTGAACTCAGGAGGAGAACAAGCAGAGAGATCCCGATACTGAAACTCCCTCGCTCGGGGCTGCCCAACCGCAGGGGGTGGAATCGCCGCGATGCGCTCCTCCATCATCACTACTACCTCATCACGAATGGCGGTAATAATCTCGGGGATCGCCTCCCCAATAGCATGCGTCACCTCAGCCGCAATCATCTCACGTATCTGCTCGGCAGTAACCCTAATACCAGCATCTGGAGCAGCATTGTTGTTCCTTCTTGTGATGGCCATTTTGGGTAATTATTACAACGAGCTATTAGCACACAATAAATCCTGCTAACTACGCTCACGCTCAACTCCTCGGATTCCCCGTGACTTTCCCCGACTCGAGCACGGATCCTGTGCTTTAGATAGTAGGAGCTCTACTACTATCTTCCACACCTATCCCTGCTCGTTCCGAGTCCCATCCTGGAGTGCCCAAGTAGTTCCTTGCCGACAGTTTTAACCCATATGCCCGTACCAGCATATGTCAACACTCTCCCTAGTTCACTAGGAATTTCACCTCATCCCACACCCTTGCTATGACGGAATCTCCACTAGTCATGACGACTCGCCTCGCGAATGCACAGTCGCATACAGTGTGAAATCAGATAGACATTCGAATAAAAGATTCTATCCCACAACGGTTAGACTCAAACAAGAGCCGCGCAATAGAACTAAATCAAACATTCTAAGGCTATTTAGTTCCTACTGTATACCACTTATAAGGCATTCACTTAACAACCTATCAGGACTAGCATAAATTCCTACTAGCAAGTAATAGTCATGCAACAAAGTGTAATAAGCACCAGACAATCTAGCATACATACTCCTATGTTCTAGAAAGCAATAAATTATACTAAGTACTCTACCTTTTCCCTTGGCATTGGCCGACTGTACACACTGCGCCTTCGATCACCGTCTCTAAATCGTACTTTTCCTTTCTTTTATTTCTCAAAATTTTTAAAAAGAAAACTCCCTAGCCGCAAACTTGAGTCCAAACACACCGAAATGTATTTGATTCACTCAAGCTGTGCTCTGATACCAAGTTGTAACGTCCCAAAAATTACAATAAATTTGAACTTTTAAAAATGAAATGTTATTAAAAATAAACCATAAGTAATTAAATCCAATTAAACGTTTATCAAAAACCTCGTTAAGTTAAACCACCAATCATAAATAAAACATCGGAAATCGTAATAGTTCTAATCATAATGCCTCAAAGTAAAAAGTGGTGAAGGTCTTCACAACGCGCTAGTGTGTACCGTCACGCCTTACTGCCACTCGTACCTGAAATAGTAATTTATAGGGAAAGAGTAAGCACGAAGCTTAGTGAATTCAAACACGTACGTAAAATAGCAATCATATGAACACCACTCCTATCAGCAGATAGATATAACAATTAACACATGCCAGTCTAAGAACACAAGCAAACTCAAGCAAGAACACATGTGTATGTATCCATCGGTCTCCCCGAATTCATACAACACCGGTACACGTATCCCTCGGTCTCCCCGAGTTCATACAACACCCATGTACGTATTCCTCGGTCTCCCCGAGTCCTCGGTCTCCCCGAGTCCTCGGTCTCCCCGAGTCTTATACAACACTCAAGGTATTATACTAGACATTAATTCATCCTAGTACTACACACAACAATTCAGCTAATACACACAAGCTATCGCAATGCACATATAACTCCTATCCTACGCAGTGAGAGAACTCACCTCGAAAAGCAAAGCAGAACTCCACGAACAGAGACAAGGACCCGTCACTCCAACTCACTTCTTTCCACCTAAAGAAGTGTTATTAAGTGTCAAAGTGAAGTCCTAACCCGAAATTACAACTACAAGTCTAAACGTGCATTTTCCAGCTTTTGGTCTAAAACTGCAGGTCTGTTCGTGACCTGTTTAGCCCCCCTTAAACCCATCAAACCAGAAATATAATTCCATAATTAGAAAGTTCTATGTCTTAGGTTTCCAGGGACATATCGCACGCGTTCATACGAGGTCCCTACTATTTTATATGAATTTTCTAAGACAGACTACCCGAAACAGGAATTCCGGACCAGTCTGTACTAAACGCCATTTTGGCCCTAGCTAGAGGCCGAAATGATTTTTCCGCAAAACATATGAAACATACCAGACACAAATTGTGAGATTTGTGCACTGGCTTCACCCCAATCCGAGCTTCCTAGAATAAACTATGGATTTTACAAGACAGGGGTAAAACGGGCGTTTCACATAAAATGATAACATTGAAACGGTTTAGGGTTTTCGCGATTAGGGTTAGGATTGCGAGTTAGGGTTTGCAACTAGGACCGAACCCAACATGTACCACCCACTGCCACCTCCGGCAGTGGTGGTCGTCGGCGGTGGTGGTGATTCGGTAAAAGAAACCGACGAGACCCCAAAGGGATGGTTCGACTAACATCTTACGGACCAGACACCCACACCCGACCAGCCCTAACCGCGCATGACACCACCACCCTATTGGCGGTGCACGGCGGCCACACACACCGACGGCATCCAAGGCTGCAGCGACGATGGTGGTTTTACGGTGGTTCATCGACGACGAAAGAGAGGACCTTACCTTGACGACGACGCAGCAGCGACCAAAAGTCCGGCTCTCTCTCTCTCGCTACTCTCTCTCTCTCTCTGCACTTCACTTTCGCCGGTGAGAAGCGGTGGCGACGGCGCCGACTTGGGTGGATCAGCGGCGGCAACAAGAGGAAGGGGAGGGTGGTTCGGCGATGACAGAAAAATCGAGAGGAAGAGAGGTGCTAGGGTTTCCTTGCGTGGGACGAAAGTAAAACGAGAAGGGGAGGGGGGGGTCGGTTTCTTAAGGCTGATCCCCATGCAACACTTAAAAAAAAAACATAATTAGCCCCTTTCTTTTCAATTCCTTACAAACTAGTTAAGGTTTTACCCATTTAGCCCCTACATCATTGAGTTTAACATTTTTGGTCATTCCCGTTAATAAACATTCATTTAAAGGAAACAATAAACAAAAATATAAATCCATACCGGGACACGGGCTTTACATATAGATAACCCCTTCTTCTTCCAAAATAAAAAGTTTATGAAGTTTTAAAGTTTTATTTTCCAACATTTCTATACTATTTTTTACTATTAATATTTAATAATTTATAAAAATTAATCAAAACATAGAAACCATATAAAAATAAATTTTTGAGGAAAGTAAGATGAAAGTTTAAAGAGCATAAAATATAATAAATAAAGTATGAATGATGAAAATATTTGGTGTTTTAAAAGAGAATTAGATTTCATGTAGAAGTTATTTGATAAAACAAAAGTTCATTCCACCTTGTTCCATGGGGTATGGGTGAAACATGAATGTTACAGTTTGTTCCACATATTAGTCATGCCAATTGCCAAACGTGAAATGGTGATCTTTGGTCTATCCTATCATATCGTGTTCAACGTACCAAACGCACCATAATACGCTACATGAAGACCATAGGATTATAATGTTAGTATTTTTCCAAACAAAGGACCAAATTTGTAATGTTTACAAGCAATAGGTAAATTATGCATACATGAAAATAGTACAAGGACTACTTTTTAATTCACTTGACAAAAACCTAACTTAACTCCACTCCAAAATCCAAATCTCCAATTATATAAATTTTTAGAACTTTTTACGAGAATTCATAAAAAAACCCTAGTCAGTATATAAAGATCATCGATTCGTAAAACAGTTGATTGATAGTTCGTTCAATCAATTCGATCAATATCATCGTACATACACAAAATTAGGATACTAAAAGTTTGAATTTGTTCTGCTCTAAGAGGATGCCTCCGAAACAATCGAAAGCGGATTTAGCGAAGAAGCAGAAAATTGTGGAAGACAAGACATTTGGGCTTAAGAACAAGAATAAGAGCAAGAATGTTCAAAAGTACGTGCAATCGCTTCAGCAGAACGTACAGCCTAAACCCGATCCTTCCAAACTTGCTGCTAAGGTATGGCTTTTAAAAAATTCAATTTCAATTGGTTGTTTTGATTTTAGTGAACATGCAGGGGTTAGTTGATTTTAATCGGGTGTTGATTAATTTTTATTTTCAATTAACAGAAAAAGAAAGAGGAGGAGAAGGCTAGAGAGAAGGAACTGAATGATTTGTTTAAGATTGCTGTTGTTCAACCGAAAGTACCTGTTGGTAGGTTTATTTATTTACTTTAGAATTTAGACATTTGATTTCGTTTAATTTGAACAAATCAATGTTTTAGTTTATTGATCAGTGCTTGATTCAATTACTATGAGGATTATGTATGTATATGATGTTACAAGAAGATGATTGTATTGAATTGGGTTTACAAAAATTATTTATTTTGTCATATATAGCAGATAGTCAGACCGTTTTCTGTGCCAAGTCAAACTTTGACATGGTTTATTTTTTATTTTTAGGAGAAGCCGTTGCTAATTATAATTAGATAAGTAGCTCTATTACAAATACTACTCATATAATAATGGTGGCATTAAATTTGGTGCAATTTTTGATTACTTTACATTTGGAAAAATGGAAGTGTAGCTTTTTTGTTGGAACCTTGGAGAGATAAGTGTATTTATTTCTTGATTTGAGGTATCAGACCTATTCTTGTTTAAGGTTGTTTGATTGTAAGATAACCCTTTGCCACTTTTATGATTATATTGTATAATGACTCGGTTGAACGTTCTAGTAGTGGTCAGTCACGAATTATTAGTACTAATCTTGTATGAAATAGTTGTACCATGTGAAAAGACTTGTTTTACAATATGCTCATTCGTTTCTTGTGGTTAGAAATTCAAGCTGTAACTACTTACAATCTTCTTCCCACAAATGTTAGCATCTTGTTGTATCATTATAGTTGTCTGTATTTATTTAAGCCCGTTCAACAATGTAAAACATATTTGAATTTATGGTATCGTGGTTGTTTATTATCTGTCTAAAAAGTTGTGGTTTTCGGTCAGGGGTTGATCCAAAGTCCATATTGTGCGAGTTCTTCAAGGCTGGTCAGTGTGCAAAGGGCTTCAAATGCAAGTTTTCTCATGATCTGAATATACAGCGGAAGGGTGAGAAGATTGACATTTTCAGTGATAAACGTGATGGAGGTATTTATTGCTTCAAGTTATTGCATCGCTTACTATTATTTTGTTTTCTTGACTTGATATGGATCATAAGTATTTTTTATCTGCATAATGCGTCTAGGAACAATGGAGGATTGGGATCAAGAAACATTGGAGAAGGTTGTCGCGTCAAAAGGGAAAGAATATAACCAGAATAAACCGACCGATATTGTATGCTCTTTTAATCTCTTTAACCTTTTCCAGCCATTGTGATATTTTTACGAGCCAGTTTTCTATCAGTCACCTGTCTTTGTAAAATAATATCAGACAAGTGGCTTCTAGATCATGGAAATAGTTTCTTCACTTACAACCCAATGATGCTTATCCATTAAGTACTTTATTTTATGACCAATTTGCACTTGTCACCATTTAAGAGCCATTTGTGTTAAAAAAAACTTGCTTTGTCTGAGTGGGTGCATTATGGCTTGTTGGAATTGATCCACTACTGGATTAAGAGCCATCCGTTTAAAGAAAACTAACACTAACAGTTTATTCCTCATTGATGATGTGCCTCGAATTAGTGTTTAAAGAAAACTAACTCTAATATTTGTTGTGTGTGGTTGTAACACTGAAGTTTTTATTTTTATTTTTTCTTCTGAGCTGTTAAAGCAAAAAATGGAAGTTGTGTAAATCTGGGTCAATGGAATCAACAAAGATATTATTTGATTTCAGTTGATGACATTTTCTGCTCCATCCTCTAAATGAGATTCTTGTTTATCTTTGCCAATGTTTCAGGACAGTTGTAGGAATCATAGGCATTGGTGCCTAGTCAGGTGCTACTTTTTCTACCTTATAGTGATGAATGTTGATTCTATATCTTAAAGTACAACAAAAATACAAAATCATGAACACTTTCCATAACTATAATCAGTCATGTTGGTTTGCCCTTCTTGTAATCTGAACAATGCCTTTGATTATTCTTGTACAAACTTGTCTTTGATTTGGTTTTCATGCAAAATACATGAAGAGAAATTGGGTCAATGTTTATGGTGTTTGTGGTTCCAAGCGGGGGGTTTTCATGGAGACAACCGCTCTATACTCCAAAGACCCCACCTGCGAGTAGAACATACTAGGCTCGTTTGGTAAACGAAGTTATGGTTCAAAGATGATCTATGGCAATTAAAACAAAATGACTATTGTGTGGGAGTTCTTCTACTGTTTTTTGTCAATAAAGTTAATTATTTTTGCCTATTTTAGTTCCTGAATTTCTTGGCATTGGCCTTGAAATTATGTTAATTGACTCCTTATGAATTCATGAGTAGGTTTGCAAGCATTTTCTTGAAGCAGTGGAGAAGAAACAGTATGGCTGGTTCTGGGTTTGTCCCAACGGTAACAAAGAGTGTCATTACAGGCATGCTCTCCCTCCAGGTTACATTTTGAAGTCACAAATGAAGGCACTTTTAGAAGAAGAAGCTAACAAGCTAGCCATTGAGGATGAGATTGAGGATCAGGCAAGTACTTTTTTACCAGAGTTTCTTTTTGGTAGTCTCACATTCATTTTGGCCATTTAACACTTTCATTTTCTGAGTTCAATTTGTTTCGTTTGAGGAGAAACAAGGATGTCGTTGTGAGTCCTACTTATTTGATATGTGGAGAATGGAGATGAGGCCTGTGAAATGGAGAAAGGAGGAAAATGGTATTCCCCTTCGTTCTCTCTCTCGATTGTTCTTCTTTGACTTTGAATGTCAAACTTATTTTTAACAAAATTGTAATTATGTTATATTTTTCTGCATTTCAATATTGATTCCTTTTGTTTTTATAGTACTTATCACACATTTTTATGCCTTTGTTGATTTTTTTATCATCAGAAGTTCACTTATATTCATATACATTCCAAATTTGATGTAACTTGTTTGACATTCAAAGTCAAAGTAGGACAATTAATAGAAAACGGAGGGAGTATGAAATATTATAACCTAGGCTTCATTTATCCTCATCTTTTTCCCCTTCTTCGTGCTTGTAACTTTGATCTGCTTTTCAGTTGTTGAAATGTGATTCTTACTAATCCTGGTTCTTTAATTCTATTAGCGTGCAAAAGTGAAAACTACAACTCCAATGACTACTGATCTCTTTATGAAGTGGAAGAGGAAGAAGGTGGAAGAAAGAGAGGCTGGCCTGGCTGCTCAAAGAGCAGAGAGGGCTAAGAATGACCGCATGAGGTTTGTTTGCTCGTGTCACATTATGCATTTTCTTGGACATATTATTGATAGTTTTCATTAGAGCTGTTCATGGGCGGGACGACCCCGGTCCAGCCTGCTAGAAAAACGGGCTTGGACAACCATTCTAGAAGAAAGGGTGGGCCCGGACTGACTTGTTAAAAAATGGGCAGGCATAGTGGTGCAGCTTTTTTGTGACAGGCCCACCGGCCTGCTAAAAATTAATAGTTAATTAAATATTATAAATAAAACTAAAAATTCTGGACGCTTCTAAGGCCCCCTTAATGTTGATGACTCTTTGAGAAACTAGAAACATAATTACCTCTATTTATCAATTCCCACTTAATTCCCATTTTCTTCAACCCGCTTCCCAATTCCTACTTATCTCATTTATCTTAATATTTTATTGGCCGTGAAATATTTGGTTGTTGAAGAATTTGCATTTTGTTAATAAATCTTTGCGAGGAAATGTTCATATTCTATATTTTGTGAAACTAATTTTTTCCTTAAACTATGTACGTTGTTATAATTTTACGTTTTATTTAAGTTGGAAAGATTATTATGTATTTTGAGTTATATATTGTAACTTGTGATTTTTTAGGCCCGTTAAGTTTTTAAAAAATGTAAAAGATTTTTGAGTTATTTTACCTAACTTGTGAAGAGTCTTCATGGTTGTGCAGTGGTCGCGAATTGTTTCTTTCTGATGCTAGTGTGTTTGTGGATGATGCTGAGGCTTATGAGAAATACAACCGAGAAGAAGAACCTGATAACAACAAGAACAAGGTAGTCTCAACTATTGCATCTTTCATACATAAACCATTTATGTTTCCTGTCACTATATATGTAATGATTAGTGCAATCCAAATTATGATGGCTTAATGTTCAACTGCAGGCACAAGATGGTGGTTCGTCTACAGGTGGACCAAGCACGTCCACAAGTGTAGCTGCTGTTTCGGAAGAAGGAAATTCTGAAATAGATGAAGACGATGATGATCTGGATATGGATGAATTGAATGAACTGGAAGCAAGCTTGTCTAAAACATCTATTCAAATTCAAGAGCCCAGAAAATAGATTTGCAGCAGCAGGGACAACTTGGAAGATAGTTGGTCATCCAATTTATCTGCTCAACTTTTACCCCCTTTCCTTTGTTCTACTTTTGAGTCGGGTCTCGCATGCTTTACAAAAATCTTGCTTCGTTGTCCAAATATCCCAAAATCTTTTTTTAATTTTATTTTCCATCCTTTTCCATAGTTCTCTTGGTCTATTGCTCATGTTGTGTGCATTCTACTGCTTGATTTTCAACCACATATCTATGTTTCTCGTTGAATCTAGACACCATCCACACTGTGATTTTTCTCCCCTTGATGACCGCAAGGTGGTGTATTTATATCCTTTTGTGCAAAGTTATGAGCAATTTAATGATTCAAGAACATTCTTGCATTATGCTGGATGTTATGGCCGCTCTAATGGTCTTGAAACCACTCTTTCCACTGCATGTTAACATAGGCATATGTGATATGTGTGTTAAGTGGTTGAGACTGTACTGGTTTTAAGTATGAGTAAATTATAAGATTGTCCCTGTGGTTTATAAAAACTTTGGTTTTCATTCTGAACTTCTCAAAATTACAAAGATAGTCATCAAGGTTTCATTTTTGTTGCAGTTTTGGTCCTTGCCTGTTGCTGTTAAGTGATGGTATTCTATTTCTGTTAAAAATAAATTAATAACAATGTATAAGGGCTTAAAGCATAATCTATAAAACAATTTAAGGAAAAAAATACCTATAACAAATAAAAAATAATGTATCCGTGCGTGTACGTGTTTCTGGGGTTAAATTCGATTTATGAACATATCTTGGTATTTATGATTACAATCGATTTTAAATTTTCACTTCACTCTTTTTATAAGCAGTGGTTGTAAGTTTTTCTTTGTCTATCTTAATAGACAAAATAATTTCTGAAGGGTGAACACTCTTTATAACCATGTAAGATCAAGCTATTTTTGTGTGACCTGTGAAACCACATTTTTACTTTTGAAACTTCATAGCAAATTACCGTGAAGGTAACCTTCGTAGCGTTTTTGCTGTAATGGATCAAATTTTTTTAAACCTTCATAGTGTTTTGCTGTGAAGTTTTAAGTGTAAAAATGTGGTCTTACGGGTCTCACGAAAACAAACTGATCTTATGTAAACTCGATCCTATACGAACAATAAACATTGTGACAACCACAATGACCAATCTAATATGACCATTCTTTTAATTAATAATCAATAATAAAAGGGTCACATTATAATTTTAATTTGTAGATGACAACTAATTATTATTAATCTCATATTTAGTTTAAATCAATTATTTCTCAAATTATACATTTTCATAAAGCAACTTTCCTAGTTTTACTTGAAATATTTTCTTCCTTTAAAAACAGTCGACTAACATGAACCAATAAATTTTTTGGATGGTAAACATGTGATTTTACACGTTATTTTAGTGTAAAATCACATGTTATTCGGTCATTTTTTTGTACTCTTATCTGGTTATTGTTTTCGTATGAACCTAACACACACTCTCTCTCTCTCTCTCTCTATATATATATATATATATATATATGAAAAAAGGACTAGATTCATAATCTCTATATAGTATTTAAAGGTAACTACTAATATGGTCCTTGTGCAAACAACGAGTTTATTATATAATAAATGAAGTTCAAGAACCACTTTTGTAAAATTACCAAATGGGGAGGGCCAAGTCTATAATTAACTCAAAAATCTATATAGTTGGAGCTAGATCTGTAAACAAACCGAACATTCATTGAACGGTTCATAAACTGTTCGACAGTAAGTTCGCTTTTATAATAATTGAATGTTCATGAACACATTTTTTTGTCCGTTTAATTAAATTAACGAACATGACCATCGGTCTCATTCGTTCATCTACTTTCATAAACACTCGTTTATTTATTTTGTTGAAGTTCGTTTATTTATAACCATGTACATTTGCTGATATACATAAATATGAGTGAATTATCGATTTGTGCTTTCATGTTTTTTGTGACTAGGGTCCCTATACTTCTTTATTATGGATTTGGTTCTCATGGTATTCAATTGTCCCGATCATGGTCCTTCTAATTAACAATTAAAATAAAGTCATTAAATTAGTTAAATCAAGGATCATTTTATCATTTTCACCTTTTTTTCCACAATTTTACACTTAAAACTTCACAACAAAACATTGTGAAGGTAAAAAAACATCCGGACCTTCACAACAAAACACTGTGAAGGTTACCTTTACCGTGTTTTGCTATGAAGTTTAAACTGTAAAACTGTGGTCTTAAAGGTCTCACGAAAACAACTTGGTCTCACATGATCCCAAGTCTATATATAGAGTCCCCTTTTTTGTTAACCATTTAATAGTGTTAACTTTATGAACCTATCCAAACTCTTATTCTATTAAATCAACGGATGAAACAAGGTGGTGTCAATTTGTAATTCAAGTGAAAGTGTCGTGTGTGAAATGGGCCGGGAAAAAGGTGAACATTAGTGAAAAAGGGTAACGTTTTGGTAAAAGATCGTCCTCGATTAACAACGATAGTTCCCTCAATTGAAGCGTCAATAACCAAGGTTCATTCGACTAATGATCATATACATTTGGCCGTGGTTAACGTCGACATATAAGATCTTCGGCCCGTGGTCGACGACACCTTAAATCCTTGATCATTGATTATGTACCCTCAATCGAAGATTCATTCGACAAACTTATACTAACCACATATTTATTACATTGATCGTTACGTATGGCTTTTATTACAAGAATAAAGACGCATGAGTTCATTATTACCATATGTTATAACGTAAAGACAACGTTCGAAGCAATCAATGACAACGGTTTTTATTCATTTAATGGCATTCAAAGACGACTGTTGGACCTGTCCAACAGATTAACTATAAAATCCAGAAGATCACAGGAAACTAGGGACGAAGAATTCTCAGAGCATCCTCGCAAGCAAAAAACACTCACCGTTTACTAAATTTCCACGAGCAACACATTAATATTACTTGTATCATTGTAATTATTCTAAAGGACGATGTCCCTGATTGACGTCTACAGTGCATCGACGATCTTCTGTATCGTCCACGGTTTTTTTTCCTCGTTTAACGATTTTCCGTCACTAATTTCTTTTGTCTCCGTATTCTTATTTGTATATACCTTTATCGTGGTTATTTCAAGGTGGTTGATTTTTATGTTAAAGCTCCACAAACAAACATTAAATTATACTTGGTGTAATTTTTGGCATAAACACATGATAAGAGAAAAAAACACCCAACCTTAGCTCAAGAAAGGAAACAATTGCCAAAGTGAGGCGTGTGAATAGGAATTTTTTAAGGGGACCCTATGAATAGGACCTTTTCAAATATGCCCCCAACGCTCGTTGACTTATGAACATGGTGTTTGTCACTTATAAACATATGACTAGTTTATATGTGAGCATTGTAACGTCCCAAAAACATAACATGCATTCATCTAGAAAAATAAGCATTCACATTACATAAATATCTTGTCTTTACATCATCAAAAGAGTGATCTAAGTAAAATTGACAGCGGAAGACTCTACGTCCACAGTCGAGATTCTATCAATAGTCATCATTCAAAATCTTGGAGTCGCTAAGAGCTCCACACCTTTCTTGTCTCCACCTAGTTCTTACTTGAAGAACCCATAGTACGCTTACCTGAAAATGGTTTAGTTTTGAAAAGCGAGGGTTAGACCAAAATGTCTAGTGAATTCCCTCCGAAAACAACATGTACACAGTATAAAATCGTTTGTAAGAATATCATCGTAAACCTTAACATAACATCAGACATGGTACTACACTGTATATAGGATCACATAAACATTCCACGATCGGGGCCCAATGGCTACCCTTTCCCCCTCAACCGGAGCCTACGCAAACTCCCCTTCCCGGAGCTTACGCAAACCCCCCTTTCTACTCGAAATAGGAGGAAACGGATTCCAACCTACCAGTCTGTCATAAACATCCAAGGGATCATCAGACCCCGAGGATCTATCTCTGATCCTACAGTGTAGACCGACTCCACATAGCACGTCATTCATTTCATAAAACTTGCACCTTTAAAACCTTAGTAAATCGTCATTCTTAGTTCATCAAGTACAATACATTTTCTCAAGTAAAATAGGTATTTCACGGAAAACATGCGTAACTGTTATAAACATTTCATGCTCGTAAATGAAACCATAATCAGTCAAAATCATGTAACACTTTAAGTCGTAAAAGGTTTAGGGAACCCACTTTGCTTGACGTACAACGCTCTTCTTAAATACGTCTAAGCTAACCCAAACGAACACCTAAGGCAATAGATTCACATCAGATAAACATTTCACCCTTCTGTCCGGAGAACTCAATCTGGACACAGCTATTGTCCGGATACGTCTACTGTCCGGATACACCTTTCCGGATACAGCTATTGTCCGGATACATCTATTGTCCGGATACACCTTTCCGGATACAGCTATTTTTCGGACGTAACAACTTTCCGGACACTAAACCTATCCGGAGACCTCAGTCACCCGGATACTCATAAACACCCGGACATCCTCATGGGGTACTCACCCGGACACTTGCAAACACGTCCGGACACCACTGAACATCAGTGTCCGGACACTACGGCTGTTCGAACTCAAACTTCTTAAAAGTGCTCACTAACCCGATTTTAGCCATTAGTTTAATTAGATAACCTCAAGGGTTCATCCACCAACCCCAAACACCCAATTAATCCAACTTAAATCCCTTAAAATCGATTCATTAAGACCAAACCCATAAAACTCATTTTCAAGGAAATATGGTGAAAACTCAAGTAATCATCAACATCAACCTTAAGAATTCATAACAAAGAGAAGGAGAAACACTACCCTAATCAGAAGAACGAATTAGAATGCATTACCTTGCAGATTCTAGCTTGACTCCTCTTTTCCCTTGATTTCTCCTCAAACTCTTCTCTCTCTCTTTCCTTCTTCCTTAGCCGCCAACACCAACACCAAGACCAACAAAATACTGATTTGTGATATTGAGGGCTGCCCTAGGGATTTGTGCCCTACACCTCTTTGACCAATTGACACTTCAGCCCCTCAAGAATACTTTCTTTTTATTTAACTTTGACCACCAAACTCTAAAATCCACAAGAATTTGGGTTGTTACAACACTCCCTCCTTAAAAGAATTTCGTCCTCGAAATTCCTCATTGGAACAGATGCGGGTATCATGCCCACACCCCAACTGACCCTTCCCCAAGGTAAATCCACTTCTGACTCAGTCAACCACATCATTAGATTTGAAACATGGAACATTGGATGCAATCCCTTCAATTCTTACGGTACTCTAACTTGTAGACTACTGTTCCTATTCAATCGGTCTTAACCATAGAAAAATAAATAAGGCTTCTCAAGCATCTTTACTTCCCTTAAGGAGGAACCTGGCGGAATCCCCCTCTACAACATGAGATCCAATTACTCAGAAACAGTCACTCACTTGACAGCTTGGCACAAGGCCAACCTTGTACGTCCCGACAACTCACAACCCCGAGTTCCTTCATCATGACACAACTCACTACCTTGCACCACCCAACAATCGTCTATGCTGATAACATTTCCCTTTTCTCGGACCACCTAGACCACAGTTCGTCACTCATCCCTCACATTCTCACTACTTCACCACCCCATACTTATACGTAACTAAGAGTAGGAACCTCCAAACCCATCGTTGGATTGTTCACCTACTCAAATTAAACTTATCCTGAAACACATCAATTCCTCCTGGATTGCCACGTTCGTTCATTCTTATAAAACGTAACTCCGGTTATCCTCACTCCACTGGGAGGAGTAACCATGGTCACACCATACTATTCTCACTAGCTTAATCACTGCACGACCAATTCGTTTAAACATTTCTCACAAAGTCACTAACTTAACTCATTCGACTGTCTTATCCACTCCTTTTTTTGCACAACCTCGTACGCAAATTTCCTTCCTCAAAATTCTTTCCAAAGTTCGCTCACTTATCAATGACAATCTACACGACACTGTACCTTGCGACATTACTGTCGAGTTTACTACTTCCAATTTACTCACTCAATCCGACATACTATCTTCACTTACCCACGTTAGCGTAGACCCTAAACCCATCAAACATTACTTGCCCCTCTCTCCCGACCTTTCCACATGCTGGTATCGCTTTCTCATTACTCACATAACCAAACAGTTGCACCAAGATCTTATCTTAAGGCATTCAACCAGGCCGTCTTGAAACAAGACCAGTGTTCGACGTCACTACACATTCTTTAATCACCAACTTTTACCTTCTCAGACATTTCTTTCACACATAAGCAACAATTCACATTCTTTAAGGATTTCACATCTAACCCACCACATTTTGACTAACACAACCCTCATCCTCTTTAAACTTCCAATGACCCCAAAGTGTGTTTCTTAGTAACGTCCCTTATTCACTCTAATAATCCACCCCCCTTGGATTCCCTATTACAAACGGATCTAATAATTCCGGAACACCCCAAAACTCGGGTTCCACAATTCTTTCGATTAACCATCATGATCATAAAACCAGACAGATATATATATACCGTCATCCCGGCTTTCTTACTTAGATTTACCTTAAATAATTCTTTAACAATCAGTATGTTAATCTCAATAATACTTTTCCACGAATTGTAACACATCTTGTAATAATGAATGAACGTCATTACTTAACAAATCCATAAAATTTTAATCAACCAACCAAAGGCTTATACCTCTATCATGACATTTCAAATCAACTAATGATCATACTACCACTCCGACCCACAATCATCATCATGTCATTCCTTAAACATAACCAAAATTTTCAACTATTTCCTTCTAGGATCATTCCCTCACGCATAAGGAACAATTTTCATTCTTTAACGATTTCTCATCTACTATACTACAGCTTGACTAATCTATTCATCATCTTCTTTAAACTTACTTTGCCTTCAAGAATATACTTAACAACATACATAACCACAAAGCTTGGTCTCACAGCTGGGTAATCACCCAATTCTGCCCCGACATTCCATTCCGAAAACAGTCAAAATAAACACCAACTTACAAACCACGTACTTCAACAACCGGGATTGCAAAACGTACACTCTACCCGAAATCCCAAAAGGACTTCCTTCTAATCCTTCATCTTTCTAACATCTCCTTACTACATCACCGGCTGACACAGATATCTTGGCAATTGAAGCTACTATTCGTTCGTACATCCACCACTCCTATCATCACACTACCGACCAAGTCTCTCATGGTCATTCGTACACAATTCACCATTTCCTTCATATTCTCCCGTATACCACAATCGAGTCTGTCTCGCTACTTAGTTCTCTCTCAACTTGTTGAACTATGACTCACGAGTTCACACTTAGCTCAAACACAAACATCTTAGCTAGCTCTTTATGATTCGAGTCCTTTCTTAGACACAGCACATTTTCTTACTGACTGGTATAGTCTACACTCACTCCGCTTGTGTTACACACCTTGTCCTTCTACGGACCCTCCTCACCTCGTAAATAGAACGCCTATTCAACAACAACAGTCTCTTACTAATTTAACACCTCTACAAGATATTCTATCAACTTACACTCATCTGGTTTGAGTCTTCGGCCTCGGCCAACATACACCGTTGCCGACTTCAACAACAAAAGACAACTCTTAACTACTTCCTTAACCTATCCTTTAACAAGGGTTCCTTACGGAACTTAATCCTACCAATATATCATAATCACTTCGTAAGACGTCTCCCTCTTTTCTGAACTTACTCCTGTAACATCAATATTACAAGCTCCCTTCGAAACTCATGGCCCACACCGTGGACCTTTCATTCCTGCCTCACGACACTACTCACAAAGAGTTGCTAAAACCAATACCTTGATGACTCCTAGTCCTTCCTCCGGACACCGTCACCCCTCGGCAACTGTGTTCTCATTCACCGAGCAAAGGTACAGACCCTCATACACCTGACACTAAAATCCATTCCCGACTCTTCCAAGGTCCAACTCTCCCCTTAAACACATATACCAAAACTACACACGTTCTCCCTTGACTTGACCAACGCCTCTCCGCTCTCGGAGTTCTTCCTTAGCTTAAGACGTAATACTCTACGACTTAGTGGGTTCATAGCCTTCATGCATGACAATACAGTAAATAAATCCTTTTACACATTTTATCATTTTAAATAAACAACATTTAGAAACAACTCGGGTACCCGTGACCCCATCACTCTTCAAAACCCTGCACAACGATTCGAGAATCGTTGGCATGCATCTTCCCGTGAACCCCAATCTTTCTCAATCCGAATAATGTTATTACGAGAGTAATATATTGCATGAAAATCTTTTCGTATGAGACAATTCTGAAAGAATTACCGACACAAAGTAAACCAGTCGGTTCTCACACTCAATTGTATGATATCAATCGGTTAAAATTCATTTGATTATAAAAGTTTTGCTGGCACACGTCTTCTCGACCTTTTGTGATAATTTAACTTATCATGAAAAGTGTGAAATACTTTGCAATCGTTAGGCTCAAAATTTCATTGTGCAATGTGAATGAAATCACCCTTTTTCTTTAAACATACGCTTGCACATTCTGACTCCTTTTCGATCAAAATTGATATTTACACATTTAATTTAAATCGTGAAAATTTTCATGTTATATTTAAGAAAGCTATGCATGAAACTCTACTTGCAATTGAAGTCTACTCACCCTAGCAAGGTCAACCGCTTTACCCACGCAACTTATCCTTGACACTCTTCCTTCGACCAAGGGTCGCCCTCTCGGTCAAGCACTAACTTGATGTACATGCATTCCACATATCACTTACTCAACCATTTCACACTATTTTCGCTTTGATCGACTATCTCACCTTCTACTTCTACATGCTTTCAATTCACTATAAGTATCTTATTCCATTTATCCTGCCAATGAAAAGCTAGACTAAAAAGTCAGGGCTCCATTGATACTTTCAAGGTTTTGACACTGTTCGATCTTACCCTCCCAACTGATCTATCCCATGGTTTCCATAACTAGGACTCTCCCGAAACTGGAGTCTTACTCAAACTCAAACATTCATCCTCTCCGAATCCACGAAGAGCTACCTCTAGACGACTCATAACATTCTTTACAACGTTTCTTCTCTACGATGTCTACATACATCACATCATAATGACTCTTACACGACACTTCCCCAAACAATGGAGCTCGGTCTATCCCTCAGGGATCTTGCTGACCTATTCCTCAACGCTCTCCCAGCCATAGCGCTAAACTGAAAGAAACCAATAGTTAATCCTTACTAGACGTGACACAACAAATTTGCTATAAGTAAGGTATTGTAAGCACGCACATGTACCTGTAAGTTCGTAATTACACTGGCCAGGTGTAATCCCAAACTTACCTTACACGTTTGTCCTTGGCACCTTATTCCTAAGCGCATTTACAGTGATCGTTCCTAGAGGCAATCCTATGTCTCGGCTGTGTTCCTCATCTTACAGTTTAAGTTTAGGCCCGAATGGTCACCTAAATCCCTTAAACTAAGGCTCTGATACCATTTGTAACGTCCCAAAAACATAACATGCATTCATCTAGAAAAATAAGCATTCACATTACATAAATATCTTGTCTTTACATCATCAAAAGAGTGATCTAAGTAAAATTGACAGCGGAAGACTCTACGTCCACAGCGAGATTCTATCTATAGTTATCATTCAAAATCTTGGAGTCACTAAGAGCTCCACACCTTTCTTGTCTCCACCTAGTTCTTACTTGAAGAACCCATAGTATGCTTACCTGAAAATGGTTTAGTTTTGAAAAGCGAGGGTTAGACCAAAAGGTCTAGTGAATTCCCTCCGAAAACAACATGTACACAGTATAAAATCGTTTGTAAGAATATTATCGTAAACCTTAACATAACATCAGGCATGTTACTACACTGTATCGTAAATCGTCATTCTCAGTTCATCAAGTACAATACATTTTCTCAAGTAAAATAGGTATTTCACGAAAAACATGCGTAACGGTTATAAACATTTCATGCTCGTAAATGAAACCATAATCAGTCAAAATCATGTAACACTTTAAGTCGTAAAAGGTTTAGGGAACTCACTTTGCTTGACGTACAACGCTCTTCTTAAATACGTCCAAGCTAATCCAAACGAACACCTAAGGCAATAGATTCACATCAGATAAACATTTCACCCTTCTGTCCGGAGAACTCAATCCGGACACAGCTATTGTCCGGATACGTCTACTGTCCGGATACAACTTTCCGGATACAGCTATTGTCCGGATACATCTATTGTCCGGATACACCTTTCCGGATACAGCTATTTTTCGGACGTAACAACTTTCCGGACACTAAACCTATCCGGAGACCTCAGTCACCCGGATACTCATAAACACCCGGACATCCTCATGGGGTACTCACCCGGACACTTGCAAACACGTCCGGACACCACTGAACATCAGTGTCCGGACACTACGGCTGTTCGAACTCAAACTTCTTAAAAGTGCCCACTAATCCGATTTTAGCCATTAGTTTAATTAGATAACCTCAAGGGTTCATCCACCAACCCCAAACACCCAATTAATCCAACTTAAATCCTATAAAATCGATTCATTAAGACCAAACCCATAAAATTCATTTTCAAGGAAATATGGTGAAAACTCAAGTAATCATCAACATCAACCTTAAGAATTCATAACAAAGAGAAGGAGAAACACTACCCTAATCAGAAGAACGAATTAGAATGCATTACCTTGCAGATTCTAGCTTGACTCTTCTTTTCCCTTGATTTCTCCTCAAACTCTTCTCTCTCTCTTTCCTTCTTCCTTAGCCGCCAACACCAAGACTAACAAAATACTGATTTGTGATATTGAGGCTTCCCTAGGGATTTGTGCCCTACACCTCTTTGACCAATTGACACTTAAGCCCCTCAAGAATACTTTCTTTTTATTTCACTTTGACCACCAAACTCTAAAATCCACAAGAATTTGGGTTGTTACAAGCATGGTGATGATTCACTTATAAACATATGTTTGTTTGTGGAGCTTTAACATAAAAACAAAAACACAAAACTGTTTCAGTGTATATTAAATATTAAGTTTTGAGATTTTTTTATTCACTGTAAGTGTGCCTCTAAATATAAAAGTTCATGAATCCACCACAGATAAAACACAGCCATCAAATACCCAAATGCTTGTAATTAATGAAAGAAATAAAACCATTCCCAACCTCTACAAACAATATACAACTATAATTTCATTGGTAGGCTGCTAACAAATCTTGTCAATAATCTTGTATGCTTAAGATTTAGCTTTCTTGCCCAATTGAGTTCTATTAGATTTTGATAAGAACAGATTGTACAATGCACATTCAATATATTTGAGTAAATAATGTTCATATATAAATTTCTTTGATTATTTAGCGAAACTTAGATTTTTTTTTTCTTAATGTTACTGGTTTTTTTTTTAATATATTCGAGCTTTTTAAAACTTTAATGTTACTGGTTTTTTTTAACGACGATAGATCTATAAAACGTTCTATTTTGAATTGGGTTATTCAAAACGCCAAAAAATAAGAAAAGATAAACAAAATTTTCAAGGTCAACTAGTAACCATCAATCAATTTATCATCAAACAGATGTTAGAATGTATTAAACATCTCTAATTTATGATCATGAATGTGCATTGTACAATGGGTTTGTGAACAATATTCACCAGAGTCAAATGATTCATAAAGTTTCATAAAAACATGAATGCTCATTGAACATTCTAAAAATGAATAGACAACATGAATGACTTAGTCTTTGTTCACATATGTTCCTATGTTCATGACACTCTTATGGTAACAATAATAAAACATATTCCACAATACGTGGTGATAAATGTTGAACACTGGATATACGCTGAACACGTATGAAACAACTAAAAGCAATAAATGGTTTCTGTTAATGAAAGTTGAACAAGTGTGAAGGTTGAACACATATGAAACGAGTATGCATATCAAAAAATAATATGGATATATTATAGAAAGTTATAAAACTAAAGTATTATTATCAAGAACTTACAGATTACAACTCAAAGTATAATAACAATGAACCTCTAACCCTAAAACTATCTCTAAAAGGTATTAGAGAGAGAGAGAGAGAGAGCAAACTATCAGAGAGAAATGAGAATGACCGAATGAATGAAAGAAGCTACATTTTGCACATTAAATACATCAGCTTCTATTTTCCATTTTAGCCCCTTCAGTTTGATATAACTACTCCGCTACCCTTCACGTCTTAACAAAAGTGAGGCGCAGTCCAAGACTTTATCACTTCTTCCATATCAGCCCAAATCCATTAATCACTCTTTGATTATAACACCCTGAAATATTTAAACATTTCAAGTTAAACCCCTTTATAAATAAATGTCAAGATTGGTTACTTTTAAACACATCTTTTAACACCCTGCCTCAATCTTGACATTTGAACAAGTCTACCATTCTCAATTTATTGCACAAATAATCATGCTGATGTAAAGAAAGAGACTTTGTAAAAATATCAGCCGTATTTTCTAAAGACTCAACTTTAACAGTTTTGAGAACATCACTTGTCACTTTATTCCTTACTTGGTGAACATCGATTTCTATATGTTTTGTTTTTTCATGGAAAACTGGATTGTTTGCAATCTGAATTGCAGACTTATTATCACACAAAATATTTACAGGAAGTAAATCTATGATACTAAGACTAGCCAGAATTTCCAAAACCCAAAGTATTTCACAAGTGGCGGATGCCATGGCTCGATAATCAGACTCGACTGAAGACCGAGACACAGCAGTTTGCTTTTTACTTTTCCAAGAAATAAGACAATTTCCTAGAAACAAGCAATACCCAGTTACAGATCTACGAGTAGACAAACATTTACCCCAATCTGCATCTACGTACGCGGACAATTTAAAACAATCCGAAACAGAAAATAAAATACCTTTACCTGGTGACCTTTTCAAATATCGCAGAACTCTAAGAGCCAAATTCAGATGAGAGCGCCGAGGCGCATGCATGAATTGACTAAGACAATGTACTGCAAATGCAATATCTGGTCTAGTAGTTAAAAGATAAATGAGTCGTCCAATTAACCTTTGAAAACCAGATATATCAACTAATACAGGATCAGAAGATGAACTTGATGACTCAGTTACTATTAAATTCATATCCATTGGAGTATTAATAGGCTTACAACCTAAATATCCAAAATCATTCAATAGTTCCAAACAATACTTTCTTTGGCTCATACACAAACCATCTTTAGATTTTAAAATTTCAATTCCTAAAAAGAACCGTAAATGTCCAAGATCTTTGATCATAAAATTCGTTTGCAAGTGTTTTTTCACTCTGTGAATTTCACTATTATTATTTCCAGTTATAACAATATCATCTACATACACAAGTAGAATAATAAAAGTATTTCCAGATTTAAGAGTGAACAATGAATAATCACTACTGTTTTGATTAAAACCAAAATCAAATAAGCAATTAGACAGCTTCTCGTACCACTGACGAGGAGCCTGTTTTAGACCATACAGAGATTTCACAAGTTTGCAAACATGATTATCATCACTAGAAAAATATCCTTCGGGAAGAGTCATGTAAACCTCTTCCACCAAGTCACCATACAGAAAAGCATTGTTTACATCAAGTTGATACAAAGGCCAATTAAATTGAACAGACAAAGCTATAACACATCTAACCGTTACCATTTTAACAACGGGTGAAAAAGTTTCTTCATAGTCAAGACCTTCTCTCTGACTATAGCCTTTGGCTACTAACCTAGCCTTGTAACGTTCTATTTCACCAGTAGACTTATATTTAATCTTAAAAATCCATTTACAACCAATAGGTTTTCTCCCCGGTGGAAGGTCAGTTATAAGCTAAGTACCATTCCTATTAAGGGCCTCCATTTCATAATTCATTGCAATTACCCAATTAGGATCTTTGCAAGCTTCCGAATAGCTACTTGGTTCAACAGACTTATTTAGGTTTGACACAAAACAAAAATTTTCTTTGGTGAGATGAGAGTAATTTACTACTTTTCAAGCCCATATTTCACCTTGCCTTCCACAACAAAGTCATCAAATTTTCGAGGAAACTGAGAAACTCTACTAGACTGTCTTATAGTTTGAGGTGAAGAAGAAGAAGAATCAATAGACAGATTTGGAAGGTTTTGACCCTCAGGAGGGGGGTCTACAACTGTATGAGTATCATGTTCAATATCAGTTCTTGAAATTACTTGATTCCTAGCAGACAAGAGAGAATCTACATCAGTTGACATATTTTCAACATTCCCTTGACTACCAGAGGAATCAGGTTGATCAACTTGAGTTGTAGACCGATCCCTAGAATCCTCATTGGGCAGATAGACAGAAGAAACATCAGTAGAACTTGTGACATGATCAAAGAAATTTAAAGTATTCAAACTTTCAGAAAAAGATTCCAGGTTTTCACTCATTTTAAAAGGAAAAACGTTTTCGTAAAATGTTACATCTCTAGAGACTAAATATTGTTTAGTATCTAGACTATACAGTCTATAGCCTTTCTTGGAATTTGAATATCCAAGCAAAACACATTTTTCAGCCCTAGAACTGAACTTATCAAAATTATTCTGTTTGACTGCAAAACATAAGCACCCAAAATTCCTTAAATGAGTGAGAACTGAAGAAAAACCATAGAAAATTTCATAAGGACTTTTACCATTCAGAATAGAGGATGGGGTTCTATTTATCAGATAAGTGGCTGTGAGGATACACTCGAACCACATGTACAAAGGAACTCCAGCCTGAAACATTAAAGCCCTAGCTACGTTAAGTAAATGCCTATGTTTACGTTCCACAACGCCATTCTGTTGTGGAGTGTAGACACAGGAAGTTTGATGAACAATGCCATGAGAATTAAGGAATGTTGAAACTTTATGATTTAAAAACTCAGTTCCATTATCACTCCTTACAGTTTTGATGGTTTTGTTAAACTGAGTTTGAATAAGTTTTGAAAAAGTGACAATATTGTCATAAACTTCATCCTTTCCCTTTAAGAGATAAACCCAAACAGATCTTGAGAAATCATCCACAATAGTCAAGAAGTATTTAAAGCCATCCTTGCTAGAGACTTTATAAGGACCCCAAACATTTAAGTGAATCAGTTCTCCTATTTCTTTTGATTTGTGATTGCTGAGGTCAAACTTCGTACGAGATTGTTTTGCCTTGTGACAAATTTCACATGGAGAAGAAGAACCTAATTTTATGTTTAACTTTTCCTTTAAAACATTCAAGACTGGGTCAGCTGGACGTCCTAATCTACTATGCCATAGCTGATATGATATGTAACAGCTAATGGTAGAGTTAGAACAAGCAGACTTACCATTATGCGAATTAAAAAGATATAGACCTCCAGCCTCATTACCAATCCCCATCAACCTCGTTCGTTGACAGTCCTGAATGTAACATTTGTGTTCATCAAATCCAATAAACACCTTATTGTCTCTAGCTAACTTGTGAACAGATAAAAGATCCACATTAAAATCAGGTACAACTAAGACATCAAACAGAACCAATTCATCAGTGAGTTTCATATTTCCAATTTTATTTATTTTTGCTTTAGATCCATTAGGGTGATTAACAATAAGATTTAAGTCAGACACATCTACAATATTACTAAGGCTACTGAGAGATGAAGTCATGTGTTGAGTAGCCCCAGAATCTATAATCCAACTAGGTATAGATGGAGAAGAGAGTGACATACCTGCCATATTGGCTGAAGCCATACTAGAAGAGCTAGAGTCAAGAAGAGTCAGAAGTTTAGAAACTTGCTCTTGAGTCAAGTGTTGAGAGGGGGAGCATCCTTGGAGTCCCGAAGATGAATGACTAGTGTTGGGAGTGTTAGAAGCTTCTACATTGTTGGAAGAGGGTCTAAAATTGCCATTGACATTTGGTTTTCTTTGAAAATCTTTTGGGGGAAATCCAATGAGTTTGTAACATCTTTCTATGGTGTGGCCAACCATGCCACAGTGTTTACATAAAAGATTTGGATTTGGTGGTCTTATAGGCTTACGCTTGTTGTCTGAAGCCTTACCAAAGTAGGCAGAAGATTGGCCTTTACCAGAGGAGGAGTTGGACATTCCTCTGTGGGACTCTTCCCTTGAAATGATGGAAAAAGCTGTTTTAACTGAGGGAAGAGGGTCAGAGGTGAGGATAGTACTCCTTACAGGTTGGTAAACATCGTCTAGACCCATTAGAAATTGCATAAGTTTCAACAGTTGGTTATGTTTAGAAAAGTCCTGGGAAGCATTGCAGGTGCAGGCAGGAAGTTTGACTAATGCGTCAAACTGTCTCCATAAGGAATTTAACCTATGATAATAATCAGATACAAATAACCCGTTTTATGTTAGAGAGTTAATTTTCTTATGAAGATTAAAAGTAACGGAGCCATCCACTTTATCATAGGTTTCCTTAAGTTCAAGCCAGACATGTGAGGCAATCTTAGAAAAGACTTGTCCAAGAAACAGCTCTTCAGTTACAGAGCTTAATATCCATGAAAGAACTACGGAGTTACATCTGTCCCATTGTTTAGCTAGGACATCATCAGTGGTAGGTCTAGGGCAAGATCCATCTATAAATCCAAGTTTATTTTTTGTTTCAAGAGAGAGAATCATTGCACAGGACCAAACCTTGTAATTGTCAGTTCCATTCAGTTTTAGATGAAGTAAGGAAGCTCCAGTGGTATCGCTGGGATGTAAGTATAGGGGATCGCCAAAGTCAAGCTTGGCGATCTTAGATGTCTCAGCGTTACCATTGGGGTTTATCACATCTTCTTCGGCAGGCATAATGACCAAAGAACCGAAGAACAAACGCACTTGAAAAAGCTCTGAGGTGAATAAACACACCAAGGCAGGATTCCTAAAACACTCTAGGTGCTAGGTCAAGCCACACCTCAAAACTTTTCAAAGTATGTTGAAAAGAAACTAAAAAGGAACTGATAGATAGAATATACAGAAAAGAGATACAGCGGAAGCAAAAGAACTAAAAAGAACTGTAGATGCACAATATGCAGTAACACGGACAAACAACAGGGGTGGGGCCCGAGGAAGGCCACAGATTTCACCTGAACAGAAGAAATAAGAAGAAATAAGAGGAACAAATTACCAAATAGATCAGTGAACAGATCTTACATAGACAAACTCAGATTTAACAAACTTGGATTTAACAGAAATTATTAATCTAAAAGTATTTGCAAGGCCAAGACAGAAGATGAATACGAAAACACCTCAGATCTATGGTGAGTCTAAATGATCTGTTAAGGATCCACAAACAAAGTAACGTTCCAGATCAAGAAGTCAGATCCGTGTGAATGTTTAACTAGAAAAATCAGATCTAATTGGATCTGATATAGCATAAACGAAAAAGAATAGATCTTAACCAAAAACTGAAACAATATAAGGTGAGAAACGAATATTCAACTCTAAGATCTATAGAACAGAAATCAGATCTGAAAAACTGTTTTTGAAGAACAAACCAAGAAATGTCATGCACCAATCGAACTTCTTCTAGCGAAACTAGCTCTAAAGTTTCTAACAAAACTCAAATGTTTTGCCAGATTTGTGTCATGAGCATCATTGTTTTGAGTCCGATTTGTAGACAAATAGCACTAAGAGAAGAGACAGATCAGATACGCTAACAAATAATTGCTCCAGAAATGGCAGATCTTAACAATCGTACAAGTGTGCATATAGAAAACGCAGATCTGTTTTAAACCAGTCAGAAATCGCAGATCTTAGCAATAAGAGAAAACACAGATCTTGTTTAGAAATCGTACAGGTATGCATATAGAAGACACAGATCTGTTTTAAAAACCAGTCAGAAAGCATACAAGTATGCATATAGAAAAACGCAGTTCTGTTTTAAAACCAGTCAGAAATCGCAGATCTTAACAATAAGAGAAGACACAGATCTTGTTTAGAAATCGATATAGCCGATACAGCAAGTGTAACAAAACCAGATCTGTTTTAGAAATCGATATAACAATATAGCAAGAAAACCAAAACCAGATCTGTTTTAGAAATCGATATAACAATATAGCAAGAAAACCAAAACCAGATTTGTTTTAGAAATCAATATAGCAGATATAGCAAGTTTAACAAAACCAGATCTGTTTTAGAAATCGATATAGCAGATATAGCAAGTTTAACAAAACCAGTCCAATCGATTTATCATGTGGCTCACAAAACCGTCCCTATTACGCTTTGGTCAGCGGAACTCTGGTAATGGAGAGAACGCACACATGATGGATCGAAAGCACTAGAACCAGAAAGGATTCGGTACTTAAGAAGAAGAAGAACGAACAAGAGATCGAGCCTCAAGCTCTGATACCATATAGAAAGTTATAAAACTAAAGTATTATTATCAAGAACTTACAGATTACAACTCAAAGTATAATAACAATGAACCTCTAACCCTAAAACTATCTCTAAAAGGTATTAGAGAGAGAGAGAGAGAGCAAACTATCAGAGAGAAATGAGAATGACCGAATGAATGAAAGAAGCTACATTTTGCACATTAAATACATCAGCTTCTATTTTCCATTTTAGACCCTTCAGTTTGATATAACTACTCCGCTACCCTTCACGTCTTAACAAAAGTGAGGTGCAGTCCAAGACTTTATCACTTCTTCCATATCAGCCCAAATCCATTAATCACTCTTTGATTATAACACCCTGAAATATTTAAACATTTCAAGTTAAACCCCTTTATAAATAAATGTCAAGATTGGTTACTTTTAAACACATCTTTTAACATATATAACGGATACACATTCTTATTGTTCATAAATGTGCAAAATTGACCATCAGATCAATTCTGCATAAACTGTTAATAAAATGGTTTTGCAAAAATGTCCCTTATTAACAAAATATCAACTGAGAAATGAATCAACAAACTCAAACGCTATTGCTCAAATCTATTCCACCAAACATCAACACGAACAAAAATACTAACTGATACATAATTTTTTATTGGGTTCGAGTATTTCCGCTTTGCTCGTGCTGCCATTTTGCGCCCCCCTTCTTCATTGGGATTGAGATGCGTTCCATCAAATATTTCCGCCATTGTAGTTATCATTGACGAACAATTATATATATCGGCTACTCCATCGTCATCGTCCAACCTCCTGGAATTAATAGATTTGTTCAACAAAACGGGTTGAATGTAGTTTTGCTCACATACAATCCATTTTTCATACAAATAATGTTGAACACGTATGAAAAGTGAAAATACCTAGTTATTTTTTTGAAAAATTAAGTAGAGCCACATCAAACAATCATTTAATGCAAGATTTGAAAAATTAATTAGAGCTAGAATCATGGATGGGGTTTATTTTGTAACTCCTCATTAATATGACTACCAAAAAAATCAATTCAGGAAATGCCAATTCTATCCTTACACATTTATTGAATAGGTTCAAACTAACCAAGATTGAAAATGAAATCCTATTGGTCAATTGAAGGTAATATCATTTGATGAGTTAACAACATAACCTCCCCCCACCCTCTCTCTCTCTATATGTGTGTGAGTGTATATATATATATATATATATATATATATATATAAAGGGATAATAAATTGTAAACCTCTAAATGTGTGTACACTTTGGATTTCATAGGTTTTCTTGATGAAATTGTTTCATAAAATTGTTTATTTTGATGAAAATGTTTCATATCATTCATTTCTTGATGAAATTGTTTCATATATTTGTGTTTTTTTTATGTAAAAACGACAAAGTTTCATCAAACTGAGAAAATATATGAAACAGTTTCATAGGAATGAAAAAATATATATGAAAGTACATAAAAACACACAAATATATGAAACAATTTCATCAAGAAATGAATGATATGAAACAATTTCATCAAAATAAATAATTTAATAAAACAACTTAATCAAGAAAACCTATGAAATCCAAAGTTTACACGAAAAAAAGTTTACAAAATAGTGGTCTCTCTCTCTCTCTCTCTCTATATATATATATATATATATATATATATATGGTTGAGTTCATTTGTTAACCTCCTATTTTGTGTTAACTTTATTAACTTCATTCAACCAATAGGAATATGGTTGTAAACGAACCGAACGTTCAGTGAACTGTTCATGAACCGTTTGACGGGAAGTTCGTTTATGTTCGTTTATTTAATAAACGAACGAACATGAACATGTTTTTTGGTTCGTTTAACAAAACAAACGAACATGAACAATGGTCTCGTTTGTTTATTTATGTTCGTGAACGTTCGTTCGTTTAAGTTCGTTCATTTATGTTCGTTTAAGTTCGTTTACATTCAATTAACCGTGTTCGTTTAGCTTTGTTCGTTTACTAATAGTAAATAATAAATTAATACATATAAAAAATTAACAACTTAATACTAAGGAAATTAACATTAGATTTATAAGTAACAATATCTACTAAAGATTTACTTATTTATGACTAAAGATTTACTTATTTATGAAAAGAAAATATTAAAGAACACTAATGAAGGATGACAATGTTTGTATATATAGTGTCTTGAGGCCTTAAAAGTTTGCTTACTCTAGCGATGTGGGAGGCTGGGAGCCATCTCTTTCAGTTTTTTTGTGAGAGAATTTGTCCCACATCGATGGTTTTAATAAAAACTTGCCTCATCTCCAGTGTATATATACCCCTCATCTCCTTTACTTCAATTGCATGACTCCAGCTTGGGTTCAACATTTGGTTTGAGCCCTTTCCCTTGAGCCCTTTGGCTTGAGTCTATGTAAAAAGTTAATGGAGCACCCTATGAAAGTGGGTGCATCGTTTGTTTATTCAAGTATGTTCGTTTAAGTTCGTTTATGTTCGTTTAACATTTTAATGAACGAACATAAACAAACCTATTTTTTAAACGAACAAACACGAAAACCAAAATTTTTGTTCGTTTATTGTTCGTGTTCGTTCGTTTAAAGTAAACGAACGAACATGAACAAGCCCTTGTTCGTGTTTGTTCGGTTCGTTTACAACCCTAAATAGGAATCCATTTTAGTTTGTGGTTTCAAATTTATATATAACCATTAAATAGGGGCATGAATGAATTCCATGTTTTTGTTTTATTACATTGATTTATTAAGGGAGTTACAAAAATCAAAATCTTCTTGATTCTAGCTATATTATTATTTCTCAAATATTTTGTAGTCTTTTCTATCAAATTAGTATTTCAATTCCTGTTGTTGCATCATGAACATGAGTGATCAAAGTGTTTTCAATGACGTTGAAGAGAGAGTAGACGTTGATGTTCATTGAACATGAACAAATATAACAAATATATATTGTTCATATAGGTTCACTTAGGCTTATATTTCACCCTTGTTCATGCATAGCCTTAATATTTGCACATCATACATGACGTGACATCAATATTACATGCTCTAAATGGAATAGTAATTAACTAGTGAGTAACACCATGTAATTTCGGAGTAATCGAACATGAATGAACATATAGTTGCTCATATATGAACAATATGTTGTGTAACATCCCAAAACTTGGCAAGCATTAAATAATAGAAACTGAGCGTTTTACATTACAAAAGTTTAACTTGTTCAATACATAAAAAAAACGAGCTTAACAAAATGACAGCGGAAGTCAACAAAAATCCACAGCCGAGCTCTATCTATGTCTGTAGTCTAAATCTTGGAGTCGCTCTAATCTCCAAAAGTGCTATGTCACTCCTATTTCCTCCCCGAGGAACTTGCGGAACGCTTACCTGAAAATGGTTTAGTTTTGAAAAGCGAGGGTTAGACCAAAAGGTCTAATGAATTCCCTCCGTAAAAGAACATGCATAAACAATATGAAATCCTTTCGTTAAAATGCATCATAAATCATCACATATGGTACTGCACTGTGTAATGGATCCCTTAACTATACGCGATCGGGGCCCAAGCAGACTCCCCTTTCGCCCTTCTCGTATCGGGGCCCAAGCAGACTCCCCGATACCCGCCTAGGAGGAAACGAATTCCAACCTACCGTCTCGTCAAACATATCCAAGGGATCATCAGATCCCGAGGCTCATTGATCCCACAGTACAGACCGACATCACATAGCATGCACATACGTTTCATAAAAGCATTTGACCCTTTTATAAATCATGCGCATCATTTCAACATATCAAACATTTCTTTTTTCCTTTCATGCATACCAGTTCATAAATATTTCATGCTTGTTAAAACCATAATCAGTAAAAGAATCATTTAATAGTTACGTCGTAAAAGAGGTTTAGGGAACTCACCTTGATTGTCGTACAATGCACTCCCTAAACACCTTCAAGCTACACCCACAGAACACCTAAGGCAAAAGATCCACATCAGAAAATATCCCAGTTCTACTGTCCGGATATCCCTTCCCGGACACAGCACTTATCCGGACACTACACTTATTCGGACGCCACACTTGTCGGACGCCATACTTGTCCGGACGCCATACTTATCCGGACGCCATACTTATCCGGACACACCACTTATCCGGACACCTTCAACATATCCGGACACCATTAAACACTGGTGTCCGGAAAACGCTGCTGTTCGAACTTAGAATTTCTAAAACCGATTTTTACTCCGATTTAAGCCATTAGTTTGATTAGACAACTATAAGGGTTCATCCACTAACCCCAAACACCCACTTAATCCATTTATAACCCCTTAAATCGATTTATTAAGACAAAACCCATGAAACCCACTTTTTAAGAATTGTGGTTGAAAACTCATCAAATCACTGATTTTCAATATGGAGGCTGCCCTAGAATTTAGTGCACATTTATACCTTCCTCCAATTTACATAAATGGCCCCTTAACTTAACTTTCGTTTTTCATACTTTGACCACCAAACTCCAAGTCTCACTAAGATTTTGGGTTGTTACAACACCCACCCCTTAAAAGAATTCCGTCCCCGGAATTCCTCATTGGAAAAGATGTGGGTAACTTGCCTTCATCTCCGACTCCAACTCCCAGGTCGCCTCTGGACCCTTGTGGTGTCGCCATTGCACCTTTACCAGTTTGGTCTCTTTGTTCCGTGACTTCCTCAACTTAAAATCTGTGATGGCTTCTGGTTCTTCCACGAATTCTAACTTCTCGTCCACCTTAATGTCATTTAACGGAACCGTTTTAGTCACGTCGGCTAGACATTTTCTTAGATTAGACACGTGAAACGCATTATGGATGTTGCGCAGTTCTTCCGGCAGATCCAACCTATACGCCACCTCCCTAATCCGCTCCGTAATCTCGAATGGTCCGATGTAACGTGGGCTTAGCTTCCCCCGTTTCCCAAATCGTACCACTCCCTTCCACGGGGACACCTTTAACAAAACAAAATCCCCGACCTGGAATTCTATGTCCTTTCGTCTTTTATCCGCATAACTCTTTTGGCGGCCGCGAGCGACCTTCAGCCTTTCGCGCACTTGGACTATCTTGTCCGAAGTCAGCTGTACCAATTCTGGTCCGGCTAACTGTCTTTCACCTACTTTGTTCCAACACAAAGGTGTCCGACATTTTCTACCATAGAGTGCCTCAAACGGCGCGACCTTGATGCTCGAATGGTAGCTGTTATTATAAGCGAATTCGATCAATGGTAGGTGCTTTTCCCAAGAGCCTTGGAAATCTAAAGCACATGCTCTCAACATGTCTTCCAATGTTTGGATCGTACGCTCACTCTGACCGTCGATCTGAGGGTGATAAGCGGTACTCATCTTGATCTGCGAACCCATTTCTCTTTGGAAGCTTCTCCAAAAGTTAGAGGTAAACCTGCTATCTCGGTCGGATATTATCGACGAAGGCACGCCATGGAGGGTTACGATCTCATCAACGTATAACTTGGCTAGCTGCTCCAACGAGTAAGACTCTCGTATAGGCAAAAAGTGGGCTGACTTTGTGAGTCGATCCACGATCACCCAAATAGCGTCATAACCCTTCGGAGTTCTAGGCAAATGGGTCACGAAATCCATCGTGATCTGATCCCACTTCCATGTCGGTATCTCTAACGACTGGAGCTTCCCGTACGGTCTTTGATGCTCGATCTTTACTCGTGAACATGTCATACAGGTCTCCACTAAATGAGCCACATCTTTTTTCATTCCCGGCCACCAATAGTCTCGTCGCAGGTCTCCGTACATCTTGTTAGTTCCGGGGTGAATCGTGTACTTCGATTTGTGAGCTTCTTCGAGAATCAGCTTTCGGAGCCCTCCGAGTTTCGGAACCCAGATTCTCCTATTCAGACACCTCACCCCTCGACTATCTTCCACTAACATGGATGTTTGCCCCACCATTCTCTCCTTCTTAAGATTTTCAGCTTCGAGCGCCTCAGCCTGACACTCCTTTATTTCAGCTAGCAGGTTGAATGTGATCTCGGCCCTCATGGCCACAATCCTGGGGGTTTCACTTCGTTCCTTACGGCTCAAAGCGTCCGCCACCACGTTTGCCTTCCCCGGATGATATTCGATCTTACAGTCGTAGTCAGTCAACAATTCAATCCACCTTCTTTGGCGCATATTCAATTCTTTTTGGTCGAAGAGGTGACATAAGCTTTTGTGGTCCGTGAAGATCTGGCATTTCGTCCCATACAGGTAATGTCGCCAAATCTTTAAAGCGAAGACCACTGCCGCCAGCTCCAGATCGTGAGTGGGGTACCGAACTTCGTGATCTTTTAATTGCCGCGAGGCATATGCGATCACCTTTCCCCGCTGCATGAGTACGCAACCCAAACCGAGCTTCGATGCGTCACTGAAAACTACGAAATCATCCGTACCGTCAGGTAATGACAACACCGGAGCACTGCTCAACATCTCCTTTAGCTTTTGAAAGGCTTCCTCCTGCTTCTCCAACCAAGCGAACTTGACATTCTTCTTGGTTAAAGAGGTCAGTGGCGTGGCGATACGCGAAAAGTCCTTGATGAACTTCCGATAGTAACCTGCCAGCCCAAGGAAACTTCGAACTTCTGACGGATTCTTGGGTTGCTCCCAGTCTCGAATGGCTTCAATCTTGGCCGGATCGACCATGATCCCCTTCTCAGACACCACGTGCCCGAGGAACTGTACTTCCCTCAGCCAAAACTCGCACTTGGAAAACTTCGCATACAACTTCTCTTGCTTCAATAGTTCGAGAATTGTACGAAGGTGGATTTCGTGCTCCCCTTCCGATCTTGAAAATATCAGGATGTCATCTATGAACACTATCACGAACTGATCCAAATAGGGTTGGCATACCCTATTCATTAAGTCCATGAATGCTGCCGGGGCGTTGGTTAATCCAAACGGCATCACCAGAAATTCGTAGTGTCCATATCTGGTTCTGAAGGCAGTCTTCAGCACATCCTCCTCCCGTACCTTGAGTTGATGATAACCTGACCTCAAGTCTATCTTGGAAAAGTAATTGGCTCCTTGTAACTGATCGAACATGTCGTCAATCCTAGATATCGGGTACTTGTTCTTGATCGTGACCTTGTTGAGTTCTCGGTAATCAATACACATCCGCATAGTACCGTCCTTCTTCTTCACGAAGAGCACATGTGCTCCCCATGGTGATGTACTTGGTCGGACGAATCCCTTGTCTAACAGTTCTTGCAACTGAGTCATCATTTCTTTCATTTCGGATGGTGCCAATATATAAGGTGCGCGGGCAATCGGTGCCGCTCCGGGCATCAAATCGATTCGGAACTCGATCTGACGATCCGGGGGTAGACTGGTCAAGTCGTCCGGGAATACTTCCGGGTATTCATTTACTACTCGCACATCGCCCACCCCACGCTTCTCTTTCTTGGCATCCAACACATACGCCAAGAATCCCCTACACCCCTTCTTCAAGCACTTAGTAGCCTTAATCATAGAGATCAGGCTATTCTTTCTATTACGGTGGTCCCCATAAATTACTATGGGATCCCCATTCGGCGATTGAATCCTGATCAACTTTTTGTTGCAAACGATGTTTGCATCATTCACGGCTAACCAGTCCATACCTAACACCACATCGAACTCTCCCATTGCCATGGGATATAGTTTCATAGGTATCAATCTTCCTTCTATGTCTATGACACAATCCTCTATCACCTCCTTAACATACACCAAACCATCGTTGGCAGTTTCCACTTCTAGAGCTCTCTCTAAACGTCTAGGCCTCACCCCCAAACATTTCATAAATTCATGCGATACAAAAGAGCGATTTGCTCCTGAATCAAATAACACCTTGGCACATAGAGAGTTCACTAGAAACGTACCTGCCACAACATCTGGAGTTTCCTCCGCCTCATCCGCAGTCATGCGGAAAGCACGTCCCTTCGGACGCGTCGGCTCTGCTCCTTTATCACTGCTCTTTCCTCCATGACGTTCCCCATACTGAGTTGATCCTCCCTTCTTTAACTGCGGACAATCATACTTGGTGTGACCAGTAGCTCCACATTGAAAACATGATTTCCCCTTGGGGCAGTCCCTTGACACGTGACCAGGCACGCCGCACCGGTAGCATGAGTTTGAACCTGCCATGCAATCACCCCGGTGCACCTTGTTGCATTTCGTACACGGTTTTCCCACGGTATCCTTATTTGCACGGTTATCTGGTCGGAACACCTTCCCCTTCCTGTAGTCACTGCCCGACCCATCCCATTTACGCTTGTCGCCCCCCTTTTCAGAAGTCTGACGGTTCTTTTCCATCTCAATCAGCTCGGCCGTATTGATGGCCGATTGAAAGGTAGTGGGGTTTCTCGTCAGGACCAGCTCCCGAATGTTACTTCTCAGACCATGGATAAAGTGGTTCACCTTTCGCCCTTCCGTTGGTACATACAAGTCAGCAAAATGGGACTTCTCAATAAACTTAGAAGTGTACTCCCGTACCGTCATTCCTCCTTGTTCTAAACCCAGAAACTCTTCTTCCAGCCTTTTCACTGCTGCGAGTGGGCAGAATTGCTCTTTAAACCTGCCAACAAACGATTCCCACAACATCCCCTTGGCCATCGCTGAACCCTTTCCCCCAGTTTTGGCTTCCCACCAATACACTGCATTAGACTTCAACGTGGACAAGGCAAACATCACCCTGTCCCCATCAGCACATTTACAAGTATCGAAAACCAGCTCCATTTCCTTCACCCACTTCATTGCCAGAACCGGATCACATTCGCCCTCGAACGTAGGGGGCTTGCATGAAGCAAAGACCTTGAAGTTACAACCCTTAGCTGCTGACTCATTCATTACCAAGGATAAAGCTTTCGAGTGGCCCCCAGTACCAGTCCCTACCGGGCTTGACAATTTTGCACTCTCCTTGTTCTCAGTCGGCTCTTTGCTTACCGAAGCTGACTCATTCTGTTTAGTAAGGAGAGTCTGCAAAGTTTCTTGAATCTTACCTAGCTCAGCAGCCAAATTTTCTCGAGTGACAAATGCGGAACCCCGGCCTCGACCACGTCCCCTCGTTGGGTTCCCTCTTCTTACAGTAGCAGAACTTTCCTGAACAGAGTCTTCCTGATTGACAGGAATTTCCACACTCCTTGTCCTTCCACGACCTCTTCCACGGCCTCTTCCGCGACCTCTCCCGCGACCCCTTCCGCGGTTAACCGGTTCGTTCTCTAGGACTTCTTCCTCCTGATTCCTTGGTACAACAGGTACCGACTTACTCCTCAAATTCCTCCCAGCCATTCGCGAATACTGAAAGAAAGCAATAATTAACCTTTGCTAGACATGACATCATAAACTGCTATATAAGGTAATGTAAGCACGCGCATGTACCTGTAAGTTCACAATTGCACTGGCCAGGTGCAACCCCAAACTTACCTTACACGTTTGTCCTTGGCACCTTATTCTTAAACACAATTATAGTGATCGTTCCTAGAGTCAATCCTATGCCTCGGCTGTGTTGTAACGTCCCACTTTCCATTAAAGATCAAAGTCATAAGATTAACATTCAAATTGCAAAACTGAGCTTGTCCTTACATCAATGCTAAACATACTTAACAAAAACTTTAACGTTAACATTAATCATAAACAACGGAAGTCTCTCTAAGCCACAGCCGAGCACTATCTAGACATAACAATCCAAAACTGGGAGCCTCACGAGCAACAAGCTTCCAAGCCGTCTCTAGTTCTACTTAGAAGAACTCACTACACGCTTACCTGAAAATGGTTTAGTTTTGAAAAGCGAGGGTTAGACCAAAAGGTCTAGTGAATTCCCTCCGAAAACAACATGTAAAACAGTTGGAAAGCATTTATCAATAAACTACAATGCATCATCATACAAGGTACTGCACTATGTGTGGATCACATAAACATTTCGGGATCGGGGTTCCATCAGGTTCCCTTCCCGCCCTCCTTGGAGCCCACTCGGACTCCCCTCTACCGGATAGGAGGGAAACAGATTCCAACCTACCGGCCTGTCATACATATCCAAGGGATCCTCAGATCCCGAGAACCTCTCTCTGACCCCACAGTGCAGACCGACACCACATAGCATACAAGTACGTTCATGAAAACATGCAAGTTAAAGTATCCGTACGTCATGTCTTTCATTTCTTCATGCTAAACATTTCATTTAATAGAACAGATACGCTCGTGAAAATCATGCAATCAGTTCATAACATTTCATGCCCGGTAAAACCATAATCAGTTAAAACATATATCACTTTGCGTCGTAAAAAGGATTTAGGGAACTCACCTGAAAATCAACCTTCTTCTTAGCCTATTGTCTCTTGTCTCGTTACGCTAGTACACCTAATAATTAATTTATAAATCAATTAGGCACGTCTCCAATTCTGATCCTAAGTCCCTCTTTTAATTCGGTCTCAAATAACTCACTTAGGTCCATCTATTACATATTGGAATTCTTTTATCCGCTACTAAGCCCACGAGACTTAGGCTAAACTCTAAACACATCGGCCCAATAGCTAGACACTACGGGCCTGACAGACGAAGCCCAAACCGACGATCCCCGCCTGCTTCGACTCTCGGTGCCCCGAAGTCCCGGTACCCCGACTCCCGGTACCCCGACTCCCGGTACCCCGAAGTCCCGGTACCCCGACTCCCGTTACCCGACTCCCGGTACCCCGAAGTCCCGGTACCCCGACTCCCGGTACCCCCGAAGTCCCGGTACCCCGACTCCCGGTACCCGACTCCCGGTACCCCGAAGTCCCGGTACTTCGGTCTTAGCGAACAGGGACGAACCTTATACGCTTCATTACTCGATTTCTTCCTAAGGAGTCCAGTAACTTGAGAATTTAACACAGCATTCTTACCCAATTTGTTCTATTACAATTCCTTATACAACATAAATTTCTAGTCCATTGATTTCATTAGATTACAATCCCATTCGTGAACTAAAACTCTCCACAGTGATTTTAAACAATATCCCAGCTTAAACATGAAAATCCATCCAGGAAACTAACTTTTCTAGCTATTAATGCACAAGAAGATAACACTGATTTGAGATTTTACTTACCAGAAGGGTCTTCTCCCAATCCTGGTGCCAAACCGATTACTCCCTCTTTCTGCTCTTCTTCTCAGCCGCCACAACACAATAATACTGAATCACATGGAAAACCTAGGGATTTGGCTCATTTAAATATGTTTCACAATTTACACTATAGTCCCTAAGCCCAAACTTTCATTCTTTCAATTATGGACACTAAACTTTCCAGCCTACTAAATTTGGGTTGTTACAACACTCCCTCCTTAAAAGAATTCCGTCCCCGGAATTCCTCATTGGGAAAAAGACGCGGGTATCTTGCCCACACCAAATCTGACACTTCCCCCAAGGTAAAACTATTTCTGACTCAGTCAACCACCTCATTAAATTCGAAACAAGAAACCTTGTGTGCACTTCCTTCAGTTCTTACGGTACTTCTAACTCGAAGGCTACTGTTCCTACTCGATTGGTCTTGACAACCGAAGATTAACCAAGGCTTCTCAAGCATCTATACTTCCTTTAAGAAGGAACTTGGATAAGTCCTCCGCCACCACCCGAGGGTCATTTACCAATAGACAAACACCCACTTGACAGCTTGGCACCTGACCAACCCTGTACACCTCGACAACTCATAACCCAGAGTTCCTTCATCGTAACACAACTCTCAACCCTATACCACTCAACAATCGTCTATGCAAATAACGTTTCCCCTTCCTCGGACCACCTAGACCACGGTTCGCCAACCATTACACATATCTCCACCACTTCATCACTCCATCCTTGTACGTAACCCAGGGTAGGAACCTTCAAATCTAACGTTGAAGTGTTCACCTACTCGAATTAAGCTTATCCTGAAACACATCAAATCCTCGCTGATTACCACGTTCGTTCGGTCATAAGACATAACTCCGATTACCCTCACCCAACTGGGAGGAATAACCATGGTCACACCGTACTATTCTCACTAGCTTAAACACTGCACGACCAAATCGTTTAAACATTTCTCTCAAAGTCACTAACTTAACTCATTTAGTTGTCTCATCCACTTCTTCCATGCACAAAACATACACAATTTCCTTCCTCAATATTCTTTCCAACGGTTCGCACACTTATCAATGACAACCTACGCAATACTGTACCTTTCGGCAATACTGTCAAGTTTACTACTTCCAATTTACTCACTTGTCCCGACATGCTATCTATAACTTCCCCACATTAGCGTGGAGCACTGCTCACCAAACATTACTTGCCCCTCTCTCCCGACCTTTACACATGATGATACCGCTTTCTCATTGCTTACATAACCAAACAGTTGCATCAAGATCTTATCTTAAGGCATTCAACCAAGCCGTCTTGAAACAGGAACAGTGTTCGACGTCACTACCCATTCTTTAATCCCCAACTTTTACCTTCTCAGACATTTATTTCACCTATGAGCAACAATTCACATTCTTTAAGGATTTCACATCTATCCCACCACATTTTGACTAACACAACCCTCGTCCTCTTTAAACTTCCAATGACCCCAATGTATGTTTCTCTGTAACGACCCCTATTCACTCTAATAATCCACCCCCTTTGATTTCCTATTACAAACGGATCTATTAACTATGGAACACCCCGAAACTCGGGTTCCACAATTCTTTCGATTAACCACCATGATCATAAAATCAGACAGATATATATATATACCGTCATCCCGGCTTTCTTACTTAGATTTACCTTAAATAATTCTTTAACAATCAGTGTGTTAATCTCAATAACACTTCCCCAAGAATTTTAACACATCCTGTAATAACAAATGAACGTCATTACTTGACAAATCCATAAAATTTTAATCAACCAATCAAAGGCTTATACCTCTATCATGACATTTCAAATCAACAAATGATCATACTACCACTCCGACCCACAATCATCATCATGTCATTCCTTAAACATAGCCAAAATTTTCAACTATTTCCTTCTAGGATCATTCCCTCACGCATAAGGAACAATTTTCATTCTTTAACGATTTCTCATCTACTATACTACAGCTAGACTAATCTATTCCTCATCTTCTTTAAACTTACTCTGCCTTCAAGAATATACTTAACAACATACATAACCACAAAGCTTGGTCTCACAGTTGGGCAATCACCCAATTCTGCCCCGACATTCCATTCCGATAACAATCAAAATAAACACCAACTTACCAACCACGTATTTCAACAACTGGGATTGCAAAACGTACACTCTACCTGAAATCCCAAAAGGACTTCCTTCTAATCCTTCATCTTTCTAACATCGCCTTACTACATCACCGGCTGACACAGATATCTTGGCAATTGAAGCCACTATTCGTTCGTACATCCACCACTCCTATCATCATACTACCGACCAAGTGTCTCATGGTCATTCGTACACAATTCACCCTTTCCTTCATATTCTCCCATATACTACACTCGAGTCTGTCTCGCTACTTAGTTCTCTCCCAACTTGTTGAACTATGACTCACGAGTTCACACTTAGCTCAAACACAAACATCCTAGCTAGCTCTTTATGATCCGAGTCCTTTCTTAGACACGACACATTTTCTTACTGACTGGCATAGTCTACACTCACTCCGCTTGTGTTACACACCCTGTCCTTCTACGGACCCTCCTCACCTTGTAAATAGAACGCCTATTCAACAACAATAGTCTCTTACTAATTTAACACCTCTACAAGCTATTCTATCAACTTACACTCATCTGGTTTGAGTCTTCGGCCTCGGCCAACATACACCGTTGCCGACTTCAACAACAAAAGACAACTCTTAACTACTTCCTTAACATATCCTTTAACAAGGGTTCCTTACTGAACTTAATCCTACCAATATATCATAATCACTTCGTAAGACGTCTCCCTCTTTTCTGAACTTACTCCTGTAACATCAATATTACAAGCTCCCTTCGAAACTCATGGCCCACACCGTGGACCTTTCATTCCTGCCCCACAACACTACTCATAAAGAGTTGCTAAAACCAATACCTTGATGACTCCTAGTCCTTCCCCCGGACACCATCGCCCCTCGGTAACTGTGTTCTCAGTCACCGAGCAAAGGTACAAACCCTCATACACCTGACACTAAAATTCATTCCCGACCCTTCCAAGGTCCAACTCTCCCCTTAAACACATATACCAAAACTACATACGTTCTCCCTTGACTTGACCAACGCCTCTCCGCTCTCGGAGTTCTTCCTTAGCTTAAGACGTAATAATCTACGACCTAGTAGGTTCATAGCCTTCATGCATGACAATACAGTAAATAAAATTTTTCGCACATTTCATCATTTTAAATAAACAACGTTTGGAAAACACTTGGGTACACATGACCCCATCACTCTTATAACTTCAACGCCCTGCACAACGATTCGAAAATCGTTTGCATGCATCTTTCCGTGAACCTCAATCTTGCTCAATCCGAACAATGTTATTCCGAGAGTAATATATTGCATGAAAATCTTTTCGTATGAGACAATTCTGAAAGAATTACCGACACAAAGTAAACCAGTCGGTTCTCACACTCAATTGTATGATATCAATTGGTTAAAATTCATTTGATTGTAAAAGTTTTGCTGGCACACGTCTTCTCGACCTTTTGTAATAATTTAACTTATCATGAAAAGTGTGAAATACTTTGCAATCGTTAGGCTCAAAATTTCATTGTGCAATGTGAATGAAATCACCTTTTCTTTAAACATACGCTTGCACATTCTGACTCCTTTTCGATTAAAATTAATATTTACATATTTAATTTAAATCGTGAAAATTTTCATGTTATATTTAAGAAAGCTATCCATGAAACTGTACTTGCAATTGAAGGCTACACACCCTAGTAAGGTCAACCGCTTTACCCACGCAACTTATCCTTGGCACTCTTCCTTCAACCAAGGGTCGCACTCTCGGTCAAGCACTAACTTGATGTACCTGCGTTCCACATCTCACTTACTCAACCATTCCACACTATTTTCGCTTTGATCGACTATCTCACCTTCTACTTCTACATGATTTCAATTCACTATAAGTATCTTATTCCATTTATCATGCCAATGAAAAGCTAGACTAAAAAGTCAGGGCTCCATTGATACTTTCAAGGTTTTGACACTGTTCGATCTTACCACCCCAACTGACCTATCCCATGATTTCCATAACTAGGACTCTCCCAAAACTGGAGCCTTACTCAAACTCAAACATTCATCCTCTCTGAATCCACAAAGAGCTATCTCTAGACGACTCATAACACTCTATACAACGTTCCTTCTCTACGATGTCTACATACATCATATCATAATGACTCTCACACGACATTTCCCCAAGCAATGGAGCTTAGTCTATCCATCAGGGATCTTGCTGACCTATTCCTCAACGTTCTCCCAGCCATAGCGCTAAACTGAAAGAAACTGATAGTTAATCCTTGCTAGACGTGGCACAACAAATTTGCTATAAGTAAGGTATTGTAAGCACGCACATGTACTTGTAAGTTCGTAATTACACTGGCCAGGTGTAATCTCAAACTTACCTTACACGTTTGTCCTTGGCACCTTATTCCTAAGCGCATTTATAGTGATCATTCCTAGAGGCAATCCTATGTCTCGGCTGTGTTCCTCATCTTACAGTTTAAGTTTAGGCCCTAGCGGTTACCTAAATCCCTTAAACTAAGGCTCTGATACCATTTGTAACGTCCCACTTTCCATTAAAGGTCAAAGTCATAAGATTAACATTCAAATTGCAAAATTGAGCTTGTCCTTACATCAATGCTAAACATACTTAACAAAAACTTTAACGTTAACATTAATCATAAACAGCGGAAGTCTCTCTAAGCCACAGCCGAGCACTATCTAGACATAACAATCCAAAACTGGGAGCCTCACGAGCACCAAGCTTCCAAGCCGTCTCTAGTTCTACTTAGAAAAACTCGCTACACGCTTACCTGAAAATGGTTTAGTTTTGAAAAGCGAGGGTTAGACCAAAAGGTCTAGTGAATTCCCTCCGAAAACAACATGTAAAACAGTTGGAAAGCATTTATCAATAAACTACAATGCATCATCATACAAGGTACTGCACTATGTGTGGATCACATAAACATTTCGCGATCGGGGTTCCATCAGGTTCCCTTCCCGCCCTCCTTGGAGCCCACTCGGACTCCCCTCTACCGGATAGGAGGGAAACAGATTCCAACCTACCGGCCTGTCATACATATCCAAGGGATCCTCAGATCCCGAGAACCTCTCTCTGACCCCACAGTGCAGACCGACACCACAAAGCATACAAGTACGTTCATGAAAACATGCAAGTTAAAGTATCTGTACGTCATGTCTTTCATTTCTTCTTGCTAAACATTTCATTTAATAGAACAGATACGCTCGTGAAAATCATGCAATCAGTTCATAACATTTCATGCCCGGTAAAACCATAATCAGTTAAAACATATATCACTTTGCGTCGTAAAAAGGATTTAGGGAACTCACCTGAAAATCAACCTTCTTCTTAGCCTCTTGTCTCTTGTCTCGTTACGCTAGTACACCTAATAATTAATTTATAAATCAATTAGGCACGTCTCCAATTCTGATCCTAAGTCCCTCTCTTAATTCGGTCTCAAATAACTCACTTAGGTCCATCTATTACATATTGGAATTCTTTTATCCGCTACTAAGCCCACGAGACTTAGGCTAAACTCTAAACACATCGGCCCAATAGCTAGACACTACGGGCCTGACAGACGAAGCCCAAACCGACGATCCCCGCCTGCTTCGACTCTCGGTGCCCCAAAGTCCCGGTACCCCGACTCCCGGTACCCGACTCCCGGTACCCCGAAGTCCCGGTACCCCGACTCCCGGTACCCGACTCCCGGTACCTCGAAGTCCCGGTACTTCGGTCTTAGCGAACAGGGACGAACCTTATACGCTTCATTACTCGATTTCTTCCTAAGGAGTCCAGTAACTTGAGAATTTAACACAACATTCTTACCCAATTTGTTCTATTACAATTCCTTAAACAACATAAATTTCTAGTCCATTGATTTCATTAGATTACAATCCCATTCGTGAACTAAAACTCTCCACAGTGATTTTAAACAATATCCCAGCTTAAACATGAAAACCCATCCAGGAAACTAACTTTTCTAGCTATTAATGCACATGAAGATAACACTGATTTGAGATTTTACTTACCAGAAGGGTCTTCTCCCAATCCTGGTGCCAAACCGATTACTCCCTCTTTCTGCTCTTCTTCTCAGCCGCCACAACACAATAATACTGAATCACATGGAAAACCTAGGGATTTGGCTCATTTAAATATGTTTCACAATTTACACTATAGTCCCTAAGCCCAAACTTTCATTCTTTCAATTATGGACACTAAACTTACCAGCCTACTAAATTTGGGTTGTTACATGTGTTCTTCGTCTTACAGTTTAAGTTTAGGCCCTAAAGGTAACCTAAATCCCTTAAACTACGGCTCTGATACCATTTATAACATCCCAAAACTTGGCAAGCATTAAATCATAGAAACTGAGCGTTTTACATTACAAAAGTTTAACTTGTTCAATACATAAAAAAACGAGCTTAACAAAATGACAGCGAAAGTCAACAAAAATCCACAGCCGAGCTCTATCTATGTCTGTAGTCTAAATCTTGGAGTCGCTCTAATCTCCAAAAGTGCTATGTCACTCCTATTTCCTCCCCGAGGAACTTGCGGAACGCTTACCTGAAAATGGTTTAGTTTTGAAAAGCGAGGGTTAGACCAAAAGGTCTAGTGAATTCCCTCCGTAAAAGAACATGCATAAACAATATGAAATCCTTTCGTTAAAATGCATCATAAATCATCACATATGGTACTGCACTGTGTAATGGATCCCTTAACTATACGCGATCGGGGCCCAAGCAGACTCCCCTTTCGCCCTTCTCGTATCGGGGCCCAAGCAGACTCCCCGATACCCGCCTAGGAGGAAACGAAATCCAACCTACCGTCTCGTCAAACATATCCAAGGGATCATCAGATCCCGAGGCTCATTGATCCCACAGTACAGACCGACATCACATAACATGCACATACGTTTCATAAAAGCATTTGACCCTTTTATAAATCATGCGCATCATTTCAACATATCAAACATTTCTTTTTCCTTTCATGCATATCAGTTCATAAATATTTCATGCTTGTTAAAACCATAATCAATAAAAGAATCATTTAACAGTTACGTCGTAAAAGAGGTTTAGGGAACTCACCTTGATTGTCGTACAATGCACTCCCTAAACACCTTCAAGCTACACCCAGAGAACACCTAAGGCAAAAGATCCACATCAGAAAATATCCCAGTTCTACTGTCCGGATATCCCTTCCCGGACACAGCACTTATCCGGACACTACACTTATTCGGACGCCACACTTGTCCGGACGCCATACTTGTCCGGACGCCATACTTATCCGGACGCCATACTTATCCGGACGCCATACTTATCCGGACACACCACTTATCCGTACACCTTCAACATATCCGGACACCATCAAACACTGGTGTCCGGAAAACGCTGCTGTTCGAACTTAGAATTTCTAAAACCGATTTTTACTCCGATTTAAGCCATTAGTTTGATTAGACAACTATAAGGGTTCATCCACTACCCCAAAGACCCACTTAATCCATTTATAACCCCTTAAATCGATTTATTAAGACAAAACCCATGAAACCCACTTTTTAAGAATTGTGGTTGAAAACTCATCAAATCACTGATTTTCAATATGGAGGCTGCCCTAGAATTTAGTGCACATTTATACCTTCCTCTAATTTACATAAATGGCCCCTTAACTTAACTTTCGTTTTTCATACTTTGACCACCAAACTCCAAGTCTCACTAAGATTTTGGGTTGTTACATGTTGTTTGCATATAATTGAACAATTATGAACATATAATTGAACAAATATGAACATATAACTGAACCAATATGAACATATAACTGAACAAATATGAACATATGATTGAACAAATATGAAAATATAACTGAACCAATATGAACATATAACTGAACAAATATGAACATATAATTGAACAATTAGGAACATTGGATTGAACATAGGAACAATATGTTCAACTATAGGAACATTAATTACACGACTTAATTAATGGAAAAAGTAGGTTGTGTCAAATTCCAAAATTCCCCTCTTCATTTGTGTTCAATGGGAGAATTAATTACACGACTTAATTTCTTAATTAATTAATAAATGGTTTTAATCTCAACCATTAACAAGAAAATGAATGGCTAAGATGAAGTTAATAAAGTTAATACAAAATGGAAGGTTAACAAATGAACCTCCCCCCCTCTCCCTCTCTCTCTCTCTCTCTCTCTCTATATATATATATATATATATAGGAAAGTTCAAATGAAACTCATTTTCAATTGTGCACGTGAGGACAAATCTTGGCCCTTCCATCTCTATTGATCCAATGACTCATATTAAATATAGTTTTTAATTAAAATTATTAATTAAGGTGATTAGGGGTAAAAATGAAAGATAATTTAAACTCACGCCTATCATGTTTGACTTTTTATTTTATTTTTAATTAAAAACTTTTACCTCCCATAAAGTTTAAAATAAATTATCTTAAAAATTAATAATATTTTAGTCAAACAAATTACATCAAAAAAACGAGAATTCCGTGCTCTTCGATACGACATCCATCTCGATATAGTTTTGTTGTTGTTTTAACCGTTTTTACGTGAAATGTCATATATGTGTTATATTCATTATGAATATTATGTACATTCAAGTGTGTACAACATCTCGACACCGTAAGTCCGTAACTCGACATCACCTTCTACAACACTTTCTTCAACGTCCTAAGGCCTTGTGTTCTTCATTACCGTAACCCAACACCCATCGAGATGAATCGGGAACCTATCGAGTTTCAATTGTGAACCGAGGAACAAAAGAGAGTGCGTCACGTCTCCACACCTTCACGGGTCACACATGTATTATTCTTCATGAATAATGTATCATTCAGTATTAATAATACATCATTCAGGATGAATAATACACGATTCATGAATTCGTGTATTATTCATCCTGAATGTTATATAATTCATCGTGAATACTGTATTATTCATTCTGAATATTGTATTATTCATTATGAATAGTGAATGAACGTTCACCTTTGTTATTCATACTGAATGCGGACACCTGGAGATGTGCATACATATTCATAAAGAATAAACAAAGTTTCGGTTGTGAATCGGAAAATAAAAGAGAGTGCGTCATGTGTTCACACCTTCACGGGTCATTCATATATTATTCATCATGAATAATGTATCATTCAGGATGAATAATACAACATTCAAGGTGATTAGAACACGATTCATGTTTAATAATACATGAATCAGGAATTCGTGTATTATTCATCCTGAATGTTGTATTATTCATTTTGAATACTGTGTTATTCGTCATGAATAGTGAATGAACGTTCCCCTTTGTTATTCATTCTGAATATGGACACCAAGAAACGTGCATACATATTCATACTGAATATAACACATACATAGCATTTCACGTAAAAACGGTTAAAATGAAGAAAAAACTATATTGTGATGGATGTCATATCGAAGAGCACGAAATTCTCGTTTTTTTGATGTAATTTGTTTGATTAAAATATTAGTAATTTTTAAGATAATTTATTTTAAACTTTAAGGGGGTAAAAGTTTTTTAATTAAAAAAGAAAATAAAAAGTCAAAGATGGTAGGCGTTGATTCAAATTTCCAGATTTGTCCCTAATCACTTCTTAATTGGTTTCATTAAGTTTTAACCATTGATTAGTTTTCCAAATCTTGATCAATGGTTGTGACTTGTCCTCATGTGCACAATTGAAAATGAGTTTTCATTTGAACCCACCCCTATATATATATAGGGCCGGTCTTGATATTTTGGAAGCCCTGTGCAAAAATTTAAATGTGGCCCTTATATATTTTTCCTTATATTATTAATTTATCATTTATTAAATGTAAATTTGTAACAAAATTAAAAGTAATCACATAATAAATACAATGTACAATATAGTAACACAAATAGTTTATTAATAGTGAACATAATTCTTCATTTTTTAGTAATAAAGTGATGGAAAATTAATTAAAATACCCAAAGTGTAACAACCTGAATTTCAAGTTTGAAAGATGAAAGTTTAGTGTCCTTTATGCAAGAAATGAAAGTTAAGTTGAGGAACTTGTTTGCAATTTGTGAATGATATTTATAGACTCAAACTTCTAGGGCAGCCCCCATTTGCACAAATCAATATTTGGTTTTATCTTGTGTGTGTGTGGTGGTGGCGTGAAACAAGGAAAGAAAGGGAGAAGAAGAAGAAGAAAGCTAAAGAGAGGAGAAATCAATCAGGTAACCCCTCTAAAATTCGTATTCTGTGTGATGTAGTATTCCCTCTTCATTAGTTCGGATTCTATGATTGAAATCAGTGATTTATTGTGTTTTCAACCACAATTCCTAAAAAGTGGGTTTCATGGGTTTTGCCTTAATAAATCGATTTAAGAGGGTTAAAGATGGATTAAGTGGGTGTTTGGGGTTGGTGGATGAACCCTTATAGTTGTCTAATCAAACTAATGGCTTAAATCGGAGTTTAAATCGGTTTTAGAATATCTAAGTTCGAACAGCAGCGTTTTCCGGACACCAGCGTTTGAAGGTGTCCGGATATGTTGCATGTGTCCGGGTAAGTGCCTCGTGAAGGTGTCCGGGTAGTTTTGTCCGGATAACTGGTGTGTCCGGATAAGTGTAGTGTCCGGATAACTGGTGTGTCCGGATAAGTGTAGTCTCCGGATAAGTGGTATGTCCGGATAAGTGGTGTGTCCGGATAAATGATGTGTCCGGATAAGTGGTGTCTCCAGATAAGTGTAGTGTCCGGATAGGTGCTGTGTCCGGGAAGAGGTATCCGGACAGTAGGGCTGAGATATTTTATCTGATTCGAATTCAATGCCCTTAGGTGTTCGGTTGGATTAGCTTGGTGATTTCAAGAAGTGCGTTCAGCGTCATCAAGGTGAGTTCTCTAAACCTATTTACGACGCACTGTGTTAATTGTTCTTTTAACTGATAATGGTTCACTTTTAGCACGAAATGTTTACCAAATCGATATGCTTGTTTTTACATGAAAGCTCATACTTTATTCAAAGAATATTTAGCATGATGAAATGATTATATGGTTTACGAGATTCCAAGTTGTATGAAGTATGACATGTGATGTATGCTATGTGGAGTCGGTCTGCACCGTGGGATCGGTATGCTCTGGGATCCGATGATCCCTTGGACATGGGTGATGAGCCGATAGGTTGGAATCTGTTTCCCTCCTATTCGGGTTGAGGGGAGTCTGCTTGGGCCCCGGTACGAGGCGAGAGGGGAGTCTGCTTGGGCCCCGATCGCGGCGAAAGGGGAGTCTGCTTGGGCCCCGATCGTGGTTAGTTTATGCGGTCCTCATCACGGTGCAGTACCATGTTTGACGTTATGTGAAGTTTGATGATGAATTTTATAAACGATTTTCCCAATGCTTATATATGTTGTTTTCAGAGGGAATTCACTAGACCTTTTGGTCTAACCCTCGCTTTTCAAAATTAAACAATTTTCAGGTAAGCAAGTAGTAAGAGGCTCAAGTAAGTGAGCAAGAGCATGATTGAGTACAGATGCAGCTAGAGACTGTGCCGTTGCCACTTGTAGTAGTAGTTGTTCTCAGTTGTGTATAGGTTGTTTTCGCCAACCTTAGTTTGGGAATGATGTAACTGAATTTTGGGACCCAGTTTTATTACAGAGTATGATTTAATGCTTTGGTTGTCTTGTTATGTTTTTGGGACGTTACAAATGGTATCAGAGCCATAGTTTAAGGGATTTAGGTGACCGGACGGGCCTAAACTTAAACTTGAGAGTAGAAAATCACAACTGAGAATCAGGAAATGCGTTAAGAGGGCACTAATGTAGACACCGGAAATGCGTTAGGAGGACACTATTATAGAGATAGGACTAATAAGGTACTGAGGACTGTCATGTAAGGTAAGTTTGAGATTTCACCTGGCCAGTGTAATTGCGAACTTACAGGTACATGTATGTGCTTAACCTACCTTATTAACCTGCCTAGTGGTATGTCGTGTTCCAGCACGTTAGAATGTCAGCAAGGTCCCCGAGGGGTAGATTGAAACCCTTGTTGGGAAGGTTCATGAGAAGTCGTATATGAGGTGATGTATGTATACATTGAAGATAAGAAATGTTGTATATAACGTTATGAGTCGGCTAGCGGTAACTCTTCGTGGATTCGAAGAGGATGGATGTTGAGTTTGAGTAAGACACCTGTTTCGGGAGAGTCCCAGTTCTAGAAATCATGGGATAGATCGGTCGGGATGGTAAGAAAGGGCAATGTCGAAGCCTTGAAAGTGCCATTGGAGCTTTGAATTCTTATTCGAGCTTTTCAAGGACAGGGTAAATGAAATAAGATACCTATAGTGAAATAAAAGCATATAGAAGTGGAAAGTGAGATAGTTGTTTAAAGCGAAATAGTATGAAAGGGTTGAGTAAGTGAGAGGTGGAAAGTGTGTTCAGCAAGTTGTTGCGTGACCGAAAGGACGACCATTGGTCGTAGGTGGAGTGTCAAGGATAAGTTGTGTAAGTAAAGCGGTTGACCTTGTTAGAGTGAGTAGCCTTCAATTGCAAATAGAGTCTCATGCATGGCGTTCTTTTATGTAACATGAAATTTTCACGATTTAAAATAAGAATGTAAATGTCAAACTTTGAACAAAATGAGTCAGCTTGTACGAGTGCACGTTTAAAGAAAAAGCGATTTCAGTACGTCGCACATTGAAAATTTGAGGTAAACGATTTGCAAAGTATTCCACACTTTTAATGATAAGTTAAATTGTTACAAAATGGCCAAGGAAATGGTTACCTGCAATTCACTTATAACCAAAATGCTTATTGACCTTTTTGATATCATACAATTGAGTGTGAGAACCGACTGGTTTACTTGGTGTCGGTAACTCTTTCAGAATTGTCTCATATGAAAAGATTTTCATGCAAATTATTACCCTCATAATAACATTGTTCGGATTGAGCAAGATTGGGGTTCACGGGAAGATGCATGCCAATGATTCTCGAATCGTTGTACAGAGTTTTGAAGTTGTAAGAGCGATGGGGTCACGAGTACCCGAGTTGTTTCTAAATGTTGTTTATTTAAAACGATAAAGTGTACGAAATGATTTGTCTTTTGCGTTGTCATGCATGAAGGCTATGAACTCACTAGGTCGTAGGATGTTACATGTTAGGCTAAGGAAGAACTTCAAGAGTGAAGAAGTGTCGGACAAATCAGGAAAGAATGTTGTAGCCTTAGTATTTGTGTTCAAGAGGAAAGGTGAACAGGGGTAGAATCGGAAGTGGATTATAGTGTCGGTTGTTTGAGGGTTTGCACCCTTGTTCGGTATCTGGATGTACGTTTGTCAAGGGACGGTTGTGTCCGGAGGAAGGACTCGAAGCCTTCTAGGTGATTGTTTTTTTTTGCAACTCGTTTTGAGTAGTGTGATGAGGAAGAATGAAATGTCTATAGCGTGGGAGTATAAGTTTTGAGGTGAGCTCATAATGTTGATGTTACATGAGTAGGTTTCGAAAAGAGGGAGGCAGATCATGAAGTTGATTATGACATGTGGAAGGATTAGGTTCCGTAAGGAACCCCTGTTTAGAGTAAGTTAAGAAGGTAGTTACAGGTTGTCAGTTGATGTAGAAGTCGACGGTTGTGTAAGATGGTTGAAGCCGAAGACTTGAACCAGAAGGTTGAAAGTTGATAGAACACCTTGTAGGGGTGATAAGGGGATGAGAAGTTATTGTTTTGATTAAGCGTTCTTTTTACGAAGCATGGAGGGTTCGTAGAATGATGAGGTATGTAACACGAGCGAAGCAAGTGTGTAGATTCTATCGTCCAGTGAGGGACTGTGTCCAGCTTATGTAAGGCCTCGGATCTTAAAGAGCGAGCAAGAACACTTGCATTTGAGCTAATTGGGAACTAGGAAGTTATAGTTCAACTAGAGTGAGAAAGGACAAAGTAGCGAGATAGACTCGATTGTGTATGCGAGAAAATATGAAGGAAAGTGTGAATTGTGTACGAATGACCATGAGAGACTTGGTTGGTAGTGTGATAATAGGAGTGGTGAATGTACGAATGAATAGTAGCGTCAATTGCCAAGATAGCTGTGTCAGCCGGTGATGTAGTAAGGCGATGTTAGAAAGATGAAGGATTAGAAGGAAGTCCTTTTGGGATTTCGGATAAAGTGTACGTTTTGCAATCCCAGTTGTTGAAGTACGGGGGTTGTAAGTAGGTGTGTATTTTGACTGTTATCGGAATGGAATGTCGGGGTAGAATTGGGTGATTGCCCATCTGTGAGACCAAGCTTTGTGGTTACGTATGTTGTTAAGTATATTCTTGAAGGCAGAAGTACGTTTAAAGAAGATGATGAATAGATTAGTCAAGATGTAGTATAGTAGAGGAGACATTGTTAAATAATTATTTAAGGTAAATCTAAGTAAGAAAGCCGGGATGACGGTATTTATATCTGTCTGATTTTATGATCATGGTGGTTAATCGAAAGAATTGTGGAACCCGAGTTCGGGGTGTTCCTGAGTTAATAGATCCGTTGGTAATAGGGATTCCAAGGGGGGTAGATTATTAGAGTGAATAGGAGACGTTACTAAGAAAAACACTTTGGGGTCATTGGAAATTTAAAGAGGATGAGGGTTGTGTTAGTCAAGATGTGGTGGGATAGATGTGAAATCCTGAAAGATTGTGAATTGTTGCTTATGGGTGAGAGAAATGTCTGAGAAGGTAAAAGTTGGAGATTAAAGAATGTGTAGTGACGTCGAACACTGGTCTTGTTTCAAGACGGCTTGGTTGAATGCCTTAAGATAAGATCTTGGTGCAACTGTTTAGTTATGTAAGTAATGAGGAAGCGATAGCAACATGTGGAAAGGTCGGGAGAGAGGGGCAAGTAATGTGTGGTGAGCAGTGCTCCACGCTAACGTGGGGAAGGTGTAGATAGTATGACGGATCAAGTGAGTAAATTGGAAGTAGTACACTTGACAGTATTGTGTAGATTGTCTTCGATAGTGTGCGAACCGTTGGAAAGAATATTGAGGAAGGGATGGTGTAGGATTTTGGACAGGAAAGAAATGGACGAGACAACTGAATGAGTTAAGTTAGTGACCTTATGAGAAATGTGTAAACGATTTGGTCGTATAGTGTTTAAGCTAGTGAGAATAGCATGGTGTGACTATGGTTATTCCTCCCAGTTGGGTGAGGGTAACCGGAGTTATGTTTTAGGACCGAACGAACGTGGTAATCAACGAGGATTTGATGTGTTTCAGGATAAGTTTATTTCTAGTAGGTGAACACTTCAACGTTAGGTTTGAAGGTTCCTACCCTGGGTTACGTACCAGGATGGAGTGATGAAGTGGTGAGAATGTAAGAAATGGTTGACGAGCTGTGGTCGTGGTGGTCCGAGAAAGGGAAACGTTATCCGCTTAGTCGATTGTTGATTAGGAGAAGTAATCTAGGATTGCTTGTTTTTCGATGAAGGAACTCTAGGTTGTGAGTTGTCAGGACGTTCAGGTTTGGACTTGTGTCAAGCGGTCAAGTGTGTGTCCGTCTCTTGGTAAATGAATCTCGTGTTATGGTAGAGGATTTAGCCAAGTTCCTCCTTAAAGGAAGTGTTGGTGCATGAGAAGCCTTAGTAAATCTTCTGTAGTCAAGATCGACCGAGTAAGAACAGTAGCCTACGAGTTAGAGTACCGTAAGAACGGAAGGAAATGCACCCAAGGTTCCATGTTTCGAGTCTGATGAGATGGTTGACTGAGTCAGATATGGCTTTTCTTTAGGAAGTGTCGGTTTTGATGTGGGCAAGATACCCGCATCTTTTCCCCAATAAGGAATTCCGGGGACGGAATTCTTTTAAGGGGGGAGTGTTGTAACAACCTGAATTTCAAGTTTGAAAGATGAAAGTTTAGTGTCCTTTATGCAAGAAATGAAAGTTAAGTTGAGGGACTTGTTTGCAATTAGTGAATGATATTTATAGACTCAAACTTCTAGGGCAGCCCCCATTTGCACAAACCAGTATTTGGTTTTATCTTGTGTGTGTGTGGTGGTGGCGTGAAACAAGGAAAGAAAGGGAGAAGAAGAAGAAGAAAGCTAAAGAGAGGAGAAATCAATCAGGTAACCCCTCTAAAATTCGTATTCTGTGTGATGTAGTATTCCCTCTTCATTAGTTCGGATTCTATGATTGAAATCAGTGATTTATTGTGTTTTCAACCACAATTCCTAAAAAGTGGGTTTCATGGGTTTTGCCTTAATAAATCGATTTAAGAGGGTTAAAGATGGATTAAGTGGGTGTTTGGGGTTGGTGGATGAACCCTTATAGTTGTCTATTCAAACTAATGGCTTAAATCGGAGTTTAAATCGGTTTTAGAATATCTAAGTTCGAACAGCAACGTTTTCCGGACACCAGCGTTTGAAGGTGTCAGGATATGTTGCATGTGTCCGGGTAAGTGCCTCATGAAGGTGTCCGGGTAGTTTTGTCCAGATAACTGGTGTGTCCGGATAAGTGTAGTGTCCGGATAACTGGTGTGTCCGGATAAGTGTAGTGTCCGGATAAGTGGTATGTCCGGATAAGTGGTGTGTCCGGATAAATGATGTGTCCGGATAAGTGGTGTGTCCGGATAAGTGTAGTGTCCGGATAGGTGCTGTGTCCGGGAAGAGGTATCCGGACAGTAGGGCTGAGATATTTTATCTGATTCGAATTCAATGCCCTTAGGTGTTCGGTTGGATTAGCTTGATGATTTCAAGAAGTGCGTTCAGCGTCATCAAGGTGAGTTCCCTAAACCTATTTACGACGCAATGTGTTAATTGTTCTTTTAACTGATAATGGTTCACTTTGAGCACGAAATGTTTACCAAATCGATATGCATGTTTTTACATGAAAGCTCATACTTTATTCAAAGAATATTTAGCATGATGAAATGATTATATGGTTTACGAGATTCCAAGTTGTATGAAGTATGACATGTGATGTATGCTATGTGGAGTCGGTCTGCACCGTGGGATCGGTATGCTCTGGGATCCGATGATCCCTTGGACATGGGTGATGAGCCGATAGGTTGGAATCTGTTTCCCTCCTATTCGGGTTGAGGGGAGTCTACTTGGGCCCCGGTACGAGGCGAGAGGGGAGTCTGCTTGGGCCCCGATCGCGGCGAAAGGGGAGTCTGCTTGGGCCCCGATCGTGGTTAGTTTATGCGGTCCTCATCACGGTGCAGTACCATGTTTGACGTTATGTGAAGTTTGATGATGAATTTTATAAACGATTTTCCCAATGCTTATATATGTTGTTTTCAGAGGGAATTCACTAGACCTTTTGGTCTAACCCTCGCTTTTCAAAATTAAACCATTTTCAGGTAAGCAAGTAGTAAGAGGCTCAAGTAAGTGAGCAAGAGCATGATTGAGTACAGATGCAGCTAGAGACTGTGCCGTTGCCACTTGTAGTAGTAGTTGTTCTCAGTTGTGTATAAGTTGTTTCCGCCAACCTTAGTTTGGGAATGATGTAACTGAATTTTGGGACCCAGTTTTATTACAGAGTATGATTTAATGCTTTGGTTGTCTTGTTATGTTTTTGGGACGTTACACAAAGTTCAAAAATCGTTTACCAAAATATTCAAAATCTCTCCCAATTTGCAAAAATACCTCATTTTCCCGTGAAACCCGCGTGGACCCAACAATTTACCCGCGATTTGGAGGCCCATGGTCCCTGATTTGGAGGCGCATCTTCCGTGATGCACACTCAAACGATAATTTTGATTTGAAATTTACATTTTATACCCCTATAATTATTTACATTGTTTACTTTATACCTTTTACTTTTCTAATTTTAATTTTACACCTTCATCATATTAACACATAAAATCATATATTAACTAAAATACGTTAAAAAAATACGTTTTAATTTTAACAAGTTCACCATTGTAATCGGCTCTTCGATACCTTCGAAATTAGCCCAATATTGAATATTTTTTGATTTAATTATTTAATTATATATCATATATATACTACATAAAAATATTTTTAATATTTACAATTCATACCCTTATAGTTAATTATTTAATTTATGGTACATTTATTAGTTTTTCAATTTTCGTTTTACACTCTTATCGTATTAACATAATAATCATATATTAACTAAAATATGTTAAAAAAATACGTTTTAACATATCACATTAACATACATAATTACGTTAAAATATGTTAAGAAGTTCGATAAATATATATATATATATATATATATATATATATATATATATATATATACTAGTTATTTATCCGCTGCAATGCAGCGAGACGTATAATCCAAATAATTTGACGATTTAATCAATTAAATCAAAAAGTATTCTATATTGGGCTCATTTCGTAGGTATCGATGTGACAATTATAATGGTGTAACTTGTTAAAATTAAAAAGCATTTTTTAAAGTATTTTAGTTAATATATGATTATATGTGTTAATATAATAAAAGTGTAAAATGAAAAATAGAAAACTAAAAGGTATAAAGTAAATTAACTAAATAAGTATAAGGGTGTGAAATGTAACTTTCAAATCCTCCATTTTTTATTTTTTTATTTGAAAGTTACATTTCATACCTCTATAATTATTTACTTAGTTTACTTTATAACTTTTACTTTTCTAATTTTAATTTTACACCTTCATCATATTAACACATATAATCATATATTAACTAAAATACGTTAAAAAAAATACGTTTTAATTTTAACAAGTTACACCATTATAATCGTCTCGTCGATACCTTCGAAATGAGCCCAATAATAAATATTTTTTGATTTAATTATATTATACTTATTTAGTTAGTTTACTTTATACCTTTTAGTTTTTTATTTTTCATTTAGTTTATAATATTATTATGTTAATGTGATAAGAGTGTAAAACAAAATTGAAAAAAAAATAAGAGATGTACCCCATAAATTAAATAATTAACTATAAGTGTATGAATTGTAAATATTAAAAATATTTTTATGTAGTATATATGATATATAATTAAATAATTAAATCAAAAAATATTCAATATTGAGCCCATTTCGAAGGTATCGAAGAGACGATTACAATGGTGTAACTTGTTAAAATTAAAACGTATTTTTTTAACGTATTTTAGTTAGTATACGATTATACGTGTTAAGATGATGAAGGTGTAAAATTAAAATTAGAAAAGTAAAATGTATAAAGTGAACTAAGTAAATAATTATAGGGGTATAAAATGTAAATTTCAAATAAAAATTATCATTTTGAGTGTGCATCGCGGACGATGGGCTTCCAAATCGCGGGTAAAATTGTTGGGTCCGCGATCGCGGCTATTTTTGCAAATTGGGAGAGATTTTGGGTATTTTGGTAAACGCTTTTTGAACTTTGGGTATTTTAATTAATTTCCCTAAAGTGATACTATTACCTACATTTTTCAAATGAAGACAAGCAACCACGTATTATATATTTTGTTTATAGATCTTCTAACATTTTATAAGCAAAATCATCTAATCATTCTATAATAACCAAGATTTGTTTGAAACATATTTTCAATAGGTATAAATTTAACGTAAAATAATTAATATCTTTGACACATAGTCGATCATTAATAAGATTTTAAATTTTTGAAAAACGATTAAGAAAAATTTAGAAATAATCAATAACAATTAAAAATTTTCTAAGTTTAGTGAATGATTAAACCAAGTTAATAGAGAAATTTATTGAAAAGTAAACTGACTTGATATTTTGATGACAAGCAATAAATAAATAATATGAAATTTTTTTCCCTTTTGAACACATAATTAGGTTTGTTAAGAAAAAAGTCACAATTTTTTATAGAATTAAGAAATGCGTAAAGTAGTAATTGAAAAATCCTTTTAAAAATGCTAAACAAAATGGGTATGATGGAGAATTGAACATGAGATGAATGCTACATATATCAAAAGCATTAACCACTGTGCTACCCTGGTATCTTGCTCAAACATTTGAATTTCCAATTATATTGTATATTATACATGTTATAAAAAACCGTTACCCTCGACAATCGAACGCCCCGTGCGGTGGCACCACCGGCACACCTCGAGGGCCGGCCCAGTATATATACACACACGTGTGTATATCAAGGTTCTAAATGGCGTGAGGCGTGACGTGGCGGCGAGGCCAAGCCTCAAGCCTTAGGAGCCATGGCGAAGCCATGGCTTATGGCGTCAAATTTATAATTTATATATAATATTATATATAAAAACATATGTTTTATAGTGTTACTCAATGAGTCAATGGTAATAAGCAAGTTAAATTAAACTATATATATTGAAAAACTTGTAAATAAGACATCAAAAACGTAATAAAAAATCAAATATCGCATTACGAAAACTGCGAATTAGGCCATGGCGTGCCATAGGCTTAACGTGGCGTGAGACACAAGCCTTGGTGCCATGGCACGCCATGGCGGCTGTGCGGCGAGTTTTTTAGAACAGTGGTGTATATACATACACATATAATATTACAACAGTAATATTGAATTATTATATTCTATTTTTATTTGAAAATAATTAATGGGTAAAAGACAAAGGAAAAAAGCAAAAAGACACTTAACAAAGGTTGTTTAACGTACTTAGTGATCATGGACCATTTTCATAATAAAATGAAAACCATAAGAATGATTTCTAGACTTCTCAAATTTAAGTCCCCTTTTCAAAATTTATACTACACATCAAAGAACTATAATTTGAGTTTTTTCAAAAGTTTATAACAAAGATAAAAAAAAAATTTAAATCAAGTCCAAGGACTTGGATGGATTCACATTACCACAACATTAGACAATGCGCTAGGGAATTAACCATGTGTTTTCATGTTTTCATATGGTATAGAAATATTACCATTTAAAACAATTATACAACTAAATAAAAATAATTCAAACGCTATAAATTAACATAAGTTTAATTATTTTAAATATGTATTTTTGGTTAATATTGTTCCTTTCACGCCTTTACACAATCAAATTTAATCATCCACCGTGATGTTTGATATCCAAACGTAAAAAGACTTTTACTCATTTAGGGTTAATAAATAAGTAAATAATAGTATAAATATTATATATTATATATTTAATTTTATTATACAAAGGCTTAATCATTTGAGAACAACAAAATACGTGAGATCCGCGAGATTCAGCCTAAGCCACTAATTTAAAATAATTAATATTATTAATAATGAGATAATTATGGAGATAATTATCAGTATTTATTAAATAAAAATCACTGCAATTTTTTTGGGAAATTTCATTTCTCTCTCTCTCTCTCTCTCTATCTATCTCTATCATCATATCAACATACACATTGTGCACAAGGTGAACACAAGGTAAGGGTAAACAACTTTAAAAAATTATAGGGTGTTCACATTATGTTCACAAGTGGTATGTTTAGATTTAGTTACTGTTCACAAGTTATACCAGATCTAGTAGATTTAGAGTGTGTTCGCAATCTGTTAAAAACTATTAACATAAATTTTAGAAAAATGTTCACAATGTGTTCACGAAGTATAATAGTAATTATAAGAAAATATTCATAATGTGTTCACCTTGAATTCATATTCAGTTATGTGTGTTTACGTGTATTTTATGGGAGAAAGATGTGAGATGAGAGAGAAAATATGAGAGAGAAGATACGTGAGATGTGAGAAAAAATAGAATAAGGGAGAGAGGGAGAGAGGTTTTTTTTATATTTGATCTTTTTATCAAGTAATTTTTGTGATTTAAATTGGATCTCACAGATATCACAGATTAATAAGTTCTTAAAAGAAGGCCCCCCTATGATATATTATTCGGTTCGCGTTGGGTACCCACGAGTACCTATAATTTAAAACCGAAACCAACCTATGAATAGCCGGTTTTTGTTTTTCGGATTTTTTTGAAAGGCAATTGCATTTCGGGGGTATCCTGAACAAAGTCCAGACTAATCCCCCTTCGACCCGGCCACGGTTCGGCCCACGATCCGGCCACGATTCGGCCCACGACCCTCGATATCCGCCGCGTGCTCACCCCTGGATTTGAACCCGGGTAGTAAGGGCTTCCACCACTTACCCCCCAGGATGTTACCGACCAGTAGGCTACTTTGTTTTTCGGATTTTTTGGTTATCGGTTTTTTCGGGTTTGAATCAAGCGGGTTACACTACTAAACAAACAGGCAAAACCGGCGGCTCGGAAAGTTCCGGCGGCTTTTCGACGGATCTTAAAAAAGTCAAATTGCGTTGACTTTCGCCGGAAATCCGCCGATAGTATATATATTTTAAAAAAAAACCTCCCCTTTTTCCGGAGGATTCCAAAATTAATACGTAATTACTTATTTTTTAAATAAACAACGGATAATTAATCAATATTTTCAGCGGAATTTAATTAATTTATAATCTGCCGGAAATCCGTCGGAAAAGGGTTGTTTTTTATAAGACGGGTTTGAAAATTTAAAAGAAAATTAAATTTTTTAGGGTCTGCCGGAAATCCACCGGAAATAACTTCTATAAATTTAACAGAAAATTAATTTTTTATTTCTGCCGGAAATCCGCTAGAAAATAGTTGTTTTTTTAATTAAACGGTTTTGAAAATTTAAAAGAAAATTAATTTTTTCAGGATCCGCCAGAAATAAAATCTATAAATTTAAAAGAAAATTAATTTTTTTATTTCCGTCGGAAAATAGATGATTAACGGCTGTTTTCGGCGGATTACTTTTTTTTATATAAATCCAAATATATTTAATGATAAATCAAACCAAATTTACTTTATTGTAGAATATATCGGCGGATTTTAATATTCAAATTAAAATGCGTAGTATATACATCGGTTCACAAACACACATATATGTTTATGTTCATATGTATATACACGTGTATGAGTTCACATGTATATACACTCGGTTCACATGCATACATATACGTTTATGTTTATATGCACGGCGAGTAACATGTATACATATATGTTTATGTTCATATGTATAACGAGTCACATACCTATAACAGTTCACATACCTATAACGATTCACATACATACATGTTTGTCTTCCGCACTAGGTAGCAGATCATATACATGACATACTTCATATACATATATTGACGTTGTTTTACATGTAGCGGTTCACATACATATATGTTTGCATGTGTTCATATATATAGCGGGTCACATGTATACATATATACATTCACTTCATATATATGGTCACATACATACTTATTGATCTTTAATGGAGTCAATTGGGATTTGATGGATCCAATTGTGCTTTGATGGATCCAATTGTGTGCTTTGATGGATTCATTTAGGCTTTAACGGATCTAACAGGGGTTATTTGGATCCAAATGGTCGTTAATGGATCCAACAGGGGTTTATTGGATCAAAATGGCCGTTAAGGGATCCTATTGGGGTTTCATTGATCCACTAGGTGTTTAATCAACTCAATTAAACTTTAATGAACTTTTGGGCTTTAATGGACCATATTGGACTTTTTTTTTGGATAAGGTTCATCTAGGCTTTGCCTAGACTACATCCTTGGCAATTTGGAAACAAACAAACAAAGCGGCCGTCTGAGACTAAGCCTGGCCACAGAATGCTGACGCCTGGACTCGAACCCGGGGTGGATGGGATATTCCACAACATCCCCCCAAGCCCTTGCCACCACGCCACCACCCTTGTGGTTACCATATTGGACTTTAATGGACCGTATTGGGCTTTAATGGACCGTTTTGGGCTTGAATGGACGATGATGGGTTTGAATTGATCGTTTTTGGCGTACATGTACCGTACTGGGCTTTAACGAACCGTATTGGCATTAATGGGTTATGTTCGGCTTGAATTATCCTTTTTGGGATTTAATGAACCATATTGGGCTTTAATGGACCTTTTGGGCTTTAATGCACATCGTTTTGGGGGTTAACGTATCTTATTGGGCTTGAATGAACCATATTGAGCTTTAATGGACCGTATCGGACTTTAATGGAATTTTTGGGCTTCAATGGACCGTATCGGGCTTTAATGGACCGTTTCGGGTTTCAATGGACCGTATCGGGCTTTAACGGTATAATAATAAATAAATAATAATATTAATATATCAATATTATAATAATAATATAAAAGTAAAAATAATAATAAATAATAATAATGTTTTCCGACGGGTTTCCGACGGAAACCTAGATAGCAGCGGATTTCCGACGGATACGGCCGTTGGAAACCAAAATTTCAAATTTATTTAAAAAAAGGCGTAGTTTTCGAAATTCATTTAATTTCCGGCGGATGGATCCGTCGGTAATCCGCCGAAAAAAACAAGGGTTTTTATCCCTCTTTATTCCTTCGAGTAGCAAACGAACATAAAGCAAAATTCCAAACCCTCCAGCCGCGCCGAAAAGAGAGCATCCGACGATTTCGACAAACATCCGGCCGATTCCTCGCCATCTCCGGTCGCCGGCGCCTCCCTCTTCTCCTCTCCGGCCGATTTGGACTCCACCTCCCTTCTCCGACCGATTTCGACATTTTGGGTTAATTATCTTTCTTTTGTTTGAAGAATGTGATGTGTGTAGTATGCATATATATATATATATATATGTGTGTGTGTGTGTGTGTACTTGAATGTGTATATATTTATGTATAATTTGTGTATGTGTGTAGTATGCATATATATATATATATATATATATATATATATATATACATAGGACGGTAATCAAATGAGAACCACAAAAAGGTTAAGAACCGTGAGGAGTGATCTAAGCCTTAATTTGGTTTTGATCCTAATGTTTTAATTAAAAGTTGTTTTTAATTAAAAAAAGGGCATAATCGTCATTTTGGTAACAAGATTCATCAGATGAAACATACAACTTCAGATTCACCATATGAAACATAATGATTTTCCAGCCGAAACACAATCCAAATGAAAATCACATATTCACCATATGAAACACATAGATTCACCATATGAAATACACAATTCACCATATGAAATGCACCATGTGAAATACACAATTCATCGTATGAAATGCACAATTCACCGGTGAAACAGTTTCATCAGGTGAAACACAAATTCTTCATCAGGTGAAACACGGATTCTTCATCAGGTGAAACATAAATTCATCATGTGAAACACACTTCACCATATGAAACACAAACTCACATGTTATTTCATCAATATGTCGTTTCACCGGATGAAACCCATGTATTCACTAGATGAAACATACATATTCACCTGATTAAACACATCGATTCACTAGATGAAACATACATATTCACTAGATGAAACATGCATATTCACCAGATGAAACATACATATTCACCAGATGAAACAAATGAAACACATCGGTTCATTATATGAAACGTAGAGATTCACCAAATGAAACACATAGATTCACCTAAAGAAACACACAAATTTACCAAATCTGAAAAATCAAACACAAAAAACCCAATCTGGAAACATACTTCCAATCTTGAAAAAAAACCCTAAAAACAAGAATTTGATATTAATCAACTAAAAAACTTTATTGTTATCGCTAACAATCTTCTTTGTAATATAGAGAAAATCAAAAATCGAGAAGAGATTGCTAGATTGACTTTTAATTCGATGAAGAACATATGTTATTCTCTCACCATATGAGGTTTAGAGAGAGAAATCAAAGGTTTTGTGATGAAATTGATGAATGATTTGGGGAGTTTTCAGTCAGAGACGGTGGATGTGATCTTTCGTGTTTCAAAAAAATTGAAACCCAGATCGAGAAAGCATTCATTCATCGATCCTTTGTGGTAGTCTGCAACTCTGCCATTACAGTTAGTTTACCTTTTCACCACTCACCGGAGTTCCATCTTTGGCGTCGTCTTGATCTTTTACTTGGAGATACAACCTCCGATTATTTCTCCGGCGATAAGCCCTTCTCCACATAAAAAGGTTCAATCTCCTGCTCTGAAATCCATATCGTCTTCCTCACCAAGCTCCTCCGTCGATTGTTGGTAACACCGGTAGATCAATGGCGGCGCCACCGACGTCAGACGATGGTTATGGAAAAGAAGATGTGTGGTCTGTCGTGAAACCTAGTGTGCCATAAGAAAAGTGGAAGGAGGCGATGTGAAAGAAAACGTTGCAGGTGATGTAAAAGAGAAGTGCAATTTGTAATTATTAAATTAATGTCTATTATACCCTTGAATGCCCTTTTAAATTCTCAAAACTACCCTTGTTTTTTGCTTTAATTATAAAAATGTTTTTTGTTTGATAACCCTTGATTTATTCTAATCAATGGATTAGATTAGTTCTTAAGTCCTTAACCTTTTGTTGGTCCTCACTAGATTTAACCCCTATATACATATGTATATGTATATGTATATATTTTTGAAGATGGTGAAATTTTCGACATTGATTTAAAAAGTTGATTAGTTATAAAATGTAAGCTATGATTTTGATTGGATATATATAACTGTTAGATAATTATATATATGTAATTATATATAAATGTAAGTATGCATATATATATATATATATATATATATATATATATATAGGGGTGGTATCGGGTACAAACCAGTTAGTTTGTACAAACTCGTACAAACCATACCTAGCTTCATGATTTTGTAAATTTGGCTTCATGAATATATATATATATATATATATATATATATATATATATATTTTTTGGCTTCATGAATATATAATTTGGCTTCATGAATATATCATTTGGCATTTTTAACTAATTTTTTTTACAAAAATAAGGGTATTTTAGGGTATTTTTGTAAAAAAATTAGTTAAAAATGCCAAATGATATATTCATGAAGCCAAATTATATATTCATGAAGCCAAAATATATTTAAATATATTCATGAAGCCAAATTTACAAAATCATGAAGCTAGGTATGGTTTGTACGAGTTTGTACAAACTAACTGATTTGTATTTGATACCCAACCTATATATATATATATATATATATATATATGTGTGTGTATGTATGTGTATATATCATAAGTTTGTGCATATGTGTAGTATTATCACTAATGGGTTATGTTGGGTTGTAAGTTTATGCATATGTGTAGATATAAGGATAAATATGTAGGTATAAACATAGTGTTGAATATGGATAAATATGGCGTGTGACATAGTGCTGAATATTATCTCTAATGGGTTATGTTGGGTTGTAGTATTATCTCTAACTTGTAAATTTTGATATGTATGTCAATTTATGTAGGTATGTGTTTGTAGCTATGTCGACTAATCCAGATAGAGGATGGATATATAAATGAGTAAATAGGAGTGGTGAAATAAATCCTGTTTTCAGATGTGAAGTAGAACGATTTTTGGATTTTGCTTTCACATATGAGCAATCTAATCTACCGAGGGGCACGAATGAGGGGGTAACATTATTTATAAGATGTCCTTGTAAGAAATGTAAACTTACTAGGTATAAAATTAGAGATGAGGCTCATTTAGACTTATTAAGAAAATGATTCATGTTTTCTTATACCCACTAGTATGCACACGGCAAAATAGAACCCTCAGTTCAACAGGCAATAGTAGACGATGAAAATACCGAGGTTGACGGTGTTCAACAAATGGTGATGGACCAAAATATTCCCGTTACATCAAGTACGTGGGAGGAGCAAGAACCGAATCTACATGCACGACGTTTCTATGTTAGAAGCTTCAGACCAGCCGTTGTGGGAGGGATGCTAGAGATTTTCAAAGTTATGGGCAACGTCAACGTTTTTGAACTAGAAGGCAGATTGCAATGTACCAGAGACAACCTACAATCGTAACATTGCTATGGTGAAAGAAGTGCTACCTGATGGTGAACAATTGGTTGGTAGCTTTTACGAGACAAAGAATATGTTGAAGTAACTTAATCTGTCGAAAGAGAAGATCCATGCTTGCAAAAACCATTGCATGCTATTCTATAAGGAATATGCCGATTATGACACTTGTCAAGTGTGTCAGGAGCCTCGCTACAAGACAACTGGCCGAAACAATAAGGTGCCTCAGTTGGTGTTGACACATTTACCTGTTACAGAAAGATTACATCGAATGTATTTGTGTAAGAAAACAACAAAAGAGATGACTTGGCACCGTCAACATAAGACTTAATCGGGAAAGATGGTACATCCGAGTGATGGGGAGGCTTGGAAACACTTCGACAGGCTGCATCCTGATTTTTCTGAAGAGATCGGGAATGTTCGTTTGCGCTTATGTACAGATGGTTTCAACCCCAATAACTCGAACTCAAATCCGTATTCACTATGACCCGTCTTTCTTACAAACTACAATCTACCGCCTTGGATGTGCATCAAGGAGTGGGAACAGTTTTTCCAAGAAGATTATAGAATTGCACCCACAGTGGAAACAGAGACGTGGATGAACCCATTCATCTTAACACGGTTGGAGAGGGCATCGAAATTGCCAATGACGATCGCGACTTCTGGCATGTTGACGAGAGTGGTGACGAAGGGGACGAGTTCCAAGACTCGGGTATACGTAGTGACTCTAACGAAGAAGAACGTGACTTGTCTGATCACTCCTCTGATGAATTAATACTATGTTAATCTTAGACTTAGTAAACTTTGTCTAATTGTTTCCATGTTTTGCTATGTATTTTGGTCACATTTACCAAGTTATCAATTAGTTTGTGACCATGTTTACTTATCTAACATTGTGTTGTATACTTGAATTACTGTTGTATGTTTTCTAACGTTGCTTTGTAGACAATGCCGCGTACCCCGGGATCCGGACGAGGTACTCCTGTTAGTAGCCGAGCTACAGGCGGAACGTCCAGTAGCGGGTCGACACAACTAGAGGCGGAGTCTGCAAATGCCCGTCGTGGCAGTGCTGCTCCGGAGCAGGTCCCGACGCCGGAAAAGAGGAAGAGAATTGCACCACGATCTGATACGTCAATGGAGTAAATTCATTTCTATTAACTTATTGATCAAATTAATTGTTCTTTGTATTGATATTAATTCAATTCATTATGTAGCGGGGATTGTGAGGACGCGAACTGAACCGCGACGAAGCTCAATTGTCTCTACTTTAATGGGGCATGGTTCTCCTGGACCCACATCCCTCTTTCGGCGAGGAACCAAATGTTTGAGCGTTTCCAGGTTCGTAGTGTATATTTAAGTAATTAAATCCTTGGTAGTATTCCTGTAAACTTAAAAATAACTAAACATGTACGTTCAACAATACTACACCTGGGATCCGAAGGTGGACTCTCAGATTCGTCAAATCCGGGAGAGGAAGTGTGGGAAATCCTACAACGACAATCTTTTCACTGCATGATCTAGAGCCATCCGTATGTGCAGACAGAGTGGTCATCCTTATGACGAGAACGACCCGAATAGAGATATGAACTTGTTGAGGCCCTTCAATCCTATCTGGATAACTCCGCCGCAGTGGAACGCAATGATCGTCATCGATGGCTGGAACAACGATCATTGGAAGGAGGTTTCAGTGGTGTCGCGTTCGAACCGTTACACAGAGTTGGATGGCGAAATATCAAAGCACACCAATGGATCGATCTCTTTCGGGGAGACAACTGCAATTTTAGTATGACCTTAATATGTTATAATTAACCCATTGCGTTACTAGTTTGATGCTTAACATGTTATAATTAGCCTATGTTTGTATTATTTGATCTTTGCAGACGAGAGCGAGAGGAGGCGTGCCACCGACGGGTATTGAGCTCTTCGACCATACCCATAAGAAGCGGCGGTCGGGTCCGGATAGCTCGTCTTCGGAATCCGGGGAGTATGTGACATCTCGGTGTAGCCGGGTTGCGGTAAGATATTTTTGAACAAGACTTTAGAATATCCACATAGTTTGTGTTTAATTATAAACTTTATAACTAGGTAACTAGCTATCTTATGTATCTAGTTTGGGTTGCCATTTGTTGGGCAAACGTTAGGATTGTTATATATACGACATGCACTTTATTGTTTAACTTTAAGCTTTATAATTGGTTTGCGATCTATCTTATTATATATATCTATCTAGTTTGGGTTGCCATTTGTTGGGCAAACATTATGATTGTTTAATAGGAAAATGGAAACGTCCCATGTACAGCCGTTATGCTGTCGAAATTGACTTGTATAATTTTGTAAAAACCACAGGATGGGTATCGGACATGCATCTGTCGAAATTGACTTGTATAATTTTGTAAAAACCACAAGATGGGTATCAGACAGGCATCGTAGGGAGGTACGGCGACGACCCTGCCAATCATCCGCCACTTGATACACAGTTGTGGCATGAGCTGACCGGGGGAACGAAGAAAGGTCGTTCATTTGAGTTTGGGTACCATCCAGATCCCAATGCGATCTTGGGTGGGTCATCATCGTCAGGTGGTGCGTCGTCATCCTCCTAGCAGGTGTGTACCAAATTTTTTAATTAAATGATGTTTATCAATTTGATTTATAATTCATATTAAATATTCTAACGTCTTTCTATTTCTAGCAAATTGTTGAGAACTTAATGACCCAAGTCAACGAGTTGAAGGAGCGAGAGGAGGCACGTTGGGTAGATGAAGAGAGACGTGAAGAGAGACGTCGTTTGGAAGAAGAGAAATTTCAAAAACAATATGAAGAGATGTGCGAATTGATCAGAATTCTCAGTCAGGCTGCGCCGCGTCCGCCTTCGCCTCATTAGAGCATGATAAAACTTTTTTAATTGTAATGGGTGTTGTTGAAGCAAATTTGGAACACGTAATTGGTCGTTTTGCCCGGAACAATGTATTGGGTGTTTTTAAATTATGAAATTTAGCAGTTTTAGATGTTTTTAGCAATTTTTACAATTGTTAGCAGGTTTTCGAATGAAAAAACAGGTTTTGGCAGTTTTTAGATGTTTCTTGAAATTCTGGTCAGAAGTTTTCGGCGGATTTGCGGAGGATATGTCCGCCGAAAATTTAAAATATATATATGAATAAATATTTTTCCGGCGGATTTGCAGCGGATATATCCGCCGAAACAAATAAAAAAATATAAATATATAAAAAATAAATAAGTAAATAAATAATTAAATAAATAAATGTTTTCGCGGAAATGTCCGCCGAAATTCCGCCGATTAGTTTCGCCGATCATGGTTTTTTCGTTTAATTTAAAAAGAAAATAAAAAACTGCGACATACTAAATCCGCCGAAAATGGACTCCTTAATTATTTTCTTAATAAAATTTTGTCTAATCACGATATGTAGATTCCGGTGGATTTTCGGCGGCATGTATCCGCCGAACACGAAATCCGCCGGAAAGTCATCGTTGCGGCACCCGTTGGTCCGACAGTCGTATCCGCCGAAAACAACCTTTTCCAGCGGATAAATCCGTCGGAAATGGTCGCCAGTTTTGTAGTGTTAGCTCGTTGGTTTCCCATTTTTTAAACACCCCTAAAACTAATTGTCAACCGACGTTAAATGATACTCGTCAATCACTGCTATCAAATTTATTTGTTTGCATTATTTCTTTCATCTAAATAATATAAAGATTTTACATAGACGGTAATCCATTTATAATCTTTTATATCATTTTACCACCAAACGAAATAATTGGTTTAGACACAGACTATGGGTAGATTTGGTAGACTCGAAAACATACAACAACTATTTTTTTCATAGGTTTAGGAAGATTATTGTTTCGTGGATTAAGATTTAAAGGGACCATATAGCAATGAGAGTATAAAGCTTAGTCCATCGTGAACCCTGTGTCGGGGATAGTTTTTACAAAGTACAAAGCAATATATAAAGTCCCAATCAAATATTATCAAAATGCGAAAAATAGAAACTCAACAACAATACAAAATAAATATGACCTTAAATGTGTCAAATATACCAACCAGATAATGATGCAATCCAATATCAATATCGAACAACTAATTGCAATGAAAACACAAATAACAAAACGAAATAACTTGGTCCTACTATCGTAATATAAAATTGCATGTATCTTTCCCTTTTAAATTGTTTTCTCTCATATGGTTTCGTAAAACTGGAACACCCCCGACTCTTGTTCTTCTTCTTCCCATGGTGCTGAACACTCTATCCTTCCACAAATAAGCTCTTACTACTACCACTACTGGTAAAGGTATCAATTCCCATATCCTTAAACTTCTTCCAGAGTTGCTCACAAAAAATACCAATTTTTATATCATTAATGGAGGTCATCTCTCTACCATAAATAAGGCTATTCGCAAAACTCGTATATTGATCCGATAATGAGGATAACAATATCATGGTTAAATCTTCATTGTCTTCAACAAGATTTAAATCCATTGACTTCATTCTCATCAAAAGCTCAGTTAAATGGTGTAACACCCATAATTTTTGGTGGGTAAAAGTCATCCCGTGCGTTTTTACAACTTATAAATGGTGGGATTTATGTTAAGAAATCTTTAATTTGAGTCCCTAAGAGTTACGGGAGTGTTAGCGTGGAAAAAGTCGAGTTTTGGGGCTTGGTACGGGTCCGGCGACTATGACAGTGTCATAGTCGCACGTGCCATAGTAGCAGCAAAGTGGAAGAAGGCTGGTGTACCCAGCGACTTTGCCACCGGCAATGTCGCATGGCAATGTAGCACTGAGGTACCATACAACATAAAGTCGGGTTTTCAACCATTTCTCTCATTTCTCACTTCTAACCTCTTCCCCGTCTCTCCCAAAACATCTCAAGAGTGTTCCTACTTCATTGGCTTCGATTTTGGGGCATTAATGGCTTAAATCCCTGAGTATTATGGTGGTAAATCATCATTAAGTTAAGGATTGGAAGCTAGGATCAAGAGTTCATCATCTCTTTCCATTTCTTCAAGGTTGTGGCTAGGGTTTTCTAGGTTTTCACCAAAACCTAAGTAGTAAGTTCATCCCCTCCATTTCCAAACTTCTTTATGAGTTATAAATGCTCCATTGATGACTTTCTAGTGTTTTATTTCTCCAAATTCGGTTTGGATGTTTGGGGGAACGATTCCAAGTGTTTGGATATGAATATTTATGGTTGGAAACTTGTGCTTCTAGGTTTTTGGAAGTTTTGGCTTGAGGATTCAAGTTTCTTCAAAGGAGCTCAAGTTTGGGGAAAATCTAGATTTAGCCTAAATCTAACAAGGTGAGTTCAAGTTGATTTGTAAAAGCGTTGTACATGCCAAAAATGTTCTTTTCAAAGTATTTATGAGTTTTACATGAATTTACCAAATGTCGAGTTAATTGGTGGGTCTTGATTATTTAAAGTGTTTAACTATATAAACCTTGTAAAACACTCACATTTAGGATTTTGGGTAATTTAATAAATGAATCATAATGAAAGTGTTTTGATGATTTATTGTACAAATGAAGTTTATTCAATGGTTTATGCAATTTTGGCGTATTTGATTTTATAAATCATTTGGAAAACACACATTTTCATGTTATGGGACATTTTGTAAGTATAAGGGTGAGTCCATCTGGAAAATCGTTCGTCCCAATCCGTGATGAGTTTTGGGTAATCATATCTTTGAGGTATGTGTTTACATAAACGCCTTTTTAATGCGTTTTATTATATGAGGGTCGTTATTTGTTGGTCTATCGGGTTTTGAACATTTTTTAGCTCGTTTTGGACTTAAAAGAGCTTTGAAGACATTTGTCCGGTTGTAATGGCTCAATAAAGAGCCCTATTTATGATTTGCATTTATTGCATTATATTTTATCTTGTTGCATCTTCTTGATGATTATATGCTTAAGTGCATTGATCATTCCTGTGTAGTCATGTAATTTTAAACTGTGTTGCATTGGATCCATAGACACGTAAGTCAGTCTTTATTTGATGGTCAACTGGGTGTTGCGGGATTTGACTCCGAGACCCATGTTTTATGACCTTAACCGTACAAGTGTACACTAGTATGACTGATTCCGGTTGTGCTATCGTGTTGATAGGCGTTTGGGACCTCCGCCATGTCGGGGCAATGTCATGGTTGTAACCCCGACTGTGTCGGGCCTTTAGTGGTATTGATGGTAATATTCACTAAGGTCAGTTGCCTCTTTGGGTGTAATTTGAAAGGAGTGGTGGGGACACTTGGGCTTTCTTGTCGTGAAGTGTCATGCGATTAACGTTGTATGAGTGACATACTTATGTGTTCCTCCACTCTCAATGGATACGGGTCTCCTCCGTTGTTGGCCAACATCATTTTGGTTGTTATAATGTCATTGCTTTATTATTGTTGGTCTTGTGCGATTGACTGCAAATGATGACTTTGATTTTGGATTTCCCTCCACGTATATTAAGGTTTGAATGAAGCATGTCATTTCCATGTTTTCGGAGACGTATTATATTTACATGGATTGTTTTCCATTATTTAAGGGCGGTGTATTATGCCTCATCCATGTTTGGATGTTTCGAATAATAGAGTTTTATTCACGTTTATATTATTTGGAAATTTAATATGTATTCGTCTTTTGAGTGAGTTTTGGATTTGAGTTCATTTTTGGGAAATGTTTTACATTGGAGTTTTCGTCACAGAATTTGTGTGCGTTGGGAAAATGGGTTGTTTGCATATTTAATATAAATCATTTTTGGAAATCATGTTTCAAGTTGCACTATTTTCGTTTAACGAATTATTTCATCATGATGAAAACTCTTGAACTCACTAGGCGTTAGCCTAACCTTTTTATTTGTCGGCATGTGCATCCGGTTCCGGTTGGCGAATAGTGCTAGCAACACTATGGAGAGATGAGTGCTAGTTGTATACATGAAAGAAATAAATTGGTGGAGTCTTCCGCACTATGGGAATAATAATTTATATTTGGGTTGAGTAACACCCGACCTTTCTAGTCTTGGTGTATGACTTAAGTTGATGAATGTGGCAATTATTTATGTTTTAGAATTTAGGTATTTCCAAGGATGGATTTGTAGAAAAGATTTTATCCTTTATATGGTTATTTATCGAAGTTTTTATTTAGTTTCTCTTTCCAAATTTAAGGGGGTTACAAATGGTCTTCCATCGTCATCCCTGTTGAATATGAAAGTTGAGGCACGATGTCAATAAAATCATTCGGTTGGTGAGATTTTTTTTTCCAAAAATAAATCCTCAACTTTGTACTAAATACCGTCCGACATAGTCTCCTAACCTATCTGTTGGTCCTGGAACACAATAACATACATATGGTGTGTTTTTCGAAGGGAGGTTGAATTCAAACACCATAAAGTTTCACTTTTAATTTTATATTTTCTTAAAACATATAATCACATATTTGTTGCGGAAGCTAGGAAGGTAAAACATGTGATCCTAAAGAATCTAACTTCTGACAAATTTGCTAACACTAAAAGAGAGAATGAAAAAGATTCTCTTTCAAATTTGAAGAACTAATATAGTCTTGTTGGTCCCGAAGGGTTATACAAGTTTGTAGAAGGGGGGGGGGGGGGGTTAAATACCAACACACGATTTTTACTTTCTAAATTGTTTATTGATAAATCAAAACAATTTACAACTTGTTGCGGAACAAGATTAAGGATTAACCTAATCTAAACAAGTTAAGAACACTAAGTTTCTTGCACTAGAATAAAGATAGAAATGAGATAAGGAAATTACGAATAATAACCTAACACACAGTAGTAAGGAAGAAGAAGATGGCCCGAGCACTTCATTTCTGAAGTAGGGTTCTTCTTATATACTGCATGCATTTAATGCATAACAGTGTTACTTTACACGTGGCAGCAGCTGAGTGGTTGCATGTTTTGACCTTTGTAGACAACCTTAGTAGCCACATGGTGCACAGTGTAGAATCAGAGTTTGTTGTACGATTCTAGACAGAAGGGAGGTCCGTTCTGACATTTCGTACGGAGACGTGCAAGGGAGGTAAGACAATAGTACTTTGTAAGGAGACTTCATGATCAGCTTTCGTTGAATCAGTACTTTATCAGCGAATGATAAAGCTCAGCGATTGCTGAAGTCTTCTACTTGATACTTCACGTTGAATGGACAATTCTGTGACTTCGCTGATATCCGAATCGGTTCATTAGTAGACTTGTCGCTGGTTCTTGGGCTTAATCTTCGACTTCAGCGTAGAACCTTTGTTGACGTGAAACTTGTCTTCAGGAATCATAAGTAAACAACTAAACTATCAGCGATCATCATAGAGACTGAACAGGCTCAGAGCTACTGGATGAACAGTGTTCGCTGAATGTCTAATCTAAAGAGCGAGAGTTCCTATAAGCGGTACTGTAAAGTCTTAGTACTTATCAGCGATAGTGAAACATACATATTGTTTACTTACAATTTTCACTAAGTGTTAAAGAGAGGGTCATTATCAAATCACTGAGGGTTTGGATCAACAATCTCCCCCTATTTGATTATGACATAGCAACAAAGAAAATTGCTAAGTATGAAAACATAAGGATAAAAAGAACTCATAAAATATTTGTCCCTTTTACTGTTTTATGGGATCTTTTAAGTACTGATGGAGTAAAGTACATTCGCTGAAAATTTTCTTTTAACTTCGTAAAAGATTACAACAAATTTAAATTACAAGTACAACAAATTTAAATTACAAGTACAAAAGAAGTAAGCAAATAAGGATAGAAGAAATACAAGGAAATCCTATCAGCCTTCAAGAGGTTCTTCCTTAATGAGAAGTTTATCAAGGGTCTTTGTTGTTGGGATCATCCAGTCAGGGACCGTTACTCCTTCATCTCGTTTATTCTTTGCTTCAGCAAAGATCAAGGGTTTGAGATATCGTGCCTGAAGATCGCGTCTAAATTCACACCAATAGATGAGATCCCTGAGCTGTTCAATGGGAGTGATGGGAAGCTCAGAGACACGTTGAAAACGTTGTCCTTCATCGTAGTCGAGAAAGAAGATACCATAAGGTTCGCTTATGACTTTACCAGGGACGAAACGTTCACCAGGTGGCAGAGAGGTATCCAGCGCTGAGAGATCAGGATCAGGACCAAGTACTTCAGCACGTGAAAAACCAATACCTGTTTCGTTCTGGATAGGAGGACCTGAATCTGATGGTTTGGACTTTTTCTTTGCAGAGGCCCTTCTTTGATGAGTCGCAAGAGGAGGAGGAGGAGGAATATCCACAGCAGAAGAAACCAAGTCGATCTAAGAATTTATGATTTTCTCGACATGGCTTTTATATTGTGAGGTAGATCGCTGAATGGCTATTCGCATCTCCAACCATTCAGAGAAACCGTACTTATTGATCGTAGCAGTGTATATGTTTTCCTTAGTACCGTTTTCTCTGAATAGATCGACCTTAACAACTGGAACATCTATGGTCGATTTTCCTCTGATGAATACCTTGTGAATTTTGGCAGCCCGATATCGATAGTGCAGTCTTTCTTTGCACCATTTCAAGGTAGAATCAGATACCTTGGTCTTTTCTTCAACGATCTTCTGGGCGTCTTCCCATAACTGACGTTGGAATTCGATGGGAGCTCTTTTCAGTTTGGGGTCATTCGCCGATTCTTGGGCAAGCTGGATGGCGAGGGCCTTATCTTTTTCTTCAGCTTCCTTCTTTTCGGCGAGTAATCTTGTGGCTCTAAGATGATCAGCGAACTCTTTCTTTGATAATCTGTACTTTGTGGGAACAGGGACTTTGGAGCGAGGGAGGATGATTCGCTGATCCTCGAATTTTTTGATCATTTCTTCTCTCCTTTTCTGATCCCCTTCACTTAGCTTTTGAGGAGTTAAGGAAGGTCTGTTTTTATGAGAGAGAAGTTGTTCTTCAGGTTCATCGGTCTCAGTGATTAAATCCAAGACCGGGATTATTTCTTCAGCTCTTGTGGCTGGGATTATTGTTGGTGCAGCAGTGGGGACTTCAGCTGGATCCTCAAACAGGGGAGAGGACTAGCTGAAACACATCGATTGTTTAAGTAAGAACATAGGAAGAAAGAGATAGAGAAAAGAATGGGGTTTAAGTGTATAGAGGTTTTATGGAGAGGAGAACTGAGATTGAGAAGGGATAGAGGAGAGATGCAGTATAAGGGAATAGAAGATATTGTACCTGACAAGCTGGCTTAATCTGAAGGATAGCCAGATTGCCTTCTGCAGCAAGGCCTTTGTTTTTGCCTTTGTCAGCTTCAGACGCTGCAGGCTTTGTCTTGGTCGTCTCCCCTGAAGGTTCATTTATTGAAATCCCTTTCACAGGGACCTTCTTGGGCTCAACGAAGAAGAAGTCATCATTATCATTGTCATCATCATCATCTTTAGGGGATGATGATGGTTCTTCATCATCGATATCGATGGGTTCTTCGTCTTCAGCTTCTTCTTCTTCAGACTCGACCTCATCAGCGTAAGGTTCAATCACATCAGCAACAGATTCCTTGTGTTGCTCTTCGAGTTGCTCCCCCTCAGATACAGAGGGAGGTTTCTCGGTTCCCTCAGGGTTTTCAACTCCCTGAGGTTGTGAAGTAGAAGTAGCAGCAGCATTTTCATTTTTCTCCCCCTCCGAATTATGGGGAAGATCTTCAGCTTTCTTCTCCCCCTCTTCCACATTATGAGTGGGGGAAGAAACAGATTGATCAGCAGCAGCAACAGTCATAGGATTACTGTCTTCCAGGCCAGTAAGTCCCATTAAGGTTTCAATCACAACTATTCTTGCTTCTAGGCCATAAATAGTAGGACTGATCTTTTGGAGATCATCTCGATTGGCCTGAGTAAAGTGAGACTTTAGGGCATCCAGGCGATTGAGTATCTGCTGAAGGAGATCTTTGACCGTGGTGACCTCACCCTTAAGAGTACCAACCTCTGTCTTCAATGATGTGACTTCATTGGACAGAGTGGTGAAGTTTGTTGCCAGGGTGGTGTTGGTGAGGTTGAGATTGTTGATGTTTGTGGAAGTTTCAGCGAGAGTGGTAGCAAAAGTTCCTATGCTACCATCCACCTTCTCCATATCAGCTTTGGAGGCTTTTTCATCAACGACCTCGGTCAACTTTTTAAGGTTCTCTCCAGCGTCTGTAACCGCTGAAGAGTTTGTGGAGAGAGTGGTGTTGTAAGATTCCACCTTTGTTTCCAGGGCCTTCAGGGAGGTGTTGATATCCCCCAAATTAGGACCTGAAACAGTTATTAACATATGAACAGAGGAAAGCTCAGAAGTTTGGGGTTTTGAGAGAAGAGTTGGTTGAGTTATGTGTATACCTGCAGGCGGGTTTGCGAAGTTGTTGAAACCTCGTAAACCTGAGAAGTGTTCCATGTCGTCGTCTAGAGTGCCTTGGCGCATGGAGGTGCCTGCAGATCCTAAGTTTGTCTCCATCATCGCATGTAGAGTATCAGCAGCTGAATCATGAACGATGACGGGTGTGCCTGAGAATGTTGGGAAAATTTGTGGAGTGTCCAAAGAAAGAGTGGGAGGAGTGAAGGATGAGAAGATTGGTTGGGTGCGAGGTTCAGCTTTCGATCCGCTGACAATCACTTCAGTCTGTAGAGAGGCTGAAGGAGGTGGGTTCAGTTCCAAGTTTATAACCTCAGTGTTTAGAGACGCTGAGGTCGGAATTGAAGGGGTGGCTTGATCAGCTGTGGCAGAGCGTACCACATAACTATCCATCAGCTCTTCAAAGTGAGATGTGGAGTCTTCAGCATGTGAATGCTTGGAGGGTTGTTCCTTGGTTTTCTTGATCCTTTTGGAATCAAGTTGGGAAGATGATTGTTTCCTTTTTCGAGAAGGAGTGGAGGGTGCAGCTTGGGTATCAGCGGTGGGGATTACCACTGAAGTAGCTACAGAAGTAGAAGAATGAGGATTAAGAAGAGATAAGAGAGTAGTAAGGCGTACCTCGTTTGGCAGAGGCTTGAATTCGAGCACCTTAGGGCCAACCTGAGAGAGTCTCAGATCACCCTCTTTTGGGTATTTGTCCCCAAGGCCAAGTTGAAAAATGGCACTGATGAATCGGGGATATGGAACCCATGACGGTCTATCAGCCATATCAACTCTGAACGCAAGGTCATCATAGATGACTGAGGCCCAGTCAACATGGAGACCTTTCAGCAATGCATAGCCCATTGCTTGCTGAGGTTGAGCAGCTTGATCAGAGGAGCCGGACTTCGCTGTCATGCAGCTTATCAAGTGAGCGAAGATGAAGTTCATCTCGCTGGGCATCTTGGACTTCTTGATCAGGGCCAGTTTCTTCTCAATCTGCTTGTCCCTCCCTGTGTCCTATGCGTAACCCATTGCATCAAAGAATGCAGTGATGGCTTCCCTATCAGCATGGTTTTTGTGGTTTGGGAGAGGGACAAAGGGTTTTTCTTTGGTGGCAGTGGGTAGGCTGAGTGGACGCCTGATAATGGCAGGGTTGATTTTGGTTGTGCCAAATTTGGTGTCACAGAGAATGACATCAAGGAGTTTCTTAGGGTCTTTGGTTGAAAGAACCTGAGCTCGTCTGGCAGTATACCAGAAATAAGATAGAAGGAATTTATGGACAGGGGGTACGAAGGTTAAGGCTTTGAATAAGCAGCAGGTTTGGAGAAAATTCACAGCATCATCCAGATGCCTGACTTGCTTTCGTGGAGGAAAATCGAAAAGCGCATAGAGGTTGTTTGATTTTGAAAAATTTACTTCCTCAAGCATGAACTTGACATGAGGAGCTTTGGGAAGAGTCAGTTTCTCAGCAGCAGGCGATTTCTCAGCGGTAGGAGCAGCAGTAGAGGATGCCATCTCTGTTTAACATATATAAACATGAAGAAGAGATAAAGAACAATGTCTTAATGTGGAAAGATTTTCCAATAAGATGTTGTTGATTTTTGTCCATTTCATTCAGACCAAAGATGTCTTAATGAAGATTAGGGTTTTCTAGTTTTGACAAAAAAAGACAAGAACTAGTGAATGTCTTATTTTCCAGTTTCCTTTAAAGATAAGGATTATGGAAAAACATATGAAGAACAAGTTTAAGATTTTTGTTTTAAACTTGAAGAACAACCATGAAGGTTGTGTTCATAAAATCATGAAAGAAAATGATTTCATTTTAAAAGGTTCTTTTGTTTGATACTTTAAAAAACAATAATAAGATCAGAGACAAGTTAAAATAGGTTAACCTTGTTGTCGAAGAAGGAGATGAACAGTTTTCTGGAAAAAAACTCGAGTTCAAAAAGCAATAGTAGTTTCTTGCTTGGAGAAGAAGATGTTCGCGTAAAGGAAAAATGTAAACTCAAAAGGGTTTATATAGTGAGAGTAGAGAGAGAAAAACTATGAGCGGGAAAGTTTTTCATCATGACACGGACACGTGTTTGCATTTGATTGGATGGTAAACGAAACGTGCAAACGTGTGTCAGAAAAAGAACGTGCCAGGGTTTATCCGTTGTGATGATGTCACAAACGTCCTTTCATATTTTAGGATGTCTATGAGGTTTTGAAAGCTCAGGGACATTTTGAAAACATGAAGCACTGAATAGAAATATCAGTGTTAGTTTTAGAAATTTCAAATTATCACTGAAGGAAGAGATATTCAGCGATGCAATTTGTTTTGAAATCTTTTAGTTCTAGACGAACGTCAGCGAGTAAAAGAAAAATATACATTGATATCAGCGAATCAAGTTTGTTCAGAGAGAAGATGATAGAATAGGTTATATAAGTTGGTTTTATCCGGTCACTGATCAAATGTGAACCTCTGAAGATTTTATTCTTCAAAGTTCAGCATTCCAAGCTCGCTGATGAGAAAGTTAAATCTTGTCTCATCAAGAGGTTTGGTGAACAGATCAGCTAACTGAAAGTTAGTTGGGATAAAATGAAGTTCTATATCACCATTCATCACATGATCTCTGATAAAATGGTACCTGATTTCGATGTGTTTGGTCTTTGAGTGTAGCACTGGATTGTTGGCTATATCGATGGCACTAGTGCTGTCGCAATAAATTGGAATCTTTGAGAGCTGAAGGTCATAGTCTAGTAGTTGATTTCTCATCCACAAGACCTGAGAACAACAGCTTCCAGCGGCTACGTACTCAGCTTCAACGGTGGAGATGGACACTGAGTTTTGCTTTTTACTTGTCCAACTCACCAGCTTTCCGCCCAGGAGCTGACAGCCTCTTGTTGTGCTTTTCCTATCCAATTTGCAACCTGCAAAATAACTATCTGAATAGGCGATTAGATCAAACCCTGAATCTTTGGGATACCAAAGACCTAGGTTCGGAGTACCCTTAAGGTAACGAAAGATTCGCTTTACAGCGATCATATGAGATTCCTTAGGTTTAGCTTGATATCATGCACACAAACATGTTGCGTACATAATATCAGGTCGGCTAGCTGTAAGATACAAAAGAGAGCCGATCATCCCACGGTATGTCGTGACATTAACAGGTATTCCAGAAGAATCCTTGTTTAGTGTCAGCGGCGGTGCCATAGGGGTTTTCATAGCTGAACTCTGAGTTAAATCAAATTTCTTCAGCATATCTTTAACATACTTTCCCTGATTAATGAAAGTTCCCTTTTCATTTTGTTTTATTTGAAGACCAAGGAAATATGTCAGCTCACCCATCATACTCATTTTATACTATGCTTTCATTCTATCAGCGAAACGAGTACAAAGGTCAGGGTTAGTAGAAACAAATATAATGTCATCAACATATATCTGAACAAGAATAATATGACCTTTAACTTTCCTGAAGAATAGAGTCTTATCGATTTTACCACGCTCAAATTGTTCAATATGGAGATAAGTAGAGAGAGTGTCATATCATGCACGAGGATCTTGCTTTAAGCCGTAAAGTGCCTTATCCAGTTTATAAACATAACATGGATGCTTAGGATCTGAGAATCCTGGAGGTTGTTCCACATAGACTTCTTCATTCAGCTTTCCATTGAGAAACGCTGACTTAACATCCATTTGATAAACTTTGAAGTCTTTGTGTACAACATAGGCTAAGAATAGACGAATAGATTCTAGTCTTGCTACTGGACCAAATGTTTCGTCATAGTCTATACCTTCCTCTTGTCTGTATCCCTGAGCAACAAGACGAGCCTTGTTGCGGGTTACAGTTCCATGTTCGTCCAACTTGTTTCGATAGACCCATTTAGTGCCTATCACTGTCTTGTCAGTTGGTCTTCGAACAAGATTCCAAACTTTGTTTCTTTCAAATTCTATCAGCTCTTCTTGCATAGCGCTGACCCAGTTTGGATCTTTGAGGGCATCATCTATTTTCTTTGGTTCAATCAGAGAAATAAAGTTAACAAATAAACAAATATTACCTGCACTTCGACGAGTCTGAACACCAGCGTTTGGATCACCAAGAATTTGATCAATAGGGTGATTGACAGTCCATCGCTGAGCCGGAGTATGAGTTGCTGACTCAACTTGAACTGGAGGAGCTGAAGATGAGGCTTCAGCAACTTCTAGAATATCAGCCAAGAGAGGAGTAGGTGCAGATGTCATTACATTCACTGATTGCTGAGAAGTAGATGGAATGTCTGAGGTAGAAGCAGGCATAGTATTTAAAGGAACAACTGAGACCCATGAAGTTTCAGCTTCACTAGTCTGCATGTTTGGGATGATAGTGGGACCATCATCTTCAACGGTATGAGTATGAGGAGCGGGAATATCTTCTGAATCACCAAGACATGAAAACATCCATTGATTCAGTTCTTCAGTATCAGCAGAAGGTCGAGAATTTACTGAACGGGATTCGTCAAAAGTGACGTGAATAGTTTCTTCAACAGTCTGTCTTCTTCGATTGAAGACTCTGAAGGCTTTGGAGACTGAGGAGTATCCAAGAAAGATTCCATCATCAGCCTTAGGATCAAACTTTCCAAGGGCATCTCTGTTGTTCAGTATGAAACACTGACATCAAAGATGTGAAGAAAGCTAATTGAAGGCTTTCTCCCATGGAAAAGTTCATAGACTGTCTTGTTGAATCTTTTGACTATCAGCGACCTGTTTTGCGTAAAACAAGCAGTGTTGACAGCTTCTGCCCAAAACTGAGTAGGCAGGTGAGAATCGCTGAGCATTGAACGTGCAGCTTCAATGATAGTTCTATTTCGTCTTTCAGCGACTCCGTTTTGTTGCGGTGTTCTCACTGAAGAAAAGTTGTGAGAAATACCCTTACTCTCAAAGAAGGAATCAAGAGAACTATTTTTAAATTCAGTCCCATGATCACTCCTTATTGAGCGAACGGTCAAGTTGTTCAGGACTTCCATTTTCCTGACAAAGGTGATGAGTTCTTCAGGGGTGTCACTCTTAGAACGGAGAAACATTACCCAGGTATAGCGAGAGAATTCATCAACTATGACCAGTGTATATTTCTTTCCAGCGATGGATTGTTTGTTAACAGGGCCAAACAAATCCATATGGAGAAGTTGTAGAGGAGATGACACTGAGGAGACTTGCTTTGATTTAAAGCTTGCTTTGGTCTGCTTCCCTTTCTCACACGCTGAACATAAGGATTCTTTGGCGTATGAGTGTTGAGGTAGACCAGTGACTAACTCTTTAGAAGAAAGAGTGTTCAGTGTCTTGAAGTTGAGATGGGAGAGCCTCTTATGCCATAACCAGTTGGCATCAGATGAGGCTTTTGAGAAGAAACAAGAGTTCTCAGTGGTTGTTGAGTCCAAGTTTATAACGTAAACATTTTCCAAACGATAACCGCTGAGAATCTTCTCCTTTTTGTCAGCGACAAAGCAGGATTCCTTAGTAAAGATTACTTTGTTATCCATGTCGCAAAGCTGACTCATGCTTAGAAGATTATGCTTCAGCCCTTCAACATATGCGACTCTTCTGAAGGTTGTTGTACCATTAAAGAGTACACCAAACCCTCGGGTATGTCCTTTTCCATTTCCACCGAAAGTCACAGAGGGACCCTTCTCTTCCTTATACTCAGTGAGCAGGTTCTTCTTACCAGTCATGTGTCTAGAGCATCCGCTATCGAGATACCAGATACCCTTCTTAACCTGCAAACAAAGGAAGATTAGTTTGACTTGGGCACCCATTTCATCATGTGTACACACTTGTCAGTGGAGGTAGATGGAATGGAAGGTTCAGCATTCTTCGCAGCATTTGAAGATTCAGCTTTATCAGTCTTCACTTTGGTTAATTTCTTAACCTCAGTGGTCTTCTTTGCCTTGGGAGCAATAATCTTCACCTTAGCTATTTTTTCAGCTTTGGTGGCTGTAGGGCACTTACTAGCAATATGATTTGTAAGTCCACAGTGATAACATTTCCTATAACTAAAAGTAGTTCTAGGACCATTTGCATGCTTAGCCGTTAGTTTTAAATGAGCAGGGCTAGCACAAAGTATACCTCTGGCATTGGAAATGAGAGGAACTTTCAGTTCTTCAGATTTCCTACCAGTTATATCCACTTTAAGTCGAGGAGTAGATCGCTGAATAAATCCAGGGATCTTGTTCTTAGAAGTAGAGGGATAAGTCACTGACGCTTTAGAAGCATTCAGCTTAGGTACACAAGTACCCTTCTGAGGTTTTTGGTTAAAAGCAATTCCTTTACCTTTGTCTTTAGAGACTGAGGTAGGTTTTGGATAAATAATTTTCTCTTTACCTTTTGAAGTTAAGGTAGAGATTTCCTCAGGGATGGGAAGTTTTGAAGAGGAACAATGAGATGAGAAAGTGTCAGGGATTGAGGATACGAACATTCCAAACTTAAGCATGGAACGCTCAGTGGTTTGTTCTAGAGTATCAGCTTTGTAACCAAGACCACGTTTATGACTCAGGGGAATTTGAGATTTAATTATCTCAGTGATCTTTGTTGAGGAGTTATACCATCCATCAACAGTAGTTTTTTCAGCTTTTAATGCAGCGATAGCTTCTTCGCGTTCGATTTTGACTAGCTGATTTAAATGAACTTGATCTTTAAAATCTTCTTCAATTTTAGAAAGCTTTTCTATTTGAAGGTGACAGTTTTTAAGCTGTTCAGCGAGGTCAAGGTTTTGATTTTCAATAACAGTTTTGCCATTCATGGCTTCATATAAACTTCTAGTCAAGAGATCGATCTTTCGAAGACTATCAACTTCATCAATATTTAAAATATTGGTAAAGAAGGAAGGTGATACCTTATTAGCAGAGGTTGAAGTAGAGGGAATGTCAGAATTTTCTTCCTCATCTTCAAGTTTGGCCATGAGACATAGATTGGCTTCATCATCATCTTCAGAGTCAGATGATTCTTCTTCGTCAGAGGCAGCCCAATCATAGTCAGCCATCAGGCCTTTGCCTTTCTTCTTAAAGGTTTTCAGCTTTGAATACCTTTCTTTCAGCTTTTTGTATTTTTCATCTCTAGTCCTGGGAGTAAAGTTTTTCTTGGGAAAAGCTGAGGATCTAGAGACTTTCTTTGACCTGCACTCGCTAGCAAAATGTCCTATCTTTTCACAGTTATAGCAAGTAGCAGTAGCCTTATCAACAGGGGTTGATGATCTTCGCTTGTTAGTAATAGCAAGAGGCTTGTTCTTTCTAAAATTACTCTTTCTAGCAAATCTCCTGAACTTATTAGCCAGGAGTGCCAGAGTTTCATCATCATCTGAAGCGTCAGAATCTAATGAACGTTCAGAGTTAGTTTCCAACTCAGTGACAGTGATAGTAGATCGCTGAGAGTAAAGCAACATGGGTGCTTTTGGAATCTTTTACAAGATTCTTCTTAAGATGACTCGATTGCTCATGATTAAGCATCGTGCCATATAAGGTAGAAAGAGTCATGGATTTTAGATCCTTTGATAGCTTGAGACACATTGAATAACTGTCCCAGCTTTCAGGTAAACATTCTAAGAACTTTGTCAGTACTTCAAAGTTAGAATATTCCTTACCAACGGTTTTTAGATCTATTATTAAGCAGTTAAAACGTTGGTGTACTTCAGAGAGAGATTCATTCTTACCACAAGTGAAGCTTTCGTACTGTCTTACCAGGTTGATCTTACGTGAGTCCTGGACTTCAGAAGTACCTTCATACTGAACACAGATTGTGTCCCACATGGCTTTGGAGGTCTTCAGGTTCATGACGGAATGGTAGACTTCGTCAGGAAGAGCCATGGAAAGAATGGATCTGGCTTTAGTGTCGAGAGCCACTTTCTTCTTATCTTCATCAGTCCACATATGAATTTCCTTGGGAACCAACCTTTCTGGAATAGCAGCTCTATTCTCAACGGCTGGAACTTTAGGATCAATTCTTATAGGAATATATGGACCATTTTCGATGTAATAAGGTATAGTTGGGTCTACACCTTCTAAGAAGAGAATCATCCTATTTTTCCACAGATTAAAGTTATCTCTGGAGAATCTAGGGGGTTTTGCAAGAGAACCGTTGTCAATATAGTTTGTGTTTGTGTTGGTAGCCATTTTAAGAAATAGCAAGGAAAAAGAGATTAGTATAGATAAGATCTTGTTTATGAGATTAAACAAATCTGCTCTGATACCACTTGTTGGTCCCAAAGGGTTATACAAGTTTGTAGAAGGGGGGGGGGGGGGTTGAATACAAACACACGATTTTTACTTTCTAAATTGTTTATTGATAAATCAAAACAATTTACAACTTGTTGTGGAACAAGATTAAGGATTAACCTAATCTAAACAAGTTAAGAACACTAAGTTTCTTGCACTAGAATAAAGACAGAAATGAGATAAGGAAATTACGAATAATAACCTAACACACAGTAGTAAGGAAGAAGAAGATGGCCCGAGCACTTCATTTCTGAAGTAGGGTTCTTCTTATATACTGCATGCATTTAATGCATAACAGTGTTACTTTACACGTGGCAGCAGCTGAGTGGTTGCATGTTTTGACCTTTGTAGACAACCTTAGTAGCCACATGGTGCACAGTGTAGAATCATAGTTTGTTGTACGATTCTAGACAGAAGGGAGGTCCGTTCTGACATTTCGTACGGAGACGTGCAAGGGAGGTAAGACAATAGTACTTTGTAAGGAGACTTCATGATCAGCTTTCGTTGAATCAGTACTTTATCAGCGAATGATAAAGCTCAGCGATTGCTGAAGTCTTCTACTTGATACTTCACGTTGAATGGACAATTCTGTGACTTCGCTGATATCCGAATCGGTTCATTAGTAGACTTGTCGCTGGTTCTTGGGCTTAATCTTCGACTTCAGCGTAGAACCTTTGTTGACGTGAAACTTGTCTTCAGGAATCATAAGTAAACAACTAAACTATCAGCGATCATCATAGAGACTGAACAGGCTCAGAGCTACTGGATGAACAGTGTTCGCTGAATGTCTAATCTAAAGAGCGAGAGTTCCTATAAGCGGTACTGTAAAGTCTTAGTACTTATCAGCGATAGTGAAACATACATATTGTTTACTTACAATTTTCACTAAGTGTTAAAGAGAGGGTCATTATCAAATCACTGAGGGTTTGGATCAACAAGTCTTCAGATTGTGACACCGATTTTTCCTAAGGAACTTTCATGAAGAAGTTTTTCTAAAATGGGGTATGGCGAGGTGAAATTTTAGAGCCATCATTGCATTAAGTTCAATCGCCCAACTTTAATGCGTGTCTTCATCTGATTTGTTACTCCATACATGCTTTTAGTTTTTACATCAACCTTCGTAGTTGATGGAAACAGTTGTTAACCCATCCCATTTTTTCGAAAACAGAGGGAACAATACAAAATTATGGGGCTAATAAAATAGTGTTTTAGAACTTACCGTGTCTGACATGATTTTGCATATTACATTACTTAAGTGGGATTTTGGGAGAGTTAGTGAGCCAAACCTAGTTGGACAAGTTTGCACTACCTAGTTGAATTTATCTTGTATTGATCTTATTTGGGCTAGATAACAAATCAATCCTCTTTGGTGACTATCTAGACCTCATTTCAACTAGTCTTCAATTTCGCTGAAATCCTTTTTCTCTTTGAATCAATACATATAGTTATAAGACATTTACAAGTAAAAATCCTATCTTAGTACTTCCAAAATATAAGCTATGTAATGGATTCCAACTATAGACTATTTATGAGTAAGTCTGATGAATGCACAAAAAGACTTAAAATAATTTGAGGATGAACTATGAATTTGATATATTTGAAGTTTATAAATGTTTTTTTATAAGATTCGTTGTTAGGATAATGCTTAGATCAAACCTATGATTTAATCAGTCAAAAACATTCTTAGTCTAAGATCCGATGAACACACTATATCCGGAACGGGTTCGAGTGATATATTGTTTGAGCCACATCCGATGGATGTTGTTCATCGGATATACTTTTCTTGGAGCAAATGATAAGAATGAGTTTCTAAGTGTTTGGTCGAATTTTTATTTGAATTTCCACAAATCCGATGGTTGATACTAACATTATTTATCTAATTACCATGCCTCCCATCACCACTTGCAATCGTGTAATTGTACATTGCTTCATTTCGTTTAACCCGTTACATATTGCATATGAATCCTTGTCTTTAGGAGCATACATTAATAAATGACACATGTTTTCTCGTCTACACCTCCTTCGTATTGCATTGCCATTTACCCTGTTGAAGAACACACTTTATTTATTTTATTGAAATGGAAATATTACAACTAATATGTATCTCTAACGAAACAAGAACATAAATGTATAAACCCTAGTTTTATGTAAAGAAACTAGAGAAGAAGAAGAAGAACAGAGAGAAAAACAAGAAAGTTGTAAAATTAAAATGATGTAAAAATGAAATCTGATGGAAGAAGCTACGCCACATGATGTCTTATATAAATTTCAGAAACTTGCAGCAACAATCCCTTAAGATATTCATAAATGCTCCGCTACCCTTGTATTTCCAGAAGAAGTGAGGCACCACCCACAAGATTACAAACTATCCAAACAGCTCCTTCAGCTTTAGAGAAATTACTTGTTGAACCCTGAAGAGCCTACACTATAACAAATAACTCAGAATTAATAAAAGTTTTTGCAACAATGTCAAGACTGAATTAACATCACAGAGTTTTAACACCCGCCCTCAATCTTGACATCTAAACAAAACAATCATTTATTTTCAATATGTTTAGTATGCTCCTGAAAAATTAGATTATTTACTATTTCAAAAACAGATAGCAATACAAATTTACAAGAAGTAAATTACCAAGCTTCAAATCAACTAAAAATTTGAAGAAACCAAATTAACTCACAAGATGCCATGGTTTGATATTCAGACTCAGCTGAAGATCTAGAGACAGTATTCTGAATTTTACCTTTCCAAGTAATCATTGAGTTAACCAAAAATAAAAATAAACAGTACTTCGAAAGAGAATGTCTAGAAGAGAGACACTTACCCAGATTGCATCTATATGAATAGCTAAACCAAACAAAATCCAAAGAAGATGTTAAGTACCTAACCACTTTTAAAAACAATTTAGAATGCATAAGTTGACTCAACCGGTGAATTGCAAAAGCTATGTCAAGTATTGTAGCAAAAAGATAAATGAGTCTACCTACTAACCAATTTTTTTTATATTAAAAATGGATCATCAGGATCATCAGAAACAGACCCTTTTAAGTCAATTACAATTAAATTCATATCCTTTTGTGTATTTATTGACTTAAAACCCATATATCCAAAAGCAAAAAACTCGGGATTAAAGAACTTGGTAGACAAAGAATAACTGTTCATACTACAAATAAACCCATGAATATAAGCACATAACTTTTCATACCACTGACATGCAACCTGTTTTAAACTATATGAAGACCTTATTAAGCTAAAACACAATTATCATCAACAAACCTAGGTTTAACAAATTTCTTCAAAATAAACACAAAACAAATATTTCCTGTAAACAACTTGATAAAGTTTACCACTCTTTCAATACCAAACTTAACTTTACCTTTAACTATAAAATCATCAAATCTTTTAGGTAAAAGATAAAACTTGTAGAAGAGTTAGAAGGAGATGAAAGAGAGCCCTCAAGATTGAGACCAGTAATTTGAGTACTGACAGATGAACAAACACTGACAGAAATGCCAGTACTACCAAGTAACTGTCTGCTGGCACCTCTTTGAGATGAATTTGAGCCACCTAGTGACTCGTTATTGGCAGCTTTGGACGAACTGAGAATTAGCATGACCTAGTAAGATACACTTCTCAAACTTAGTTTCAAACTTATCAGAGACATTTTGTTTTACTGGAAAACACAAACACCCAAATGATTTAAGATGAGAAAGAACAACACGTCGAAAACCATATATCAACTCATATGGACATTTTCCATCGAGAACAGTAGAAGGTATTCTATTAATCAAATATGTGGCAGTTAAAATGCATTCATTCCACATATGAAGAGGAACTCCACCTTGAAACATAAGAGATTTGGTAACATTCAATAAATGGCGTTTACACTCAACAACTCCATTTTGTTTAAGAGTGTTTTGACAAGTGGTTTGGTGAACAATACCTTTGGTTTTAATTTTTTTTATTTAGATTAGATTTACCAAACTCGGTACCTTTATCACTCAAGAGATTCCGAACATATTACAGAAAGCAATAGTATTATCAAATACCTTATATTTTTCTTTCAAAAGGTAAACCCACACAACTTTAGAAAGATCGTCCACGATAGTCAAGAAGTATTTGAAAACATCCTTACTAGGGACCTTATAAGGACCTAGATATCTAAATGCACCAACTCACCAACACTATTCGTTTTGTGAAAACTAAGATCAAACCTTCTATGAGACTGATTTGCCTTGTGACAAACTTCACAACGACCACTACCTTCAGAACTTAAATTCAAAGTTTTCTTTAAAACACCCAGAACTTGATCAGCTGGGTGACCAAGCCTATTGTGCCAAAGAAGATTAAAAGCAAAGCAGGATACAAAATTATTAGCAACAACAACATTTTTACCGCTAACACTTTTGTCAAAGGAATAGAGACCACCTTCATGTCTACTAGTCCCCATAGCGTTCTCTCGAAGTGAGTCCTGAAGATAACACTTCGTCCCTTGATTTTCAGTAAGAGAGAGATACACCGATTTGGTGACTTGAGAAACTCCAGAAGAAGACTGAGGAGCAAAGGCATTGTTGGACCACCGGTTTTAATTTTTGATTTAAAGTTCTTTGTCTATTTTGAAAACCATTTGGAAAGCCAACCAGATTGAAACATCTTTCAATAGTGTGACTAATAATACCACAATGCTTACAAATCAGATTTGAGGGTCTAAGAACTCTTCTCTTATTTTCAGGACCATTACTGGAAAAAATAGCAAGTTGGGATTTAGAGACAAAAGGGGCGGTGGAACTCTCTATATGCGATTCATCCCTAGAAACTATAAAAAAGCAATTTTGACCGAGGGTAAATGAACTCTTGTAAAAATGCTACTCCTAATTGGTTGAAAACATCATCAAGACCCATCAGGAACTGCAAGAGGTTTATTAACTGATTATGTTGTAAAAACTCCTTTGATACATTACAAGAGCAACTAATTGATTCATTGAGCTTATGATAATAGTCAGACACAAAAGTTCCATTTTGACTTAATGAGTTTATTTATTTTTATTTGTTTTTGATGAAGATTAAAAATAACAAAACCATCTATCTTGTCATAAGTTTCTTCCAATTCCTCCCATACCTCAGAGGATAGTTTTGAAAATTAAAAACCATCTATCTTGTCATAAGTTTCTTCCAATTCCTCCCATACTTCAGAGGATAGTTTTGAAAAAACAAGTCCTAAAAATACATTCTCGAAAACAGAGCTTAATATCCAAGACAAAACCACAGAATTGCACCTGTCCCACTGTTTTTCCATAATAGGATCATCTTTTAGTCGGGGACAGGTGCCATTGATAAAACCCAACTTGTTTTAATTTCCAGGGCCAAGATCACTGACACAGTGACCTCGCTACGGACAAAAGGTGAAAGAAACTTATAGAGCACTTGACTACCTTTTTCTTTAAAGCACAACGGAATCTAACCTGCATAGATTAGTAGAAACCAACCACAACAAAAATAAACCAGAAAAAACCTGAACAGATGAAAAGTCTCACAAAGTAAGACTAAGAATGACAAGAGAAATGTTCCTGAACAGATGAAAAGTCTCACAAAGTAAGACTAAGAATGAGAAGAGAAATGTTCCTGAACAATGAAAAGTCTCACAAAGTAAGACGAAGAATGACAAGAGAAATGTTCCCGAACAGATGAAAAGTCTCACAAAGTAAGACTAAGAATGACAAGAGAAATGTTCTCTCTCCAAGAAAAAACTTAGAATAAGCCACAAACCTACTAGATTTGGACGATATAAAAAAGAGCGAAAGGGACCAGATCTGACGATGATAAAAAAACTCGGCGTGATCTTCAAATGGTTTTCAAATTTAAATACTTGAATTTAGAGAAATATGGATTCGTATGTTTTGTTGACAGTATTCAAGTTGAGAATGTTTAACAAGCGGTTTAACAACATTGCCAAAATGTTTAGATTGATTTGTTAAAAGGAAGGCTCAATGGGATCAGCAAGATTGGTGGACGATCACATCATATCCCTTGCAATTAGGAGAACGTATATCTGCTTTCCATTCCTCAAACATTGACAGCCAGCAATTGATATTTTTTCCATATTTAGATCATTGTAACTTTGTATAAATAGTGGGTATTTCTCTCTTTGTAATATTTTTTTCAAGACAATATACAAACAACCAGTTTCCTATATTTTTCTGTTCTTTATCATGGTATCAGAGCAGGTTTTGCTCATAGCCTGCTAAAACTCGATTCCTACTAAGTCGCCATGTCCGAAGACGACAACTTGGAAACCAGGTTATCGTTGCAGCTTGCCAATCTGTTAAAGAATGGCATCAATCCCCAATCTCAGAACCCAAAGCTATCCGACAATCTTCAAATAAACCTCAAACTCAATAGCCAAAACTATGCTTTATGGACTCGAATGATTCGAGTTGCCATAGGTGGAAAATCCAAGGCCCTGTTATCTCACTTGACCTCTGACCCTCCAGGCCAAGACAACGAATCTTACGAGCAATGGGAACAAGAAGATCTAATTGTGTTTTCATGGCTCATCCAGAATATTGAACTTACTATTGCAGGTAACCTGACCGAGTACCCCACTGCAAAAATGTTATGGGATGCTTTGGTGGTCACATACAGTAGTGGCAGAGACAAACTTCAAACCTTCAACCTCCATGTCAAGGCGAATGACATCAAGCAAAATGACAGTCCTCTAGAAGAATTTTGGATTACGCTCCAAGGTGTGTGGGGGGAAATCGACATGATCGATCCCAACCCCATGAAATGTCCAGATGATATCAATACTTACGCAAGAATCAGGTCAGAGCAAAAACTTTTTCAATTCTTAAATGCCCTCGATCGAAAATACGAATCAATAAAAAGGGAGATCCTTCGATTGGAACCACTGCCTTCGGCGGAGGCGGCTTATGCCACCGTCCGTAAGGAAGCCGCTCACCAGAATATTCCGGGAGCAACTAACCACGGTTCACAGGGCATAGCAGCAGGTCTCGTCGCTACCGAAGCCGAGGGAATGGGGCTTGCCGCCAAGGGGCATCGCCGATCGGAAGGAAAGAAGAATGGATCGATGGTTAAAGAGGATAAAACAAACCTGAAGTGCGATCACTGTGGCATGTCGAGACACACCAAAGAGCAGTGCTTCCGGCTCGTTGGTTACCCCGAGTGGTGGGCCGATGGCCACAAGAAGGGCACCAAGGGTCTCGGACCATAAAAAGGAAAAGCCCCAACCACCGACAACAATGCCGATCGAAAAAACGCCACTGGATTTGGGGGGGTTGCAGCGGCGGCAATCAATGAAGAAGATGAAGGTTTCTCGATGGAGACAGGTACAGGGGGTAAGAGAGAGGGTATCTCGAAACCCCAAATACACTTTAATGGTTCCTTTTCTTCTACTATCAAAAAGAACCATGGTGTTAATGGTTGTGCAAATGTGGCTCATGAACGATCATGGATATTTGATTGTGGAGCCACCGACACCGTGACTTATGATTTATTTGACTTTGCTATGTCAACTAAACCAACAAAATCATATATTCAAACCGCAAATGGAGAGAAAATGAATGTAGAGAATGGGGGAATGATCGAACTCTCACCGACACTTAAGCTCTCTAATTGCCTCTATGTTCCTGCTCTACTCATAAACTCCTATTAGTAAGTCATGTAACAAAGGAGTTGAATTGCTCGGTTCTTATGCAACCTACTTTCTGTATTTTACAGGATATCAGGACGGGAGCGATAATTGGGCGTGGCACTGAAAAACAAGGGTTGTATTATGTGGATGAGGTAGCTCAAAATGGTGTTGTAATGCTGTCTCATGCAACAAAGGAAAGGGAAGCTTGGCTATGGCATAGAAGATTGGGACATCCATCCACCAGTTACTTACATATTTTATTTCCAAAATTATTTTCTTCTAAGTGTAAGTCACATTGTAAAACTTGTGTTTTAGCCAAAAGTCACCGAAAATCTTTCAAACCGAATAACACGAGGGTTGACCTACCGTTCTCATTGATTCACTCGGATGTGTGGGGCCCTGCTCCAATCATTGGGGGGCAAAACTTTCGTTTTTTTGTTATATTTGTTGATGATTGCACACGCATGACTTGGGTTTACTTATTAAAAAATAAATCTGAAGTTCTTGACAAATTCAGTATTTTTTACAACATGGTCCAAACTCAGTTTCAGAAAAGCATACAGATTTTTAGATCTGACAATGGAGGAGAATTTGTCAACTCTGAAATGAAATCCTTTTTCCAAACCAAGGGTATAATTCATCAAACCACATGCCCTCATACTCCAGAACAAAATGGTGTCGCGGAACGAAAAAACCGCATCCTGTTAGAAATAACTCGAGCCCTTCTCATAGAATCACAAGCTCCAAAGTTTTTTTGGCCAGAAGCCCTCGTTACTGCTGCATACCTTATCAACCGGATTCCCACTCAAATCCTAAAATCTCAAACCCCTTTGCAAACACTCACCGAATACACTAAACTCCCATCTATTCTTACCCTTGAACCACGAATATTTGGATGCACTGTATTCGTTCATATACCTAAAGCCAACAGATCTAAACTCGACCCCTGTGCTGAGAGATGTGTCTTTGTTGGGTACGGAATAACTCAAAAGGGATACCGGTGTTATAATCCAAAAACCCGACACATGTTCACTACAATGAACTGTGACTTTCTTGAAACTGAGTATTATTATGCCTCCCAACACAGTGGTCAGGGGGAGACGGAAAGTATTGACACACTGAGTTGGTTGAGATATGCTACATCTGAAGAAGGAAGAAGCCATAGTCCACAAAATGAGACTCCTCTTCCCACACAACCAGGAAACATCAGTGCCACCCAAGAAACTGCTCCTGACCTGATACCCGAGGTAAGTAGTACTCACCCTGATCATCCTTCTCTTTCTGAGACTCCTAATCCGTCAGGACAAAGTGAGAATGTACAGGAACGAGAAAATACATCAGCAAAGCAAAGAGAACATGCGGAGGAACAAGAGACCATTGAGACCCCATCAGGAAGGTATGTGTTGCCACCAAGATCAAATCGGGGAGTTCCTCCAAAAAGATATTCACCAGAAAAGGAGTCCAGAGGGCATAGATACCCGGTGGCTAACATAGCCAAAGGAAATCTATCCAAAAGAGCTAAAGCCTTTGTCTCGTCGCTGTATTCCAATGAAATTCCGGCTACCACGGAACAAGCCTTAAAGTCAAAACAATGGAGAGATGCAATGGAAGAAGAAATGAAAGCTCTTACAAAAAATAACACCTGGGAAAATCGTGTCTTGCCACCAGGAAAGAAAACTGTCGGGTGTCGGTGGGTATTCACGATTAAATACAAACCCGATGGTACAATTGAAAGATACAAAGCGAGATTGGTAGCTAAAGGCTATACACAAACTTACGGTATTGACTACTCTGAAACCTTCTCTCCGGTCGCAAAGGTCAATACAATCAGGGTTCTGTTTTCTGTAGCAACAAACAAAGGATGGCCCTTACACCAGTTTGATGTGAAGAATGCTTTCCTACACGGAGAACTGAAAGAGGAAGTTTATATGGAAGCCCCACATGGATTTACAGACAGGTTTGGAGAGAAAGAGGTGTGCCTTCTAAAGAAATCCCTCTATGGATTAAAACAGTCCCCGAGAGCATGGTTCGGGAAGTTCACCTTAGCCATGAAAAGTTATGGATTCAAGCAAAGTAACTCAGACCATACGTTGTTTCGTAAACGAAGAGGCAATCTCATAACCTGTTTAATAATCTATGTTGATGATATGATTATCACAGGAGATGACAAAGAAGAAATAGCCAAACTCAGAAAGAGATTGTTCACAGATTTTGAAATGAAAGACCTCGGGGAACTCAAATACTTCCTTGGGATTGAAGTCCTAAGATCAAAACAGGGGATCTTCATGTGTCAAAGGAAGTATGTCCTGGATTTACTTGCAGAAACTGGTATGGTTGATTGTAAACCAGCTGACACTCCGATGATTGTGAATCAGAAGCTTTATATGAAGGAGAGAGTAGAGCTGGCTGAGAAAGGAAGATACCAACGAATGCTAGGAAAGTTGATATACCTCTCACACACCCGACCCGACATAGCTTATGCTGTGGGAGTGGTAAGTCAATTTATGCATCAACCCCAGAAGACTCACATGGAAGCAGTCTTAAGAATTATAAGATATCTCAAAGGAACAGCCGGACATGGAGTCTTGTTCCGGTCAAATGGGCATCTTGAAACACAGTTGTACACTGATGCAGATTGGGCAGGAGATAAAGGTAACCGAAGATCCACCGCAGGGTACTTTACCTTAGTTGGTGGGAACCTTGTTACATGGAGAAGCAAAAAACAAAAGGTGGTAGCTCTTTCAAGTGCATAAGCCGAATTCCGAGGAATTGCAAGGGGAATAACCGAAGTTTTATGGGTACGGAGGCTCCTAACCGAAATAGGATATCCACCACGAAAAACTTGTAGAATTCTGAGTGACAACGAAGCAGCCATCCAAATTTCAGAAAACCCAGTTCAGCATGATTGAATGAAGCATATAGAAGTTGATCGACACTTCATCAAGGAGAAATTGGAAGCAAAAATCATCACTCTTCCGTTTGTTCGATCAGAAGACCAACTTGCCGATATCTTGACAAAAGCTGTTAATAAAAAGGCTCTACACGAATGTCTGGGCAAGTTGAATTTTGGAATCCCATTATTCAACTTGAGGGGGAGTGTTAAAAGGAAGGCTCAATGGGATCAGCAAGATTGGTGGACGATCACATCATATCCCTTGCAATTAGGAGAACGTATATCTGCTTTCCATTCCTCAAACATTGACAGCCAGCAATTGATATTTTTTCCATATTTAGATCATTGTAACTTTGTATAAATAGTGGGTATTTCTCTCTTTGTAATATTTTTTTCAAGACAATATACAAACAACCAGTTTCCCATCTTTTTCTGTTCTTTATCATGATTGAAGTTTTCATCGCCGTTGCTTTGATTTTGTGGTCGTCGACTCGCCTAATTCCTACAATTTTTAAAGTATCCGGCGAGTTTCTGTACGCCTGTTCATCTTACATCTTGAATCCACACGTCGTTTTTCTCGTCGGAAACGTTATTGTTGTTCTTTGTTATGTGCTCTCCGGTCACACACACGAATCGGATATCTCAGAAGATAATAATAAGTATGGATCTGTGAATCATCATCATAAAACAAACGAAATCTCTTCCAATGCAGATCTGGAAGAATCACCGGATACGAAACAAACAGAAGAATCACCGGAAGAAATTCGAGATATGTGTTAAAACTCGGCGGCGAATCTCAACCAGAACACACAACAAAAGATCTTGAGATATGGAAGATCTTAGATCTGAAAAAATGATGAAGAAGACAGACTCAGACCTTCAGGAAACGAGAATCAAGAATCTGAGTAAAAAACAAACCAATCTGAACAGGAGAGTAGTGACTAGATCTGAGACATTAACGATCACAGATCTGAAATGAAAGAAAAAACTCTCCGAACAAACGACAAGGCCAACGAAGATGGATGCAACAAACCAAGGGCGTTGGACACCAATCGGAGCTCGTGACAAACCAAACAGATCTGCCACACTGCTAGATTTAAACAAAGATCTTGAGCTCAGAGGATCAGGAACAACAAGATCTAAAGAGATCCGTTGTCTCACCTTTGGTCAAGAAATAGCGGCAAGCCCAACTAAAACAGAAAATAACAGACAGATATGAACGAAGAGCTTGAGCCGAGAGGATCAATAACAACAAGATCTTACAACCTCGTTGTTTCACCTTCGGTCAAGAAGATTTAAAAAAAATTGTCCGAACAGAAACCGATCATATCTGCGACGATAGAGCCAAATAGAGGAGGTTTTTCCAGCGTTCCTTGCCACCTCACGTCCAATGGTCCATGAGGAAAGCTCAGCCGACTCCGAGGCTCACCGAGATGTAGAATGAGGCAACAACCGACTATCACCGTCGTGAATCACAACTCCGATCGGTTAAAGGTTGTCTTAACAGATCGATACAAGAAACTAACCAAAAATCGGTTTCTGGAGACAAAACTGAGAAAAAGATGAGAGATGGTAAGAAAAAGTTAATTCGACTTTATTTAGAATGACCAGATCTGCAGTTACAAGAATGAACCGCAACGAAAAGGAAAAAATTACCGGAATGACAACATATCGAAAGAAAAAGACACAACATCGACGATCAAAAAGTGACTCCGTACCGTCACTGCTGTGATTAAGAATTGCGACAACTCAGTAGGAGATATCAACACAATCAGATCGACGATATGCCAAAAACTTTCTGAAACAGAAAAAAAAAGTCTCTTCGATGGATCGAGCCTTTAGAGCTCTGATACCATGTTGAAGAACACACTTTATTTATTTTATTGAAATGGAAATATTACAACTAATATGTATCTCTAACGAAACAAGAACATAAATGTATAAACCCTAGTTTTATGTAAAGAAACTAGAGAAGAAGAAGAACAGAGATAAAAAGAAGAAAGTTGTAAAATTAAAATGATGTAAAAATGAAATCTGATGGAAGAAGCTACGCCACATGATGTCTTATATAACTTTCAGAAACTTGCAGCAACAATCCCTCAAGATATTCATAAATGCTCCGCTACCCTTGTATTTCCAGAAGAAGTGAGGCACCACCCACAAGATTACAAACTATCCAAACAGCTCCTTCAGCTTTAGAGAAATTACTTGTTAAACCCTGAAAAGCCTACACTATAACAAATAACTCAGAATTAATAAAAGTTTTTGCAACAATGTCAAGATTGAATTAACATCACAGAGTTTTAACATACCCAAATTGCTATCACCATCCACTCTTCAATATGCAATTTGGAACTCGAAAGATTATATGGACTCTTTACCTATGTAGATGATGACGAAGACCCAATATATCCTATAGACACCAAACATGTTTCATCAAAACCAATATTTTATCAAATACTTGTAGTGCCAACAAATCAACTAATGCACCTACAAGTAATCGGTCTTAAACCATAAGCTACCAAAGATTATATAACTATGATACTACTTGTTTTAGGATAATTTTCACAAAATGATGCACACAAGTGCCAATTATATACTATCCAAATGTACAAACTAGAAAAACAACATATGGAATAAGATGCAACCCAAATGTGCTCAAATGTACCGATCAGATGATAATGTAATCCAATATTGATATTCAACAATTAAACGCAATGAAAACACAAAGACTTAACGTTGTTCCACTATCATGAGATATTGTACATCCACGAGGAAGAGGTGTAGCATTTATATTGAAGAGCAAATGGAGGCTGGATTAAAATAAAGTTTAACTTTAACAATGATCCTACAATGACACGACTAAACCCTTCAAAGTGTACCCAATATTCTGGTTAAAATCTCCTAGGAAGAGAACCAATGCAAGAACACATTAAAATCTAAAACACTAGGTGATCAAATATTCCAAAAATGTTATATTTAGTGCCCAAAAAAGTTGCCCATACACAAGCAAGTCGCGACCACGGGACCTCATACAAAAGACCGCATCAAACTCGCATCAGATGTACTATTGGTAACATTTTTTGTCCGTGAGCTTAGGTCGTATGGCAAGTCGTATTTATCCCTGTAAACGTATGTCTATTTATGGTATCAATATTCTTAACAACTCAAACCTTCTTTGGGCCACACAACGACTCTTGGAATCTTATATTAGAATATTTTATTAACTTTCTGTGGGAAGGGTTGGAAACTCCATGATTTAAAACATCAACACAAAATGTATATATGTACGCAAGAGATAATGAAATTGAAGAAGCCTTCTTTGCTTCAAAATTGTCAACTATGTACCACTCTATATGTCGTGTATATATATGATTCAATCTTTAATGGGCACCAGATTACATCTGTGGACTTTATGGCAGGTCCAAGAAAATACTATTTAACATGATTTTGTTGCAAAATTGGATCCATAATTGCAATTGGTAGTAGTTTCAGCTATGATGCAACCTCTAATTCTATATATTTCCATAAAGAGATCTTTGATGTCATAATCTACTCGGTGGTCTAAGATCATATAGATGATAGTAGATTTGATAATTATGTTTGGATTAACGATGATATGAACTAGGTTTAAGAGGTAAACAATGAGTATATATGATGTATGTTTTGTTAAGCAACAAATACATGTTATTACTATAACTTGCTTACATAGATACGTTACCGAACTTTGTGATCCGAGTGTTGCATACTAGAAATGTCACAATATCAAAACTGTGTTACCCTTTGGCCTGTATGTTCAATCTTTGTCACATACAAATTTAGGACATCATTGCATCTTGAAGTACCATAACCCCACTAGAAAAGGAAGTAAATCGCTTCTAGATAAACCTAAAAACTTCCATTTGTTATATTTGCATGTTTCTCTGCTCGAATAATGTAAACTAAAGTATCTGTCACGCAAATTTTAGCATAAAACTAGATCGTGTTTAGTAACTAGCTGATTCTTCATTTGATATGGAGAGAGGACATATGTTTACTAAACCACTCCCGTTTTATTAAAGAATCTCTAGCAAAGCTCTCTGAGATATATGGTTTATGCCGGAAAGATACGAAGTTGGACTAATTTGAAAACATAGTTGTATTACTAGCCATTCTGGAGGAGCAGTTGATTCAACAATTTCTAGTTCTCGTCTATCTGGTATTAATGACCGTCATATCTATGATTATTTTCTCCCAGATGAAGCAGCAGGCATCGATCTGTAGAACCTATAAAGAAGATAAATTCCGCACTACTGCTGAGTCGTCGGACTTATCCACCAAGGGATTCATGGAATTTCTGTGGATTGCGTTGGGGGAAATCTCCCAAAGCTAGGCAACTAGCTGAGGGCGAAGGGCACACTGGACACGAACCGAATCAACTGAAAGGAGAAGAAAAGAGTCAAGTCCAAAGGAGAATCCCACGCGTGCCTCTTTTTGGGTTTCCATACCTTGGGACTTTATGTTCATAATGATGTCATGCTTGCCTTTGGTACTCCGCTAATCCATTACGAATGAACTCCAAACTAAATTTTTAGCTTTAGGGTGTGTAATGGAGTTACAAATCACTTATATGAGGATTATTATATGATTAGACCTATTTATCAAGTTGGGATAATTGTAGGGTGCTGATAATATGGAGTTGTTAGGATTCCAAGAGAGCAACTCATGGCTTATATTTCCTAAATGTTCCATAATGAATCAAATACAATATTATTACTTTTCGTATATTCCGTTTAGGAATGCACTAAACAACTTCCTATACCTTAATTATCGTCGAGACATGATACTAGAACATGATTAAACCCATCCTATAGAATATAGTGCATTGATTAGGGTTTGTTCATCTCCTCATATAGTAAAACTAGATTATCACCTTGTTCTAATATTAAGGGACCGCATTTACATCATGTTAGAACAACGTGATAGTCTAGTGTTACTATAAGGATGAATTAAATCATGTGATTGTGCACATGATTAGATAACCACACCTTGTTTAACCCTTCAAGCATGAGTGTGAGCAATATCACACAAATCATTGTAAACAATTATATGAACCCATCCCATAATGACTTTTGTTGTAGCATCGCTCAATCTTTGCATTGGTTTATACTATACCTTGTGCTATAAAATGTAATTTCATGTATTACGTGTATGGACGCGAGCATTCATTTCGGTACCCATAACTAAAAACTTTTGAGGCCAACATACCAAAAGGGTAAGTAACCCTTTTATTCCAATACTTAATGTATAACGGCACTCTACATGGAGATATCACTATGTTTGAAATCAATTCATAAGTCTAAATCCCACACTTTCCTTATGCCGAATGAGCAAATAACAAAAGTTATACCTTATATAGTGTAGTTTTTAGTGTTTCTAGTAATTAAATGCTTCATAAGAGAAAAACATACTCAACATTGATCTAGTATTGATTGGGTATTAAATATATACAAAAAGTTATATTTGAAAGTTAGATATGAATCCTTTTGAAGAAGATTAATGATCTAACGTTGCAATAGTGCAACAACATCATTAGTGTTCCTAGATGGCGTTTTCTTTACAAATTTTCGCGCCCAAACGTGCTTTCCTTTAATGCAGTATTTAGACTTCCCTTCAACACCATCGTTCTCAATCACTGCTCTTGCCATAGAAAGAGAACGAGCCACAATCCGAGCATAGAGAGATTGATTCTCTGGTCCGGCATCATGCATATAAATGGATTCAATGAAATCTCCAAATAGCCTAATCAAATCAACAAAAGGATCGCGTTAAAATTAATAAAAATAAATAATATATATTGCTTCTTGATCATATGATAATAGATATATTATATATATATATATATATACCTAGTGAAATGGAGTCTAACTTCATTTTCAGAAATTGGGTACCCTTTGGAAAAAGTGAGGAAAATGGTCCTTTCATCTGGTGGCACCTCATCTTCTTGTTGTCTTACAACATATGGACCATGGCTGGTGGCATACGATGGATCCAAATCCATCATCTGCGTGACCATAGCACGATGATTTGTAGTGCCTCCAAAACGAACCATCTGTTGATGCATCATGGCATCTTGGCTTGGATCAACCGCTAATGTTGGATTTTGATAAACTTGAAGATAAGGACGGATATTGGACAAAGAAATAGGAGCATTTTGGAGGCCACCAACAGTAGCCTGTATGGGAGATCGCATCACTAAAGGCCCACGATTCCTACTCATGTACTGCTCCAAGATGTCGTCGAATGCCTTTACAGAAACATCTTTGGCAATGACGAACACCTCTCTAAAAATTGGATCCTGATTGCGATAAATCTCCTCCAGATTTATATCCTTTCGATCAAGTAAACTCTGAAGTAACGATATGTCGTTACTTCCATCAAAAGTTAAGTTGTTTGGTATCTTCTGCAATAATTTAAGGCATATGACAACCTCATCAGCAACTTGATTGATTACATTTGGGGACAAAGAATTGATGATCATTTCAACCAAATTCTTTGAGGTATACCCTTCTCTTTCTAGCCATAAGAGAAACCCCATCACGAGCATCGATTGGAAGACCTCTCGATGCAAAACTAGAAGCAAGACAGTGAATAAGTTGCGCTCATGTCTGTGAAAAAGATGGTATTGTTCCTTGGAGATAGATGGACAAGGAATGATCATCGGAAAAAGCGAAGGTTGTTTCGCTGAAGCAAAGACATCTTCCATCGGAAGAACTTGATTGATCTGGGTATGAACTTGGGGATTGATTTAGTGTATGTTTATGTGCAGTGTGAAATGATTTTAGACACACATGTAGCAATTATCATGTATATATATATATATAGTCAGTGAGTGAGGGAGAGAAGGGGGTTAATGAAGATGATGATGTTGAAAGACTAAACTACCCTTTACACAGAGTGTTGACCTTTTTTCTCTTTAAAGCAATGCTTAAAATATATAATATAAGAAAAGCATTGGATTTTTTTTTTCATTTTATAAAAATTATGTAACTCGTTTATAAATCGAACCATGGTATACTTCTAAAATTTTAACATCATAATATCATGAAATATATTTTTAAGGTATTTTTCTATTAAAATTATAGCAAAAAGTGTTATAAATCTGATTTTAAAAGGTTTTCAAATTTTGTGAAAAGTATTCATATCTTGAAAAGTTTAAAATATATCTCATATAATAAATATCAGTTTTAATATAATATATATATACCTATACCTATATATATATATTATAGTATAATAAATATTATAATATTATACTATATGTATTATAATATTATATGGTATAATAAAAATTGTTATAATAATATTATATAGTATAAAATGTATAATATATATAATAGTATATAGTATAATAAAAGTTGTTATAATAATAATATTATATAGTATAAATGTATAATATATATATTCTCATTAATTGTTGCGGTTACATTCCATAAAATAAATTAAAAGTTTTTCATTTGCAATTAAAGATCTTAATACCTTCTCTTATTTTGTGTTATTCTTGACCTTTGATGTTTGTTTGTTTGTTGCTACAATATTATTGTAATTTAAATAAATCTTTTTTAACATATAAAATTATACTATATTTGAAATAGGTAAATCGAATTGTTAATTAAGTGGTTGTTTGGGAGTTGCTGAATGGTTTAGTGCAGAATGGTTGAGAGGTCAGAATGGTTGAGAGGCTCTGTATGGTTGAGTGCAGAATGAAATTTGGTTGTTTGGTAACTGTTCTGAATGGTAACTCTGAATAACAACAAATTACCATTTTACCCCTCTGTATAAACTAGTAGAAATTAATTTTTTTTCTTTGGAAAGCATCAACACATCTCATTAACAAACCACCAAATACAAAGTTCTGGACACATCAATTTTTGTTCATGTTCTTGCAATCAAGAAATCTTGAAACACCCACATCAGATCCTATCATCATTCTAACAGAGCTTGAAAGCTCATCTTCTACATACAAATATGAAAACCAAGTTGGGAACGATGTCCAGAAATCTAGTAGCTCATCTTCTACATATGGTGTCTAGAAATCGATGTCCAAGTTGAAAACCAAGTTGAAAGCTCATCTTCTACATATGGTGTTATCACTCTGGACAAACTCACCCATTTTTAGGGTAGCATTTGAAGGGAACGATGTCCAGAAATCGACCCAGTTGGGCAAACACAGTTGGGCAACAATACCTAAAAAGTGTTCGAACTCCCCCATTCTTCTCCAACAATACCTAAAAATTGAAATAAGAAATCCAATCTTCTTCATCCACCCAGTTGGGCAAACACAACTGAATAAATCGATTTTAGGTATTGTTAGAGAAGAAAGCGAAAAGAAATCGAAGAACATTGAGATGCAAATCAAGAAATCGAGAAGAAAATGGTTAAGATCGATTTTAGGTATTGAACTGGAGAAGAAATCGAAGAACCTGGAGATCGATTTTAGGTATTGTTGGAGCGACGTGGGAGAGATGTGTGGGAAGGGTAAAAGTGGAAGAAGGTGAGAACTGAATGGTTGAGAGATACCTTAGACACAAAATGGTTAAGAGGCAATTGTAGTGGTTCAGAGCCTTTTTTTTGCCAAACAGACTCAACCTCTGACCGATTCAGAGGTGAGATCTGAATGTCACCATTCAGAGCTAAACAAACAGCCCCTAAGATTTCAAACAAGTATCGTTTTATACGTGAAAGTCACTATATTTCAAGTGTGTGAGACCGGGGATGATCAAACAAGAATGCTAGCTAACTATTTAAGAGAATACGAAAACGACCAAATCACTTGTAAAATCACAGATTTTAAATTAACGGTCAAAAAAGGTGGACATGCGACTTTGGCCGCGTCTTCAGGTCGCAGGGTAAAGTCGTGTGAATCACATGTGATTTTCTACGTGATGTTAGTATAAAATCACATGTGATTCGACAAATTTTTTTTATTCTTTTAAATTAAATTGGTATAGTTCTCGTTTGAACCTGACTCTGTAAGACCATGTGTTTGCTTCATACGATAGAATCACTACAAAACAAATTACTTTTACCCACAAAATTCACCCAAGAAAATTTCCGTCGGTGATTACCCAAAGATCGCCCATAAAATACCAATGGTTCGGTAAAATCCCATGTTTTTCGAGAAAATACCCACGGTAATCTGTCACTAATTTGCAATACCCACCAAATATTTATCCACCAATTTTTGTGAAGGATTTGTGACGAATCACCTTTTAACGACATATTTTCCTGGGAAAAGTTCGTTGATAAAAGTCTTTTGTTTAGTAGTGAATCATTTGTGTATAATGCAAGTCTTTGTTGCAATATTGATAGTAGTTTTTTTTTTCTTTTCTAGATGTCTTTTAACCAAAATCGTATTTATTTTTATAACCCGGTTGTAAAAATTCCACCTGATATATCTTTTTTAAATTATATAATAATTATAGAGGGGGGTTTAAGGGAAAACCTCAAAAAATGGAAAACTAAAGAACACCCTAGGGGGCCTTCATCTGGACGATATGCATTTGTGCATATGATAACTCTATTTTTAGAGTTATTATTTCCTTTTATTTTACATTTTATTTTGTCAATTTTAGCCATTTCACCTCTTAAAAACCCCCATTCTTGGCATATTTTTATAAAAAGGGCAAACGAGGTGAGTTTTAGTGTCAAACAAATTATTTGGTGGATTTTGGGTGGTTTTCACATTTTATTCGCAGTGAGATGAACAATGCCCACTCCAACTGCCCACTGCCGATACTGGATAAAGACAAAAATAATGTTTTGATGAAAAGCATGGTTGCAAAAGCATGGAAGCTTCAGGGGCAGGTTAAAAGAGTGAGAATATTTTAATCTAGGCATGCAAAGGAAAAGCATGACAAAAAGAATAAACAAATCAAACCTACATGCCTAGAGACCAACTTTTTGGAAGAACTATTGGGTAAAGATGGAGGTCAAGGGTTAAGGAGCTAAGCATAGGATTTTGTGTTCCCTTAACCTCCAGATTTGCAAAGAAGAAGTCAATACCCAAGATGCCAAATTTCAGCTATAAAAGAAGACCATGGGCATTCATTGAAATCATCTTCATCTCTTGGATCCATCATCTTAGAGCTTGTCATTTCCATCTTCTTAGTGTAACACTCTAAATTTCGTAGTCTAGCTTTGTAATAGTTAACTTTTCTTTTTCTGCAGTAATTTAGATTTAAATTCACGTATTGTTTTCAGTTGTAGTTTCGAACAATGGGCAACTTACGTTCCCCACTGTGAGGATAATTTCAATTCACTCCTAGTTATCTTATGCCAACTTTTTCATCTTTCGTTCTTATATTTTCAGTAATGGTAGGCTAAACACCCTTCGGGATGTAGGAACGAGAAGTACCTGGATTTTAGAAAAAATGCTTGAGTAATCTTTATTTTTGAAGTAGTTATCGTTTTGGTCATTCATTCTCGATTTTGCCCAAGGATGCGAACAAGCTGATCACTTGCAAGGATTTAAAGTCTAGTTCTTAACTTAGAAATAAGTAGAACGCAGTGACACGAGCTTGGATGATGCTAGGGAGTTCGAAAGAATTCTTACGACACTTACGAAAGTGAGGTCAGCACAGTGAGCTCTTCTCTCCCCACTGGAGTAGTTGGCAAGCTAGTTGGTGTATTAAAAACACTTAGAGTATTTGTCTCTACACATTCCATCGAGGCTCGAAAGAGTCCATTTGAGAAGACTCATTGACAAAATGATAATTACCAATAAAATGGGTTTTTAGTCTAAGATTGTGAGTATTTTGTAACCGGGCTTTTCCAAAGATCGGTCTCAATTACAAGGATCATCTTAGGATCAAGTATTTAGCATAAAATCTAGGGAAAATCCGACTTGCATCCCTCTTTTTAAATCATTGTAATTCCAAATTAGCTTTTCGCAAACCAACTCAAAATATTGTTTCCTCTCTAATTGAAACTCGTGAAAGGAACTCATAAAAGCCGTATTGTCTTGATAGCCCAGTCTCTGTGGATACGATTCCGGCATTTTACCGATTATTACTTGCCGTGACGATCATAGTGGACAGTGTACACTTGCGCTGCCCACTGTGGACAGATTATAACCCGCTGTGGTTTATTTTGCATATACCATTCACACGTGTCAAGTTTTTGGCGCCGTTGCCGGGGACTGGCGTGATTTTTAAATCTCAAGACATTAATTTTTGTTCGAGCCCGAGTAACTCGTTTTTCTAGCACCGTTCGTGTTGTATGCCAAGGCAACAACACGGACCTTTGGAACCAATCGATCTTGAAATAGAAAGGACTTTTCGAAAAAGACGTAAAAACAAGAAGAAAAATCAACAACTCCCTGTGAACCCCACCACAATTATGGCAGGAGTGGGCGGTCAACCACCACCACCTCCATTAGTGGAAACCACAGTGACGATTGCTGATAACAAAGATCGAGGGATAAGGGACTATGCAACTACTGGAGTTAGTGATTTAAGCTCCGGGATTCTAAGACCCAACCTTCAAACACCACACTTTGAACTCAAACCGGTGATGTTTCAAATGATCCAAGCCATGGGTCAGTTTGGAGGATCACCATCTGAGGATCCACATTCGCACTTAAAATCATTTTTGGAAATGACCGACTCTTTTCAGCTACAAGGTGTGAGTGAGGAAGCTTTAAGGCTAAGACTTTTTCCTTTTACTTTAAGGGACAAGGCTAAGTCATGGCTAAATGCGCATGCACCTCATTCAATAACCATGTGGCAAGAGCTTGCGGATAAATTTTTACAAAAGTATTTTCCTCCAACCAAAAACATGAGGTTGAGAAATGATATTGTTTTGTTTAGACAAGAAGAAGATGAGGCTGTTTCGGATACATGGGAGCGGTTTAAAGATTTACTCTGAAAGTGCCCACTCCATGGCATCCCACATTGCATTCAGTTGGAGACCTTTTACAATGGTCTTTCCAACGCAGCCAAAATCATCTTAGATGCAACAGCAGGAGGAACTTTCACAAGCAAAACCTATAATGAAGGATATCAGATTTTAGAAAAAGTGTCCAATAACAACACCGACTGGTCCAACCCGAGAACGCCTGCACCAAAGACCGCCAACATTGATAATGAGGCACTTAAAACCATGAATGCACAGTTAGTAGCCTTAACAAAAATAGTGTTGAACCAAAATCGAGGACAACTTAATCCCACAGTGGGCACTGCACATCTCACTGAGAGCTGCTCTTACTGTGGGGACGGGCATGTTTTTGATTTTTGTCCAGCAAATCCAGAGGCTGTTAACGTCATAGGAACTTACCCACGAAACAACCCATACTCACAGACCTATAATCCAGGTTGGAGGAATCATCCAAATTTCTTGTGGTCTGGAAACCAAGGACTCCAACCCCACGGGGCGAGTCATGCTCAAAGACCACATAACCCCCCTGGATTTCAGCATCATCACAGTGGGCACCCCCCACAAAAATTTCACCAAGGTCAATCCTCCCAACAATTCCAACCACGACCATCTCATAATGCTGAGGCTCAACCATCACTCGAATCAATGCTCAAAGGATTCATGAACCAAACTCAAGCGGCCATTAGGAACATAGAAACTCAAGTAGGACAACTAGCCGTCGAAGTCAAGAATAGACCACCGGGGACATTACCTAGTGATACCGAAAATGCTAGGGTAATAGGAAAGGGACCAGAACAAATCAAAGCCATAACACTTAGGAGTGGAAAGGGTCTGAAAGATATCGTTTTCGATTCTGAAGACTCGCCTCAAATCACCACTGTACCTGATCCCACAGTGGGCACTCCTCAAGTCACTGTGATCCCCACAGTGGGGACGGAAGTCCCTGAACTCCCCACGTTTGGTCCATTGCCTAAACCTGCCATTCCAAAGTTAACTCCGTTTCAGACTCACATCGACCCAAAAAGTGTACCTTTTCCTGAAAGAATGAAGCCTAAGAATGTTGATGTTCAATTTAAAAAGTTTTTAGACATTTTTAAACAGCTTCACATTAACATACCCTTGGTAGAAGCTCTTGAGCAAATGCCAAGCTATGTTAAGTTTTTAAAAGATATTTTGAACAAAAAACGAAAGTTGGGTGAGTTTGAAACTATGGCGTTGACCGAAGAATGTAGTGCCCTTCTCACAAGCAAGATTCCCCCTAAGTTGAAAGACCCGGGTAGTTTCACAATTCCATGCACGATAGGAGGGCAAGAAGTAGGTCAAGCACTTTGTGATTTAGGCGCTAGTATAAATTTGATGCCTTTGTCAATTTTTAAGAGATTAGGTATTGGAGAGGCTAGACCCACCACCGTGACCTTACAATTAGCCGATCGATCCATTGCCTACCCAAGAGGGAAGATTGAAGATGTTTTGGTCCAAGTAGACAAATTCATCTTCCCTGCCGACTTTCTGATTTTAGACTATGAGGCCGACAAAGACATCCCAATCATTCTAGGACGTCCTTTCCTTGCTACATGACGAACTTTGATTGATGTGCACAAAGGAGAACTCACCATGAGAGTCAACGACCAAGAGGTAAAGTTTAATGTTTTCAAATCCCTTAAGTACATAGACACCGAGGACTGCCTTGCTGTAAGTACGATTTATGGATCCCACTGTTTCGACTCACTGTCCACAGTGGGCAGTGAGAGTGAGCACTCTGACTCAGAAAATAATGACACTTTTGAGGATGAGTGTAACGAAATGGTGGCAGCTTTTGAGCCTTTGGACTTTAAGGATAGGACGATCCAACCACCATCCATCGAACAACCTCCTGAGTTAGAGCTTAAACCATTGCCTCCTCATTTGAAATATGCTTATCTCGCTGAGAATAACAAGCTTCCTGTTATCATCTCATCCAAACTTAGCGAAAATCAAGAACAACTTTTGATCGAATTGTTGATAAAGCATAAGAAGGAAATTGGTTGGACCATAGCAGACATTAGAGGAATTAGCCCCTCTTTATGTCAACATAAGATTAACTTAGAGAGTGACCACCCGGGGAAAGTCCAACCTCAAAGAAGGTTGAACCCCATCATGAAGGAAGTAGTTAAGAAAGAGATTTTGTAGTGGTTAGATGCTGGTATTATCTATCCCATTGCCAGTAGTAATTGGGTGAGCCCCGTTCAATGCGTCCCTAAAAAGGGAGGAACAACTGTGGTCACAAATGAAAAGAACGAACTCATTCCAACTAGGACTGTTACGGGATGGAGAATATGCATGGATTATAGGCAACTGAATCTAGCAACAAAGAAAGACCATTTCCCGTTACCTTTTATTGATCAAATGCTTGATAGATTAGCGGGAAAGGAATTTTATTGTTTTCTAGATGGATACTCCGGATATAACCAAATCCACATCGCACCCGAAGACCAAGAAAAGACCACCTTTACTTGTCCATATGGTACTTTTGCATTCCGGAGAATGCCTTTTGGTTTATGTAATGCTCCCGCTACTTTTCAACGTTGTATGATGGCCATTTTCACCGATATGATAGAAGACACCATAAAAGTTTTTATGGACGATTTTTCTGTGATAGGAACATCATTTGATAACTGTTTGAGGAATCTAGAAAAAAGTCTGGTGAGATGTGAAACCCACGACCTTATACTTAATTGGGAGAAATGTCATTTCATGGTCGAAGAGGGTATTGTTTTGGGTCATCTTGTGTCGAAAAAGGGTTTGGAAGTTGACAAGGCAAAATTAGAAGTAATCTCCCAACTTCCCGAGCCCACAACGATAAAAGGCATTCGCAGTTTTTTAGGTCACGCAGGTTTTTATAGGAGGTTCATAAAAGATTTTTCCAAAATAACTAAACCCCTATGTAACCTGCTGCAACATGAAAGAGAGTTTGTTTTTACCAAAGAATGTAGAGACGCATTTGAAATAATCAAAAGTGCCTTAGTTACTGCACCCATAGTGACCACTCCTGACTGGTCGCTCCCATTTGAAGTCATGTGTGACGCCAGCGATTGGGCTATAGGTGCAGTACTAGGCCAACGAAAAGATAAGATTTTTCATCCGATATACTATGCAAGCAAGACTTTGATCGAAGCTCAAATCAACTACACGGTAACCGAAAAAGAATTACTTGCAGTAGTTTTTGCTTTTGATCGTTTCAGGTCTTACTTAATTGGAGCAAAGGTCATAGTGCACACCGATCATGCAGCCATCAAGTATTTGATCAACAAAGCTGACTCTAAACCAAGGTTGATCAGATGGGTGCTGTTGCTGCAGGAATTCGACCTTGAAATCGTCGACAGAAAAGGAACAAGCAATCAGATCGCTGATCATCTTTCCAGACTTGAGCCCACAGTGGGCACTGTAGATCCCACTCCGGTAAAAGAAAATTTTCCTGATGAACAATTGTTAGTCGCCCAACATCATGATATTCCTTGGTATGCTGACATTGCTAACTTTTTAGCAAGTGGATTACGACCCCATGGGATGAGTGGACAACCTTTTAAAAAATTCTTGCATGATACTCGTCAATACATTTGGGACGATCCTTTCTTATACAAGATAGGAACAGACCAAGTGTTGAGGCGATGTGTTCATGGGAGTGAGCAACAACATTTACTCCAGGGTTGTCACGCATCCCACTATGGAGGTCATTTCGGAGGAACACGCACTGCTGCGAAAATTTTGCAGAGTGGGTTCTTTTGGCCCACTGTGTTCAAAGACTCTCACGAGTTTGTTCGTCACTGTGAGCAGTGTCAGCGCACTGGGAATATATCGCAACGAAATGAAATGCCCCTCAACAATATCCTTGAGGTGGAAATTTTTTATGTATGGGGAATAGATTTTATGGGACCCTTTCCAAATTCCAACAACAATTTCTACATCTTAGTGGCGGTTGATTATGTTTCGAAATGGGTAGAAGCTGCCGCTTGTCACACTAATGACGCTAACACTGTGGTGAAGTTTTTGCAAAAAAATATTTTCACTCGTTTTGGAACACCACGAGCCATAATTAGTGATGAAGGATCCCATTTTGTTAACAAAGTCATGAGCTCGGTTCTTGCTAAATATGATATTCATCATAGGGTAGCAACCGCCTACCACCCCCAAACTAATGGTTTGGCGGAACTCTCAAACCGAGAGATCAAGGGAATTTTGGAAAAGGTGGTGAAACCCCATCGAAAAGATTGGTCCATCAAGCTTGATGACGCTCTTTGGGCGTATCGCACGGCGTATAAGACCCCATTGGGAATGTCTCCATTTAAGTTGATATTTGGCAAAGCTTGCCATTTACCAATCGAATTGGAACATAAAGCCTTTTGGGCTTTAAAAGAACTCAACTTGAGTGAAGATGCCGCGGGAATTAAAAGAACCTTGCAATTGCATGAACTTGAGGAAATGCGCTATCACGCATATGAAAATGCAAAGTTATACAAGGAAAAGACCAAGATGTGGCATGACCGAAGGATCAATCATCGGGAATTTTTTGAAGGACAGCAGGTATTATTGTTCAACTCTCGTCTAAAACTTTTTCCGGGTAAGCTCAAGTCAAGATGGACTGGACCATACACCATAGTGAGTGTGAGCCCATTCGGAACAGTGGAATTGCGATCCCCGCAATCGGGACAAACTTTTAAGGTCAATGGGCAAAGGGTGAAACACTTTCTGCATGAGAGTGCCCACATCCCTGTCCACTCCTCATCTCACTCTAGTTAGGAAAGTCCGAGATCTTTTGTAAATAATTTTATTTTAACTTTTTTATGATTTTTAGTTATTTTTAGTGCTTTTTAATTTTGCATGGTTGTTAGTTTTGATATGTGTAGGACGCGTGGCAGCCCTTTTAGCAGGAAAACCAAGATAAAGGCGCAGTGGGGAAGCCACTCGTCACTCCGTTCCCCACTCCTTTGCCTGACGAATGAAGTGACTCGGGTGGGGCCCAATGACTGCCAAGCCATCACTTTCTCTTACACATAGCCGCCTACTTTTCTGCCACATGTCATTCACCCCCAATTTTTAAGGCTTAACCATCATTTCTTCCTTTTTCCCTCAATAACCGTTCCCTCTCTCTCTCCTTAATTCAAATTACACCAAATTAAACCCTTGGATTTCCTCTTTATCCAAGTGCACAAAACCACCGATTTTTCCTTCCAAAATCTTTCAGCCAAGTCTTTACTCTCATAACACTCTCTCTCTCGGTTGTCTTTCACCCAAGAACAACTTCTCAAACCCTAATGGCACGAAGCAAACGACCGATAACCTTTCCGGAGGGACCCCAACGCCCACAAATCCGACGTCGGACTGCCGAAGATTCACCACCGGAGGTTGTCACCGGCGATCTTAACGAGCCCCCACCACTTTCCGGCGAACCACTGCTTGCCACTAACACTACCGATTCTGCCTCGTCAAAGCAACCCAGCCCGAAGGACGTCTCTTCCTCGAAAGGTGTCGACTCCAGTGCGAACCTTTTTTAGGAGGAAGCAATGCAAGCCGACGAGGAGGAGCGTCGTTTGGCTGAAGAATATCAGATGAAACTTTCGGCCATAAAGAAGAAAAAAGAGGAAGCCGAACGTCGCCGAAAAGAGGAAGAAGAAAGGGTACGACGGGAGGAAGAGGAACGATTGAAACAAGAAGAGGAGGAGGAGAGAATCCGAAAAGAGCAAGAGGAACAGGAAAGGTTAAGGAAAGAAAAGGAGGAAATCGAAAAACAAGAAAGGGAGAGGAAAGAAATCGAGGAAAAGAGGAAAGCCGAAGAAGAGGTCAGGGTTGTGGAGGAAGAAATGGGAAAGAAGCAAGAGGAGGACAAGGCAGAGGAGCAGGTTCAGACTGTAGGAAAATCAACCCAGGTTAGTATCAATCCCACGCAGACTTCTGCCCACAGTGGGGAAGGGCCCAGACTAAGGACTCTCCGGAGTCAAGGTGCAACTACTCGGCCTGGAATAATGAGAAAAACACCCACCAAGAAGCCTGCCAAGAAACTCTCAGGATAAGGTAAAGCTATTGTACCCTCTTCTAGTGATTCATCTTTTGAATTGGAAAGTGAGCAACCTGCAGCTGAGCACCCCCATCAGTCCACTATGGGGACAGATCATGCCCCCAGTGGGGTGCCTCGGCAGTTCACCACTCCTGGTGCTGCCGAGCATTTCATTTTTATTGCTGGTCACAAACTGAACCTAGAGAGGGGGTTTGATCCAGAATTTGTTGAAGCTAACCCTTTTGCGCGGTCAAGGATTGATACGCAAGATTGGTCGACAATAGCCGCAGCCAATCAGCGTGCCAATGCCTCCCTTGTTAAGGAATTTTACGCTGAAGCATCCCAGACTAAGGACCCCGTTGTGCGAGTAAGGGGTAAGATTGTGAGGTATACCCCGAGTGAAATAAACAGGGTTTTAGGACAACCAACCACGGGGGTTTGTGCGTTTGCTAAATTTTTAGAAAAGATGACGGAGGGAGATGAGGAGGTAATTTTAAAGGAGATTGCTGCAGTAGGTAAACCATGGGGAAAAGATGGTATTAGGAGATGTTTGCCGGCTGGCTCCCTCACAACAGAAGCTGCGGTTTGGTTCCAGTTCATACGGGCATCAGTGTCCCCAACTACCCATGACACCACTCTATCAATGCACAAGTGTGCTCTGCTCTACTGTGTGCTCACGGGTATAAAAATCAACTTGGGGATAGTTATGCATGCTGCCATCCGTACGGCCCGGACTCGAAAGAAGGTAATTCTTCCACTCCCTTGTACTATTACCACATTACTAATAGATGCGGGAGTGCCCACTGCTGCAGATGACCAATGGTTGACCTCCACACGCAACATCAGCGTGCAAACGATTAAGAAGATGGGGAGGGCCATCCGATGCCCGTCTGAAGAACCTGAGGAGCAGCAACCCAATGTGTTTATTGCTGAAGAGCACGTAGTGGGCAATAGCATGCCCACTGCGGGGAAGAAGGAGACACCATCCCGCCAGCCCACTGCAGGACCAAGTTCAACCCCAACCAACCAACTTTCGGAAATACTGAAGGCTGTCAAAACACTTACATACAAAGTGGATCTGTTAACTGCTCAGCAACAGCATGCCACGCGTGATCAGGAGAAAGTATGGATGTACATGCGCGATCGAGATGAAGTGATCAATCAGATGTACATGGCGGCTGACCCATTGCTCGCAGCGCATATCCCAAATTTCCCCGAAGGTGTTTGTCCAACATTGGACAGTGAAGACGAGATGGAAGATGATGATGAGGGTGGTTCATCCCCTGCAACCCCAACTCATTGAATGGTTTGTGAAACATTAATCTCACTCTTTGGTTTGCCGCAAAAACAAATTTTTTTGTGTATGGTGATGCCTTTGGCTAGGCTTTTGACACTTTGCTGAATTCTTAGTTTGGTTCGTAATGCATGAAATCCTACCACTGGGTAGGTACTTTTGGGTACTAACGTAATTGTTGTTTGAATGCTTGTTTGATCTCGTTTCCATTTCAAGGTACAACTTTCGGCTTCCGACTTAAAAAGGTCCCTTTTGTAAGTACGAATCTCAACTTGATACCATGAAATGATATAGGCCGTTTTTCGCATCCAAAACACGATCCTTTTTGTACCCCAAACCACCACCTTTGTTCGATTAATTCAATGTCACAGTGGGGACACTATGAGATCTTAAGTTTGAGGTGGGGATTTCCAGAAGTGACTACCAGTCTGCCCACAGTGGGGACACTGTGAAGTCCAAGTTTGAGGTGGGTAAGCCATACCCCCTCCCCAAAAAAAAAACAACACAAAAATACAAAAACAGAAGAAAATCGGAGTGTCACTGTCAAAATTGATGGTGTGCCTTTTCTGGACCATCAAAGTGCCCACTCCTAGAAAAAGATGGTGTGCCTATTCTGGACCATCAGAAGAAAAAATAGCCATACCCAAATAAAGCTTGAAAGTGTACGTACTTATCATTGCAAAATACTAAACACCCACTTCTTGAAATAAAAATCTCAAAGCGAGATCTTCGATCCATGTTTGGAAATTCTTGCCAAAACCCTTGGGAAAAGATTCAAAGCCATAAACCCTTCAAACCCAAGAAAGCCCTATTGATCAAATGGTAAACAAGAGAAAGATTTCGTCAAGTACAAAAGTGAAGTTTTTAAGTTTGGGACCGAAGGAAGTATCGAAGAAATCGAGAAGAAATCGAGAAGAAATCGAAGAACATTGAGATGCAAATCAAGAAATCGAGAAGAAAATGGTTAAGATCGATTTTAGGTATTGAACTAGAGAAGAAATCGAAGAACCTGGAGATCGATTTTAGGTATTGTTGGAGCGACGTGGGAGAGATGTGTGGGAAGGGTAAAAGTGGAAGAATGTGAGAACTGAATGGTTGAGAGATACCTTAGACACAAAATGGTTAAGAGGCAATTGTAGTGGTTTAGAGCCTTTTTTTTGCCAAACAGACTCAACCTCTGACCGATTCAGAGGTGAGATCTGAATGTCACCATTCAGAGCTAAACAAACAGCCCCTAAGATTTCAAACAAGTATCATTTTATACGTGAAAGTCACTATATTTCAAGTGTGTGAGACCGGGGATGATCAAACAAGAATGCTAGCTAACTATTTAAGAGAATACGAAAACGACCAAATCACTTGTAAAATCACATGAGATTTTAAATTAACGGTCAAAAAAGGTGGACAGGCGACTTTGGCCGCGTCTTCAGGTCGCAGGGTAAAGTCGTGTGAATCACATGTGATTTTCTACGTGATGTTAGTATAAAATTACATGTGATTCGACAAATTTTTTTATTCTTTTAAATTAAATTGGTATAGTTCTCGTTTGAACCTGACTCTGTAAGACCATATGTTTGCTCCATACGATAGAATCACTACAAAACAAATTACTTTTACCCACAAAATTCACCCAGGAAAATTTCCGTCGGTGATTACCCAAAGATCGCCCATAAAATACCAATGGTTCGGTAAAATCCCATGTTTTTCGAGAAAATACCCACGGTAATCTGTCACTAATTTGCAATACCCACCAAATATTTATCCACCAATTTTTGTGAAGGATTTGTGACGAATCACCTTTTAACGACAGATTTTCCTGGGAAAAGTTCGTTGATAAAAGTCTTTTGTTTAGTAGTGAATCATTTGTGTATAATGCAAGTCTTTGTTGCAATATTGATAGTAGTTTTTTTTTCTTTTCTAGATGTCTTTTAACCAAAATCGTATTTATTTTTATAACCCGGTTGTAAAAATTCCACCTGCAGGACTAAAGGATCACTGTATTAGCATATATCTTTTTTAAATTATATAATAATTATAGAGGGGGGTTTAAGGGAAAACCTCAAAAAATGGAAAACTAAAGAACACCCTAGGGGGCCTTCATCTAGACGGTATGCATTTGTGCATATGATAACTCTATTTTTAGAGTTATTATTTCCTTTTATTTTACATTTTATTTTGTCAATTTTAGCCATTTCACCTCTTAAAAACCCCCATTCTTGGCATATTTTTATAAAAAGGGCAAACGAGGTGAGTTTTAGTGTCAAACACATTATTTGGTGGATTTTGGGTGGTTTTCACATTTTATTCGCAGTGAGATGAACAGTGCCCACTCCAACTGCCCACTGCCGATACTGGATAAAGACAAAAAGAAGGTTTTGATGAAAAGCATGGTTGCAAAAGCATGGAAGCTTCAGGGGCAGGTTAAAAGAATGGGAATATTTTAATCTAGGCATGCAAAGGAAAAGCATGACAAAAAGAATAAACAAATCAAACCTACATGCCTAGAGACCAACTTTTTGGAAGAACTATTGGGTAAAGATGGAGGTCAAGGGTTAAGGAGCTAAGCATAGGATTTTGTGTTCCCTTAACCTCCAGATTTGCAAAGAAGAAGTCAATACCCAAGATGCCAAATTTCAGCTATAAAAGAAGACCATGGGCATTCATTGAAATCATCTTCATCTCTTGGATCCATCATCTTAGAGCTTGTCATTTCCATCTTCTTAGTGTAACACTCTAAATTTCGTAGTCTAGCTTTGTGATAGTTAACTTTTCTTTTTCTGCAGTAATTTAGATTTAAATTCACGTATTGTTTTCAGTTGTAGTTTCGAACAGTGGGCAACTTACGTTCCCCACTGTAAGGATAATTTCAATTCACTCCTAGTTATCTTATGCCAACTTATTCATCTTTCGTTCTTATATTTTCAGTAATGGTAGGCTAAACACCCTTCGGGATGTAGGAACGAGAAGTACCTGGATTTTAGAAAAAATGCTTGAGTAATCTTTATTTTTGAAGTAGTTATCGTTTTGGTCATTCATTCTCGATTTTGCCCAAGGATGCGAACAAGCTGATCACTTGCAAGGATTTAAAGTCTAGTTCTTAACTTAGAAATAAGTAGAACGCAGTGACACGAGCTTGGATGATGCTAGGGAGTTCGAAAGAATTCTTACGACACTTACGAAAGTGAGGTCAACACAGTGAGCTCTTCTCTCCCCACTGGAGTAGTTGGCAAGCTAGTTGGTGTATTAAAAATACTTAGAGTATTTGTCTCTACACATTCCATCGAGGCTCGAAAGAGTCCATTTGAGAAGACTCATTGACAAAATGATAATTACCAATAAAATGGGTTTTTAGTCTAAGATTGTGAGTATTTTGTAACCGGGCTTTTCCAAAGATCGGTCTCAATTACAAGGATCATCTTAGGATCAAGTATTTAGCATAAAATCTAGGGAAAATCCGACTTGCATCCCTCTTTTTAAATCATTGTAATTCCAAATTAGCTTTTCGCAAACCAACTCAAAATATTGTTTCCTCTCTAATTGAAACTCGTGAAAGGAACTCATAAAAGCCGTATTGTCTTGATAGCCCAGTCTCTGTGGATACGATTCCAGTATTTTACCGATTATTACTTGCCGTGACGATCATAGTGGACAGTGTACACTTGCGCTGCCCACTGTGGACAGATTATAACCCGCTGTGGTTTATTTTGCATATACCATTCACACGTGTCAGCATACAGGTAAATTAAATTGACTTTTTGGTTTTTATGCACAAGTGCATTATGCATTTGTGCATATGCATGTGTGCATGTTACAAATTATCTGTATGCACAAGTGCATACCGTCCAGATGAAGGGCTCCTAGAGTGTTCTTCAATTTTTCGTTTTTTTTGAGGTTTTCCCTTGAACCTGACCCAATAATTATATACGATAGCCAATGGCGTGTAGCTCAGTTGGTTAAGGGGCGAGGAGATGTTTGCCACAATAAGACGTTGGTCACGAGTTCGAATCCTGCGGGAGACGGGCTCGGGACCCCCTCGCAATCGCCTTGCCGCTGAGTGATTTAGGTATGCCCCTCACATTGAGAATTGGCAGCCTGTGTGGGCCGGTTTGCGTGTCCGAGAAATACACGTTTTGCCACAATAATTATATACGATAAATATTACGAACACTTCTCACCATTACTTTACAAGATTTGAACTATAAATTTCTTAGAAGATTAGGTTCTATCGCTATTGAAATGTTTTGTATATTTCATAATCACATGTGATTCTATAAATTTAATTTGGTTGGGGAGACATAGTAATTCATAACTAACAAAACTCATTATCCTACAATTAAATATTAATCTAGGACAAAATAAAGTTGAATGAGATAAATTACATATTTTTTGTTCCACCAAATACATGGAACAAAAGATAGCTGGTATCACAAATATACCATCATGATATACACACACACACACACATATATATATATATATATATATATATATATATATATATATATATATATATATATATATATATATATATATATATATATATATATATATAGGGGTAGTCTCATTTGCAAACCACTCTAATTTTGCAAACCGTCGATTGCATTGGTTAAGTTAATGAAATTTGTTCATGAGTTGTTTAATTTGATGAAATTGTTTCATATAATTTTTTTCTGATGAAATTTTTTCATATATTATGCATAACATCATCATGTAACATATTATACATAACATCATTTCATAACAAAAGATATATCATAGATCACGTATGGTCCCTTCAGTCTCAAAACTATAAAATACATATTTGAGTATCAACTACCCATATTAACTTACAATACATTTCGTAATACTATCCATACAAAACGATACATAAGAACTTCCTAATCAACATCAGCTCTCAACCACATACTACACCTTATCCTTTTCTTTGCTATTAAAAGTTCCTCGACCTGGAATACATATTTTTAAAAACAAAATGAGGGTTAGACCTATTGGTCTAAGTGAGAAAATCCCTGTCAGTGTATCATCATTTTCAAAACACACAATATATATATAACACATATTTGAATACCAATCATGACTCATATGCATTGTGTATAATTCTTCCTCATGGCCATATTAGCTGGTTGCGAGCCAACTAATCAGTTTACTCCGCTGCACTAACATACAGCCAACTCCGCTGTCCCTCCGTACAGCCAAACTCCACCGGTCCTAAGTCCGGCCAACGTGCACTCGTGTAGTGTAATGCTCATATAAATACAATATACATCTCAATATATTATATTTCAAATATAAGCACATAATCACACTATATATCACATTCCCAATCAGTATATGTATTCCAGTTTGAAAATGGTTTAAAGTAAAATCAAAAACCCTTCCAAGCTTTTCTCAAGCAATCCAATCTTTCACCCAAAATTCACAGAATCTGAAACAATTTAAATACAAATATCTCTTTACTAATCAAACACATAATACTTATCAGCAAGCTAAGAACTCTAGATAAACCTATCTAGTTGATATCCCTCAATTTTTAGAGTTATTTGTCATCAATTTTAAACCCAATTTAACTTTTTTCGTACCCATTTGAGCCTTTCTACTTCTCTTGGTCTAAGTTGTTCCAAAATGTTGAAAATAACCAAAAAGATCAAAATGTTGCGTTTGGTGTACCATTGTGGCCACAGCGTCAGTACTGTGGCGAGTGCTGTGTAAATCCGATTTTCTGCAGATTTAGAGAGCATTTTTGTGCAAAGTGCTGACCTGCATGATGGGGTCAATTCTGAGTTTTAACCAAGTTTGAAGACATAATATGGACAAGGGAGATGGTGCCAAAAGGTGGGAAGAAGACAACCATGAGAGGTCACTTTCTCCCCTCAAGTCCCTTTCAACCTTTTCTCCTCTCCTCCACTATATAAAGGAAGCTTGGCTTGGCATTTGAATATCAAGATCTTATCATCCAAAGCTCTCAAAAACTCAGTGGAAAAATAGTTGTAGCATTTACATTTCAGTATTTTAGTTCTTGTAATTTGTTTTCAAGTATTTACTTTCTGTTACCTACTGTGGAACACTTGTGGCCATAGTGGTACGTTCTCGTTTACGTTTAATGCAATTCCAGTTTACTTATTTCTTCTACTACATTATGTTTTCTGTTCTTATGAGTAGCTAAACCCCCCTTTGGGTGCGGGTGTAAGCCAAACCCGAGAGGGTAAAAATGTAACACTTGGGTGTTACTACATTTAGTTATTTTTCCGGTTTAGTCATTCGAGTTGGAACATAAATCAAACGCGGACAAGCTGATCACGTGTACGTGTTAATATTAGATCTTAGACCTCGAGAGGGGCGGATCCGAAATACGGCTTGAATGATGCAAGGAGGTTTGAGAAAATCTTCAATAATCACATAGAGATATGGGTTGTTGCATAACCGAGCTAAGGTCAAAACGCCGGTCGAATAGGTGTGACATAGAGATATCCGCATCTCTTTATATCTGGCAAGACTAAGAGTTTCGAGATCTACTTAGTAAGGTTGGTAAACCGAAAGATAGCTTATGTAGAAACTTTATAATAAAGTCGTTATTACAACCTTTACGACGTAGCTTCGAGAGGAGGAAATCGTGTGGGACAAATTGTGACCGATTTTATTAACCATTTAAGTTATTAAATAAATACTCTCGAGGGGAAAACTTACACCCGTACCCGCTTTTTAATTAATCGCGTTAATTTTATAATTAATTATTTGCTCAAAACCAACTCCAAACAAATTATTAAAAACCTCAACTTTGCACCGGAAGTTCGTAGAAATCTCCGATTCTTGGTAGTCCAATCCCTGTGGATACGATATTGGGTTCTTACCATTATATTACTTGTGAGCGAACGCAATACGTGGTGTATACTTGCGCCATTATTGTGCACATTTTACGTGTGGATATTTTGCTAACAAGTTTTTGGCGCCGTTGCCGGGGATTGGCACGATTTTTATCCCAAGATATTGATTTCTACTCGAGCCCGAGTCACGAGTTTCTTTTTGTACTTCTCCGTGTTGTATGCCACGGCTACAACACGGTGAACTTTTGCCTCTAGATCCCGAAATCGAAAGAACCGTTAGGAGACGTCGAAGGGGTAGAAGAGGACGAGGTAATCGACAACCTCCGGTCAACAACACTATGGGTGACGTTAACCCACCACCGCCACCGGTGCAAACCACGGTTGGCATTGCCGATGACAAAGATAGAAAAATACGGGACTACGCTACCCCCGAATTTGCTCAATTAAATTCGGGAATTTTAGTACCCGAAATTGAGGCCTTGAATTTTGAACCTAAACCGTTAATGATTTCCATGATCCACACGATGGGTCAATATGGAGGTCTACCATCAGAGGATCCACACTTACATTTAAAATCTTATTTAGAAATTGTGGATGCCTTTAAAATTCAAGGTGTTGATAAAAATGCCTTAAGTCTTATGCTCTTCACTTTTTCACTAAGGGATAGAGCTAAAGCTTGGCTAAATTCTCAACCGCCCCATTCCATAGAAACATGGACCGAATTGGCGGAAAATTTTCTGAAAAAAATACTTTCCTCCAACGAGGAACGTTAAGCTCAGAAATGAAATTTTATCGTTTCGCCATAGGGACGACGAGGCAGTATCGGATGCTTGGGAGAGATTCAAGGACCTTCTTAGGAAGTGCCCCCACCATGGAATCCCTTGTTGCATCCAATTGGAAACCTTTTATAATGGGCTTGCAAATTCTGCAAAAATTGTTCTTGATGCGACGGCCGAAGGAGCATTTACAGGTAAGACTTATAACGAAGGTTTTGACATTCTTGAAAAGATTGCAAATAATAACACCGAATGGTCAAACCCACGTGCAACTACATCTCCCACCAATAGTACACCGGGAGTGCATGAGATAGATGCCATCACCGCTTTAAATGCTCAAATTGTTGCTTTAACAAACTTGGTAAAAAATAATTTGAACTTAGGAGATAAAAACCAAGTGCATGCCATAAACGCTAATGTGATGAATGAAATTTGTGCATTTTGTGGTGAGAATCATGCGTATGAAAACTGTCCAGGAAACCCGGCCACCGTTAATTTTGTGGCTAACAACTCGCGAAATAGTCCATATTCGCAAACGTACAACCCGAATTGGCGAAACCACCCCAATTTTTCTTGGGCTGGAAATCAGGGACTACAACCCCCAGGGGTAAATTCTGGACAGAATAGGCCGCAAAATCCCCCGGGATTTCACCACAGTGGGCAGTCCCCACACCCTCACCACAATGGACAAGCTTCGCATCACAACGGGAAAAACTCTAGGCAACAAGGACCGACCGACATTGGATCTTTGGAATCAATGCTTAAGGGTTTCATTAACCAAACCAATGCTACATTACGAGGTTTTGAAACCCAACTCGGTCAATTTGCCAACGATCTTAGGGGACGACCGCATGGTACCTTACCAAGTGACACCGAAACCCCTAAGCCAAATGGTAGAGAGCACGTCAAGGCCGTCACCTTAAGAAGTAGCAAGGATCTTGTGGACATCCCCGTTGTGCAAGAGGAAGAAGAAGTAACCCACGCTTTTGACCGATGTCATTTTCCTGGGTTATTTCCTTCAACCTCCAAAGAGCCACAAACTCACTCTACTCCTGTTGTGAGTGAGCCTGCTACTCCAGAGTTCCCAACTCCTAACGACACAACCATAACCATTAACCACAGTGGTGACATTGTGGCCACTTCCCGAGGCAGAAACTCAACGACCAAGAAGGCTGTAGAGCCTGACCTTAGGGACCTCCCATTTCCTGGTAGGATGAAGCAAAAGAATGTGGATGTTCAGTTTAAGAAGTTTTTGGACATCTTTAAACAACTCCACATAAACATACCTTTGGTAGAAGCTCTCGAGCAAATGCCAAACTATGTTAAATTTCTTAAGGACATCCTAAGCAAGAAAAGACGCCTAAGTGAGTTTGAAATGGTAGATTTGACCAAAGAGTGTAGTGCCCTTCTCACATGTAAGATCCCGCCTAAACTCAAGGACCCGGGAAGTTTTACCATCCCGTGTTCTATTGGAGGCCAAGAAGTAGGACATGCCTTATGTGACCTAGGAGCTAGCATTAATCTTATGTCGTTGTCCATTTTCAACAAGCTAGGAATAGGAGAAGTCCGCCCTACCACCGTAACGTTGCAATTAGCGGATAGGTCCATCGCTTACCCGAAAGGTAAGATTGAAGACATTTTGGTCAAGGTTGACAAATTTATTTTCCAGCTGATTTTCTGATCTTAGACTATGAAGCCGACAGAAACGTTCCCATAATTTTGGGACGACCCTTTCTTGCCACGGGAAGAACCTTAATCGATGTCCAAAAGGGAGAGCTCACTATGAGGGTTAACGACCAGCAAGTGACCTTCAATGTTTTTAAATCCCTGAGGTTTTATGGAGAGATAGAGGACTGTTCGGCCATTAGTGAAGATTTAAGTTTGATTCTGGACCAGTGTGGCCACACCCTCTCCACTGTGGTGGCAGAGGACGACCTTGACGTTAGCGACGAAATTTTAGAGGACTTAGCAGCCTTTGAGCAGTTGGATTTTAAGGATAAAACAACCCAACTGCCGTCCATAGTCCAACCGCCTGATTTGGAGTTAAAACCATTACCTAGTCACCTTAAGTATGCTTATCTTTTGGAAGACGACAAGCTCCCCATGATCATTTCATCCAAGTTAAATCATGAACAAGAGGAGAAGTTGTTAGAGCTTTTGAAGAAGCATAAGAAAGCACTAGGTTGGACCATAGCCGACATTAAGGGAATAAGTCATTCGCTTTGCCAACATAAGATTATTTTGGAAAATAATAGTATTGGCAAAGTGCAACCGCAAAGGAGACTTAATCCCATTATGAAGGAAGTGGTTAAGAAAGAGATTTTGAAGTGGCTAGATGCGGGTATAATATATCCGATATCTAGTAGTAGTTGGGTGAGCCCGGTCCAATGTGTTCTAAAAAAAGGTGGCACCACGGTGATCACCAATGAGAAAAACGAGCTCATCCCAACGAGGACCGTGACCGGTTGGCGTATTTGTATGGATTATAGGCAATTAAATTTAGTGACGAAAAAAGATCATTTTCCATTACCATTTATAGACCAAATGCTTGATAGGTTAGCGGGAAAAGAATTTTTTTGCTTCCTAGATGGGTATTCGGGGTATAATCAAATTCATATTGCACCCGAGGATCAAGAGAAAACCACTTTCACTTGTCCATACGGTACATTTGCATTTCGACGAATGCCCTTTGGTCTATGTAATGCACCCGCCACTTTCCAACGGTGTATGATGTCTATATTTTCGGATATGATTGAAGACACCATGGAAGTGTTTATGGATGATTTTTCCGTCATTGGTACATCGTTTGATAATTGCCTTGATAATCTTAAAAAGAGTTTGGAACGTTGTGAGAAACATGACTTGATTTTAAATTGGGAAAAATGTCATTTTATGGTCCAAGAAGGGATAGTTTTGGGACATTTGGTTTCTTCACGAGGTTTAGAAGTGGATAAAGCCAAATTAGAAGTTATAATGCAATTGCCCGAGCCCACCTCGGTCAAGGGTATTAGAAGCTTCTTGGGTCATGCCGGCTTTTATCGAAGGTTTATAAAAGATTTTTCCAAAATTGCAAAACCTTTGTGTAATTTGTTGCATAATGACCAAAGTTTCGACTTTAACCAAGAATGTAAAGACGCTTTTTCAAAAATCAAAACCGCACTTGTTTCGGCTCCAATTGTAATAGCCCCGGATTGGTCGTTTCCTTTTGAGGTAATGTGTGACGCTAGCGATTGGGCCGTAGGTGCCGTTCTCGGACAAAAGCGACAAAAAATGTTTCATCCGATATACTACGCAAGTAAAACTTTAATTGATGCGCAATTAAATTATACAACCACCGAAAAAGAATTACTTGCCGTAGTTTTCGCTTTTGACCGTTTTCGGTCCTACCTTATTGGCACAAAAGTTATTGTTCACACCGACCACTCCGCAATTAAATATCTCATCACCAAAGTCGATGCCAAGCCTCGGCTTATTCGTTGGGTCTTACTCCTCCAAGAGTTTGATATTGAGATTGTTGACCGAAAGGGAGTCGAAAATCAAGTGGCGGATCACCTCTCTCGTTTAGAGGGTGAGATCTCGAGTGGGGGAAACCATGCAATCAAAGAATTTTTTCCCGATGAGCAAATCTTGGCGATTCAACACTTTCATGAAGAAAAATGTCCATGGTATGCGGACATAGCCAACTACCTTGCTAGTGGGCTACGACCGTACAACCTTAGCTCGCAACAATTCAAAAAGTTTCTTCATGAAAGTAGAAAATACCTTTGGGACGATCCTCACATTTTTAAGTTGGGTGCCGATCAAGTTTTAAGGCTTTGTGTCTCCGAATCAGAAATGCCGCACATTTTGCAAGAATGCCATGCGTCGCCCTACGGAGGTCACTTTGGTGGCCAACGCACGGCGGCAAAAATTTTACAATGCGGATTTTATTGGCCATCAATTTTTAAAGATTCATTCGAGTTTGTGAAAAAATGTGACCGCTGTCAACGCACCGGAAACGTGTCTCAACGTAATGAAATGCCTCTCAATAATATTTTAGAAGTGGAACTCTTTGACGTTTGGGGCATTGATTTTATGAGACCGTTCCCGATGTCGTTCAATAACCAATATATATTGGTTGCGGTCGATTATGTTTCCAAATGGATTGAGGCACTTGCTTGTTCACACAATGATGCCAAAACGGTGATAAATTTCTTACAAAAAAATATTTTCGCACGTTTTGGAACACCTCGAGCTTTAATTAGTGATGAGGGAACACATTTTATAAATAAAATGTTAAGTGCGGTCCTTAGCAAATATAACATCCAACATCGAGTTGCCACCGCTTACCATCCGCAAACGAACGGGCTTGCCGAACTTTCTAACCGTGAAATTAAATCTATTTTAGAGAAAGTCGTCAAACCCCACCGTAAGGATTGGTCGCTTAAGTTGGATGATGCGCTTTGGACATACCGCACCGCTTTCAAAACACCTTTGGGCATGTCACCATATCGGCTTGTGTTCAGAAAAGCTTGTCACCTTCCGTTAGAACTCGAGTACAAAGCATTTTGGGCCACGAAAGAATTAAACATGGCCGATGACGCAGCGGGAAATAAACGAAAATTGCAACTTGTTGAACTTGAGGAAATCCGGCACAATGCGTACGAGAATGCAAAAATTTATAAAGAAAAAACCAAGCTTTGGCATGATCGTCGCATTAATCACCGGGATTTTTCGAAAGGACAACAAGTGTTGCTTTTTAATTCTCGTTTAAAATTATTTCCAGGAAAACTCAAATCTCGTTGGTCCGGCCCTTTTAAAATCGCTAAAGTAAGTTCTTTCGGCACAGTAGATTTGATAAATCCACAAGATGGGAGCACATTTCGTGTAAACAGTCACCGTGTTAAGCACTACCTCCCCGAGGAAGTGCCTAACAACATTGCAAGCGAAATTTGAGTTGTGGGGGTTAGAAATAACCCATGTAAATATTAGGATTTAGAATTTTTAATTTTAAGCATGGTATTTTCGGTTTGTTTGTTGTGTGGGTGCAGGTGATTCCATTATGGTGGCAGTGTGGTGAGGGAAAAACCATCGGTCAAAGTGAAGAATCAACCCCAAACATGTTTTGCATGTTGGACAAAAGGTAGCCTCAAGCCCAAAAATTGGTCAATGGTTGACTTCTCTTTTTGTGATAAAAAAGCACTATTTCACACACTTAAAGCTGCTAGTTCCCCAAAACATCCCTTTGTCCTCTGTTAAAGAAAAAACCAAAAGTTTGAAAACAAAAGAGCAATTTCAGATTAGAAAAGAAAAAAAATAAAAAAATAAAAAGGGTGTTCTGACTTTTTCTTGGGACCCATCACCATCACCCACCTTTAAAAAAAAACAAAAAAAAGAACAAGAAAATCCTATCTCCTTTTTCTTTTTAAGCCGTCCCCATCACCCCTCATTCCTTTCCCTTTTCCCCATACCACTCATAACCCTATAACCTATTGCCTAAAAACAAAAAAATAAAATAAAATAAAACAACAAACCCACCAGCACGTTTAAGAAAACCACCTTTTCTATTTTTCTCCCTCTAAACACCTAAACCAACCCTTCCTTTCGCCAACTATCCAGTTACACTATTTCCCAAAAACACATATCTTCTTAACCAAACCACTCACCTATTTGACCATTTTCCAAAACCACCATCCAAACCCTCAATAACCTAAAAACACACTTCATCTTCTTCACAAAACCCTTCACCCTCCACAACCCTCCATTACCGACCACCACCATGGCCCGACAGAAAATGACGACGTCCGGACCTAACAACCAACGTCGTGCCGCCCTTCGCCACCGTTCTGCCGTCGTCCGGCGGTCGTCGCCAACCCACGCCACCGCTGTTGCTGCGGTAACCCAACCAGAGACCAGCGCCACCCCCATCGCCGCCACCTCTGAGGAGACCGCCGCCGCCGCCGCTGTGTCGACTACCACAACGACCGCCGCCGTCGCCGCTGCGCCCGTCGCAACCACCACTGTCGTCGCCGTGTCTAGCCACACCATCGCTGCCACTGTCGCAACCCAGCCGGAAACCACTGTCATTACCAGCACAACCGGCATCGTCACCACCGGCGACGACCCACTACCATCCGCGCCGAGCTCTTCTCCGGTAAAAATCTTTCCACTTCTCGATCTTCGGGTACCAACATCCATCTTTTCCCAACCATCTTCTTCCAACCCAAATGCTTCATGTTTTATGTCGGAAGAGGACACCCATGTCACCATTACCTATTTTCACTCTCACATCACCTCCCCACCTATACACACTGATTCTACCAACTCACCCACCATCACCATTATCCCCAACACAACCACCCCATCCAACCCACCACTCTCATTTAGCCCACCAAAATCCATGCCCGAAGTTCGTGATTTTGATTTAAATAAAATGGGTGACACGGAGTTGCCGGGGTATGAAACCGACATTGCCCGTTATTTTGAAAATGAAAATCCCGACGAGGTGGTGGTAGAAACTGTGGCTGAAAAAGATAAGGGAAAGCGGCCCATGCATGCAGAACCAACTCGATGTATGACTATAAGTGCCACTGCTGCTCGTGGTGGCCACTGTGGTGGCAGTGTGGCCACATCGGCTGCTGCGACCTAACCGGGTTCTGAATCCTCCTCACACGATGATTCTTCAGACGAGAACCCGGTTGCTTTTCAGACCCGTCACGGCCAGAAACGGCCACACACGGCAAGCGACATGCCCTTTGACCCGGAAGATGAAGCCGAGCTTGCGGAAACGTCCAGACCAGCCCGATGTCGCCGTCCACGTGTTGCACGCCCTCGATCCTTCGAAGAGAGGTACAATATTGTTATCAGCAAATCCCCTTTGATTGAGCGCGGTTTCGACACCGCTCTGACCCGTACATATGATTTTATCGAACCACACTTGACCGCCCACGGGTGGTCAACCTTGATTGGTCAACCTTGCTTTGCGAATATGACTGTGGTTCGGGAGTTCTACACTGCTATTACTGGGTCTTCGGGCGATATCGCCAATGTTAGGGGTGTTCGTATTACCTTCGATGGTGCCGCCATTAATGCGGCTTTGGGTCTCGCAACACCCACAGAGTGTCCTTATAGGCGGATGACACAGCTTACTACCCCCGCTGAGGACGAGGCCATCGCCTCCGCACTTACCATACCCGGTTTTGGGTGGACAGTGGACCGTAACCATACCGTTATACGCTCCGGCCACTTGACTACCGAGGCAAGCTTATGGTTCCTCTTTCTCCGTCATAATCTGATGCCGACCGTTCATGACAGTACACTTTCGCGTAATCATTGCATCTTATTGTATTGCATTCTTACGGACCGCCGGGTCGATTTGGGGTCTATCATGCACTTGATGATACGGGAGGCCGCATCCCGTGCCAGTGCTCGTCTTATTTTTCTGGGCCTGCTTACCCGTTTATTCCAGGCTAACGAAGTGTAGGTTTACCCGGATGATGATCGTCAATTCCATTCCTCGACTATTGATCAAGGCTTCGTAACACGCATGAAGCGTTCGTTTCGTTACGGAAGTGGAAGGCAGCCTACTACGCACCCCATGGCAGCCTCTACCTCTCGTGTGCCCCCGATTGCACCGCCTCCACCGCGTCAGGTCCCCGACGCAGTTTACAGCACCGAGACTTGGCTGCAGATTCTAACTTTGCAGTTGGAGACACTCTCACAGGCTGTCCAGGGTTTAGAGAGTGCTCGCGCGACCACAGATACACGTCTCGAGCAGCTAGAGTCACGGTCCGCGGCTTTTTGGGCATACACCCGCGATCGTGACCTCTTGTTTGCTCGACACGCACTTCCTACAGGTACCGCTCTGCCCGCCTTCCCGGCCATCCTCGACCCTCCGGCATCTCGCACTTCGACCAACACCGTTCCTACTTCAGCGCCCGACACCACTGCTGAGGCCGGCCACAGTGGCCAACCGCCACATCCCTGATCTTACGGTTTTTGAAATATTTTGGAACAACTGCTTTGTCTTTCCTCTTTTATTTGCTTAACTTCTCTTGGGTACCTTTTGTGGCTTGTTTTGTTACTGTCCAACGACCGCACTTAACCCATATTTTGTGATATTTTATGCATGGTCATATTATGATGTTACCTTCTTTGTTGCACTAATCGTTCACTTGCAGGTGCTTTTAGATCTTTTGTTGCATGTTTCTTCTTCGTTTGAAAGGACGTAGGCCATCTTTCATTCTTGGCCCATACACGACCCTAGTCGCCTAGCCGATACACAACTCGACTCTCCTTCCCCGCAATGAGGACATCGCTAACTTTAAGTTTGGGGGAGACTTTGTTCAAAAAACCCACAATATTTTTAAAAGAAAAGTTTACAATTGTTACGTCACATATTTATTCACACATTGGAAACAAGGAAATTTTGGGTCCATATTCGAGAAAAGTTATCTGGCTATCAAAAGAGCAAAAGTGGAAAATTTAAGCCACACAAAGAAAAAAAGAAAAAAAAATGCTCAAAACAACCCTTTGGAGCAAGCCCCACATAAAAGAATAAGTTTGGGGGAAAAAGGGTAGACCCAAAAGTCAAGAAAACAAACCGCAAACAGTAAACCATCCAAGTCCTACCGATCAAACGAGGAAACATCAACGAAGGAAATTAAGCGCACCGGCAAAACTCCAAGGTAATGCATCGTCATCCCAATCTCAACCTGTTGCAAAACAACCATTCTTTTTTTTCTTTCGCTAAAAATTTCGGTCAATTTTGCTTTTTCTCTTTGTTCTTTTTACTTGAGGACAAGTAATATCTCAAGTTTGGGGGTGTGATATCCCTCAATTTTTAGAGTTATTTGTCATCAATTTTAAACCCAATTTAACCTTTTTCGTACCCATTTGAGCCTTTCTACTTCTCTTGGTCTAAGTTGTTCCAAAATGTTGAAAATAACCAAAAAGATCAAAATGTTGCGTTTGGTGTACCATTGTGGCCACAGCGTCAGTACTGTGGCGAGTGCTGTGTAAATCCGATTTTCTGCAGATTTGGAGAGCATTTTTGTGCAAAGTGCAGAACTGCATGATGGGGTCAATGCTGAGTTTTAACCAAGTTTGAAGACATAATATGGACAAGGGAGATGGTGCCAAAAGGTGGGAAGAAGACAACCATGAGAGGTCACTTTCTCCTCTCAAGTCCCTTTCAACCTTTTCTCCTCTCCTCCACTATATAAAGGAAGCTTGGCTTGGCATTTGAATATCAAGATCTTATCATCCAAAGCTCTCAAAAACTCAGTGGAAAAATAGTTGTAGCATTTACATTTCAGTATTTTAGTTCTTGTAATTTGTTTTCAAGTATTTACTTTCTGTTACCCACTGTGGAACACTTGTGGCCACAGTGGTACGTTCTTGTTTACGTTTAATGCAATTCCAGTTTACTTATTTCTTCTACTACATTATGTTTTCTGTTCTTATAAGTAGCTAAACCCCCCTTTGGGTGCGGGTGTAAACCAAACCCGAGAGGGTAAAAATGTAACACTTGGGTGTTACTACATTTAGTTATTTTTTCGGTTTAGTCATTCGAGTTGGAACATAAATCAAACGCGGACAAGCTGATCACGTGTACGTGTTAATATTAGATCTTAGACCTCGAGAGGGGCGGATCCGAAATACGGCTTGAATGATGCAAGGAGGTTTGAGAAAATCTTCAATAATCACATAGAGATATGGGTTGTTGCATAACCGAGCTAAGGTCAAAACGCCGGTCGAATAGGTGTGACATAGAGATATGCGCGTCTCTTTATATCCGGCAAGACTAAGATTTTCGAGATCTACTTAGTAAGGTTGGTAAACCGAAAGATAGCTTATGTAGAAACTTTATAATAAAGTCGTTATTACAACCTTTACGACGTAGCTTCGAGAGGAGGAAATCGTGTGGGACAAATTGTGACCGATTTTATTAACCATTTAAGTTATTAAATAAATACTCTCGAGGGGAAAACTTACACCCGTACCCGCTACTTAATTAATCGCGTTAATTTTATAATTAATTATTTGCTCAAAACCAACTCCAAACAAATTATTAAAAACCTCAACTTTGCACCGGAAGTTCGTAGAAATCTCCGATTCTTGGTAATCCAATCCCTGTGGATACGATATTGGGTTCTTACCATTATATTACTTGCGAGCGAACGCAATACGTGGTGTATACTTGCGCCATTATTGTGCACATTTTACGTGTGGATATTTTGCTAACACTAATTCTTAAATAATCCAAAATTTTCGACTCTTATCGCAACCAACTAGTTGCGATAACCCTTGTCGCAACCTTCTACTTGCGACACGGTATCTTGTCGCAACCCACTGTTGCGACATTCCATGTTATCGCAACTAACTGTTGCGATACACTTCTTGTCGCAACCAACTGTTGCAATACCAATGAGCTTGTCGCAACCCAAGGTTGCGATACTCATAACTGTCGCAAATACTATAACTATCACAACCCATTGCTGCGATATTCATAACTATCTCAACCCACTGAATTCATACTTAACCCAGAAATCTATAGTTTTAAACCATGAACGATTCTGTAATTATGCATATATGTTTAAGACTACTTTTAGAACACTCTTCTAAACCCAGATTTCTCATATCCTTCCAAAATTATCAAGACCCATTTCTAAACTCATAGAAAACCTTATACACCTAAAGAAAGCAATTTAAATAGAAACATACCTTTGATTCTCACAGGTTTCTCTTAATATTTCCAGTTGAAGAAATCTGTTACTTCTTCTTCTTTGTCCTTCTTAGTTCTCTCTCCTTTTCTCTCTTCTCTCTTGCCGTGAAAGACCCCCCCCCACACACACACACTTAAGTTTGTTAATTGCTTCAAAGTGAGACACCTCACTCTTTCTAAAGAGAATGGGGCGGTGGATGTGATTAGATTAATCACATTAACCAAACAAACCCCAAACTTCTCTTAAATGGCAAAACATACCCTCTAACTTCTATATTAAAATTAAAGCTTACCCCCTTAACTTATAACTCCATAAAACTATTAACGAAACTTAAACTTATAACACTAACCCAAACTTACCTTAAACTAAAATAATAAAAATTAAATAAACCAACAACGTACCTGGTTATTACAACATCTCCCCCTTAAAAGAATTCCGTCCCGGAATTCAGTTAGGCATAAAGGTATGGGTACTTAGTTCTCATTTCTGATTCTGATTCCCAAGTAGCATCCTGACCTTTATGATGTCGCCACTGCACTTTTACTTGCTTGATCTCCTTACCATTCCGCAAAACTTTAACTTTACGGTCGACAATGGCTTCAGGTTCCTCCATAAAGTTCAGCTTCTCATCAATTTGTATATCTGGTAGAGAAACTACCTGATCTGGCGTAACCAAACACTTTCGTCAATTTGAAACATGAAAAGCGTTATGGACACCGCTTAACTCCAGCGGAAGTTCTAGCCTGTAAGCTACTTCACCGATTCTTTCTATAATGGCAAACGGTCCGATGTACCTTGGACTAAGTTTACATTGTTTCCCAAATCGGATGACTCCTTTCCAAGGCGAGACTTTTAACATTACAAAATCTCCAACTTGGAATTCTAATGGTTTTCGGCGTCGGTCAGCGTAGCTTTTCTGTCTATCTTGTGCCACTTTCAATCGTTCACGAATTTGAGTAATCTTATCTGCAGTTAACTGAACTATGTCTGGCCCTGCTAATTGCTTTTCTCCCACTTCATTCCAACACAGAGGCGTTCGGCATTTTCTACCATACAGAACTTCAAACGGTGCCGCTTGTATGCTGGAATGATAACTGTTATTGTAGGCAAATTCATTCAACGGTAGATGCTTATCCCACGATCCCCTAAAATCAACAATACAGGCCCGTAACATATCTTCTAAAGTCTGAATTGTTCGTTCACTCTGACCGTCAGTTTGAGGATGGTATGATGTACTTAGCTTTATTTGCGTCCCCATTTCTTTCTGAAAAGTTCTCCAGAACCTTGAAGTAAAACGACTATCACGATCAGAAATAATCGATATTGGAACTCCATGTCGGGTTACTATTTCATCGATATACAGTTTGTCTAGTCTTTCTAATGAATATGTTTCTTTTATCGGTAGAAAGTGAACAGACTTTGATAATCTGTCAACGATCACCCAAATGGCATCAAATCCTTTTGGAGTCCTTGGTAACTTCATGATGAAATCTGTAGCAATCTGGTCCCATTTCCACATAGGTATTTCTAAACGTTGCAACTGACCAAAAGGCTTTTGATGTTCAATCTTTACTTTCTTACAAGTAGAACAACCTTCCACATGCTGGGCAATACTTTTCTTCATTCCCGGCCACCAGTAAAATGGTAGTAGATCCTTATACATTTTATTTGTGCCCGGATGAATAGAGAATTTCACAGTCATAATCATTCACCAATTCTAACCATCTTCTTTGTCTCATATTCAAACCCCGCTGATCGAAAAGATGTTGGAGACTCTTGTGATCGGTATAAATTTGACATTTAGAACCGTAAAAATAATGTCTCCAAATCTTTAGCGCGAACACAACTGCAGGAAGTTCCATGTCGTACGTAGGATACTGTCTTTCGTGATCCTTCAGTTGATGATAACCAGATCTTAGATCAATCTTGGAGAAATAACAAGCTCCAACTAATTGATCAAAGAGGTCATCAATTCTGGGAAGCGGGTACTTGTTCTTGATCGTACGCTTATTCAGTTCCCGATAATCAATGCACATTCTCATCGACCCGTCTTTCTTTTTCACAAACAGGAATCGTGCACCCCATGGTGAAGTACTGGGTCTGATGAAGCCCTTATCAGAAAGATCTTGCAGTTGAGTCATCATTTCTTTCATCTCTGGAGGTGCCAAACGATACGGTGTACGGGAAACAGGAGCGGCTCCAAGAATCAGATCTATACCAAACTCTACTTGTCTATCGGGCAGAAGGCTAGTCAAATTTTCTGGAAAACTTCCAGAATTTCTCGAACAACAGATATATCTTCCGGCTTATTCTGTTCTAGCTTAGTATCAATCACATAAGCTAAATAACTCGAGCAGCCTTTATTAACACACTTACGAGCTTTCATCATAGAGATAAGATAAGACTGATGATTTCTACGATCACCATAAATCACTACCAGTCCTTTCTCAGGTAAGACAACATTAATCAACTTCTTATCACAAACTATGCTATCCTGATTCTTGCCTAACCAATCCATTCCCACTACCACATCAAACTCGATCAAAGCTATAGGAAATAACTGAATAGGTACTCCACACCCATCTATATCTATAACACAAATATCAAATACCTCTCTAACCGGTACTTGATTATCATTTGCAGTTTCTACCATTAAAGCATGATCTAACACTTTAGGCTTTAAATGCATATAATCAGCAAAAGAAGGAGACACAAATGATCGGTTTGCACCGGAGTCAAATAACACTTTAGCACGTGTAGAGTTTATTAGAAATGTACCTGTAACCACATCAGGAGTTTCCTCTGCTTCTTGTGCTGTCATTTGGAAGACCCGACCCTTTGCTTTCGGTACTTCAGGCCTTTGTATCCCTCCCAGCCTAACATCCGTTGGTCTCACTGTCATACTACCCTGCTGTGCTTTCCACTGTGGACATTCAGACTGAATATGATCAGGGGAGTTGCAAGAGAAACAGAATTGAGTTACCCGACAATCTTTAGCGATGTGACCAGTCTTTCCATACTTGTAACAAATTCGGGAATCAATATAACAATTTCCCTGATGGATACGGTTGCATTTTGGACATGGTCTTTCAGTTAGTCTTAAAGGTGGACGGCTATCGAATCTCGGAGATTTGGACTTCTTTGGATCGTAATGAGGTCCTTCCCATTTCCTCTTTCCCATACTTTTATAACCAATATCCCTCCCTTTATCTCTTTCTACATTTTCTGCAGCATCCAATATTGCTGAGAAAGTATCGGTTCCCTTTACAATTACTAGTCCTCTGATTTCCAAATTTAACCCAAAGATGAATCTTTCCATTTTGAGTGCTTCAGTAGCAACATAATATTCGGCAAAGCGGGACTTCTCCAGAAAACGTGCAGTATGATCCCGAACTGATAGCTTTCCCTGTTGCAGATTCATGAACTCTTCTTCCAGTTGTCTTACGGCAGCTTGAGGACAAAACTGCCTTTTAAAAGCTATTGCAAATTCTTCCCAGGAAAAAGTAGAATACACGTCCGGTCCTTTAGAAGTAATAAGTGCTTCCCACCAATATAACGCATCAGCCTTCAGCATCGCAGTTCCATATAACACTCTATCTTCGTCGGCACATTTGCTGGTTTTGAAGATAGCTTCTATTTCTTTTAGCCACCTCATAACCTTTACTGGATCTCTTTCCCCTGAGTAGGTTGGAGGTTTGCAGCTTAAAAACATCTTGTAATCACACTTCTTGGGCACCGGTATAACAGTAGGTGTAACAGTCATCTCTTCTTCCAAAATAGGATCTGGTATTACAGTTTCAGTGTGACGAGTGCGGTCGAACATAGCTTGTATATTAGTTTGTAATCTTTCCATTTCTGCCATCAAATCATTTCTAGTAACAAATTCCGTGCCATGGGGATGACCCCTACCTCCAGTTTCACCCCGACCTCGTCCTGCACCTCTCCCTCCTGTTCCGGTCATCATTTCCTAGATATTTCTAGTTCTTGGATTTGGCCTGATTGGGTTTCCTTCTTCATCTCTATCCATATTTCCAGAACCACTCGCCATTCTGATGATTTCAACAAGGTTAATATACACGTAAGCACATACCCCATATAATAAGGTATTCCAGTTCAAACATGTACCTGTAAGTTCACAATTACACTGGCCGGATGTAATTTGAAATTACCTTACATGATGTTCCTTCTAGCTTTTTATATTTAACATCCCAAAGGTTCTAAAATTATTAGGGACATCCTACTTCACATGCAGTTTAAGTCTAGGTATGGATTCGAATACCTAAATCCCTTAAACTAGGGCTCTGATACCATCTGTAACGACCCGTCCCAAACATACATCATGTAACATATTATACATAACATCATTTCATAACAAAAGATATATCATAGATCACGTACGGTCCCTTCAGTCTCAAAACTATAAAATACATATTTGAGTATCAACTACCCATATTAACTTACAATACATTCCGTAATACTATCCATACAAAACGATACATAAGAACTTCCTAATCAACATCAGCTCTCAACCACATACTACACCTTATCCTTTCCTTTGCTATTAAAAGTTCCTCGACCTGGAATACATATTTTTAAAAACAAAATGAGGGTTAGACCTATTGGTCTAAGTGAGAAAATCCCTGTCAGTGTATCATCATTTTCAAAACACACAATATATATATAACACATATTTGAATACCAATCATGACTCATATGCATTGTGTATAATTCTTCCTCATGGCCATATTAGCTGGTTGCGAGCCAACTAATCAGTTTACTCCGCTGCACTAACATACAGTCAACTCCGTTGTCCCTCCGTACAGCCAAACTCCACCGGTCCTAAGTCCGGCCAACGTGCACTCGTGTAGTGTAATGCTCATATAAATACAATATACATCTTAATATATTATATTTCAAATATAAGCACATATTCACACTATATATCACATTCCCAATCAGTATATGTATTCCAGTTTGAAAATGGTTTAAAGTAAAACTCACCTGATTGCTTATCAAAAACCCTTCCAAGCTTTTCTCAAGCAATCCAATCTTTCACCCAAAATTCACAGAATCTGAAACAATTTAAATACAAATATCTCTTTACTAATCAAACACATAATACTTATCAGCAAGCTAAGAACTCTAGATAAACCTATCTAATTTTTAAATAATCCAAAATTCTCGACTCTTATCGCAACCAACTAGTTGCGATAACCCTTGTCGCAACCTTCTACTTGCGTTACAGTATCTTGTCGCAACCCACTGTTGCGACATTCCATCTTATCGCAACTAACTGTTGCGATACACTTCTTGTCGCAACCAACTGTTGCGATACCAATGAGCTTGTCGCAACCCAAGGTTGCGATACTCATAATTGTCGCAAATACTATAACTATCGCAACCCATTGCTGCGATATTCATAACTATCTTAACCCACTGAATTCATACTTAACCCAGAAATCTATAGTTTTAAACCATGAACGATTCTGTAATTATACAGATATGTTTAAGACTACTTTTAGAACACTCTTCTAAACCCAGATTTCTCATATCCTTCCAAAATTATCAAGACCCATTTCTAAACTCATAGAAAACTTGATACACCTAAAGAAAGCAATTTAAATAGAAACATACCTTTGATTCTCACAGGTTTCTCTTAATATTTCCAGCTGAAGAAATCTGTTTCTTCTTCTTCTTTGTCCTTCTTAGTTCTCTCTCTTTTTCTCTCTTCTCTCTTGCCGTGAAAGACCCCCCCCCCCCACACACACACACTTAAGTTTGTTAATTGCTTCAAAGTGAGACACCTCACTCTTTCTAAAGAGAATGGGGCGGTGGATGTGATTAGATTAATCACATTAACCAAACAAACCCCAAACTTCTCTTAAATGGCAAAACATACCCTCTAACTTCTATATTAAAATTAAAGCTTACCCCTTAACTTATAACTCCATAAAACTATTAACGAAACTTAAACTTATAACACTAACCTAAACTTACCTTAAACTAAAATAATAAAAATTAAATAAACCAACAACGTACCTGGTTATTACATGTAAAATTAAAGTGGTTTGCATTTGATCTCTCCCCTATATATATATATATATATATATTTATATATATATATATATTTTTAGGATTGGGTTCATGTGAGACCATCTTATTTTCGTGAGACCCGTGGGACCAAATTTTACACTTGAAACTTTACAGCAAAACACTATGAATGTAAAAAAAATTCTAAACCTTCGTAGCAAAACATTGTGAAGGTTACCTTCACAACATTTTGTTGTGAAGTTTTAAGTGTAAAATCTTGGTCTCATCGGTCTCACGAAAACATGCTCGTCTCACGTGATCCCAAGTATATATATATAGGGAGAGGTTCAAATGAGAAGTGCAATTTTTTTGAGAAATAGAGAAGTGATATTGGCCATTTATTCGGTTAAGACCGGCGGCTTTGACCGAGAAGCAGCGGATAATTCCTCGCGTGGTCTGCACAAGATAGAGGGGTAGTTTCGTAAAAAATACGCGGGACGAGTTCATATATGAATCTGTGTGATTCATATATGAACCTTTGTGTTCATATATGAACCTTTGTAATTCACATATAAACTCTTTTTAACTAATTCATATATGAATCTTTGGGATTCATATATGAACCTTTGTGATTCATAAATGAATCAGTTAATTTGTTCATATGAGAAGTAGTTAAAAAAAATTCATATATGAATCACAAAGATTTATATATGAACACAAAGGTTCATATATGAATTAGTTAAAAAAATTCATATATGAATCACAAAGGTTCATATATGAACACAAAAATTCATATATGAACCAGTTAATTGGTTCAACTGATTCATATATGAACCTACAATTAATTAGTTTCATATATGAAACACAAATGTTCATATATGAATCACAAAATTCATATATGAATTAGTTATAAAGAGTTCATATATGAATTACAAAGGTTCATATATGAACGTATAGTTCATATGTGAAGCACACAGATTCATATATGAACTCAGCCCGTGTTTTTGTAAAAATTACGAAATTGCCCTTCTATTTCTGGAACAGCCGCAACTTTTGACCAATCAAAGCCGCAACTTTTGACCAATTATAACCGATCTTGACCGAATAAATGACCAAGATCACTTCTCCAGAATTAAAAGGGTTTACGTAACTAATATCCATAAATAAACATTCTTAACAAGTGAAAATAGTTTCTAGAGTTAATTTACACCAAACTTGTCACCACTGTATATTCTCCACTCATCCCATTTCTTCCATAAGCTCGTACCTGGTAAGAAAATATAGTTTGAAACGATTAGGCTAATGCCTAGTGAGAACATTCAATTTAAAAAATAATACTTTTAAAAATCATTGTAAACAAGGCATAACAAACCTGGTTTACCCTTATTCTTACCATACTCGTTCTCATCTCAAAATAACGAAATCATACCCAACCCTATGAGTATGACTACCATCTGAAAGTCATATCACCATATTCAATAGCCTACTATGAATCATCACGGATTCTAGTTTATCGATCAAGCCTAAAGACTTACATTCAACCGCCATACCTTCTTCTTGGAATGAAAGCAGAAATATCACTTATATATTGCCTACTTCTAATTCGCCGAAAGCAAACGAAAACAACACTTACACTTCGTCTAATTCATATTTCCACATCTCAAATACGAATAGCAACTATACTTTGCCTATTCCCTCATATATACATGAATAGCAATTCTACTTTGCATATTCAATCAATCAACATGAATAGAAATTCTATGTTGCCTATTCATTCATTTCTAGTCAACGGTAATATGAATATGACTAACACTAAGTTAGTCATGATATCACATTCAAGAGCCCACTACGAATCTCCACGGATTCTAGATCAATGCTCATATCAAGAAATTACAATTAGTGCCATGCCTATTTCTTGAAGTGAAAGTAGGAATTACCATTCAGTGCCCGACCTATCCCTTATCTTCCATAGAAATCGGGAATTACGATTAGCGCCCCGCCTATCCCACAATTTCACATCATAAAACGAAATGAGATTTACCATTAAGCGCTCGTTCTAATCCTCATTTCATCCAACGGGAATTACCATTTAGAACCCGATCTATTCCACGTTTATTACCTCATAACGCAAAATGGGAATTGCCTTTAGAGCCCGGCCTATTCCACATTTATCCAAATCACGGGAATTACGATTAGCGCAACACCTATTCCACGTGATTACAAAACACTAGTGCCTATGGATCCATTACACTTATTCGTACTCGTGCAGGTTATTACTTAAAATAGATTCCTCATAGCATTCAGTATGAGCAAATCATATTTATACCACATAGATTCCTCATATCATTTAGTATGAGCAAATCTCCTTTATAGATCTCTCATATCATAAGTCTAACAATTAATATCATCACTCACGGTCCTTATTATAAATTTATATACACATTTGCCCATTTAGAACAAATAGTTAAAACTCGTATACTCGTCCATCCATAATTCATTCAGGAAATATCTCTTTATAAAAATATACCTTACCGTAATTTAAATACGTAATAAAAGGGTAAGGTAAGAATGAACTCACCTGACAGAAATAGTGTCACTCTTACTTCACTTCTTAAAGTTGTAAGGATTTCCGTCACCAACTTCACAAAGATCTGAAATACCCAAATACATATTGTACTGGTATTAATCTACTGTACAGGACCCTTAAATACTAAGAATCCTAAATAACCAAAAACCTCGTCACTTATCGCAACCCACTAATTGCGATAACACTTGTCGCAACCTACTACTTGCGACACAGTACTTGTCGCAACCCTTTGTTGCGATATCCCCTTCTTATCGCAACCAACTGTTGCGACATGCATCTTATCGCAACCAACTGTTGCGATACAATCACTCTTGTCGCAACCCAAAGTTGCGACATTCATACTTATCGCAACTATCAACATTATCGCAACTCGCTGCTGCGATGTTCATCTTTGTCTCAATTAACTGAAAACGTATTTAAGCCAGAATCTATACTTTTAAGCCATGTATGATCCTATAAATTTCCAGATATGTTTAAGACTACTAATAGAACATAAACATAAACCCAGATTTCTCTTAACATTCAAAAATATCATAACCCAATTTCTAAACACATAGAAAACTTTAACTACATAAGAGAACTAATTCAAATGAAGATCATACCATTGTTTATACCAGTTTGTATCTTCAATTCACTTGTTAAAATCTGATTTCTTCTTCCTCTTCTTTCTCGGTTCCCTCTCTCTCTCTCTTTCCGTACACAACACACACACACATAAGACACAAAATGCTAATAGAATGACACCTCATCCCTCTTAATCAAATGAGGCGGTGGGAGTGTAAGTGGTTTCACCACTTAACCAAACAGCCCCCTCAACTTTTGGCAAATGACAATTTATAAATTAAAATTAAAGTTTACCCCGTAACTTATAACTCCGTAAAACAAATAACGTAACTTATTCGAGGTTAAACTCTAAAATTAATCTATCACATAATAAATCATAAGTTTATCAATAAAATCCATCTTAACACTTTATACAAAAATCGAGATGTTACAATACTCCCCAACTTGAAAATGATTTCGTCCCCGAAATCAAAGCTAGGTAAACAAGTGAGGATATCTAATCTTCATATCCTCTTCAACTTCTAGCGTCACGTTAGCACCTCATTGATATAATACCACATCCTTATGTCGTAACTTCTTAACTGGTTTTTTTTATAATCACTTACGGTTCTTCCATATAACTACTCTTCTCATCCACTCTCACTTTAGTAAGTGGAATCACATCATACCAACATGAAATATGTTGTGTGTCCCTTCACTTCAAGTCTTACATACTTAATCACAGATAAAGGTCCAGAAAGAATACGGACTCAACTTTCCATGTTATCTAAATCTTATAACTTTCACCATTACCCACTCCCCAACTTGAAAATCTGCAGATCTTCTTGGAGCAACTATAAAATCATCAAATCTTTATCCAACTATAACTTGATCTTATTTTAACCATTTAAGCATCTTTCAAAACAGTAACTGGTATAGCTAACTTTTAACAAAAGATTATAGTACAAAAAGACAAGCTAGCATACTATTTCATAATACACACGCATGTATATGATTAACAAAAAAAATATACCGAAAGTACACCCGACGATTCCTTAATTCCCTCCACCATCATGTAATATACTCAGCCCGTTGGCCTTGGGGTATTGGGTTTCTTCTCTTGATTTCCACTCTTCTTTAGCTTTGGGCAATCTTTTCGATAATGGCCAGGCTGTTTACACTCAAAACATATCGGTCCTTGTATGGGACAATTCCCTATGGTATGACCATTCTTGCCACACTTGAAACATTCTAGCCAAGTCACCCTACATGGACCATAGTGTTTACTTTTACATTTTTGGCACCAATTCAGCTCCTGACGAGGCTCAAAATAAGTGTTATCAATAAAGGGCTTCGACCCATGCGAAGATTCCGATCGACCTTCCCCTTTTCTTTTCTCAAATATGTGAGTTTTCTCATCTTTATCTTTTGCATAAACCTCTTCCATGATCTTCGCTTCCTCAATCGTCTCTCTCAGAGTTAAGGCTTTAGAATTTCTGACTCTAGACATCATATCGGCTGGTAAGCCTTTCAGATAAGCCTTGATCTTTTCCTTTTCAGTTGGAGCCACATGCCCCACCAAGTTCAGCTTTTCCATGAATAATTACGTGTACTTCCGAACAGACGAAGTACCCTTCTTAAGATTCCGAAACTCTTCTTCGATTCGATCCATTTCATTTTCATTACAGTATTCTTCCATAATCTTTTTCTTAAAAGACTCCCACGTCATAGCAGCCAAAACCAGGACTGTTACTGTTGACGTCACAATGTTCCACCAAGTTAAGGCGTTGCCTCGTAACAATTGAGAACCGGACCTGACCTTCGATTCCTCATCACATTCACAAGCTCGAAACGCCTGTTCCATTTCTCTAAGCCAGTTCATACAAGCTACTGGCTTGTCTGCTCCTGTAAACTCTGGCGGTTTACAACTCAGAAATGTTTTATAAGAGAAAACTCGCTCCACCCTCCTGTTTACATTCACTACAGGATTATGCGGTGGAGTTACTACACCAGTACTCGGCTCTGGTCATCGTAACTCAGTACTTCGATCATTCAACGCTTTCATGAACATTTCTATTTGTTGTGCCATTGTTGTATTCATCATTCGCGTCATGTTCTCCATCATGCGAGACTCTATCGTAGGCTCCGTCGTTTCAGTGTTAACAGTACTGGTACTCGTTCTGTGTACTCGACTGTCCGTTCCTCCCATAGAAGGTAACCTCGGCGAACTCTCATGAGTTTCACCTATTTCAGGTCGCTTTTCCACTGACCAATCAATCATGGCCCTATCCATCGAAGAAATAGGGGACATTGGTGGCGTATTCACCATCGTTCTGACATAACACAAAGAAATAACCATAAGAAATGGTTACACATATCCAAACACACGAAACGTACTTTACTGCTCATTAGTCACTGTAACAATTTAGAAACAAGTATACTTGTGTAATAATATATTCATAATAACAGTAGCTAATTGAAATTGTGAACATATTATACATGAGAATCCTCGTTACCATTGTTACAGTACTAATTTCACGTATTTTTTGTCGACTCTAAGACTATCCCGTCTTAGTACTTCTACCCATATCTCACAAATCATAACTTAGTTCATCTCAGCTTAAGTCTAGGTATCTCATTATCATACCTAGTTCGCTTAAACTACAGCTCTGATACCATATTGTAACACCCTAAAAATCAGGGTAAAATTAAACCTGAATTAAAAGGGTTTACGTAACTAATATCCATAAATAAACATTCTTAACAAGTGAAAATAGTTACTAGAGTTAATTTACATCAAACTTGTCACCACTGTATATTCTCCACTCATCCCATTTCTTCCATAAGCTCGTACCTGGTAAGAAAATATAGTTTGAAACGATTAGGCTAATGCCTAGTGAGAACATTCAGTTTAAAAAATAATACTTTTAAAAATCATTGTAAACAAGGAATAACAAACCTGGTTTACCCTTATTCTTACCATACTCGTTCTCATCTCAAAATAACGAAATCATACCCAACCCTATGAGTATGACTACCATCTGAAAGTCATATCACCATATTCAATAGACTACTATGAATCATCACGGATTCTAGTTTATCGATCAAGCCTAAAGACTTACATTCAACCGCCATACCTTCTTCTTGGAATGAAAGCAGAAATAGCACTTATATATTGCCTATTTCTAATTCGCTGAAAGCAAAGGAAAACAACACTTACACTTCGTCTAATTCATATTTCCACATCTCAAATACGAATAGCAACTATACTTTGCCTATTCCCTCATTTATACATGAATAGCAATTCTACTTTGCCTATTCAATCAATCAACATGAATAGCAATTCTATGTTGCCTATTCATTCATTTCTAGTCAACGGGAATATGAATATGACTAACACTAAGTTAGTCATGATATCACATTCAAGAGCCCACTACGAATCTCCACGGATTCTAGATTAATGCTCATATCAAGAAATTACAATTAGTGTCATGCCTATTTTTTGAAGTGAAAGTAGGAATTACCATTCAGTACCCGGCCTATCCCTTATCTTCCATAGAAATCGGGAATTACGATTAGCGCCCCGCCTATCCCATGATTTCACATCATAAAACGAAATGGGATTTACCATTAAACGCCCAGTCTAATCCTCATTTCATCCAACGAGAATTACCATTAAGAGCCCGGTCTATTCCACGTTTATTACCTCATAACGTAAAATGGGAATTACCTTTAGAGCCCGGCCTATTCCACATTTATCCAAATCACGGGAATTACGATTAGCGCCACGCCTATTCCACGTGATTACAAAACACTAGTGCCTATGGATCCATTACACTTATTCGTACTCGTGCAGGTTATTACTTAAAATAGATTCCTCATAGCATTCAGTATGAGAAAATCATTGTTATACCACATAGATTCCTCATATCATTTAGTATGAGCAAATCTCCTTTATAGATCTCTCATATCATAAGTCTAACAATTAATATCATCACTCACAGTCCTTATTATAAATTTATATACACATTTGCCCATTTAGAACAAATAGTTAAAACTCGTATACTCGTCCATCCATAATTCATTCAGGAAATATCTCTTTATAAAAATATACCTTACCGTAATTTAAATACGTAATAAAAGGGTCAGGTAAGAATGAACTCACCTGACAGCAATAGTGTCACTCTTACTTACACCAACTGTTGCGACATGCATCTTATCGCAACCAACTGTTGCGATACAATCACTCTTGTCGCAACCCAAAGTTGCGACATTCATACTTATCGCAACTATCAACATTATCGCAACTCACTGCTGCGATGTTCATCTTTGTCTCAATTAACTGAAAACGTATTTAAGCCAGAATCTATACTTTTAAGCCATGTATGATCCTATAAATTTCCAGATATGTTTAAGACTACTAATAGAACATAAACATAAACCCATATTTCTCTTAACATTTAAAAACATCATAACCCAATTTCTAAACCCATAGAAAACTTTAACTACATACGAGATTGGGTTTAGAAATTGGGTTATGATGTTTTTTAATGTGATTTCTTCTTAAAATCTGATTTCTTCTTCATCTTCTTTCTTCTTTCTCGCTTCCCTCTCTCTCTCTCTCTCTCTCTCTCTCTCTCTCTCTCTCTCTCTCTCTCTTTCCGTACACAACACACACACCCACACACACACACTTAAGACACAAAATGCTAATAGAAGGACACCTCACCGCTCTTAATCAAATGAGGCGGTGGGAGTGTAAGTGGTTTCACCACTTAACCAAACAGTCCCCTCAACTTTCGTCAAATGACAATTTATACTCTCCAACTTATAAATTAAAAATAAAGTTTACCCCGTAACTTATAACTCCGTAAAACAAATAACGTAACTTATTCGAGGTTAAACTCTAAAATTAATCTATCACATAATAAATCATAAGTTTATCAATAAAATCCATCTTAACACTTTATACAAAAATCGAGATGTTACATAGATCGCCTTAAAGCGGGGTCAAAGTTCGAAAAGACTGTAAATTTCTCTAAAAGTTATCACAGAAAATCACTTTCAGCTTGTGAAGGTTGTTGCTAAAAGCTGAAAGTTGTCGCTGAAAGCTGAAAGCTGAGGGCTGTCACTGAAAGCTGAAAGCCAGCCATCGCTGATAGCTGTCCATCGTTGAAAGCTAGCCATCACTGAAGCTGTCAGTTGTCGCTGAAAAGTGCTGTCAGCTATTGATCAAATTATCGCTGGAAAATATTGTTGTCCAGAACTTGAAATTCGGTTGTAAGTATCTTTTGGCCTTATCTATTAACGGTTATAACTTTTTTACAACCGTCTAACCGCCTCTAACCGTCGATCTCTTATTTAAATATGTAAATTGGGAATCTGGGTATATATATATATATCTCATTTTCACAGCCTTTGAAGTGAGAAAAATATCTTAAGAATCATCCTAATACAAAGTTTGTGAACCCAAGGCTTATAGGGTCAAATTGTTGTATTCGGAAAGTGTTTTTCTGACACGATTCTTAAGATTATCCGGTCTCGATACCATCTTATAATTACACATGTTCTAACATTCGAATACAACAATTTTCTATGGCAAATCAAGAGGAGTCTGTTCGTGACATGACTTCGAAATTTGGCAAACTAGAGAAGTTTCAAGGAAACGATTTTCGTTGGTGGCAAAAGAAGATGCACTTCCTTCTAACCACTTTGAAGGTTGTGTATGTTCTTAGCACCCCCATGCTCGAGATCGACGAAGATTCAACTTCGGAGGCTATCCGACGTAAAAACAAATGGGAGAACGGCGACTACATATGTCGTGGGCACATTCTCAACGGTATGTCTGATGCGTTATTTGATGTTTACCAAAATGTAGAATCATCCAAAGAATTATGGGATGTCTTGGAATCGAAATACATGGCCGAGGATGCTTCAAGTAAGAAGTTCCTCGTAAGTAATTTTAATAATTACAAAATGATCGATTCCAGGCCCGTAATGGAGCAATACAACGAATTGATCCGGATCCTTGGTCAATATACACAACACCATATGAATATGGATGAATCCATATTGGTGTCGAGCATAATTGACAAGTTGCCACCATCATGGAAAGACTTCAAACACACATTTAAACACAAAAAGGAAGAACTTTCCTTGGTGCAACTTGGGAACCACTTACGTATTGAGGAATCACTACGTGTGCAAAAAAGTGGTAAGGCCAAGGATAAGGATGTCCCAAGTTCATCCAATGTAAACATGGTTGAGGAGCGTAAGAACACGACTAAGAGGAAGTTCGACAAAGGTAAAAAACGGATTTTCGACAACCCCAAACATGGACCCAACAAAAAGTCAAAAATGACTTGTTGGAATTGTGGTCGAACAGAACATTTCAAACGAGATTGTCGAGTTGGCAAAGGCAACAAGATTGAAGCGAGTATGAGTGGTGCGGGACAAGGGTCGAACGACCAACCCCCCAAATCAAGGTCAAAATTCGATCTTTTCTTATAATTCAAGTGAGAATTATGTACCACTAATTTCCTAAGCATTTTATGTACAAGATGATGATATCGCGTGGTGGATAGACTCGGGTGCCATGAGTCATGTGTGCAAGGATCGAAGATGGTTCAAGAAGTTTTGTAATAACCAGGGTTTTTTTTTGGATAAGGTTCATCTAGGCTTTGCCTAGACTACATCCTTGGCAATTTAGAAACAAACAAACAAAGCGGCCGTCTGAGACTAAGCCTGGCCACAAAATGCTGACGCCTAGACTCGAACCCGGGGTGGATGGGATATTCCAACACATCCCCCCAAGCCCTTGCCAACACGCCACCACCCTTGTGGTTAATAACCAGGGTTTTAAATGATAAGATTTGAGATTTTGTGGGAAAGGTTTAGATGCTATAACTTCAAGGGACAGATTGGTAAATTGGAAAGAGGGTATAAAACCCTCAATGTTTTGCAATAAACCCTAGGTCAGAGAAATCTTGAAGCGGCGCATTGGAGGAGAGGAAAGGAATTCAAGCTACTATTCGTAATTTTGAGCAGAGAAGGACCAAGTGGAAGCAAGACTCTTCATCAGGCAATTCTAGGTAATCCCTAACACTAATCCTTGTTGTTGGTGCGAATATCGGATTAGTTTTGGATGTGGGGTTGTTGCTGGGAACTTTTGATCTTGAGATTGATCAATATGATCCATGATTAGCTTGGTAAGAAACGAGTCTTGGTTGCTAATCATTTTATGTTAATGCATTGATTACTCGCTTTGCGTTTTGAGTCCCAAACCTATTTAAGAATTATTCCTTTAAAATCGGTGGCTAATATCTATTCGACATAAACCCTTCATGTCCGAAAGAGTTTTCCGGATGTGCCTGGAATAGAGATCCGGAAGCGGGATTCGGAATGGACCGGAACCGGAAGCGGGATCTAGATGGACCGAAACCGGAAGCGGAATCCGGAATGGACCAGAATCCGGAAGCGGAATCCGGAGTGGGATCCAGGATGGGTCCGGAATCTGGAAAGGGAATCCGGATTGGGCCGAAATCCGGAATAGATCCGGAGAGAAGGGTGGAGCCCGGAACTCTGGTTTCGGATTCTTGGTTTCTTGAGCCAAGTTTTCTTGGGGATCTGTTCAGAATGTGGTGAGTGTCAACTTAAGACTTATTATTCTTTTTCTTTAAAAATTATAGGTGTTTCGCCTAGAGACTTGGGAGCGTAAGTGAGAAGTAGCAAGCAAGATCAGGTGACTTTTTTCTAACTAAATACTATTTTTAACATGGTTTTAGAAGTAAGGAATGAATATGAAATGATATGTTTATATTACATGAAAGCGTGTATTCGGAAAATTAATTTAAAGTGTATGCATACATTTGTTGATAGAGATGTAATGGCTAAGTCGGAGGGTGTGTCCCGCCAGTGCTCATACCGGGGGTGTGTCCCGTTTATGCCATGGGAGGAGTGACCCAGTAAAGCAGTGTGAGACTGACACGTTGTCGCCATTGCAGGACTTCAGTGTGCCACTTACATGTGCAGTTTATCTGAAAGCTTATTGTTTAAAGTGTGTTTATAATGGTTATGAATGTTTTATACTCGTTGTTGAAATTGTTGCCACTAGAGGGAGCTCACTAGACCTCATGGTCTAACCCTCGCTTTTCAAAAACTAAACCATTTTTAGGAAAACGGTTAGTAGGAGATACTGGTGAGGGCAAGGAGAAGGCATGAGCGTGAAGCTTGGGACTAGAAGGAAGTCAACATAGTATAGTATGCCAGGCTTAGTATGCTAGAAATCTCAGTTGTATATTGGGTTGTTTCCGCAAACCTTATTATGTACTCGTATGTTTATGATTGTATTCCGGAACCTTTTCGGTGAGTGGTTTAATTCTTGTTGTTTAAGCGTTATCTTCGAGTTGGGTTGTTACAATTGGTATCAGAGCCATAATTTAAGGGATTTAGGTGACCGGATGGGCCTAAACTTAAACTGTGGAGTAGAGGGGAGCACAACTGAGATATAGGATGCTTTAGCAAAATCACTTTATGTGCGCTAGCGATAGAGTAGCGAGGAGTCATGTAAGGTAAATTTGAAATTACATCTGGCCAATGTAATCGCAAATTTACAGGTACATAAGTGTGCTCAATTGCTCTTGTAGAGAAGATCGATGGGTGTGGTAGTATGTAGTGAGTTTTAACCTTGCAATGATAGCAAAGGGTTGAGGTATCGTGAGAGATCGTGCCTGGCATAATGTTTATATCTTCTAGAAGAAGTGTCGTTTGGAATATTATGAGGCGTCTAGAGGAAGAACTTCTTGGGTTTGAAAAGAATGACTAGTTAAGGGCAAAACTCGTAGTTTCTAGTGGGTCCCCGTTCTCGAAATTGTTGTGTAGATCAGTTGGGATGGTAAGGAGGGACGGTGTCGGAATCTTGAAAGCTTCAATTCAAGAGCGAGTAGAGGGTTGGAGTTCTGACTCTTTAATCAAGTTTTTTTTCATTGGCGGGAACAATGAAAGGAAGAGATCAGTGTTGGATGGAAATACGTGTAGGAGTAGAATGTGAAGTAATTGGTCAAGACGAAAACGATATGGGATGGTTGAGCAGGTAGGCTGTGAAGCACTTGTAAAGCAAGTTGTTGCAAGGACGAAATAGCGACCATTGGTCAAAGGTGGAGTGCCAATGATAAGTTGTGTGGGTCCAATGGTTGACCTTGTTAGGGTGAATAGCCTTCAATTGCAAGTTGAGTTTCATGCATGGTGTTCTTATATGTGTTATATGAGCTTTTCATGATTAAAAGTAAAAGCGCAAATAACGAATTTCTTATTTGGAAATGAGTCGACGCATGCAAACGTGTGTTTAAAGAAAAAGACAGGATTATTTACGTTGCACGATAAAAAATTTGAACTTAGTGATTTGCGAATTATATCGCTATTTTTCATATTGAGAAAATCTTCATTGCGAAATTCATAAAAGCGTTTGTCCGCAAAGCTTTTATAATCAAAACGCGTATTGACATGTTGATATCAAATAAATGAGTGACGGAGCCGACTGGTTTACTTCATGTCAGTGATTTCATCCAGAACTTTTCTAGTTGTATAGGAAAGTTTCATTCAGTTTGTTGCTGATGTAACGACATCGTTTTGGGTGGTTAAGGTTGTGTTTTACTGAAAAGTTGCGTGCGGACGATTCTCGAGATCGTTGTGCATGACATTGAAGTTTTCAGAGTGTTGGGTCATGTGTACTCTAGTTGTTTCCTGGTGTAATAGTTTTTCTGAATGTCCAAACATGTGAAATGATTTATAATGTTGTGTCGTCATGCATGAAGGCTATGGACTCACTAGGTCGTGGAGGTTATTACATTTTAAGATAAGGAAGGATTTCGAGAGTGGAGATGTGTCAGTCAAACCGGTGGCGGATGATTTGTGATTTTTGGTATTCGTGTTAGGGAAGAGAGGTGAATGGTGGAAAGATCAGAAATGGACGTTGGTATTGTTTATAGTTAGGTAGCTTGTACCCTTGTTCGGTAACTTGAAGAGCGGTTGTCGGTAGACGGTTGTGTCCGGGGAAAGGACGTGAAGTCATCAAGGTATTGGTATTAGTAACTCGTTATGAGAAGTGTTGAGATGCAGAAATGAAATCTTATCGGCACCGAGCCTGAGTTTGGGGGTGGTCTCGTAATATTGACCTTGCACAAAGTAAGTCTTGAAATTTCTCCTTCAAGTGAGGAAGGCGGGGCATAAAGTTTATTATGATACGTTGGAAGGAGTAGGTTCCGTTAGGAACCCTTGTTGTCGGGAAGGTTATGGAAGCATCATCATGTCGTCTATGGATGTTGAAGTCAGCAACTGTCTAAGATGTCTGAAACTGAGGGCGTTGTCAAGAGATTGGAAAATTGGGAGAATCACCCTGGTGTGTAGATGCAGGAGGTCGTACAGGAAAGATGTATATTTGACGATGGACCACCTTGGGTGGGCGTTATGATTGTGGAAGATTGCTAATTGGATGAGTGTCTTCCTTACGAGGTTTGGACGGTTCGTAAAAGGATGAGGCAATTAGCACAACCGAAGTGGGTACATCGATTATATCGATCTGTAAGGAATGTGCCTTGTCATTAGTAATGGTTCCTTAGAGATCACAATGAACCAGCAAGAAACGAATATGTTTGAGTAATTTTGGAAATCGTGAGTTGTTGCTCATCTAGTTTCAGGAAAGACAAAGTCGTGAGATAGACTTGACTATATGCAGGTGAATATGAAGGCAAGATTGATTATGTGTACAAATGACTGAGAGAACCTGGTCTGCGGTGTGATGTTGTGGGTGGAGAATGTATGGATAAGTTAGTGGCATCTTTTTCCAACGTAGATGTGCAGGCCAGTAATATGGTAATGTGTTGATAGAGAAGGATAAGCACATATGGAAGCCCTTTTCGGAGATTTTGCATGAGTTATACAAAGTGTTAAGCATGTTATTGGGATGCATCGATTGTAAGTTGGCATTATGTTATGAATATTTTCGGAATAGAAGGGGATGGAGCGGTAGTTGGTGGTTACCCAAAAGAGGAACCATGTGCTTTTGGTTACGGGAGCCGTTGAGGGAGTATATTTTGGGATCATTGGAGGATTGATGAAGAGGTTGGATTGGTTGATTTACGATGTGTAAGAGATGTGGAATCTTTAAGGAATGTGAATTGTTTCGTATATACGAAAGGATTCCTCGAGAAGGTAACAGTTTGGAAAACAAGAAGTGTGTGGTGGCTTCGAACACTGGTGTCATTTTGGGATGACTTGGTTGGATACCTCAAGTTAGAATTTTGGTGAGACCGTTTGGTTATGTATAGTAATAAAGAGGTGTTTTCGGCGCATGAAGAAAGGTCGGAAGAAGGGGCAAGTAATGTTTGGTGAGCGGTGCCCCATGCTAATGTGAGGAGGTCAGGATAATATATCGGAATAAGTGAGTAGTTTGGAAGTAGGAAGTTTGGCAAGTGACACCGAAAATGTGGAGTAGTGTGTATAAATTGTCATTGGTGGATATAGGAACTCCTAGTAAGAGTATGAGAAAGGGGATTTGTGTGTGTTATGGTTCAAGGATGGCGGAAAACTAACTTATGCGACTGGTCGAAAGCGTGCACTTACTAGTGAGCCGTTCGTTGGAAGCATGTTTTATGGTTGAGAAGGAAGAGGAAAAAGGTAGTTGAATGTAGTACTCGGAATGAAGGACCATTGGTTTTGACTTGGTGTTATTGTGAGAAATGTTTCTAGTAAACTTGGCGTTCAGTGCTAAGCTAAATAAGAGTAGTTTCAGGTGAGCATGTCGCTCCTCGTTGAGCGAGTGGAACTTGAATTCATTTCATGTACGGTTGGACGATTGTTGGATTCAACGAAGGTTTGAATGTGTGTCTTCAGGATTTGGTTCTTCTCGGATTGGTGGACACGTCAGATGGTGGATTATGGATATTTTCTACCATTAGCTATGTATAAGTATGGGGTAATGAAGTGGTGAGAGCGTATGAGTTGGTTAACGTTAATGAATTGGAATCAATGTGATTCGAGGAAGAAGGTACCACTTGCGTTACACGTATGTCGGTTAAGAGAGGTAATCTAGAATTGCATGTTATCCGATGAGGGGACTCTTGATTGTGAGCTTATTGGGATATTCGAGGTTGGCCCTGTGCCAAGTCGGCATGCTGGGGGGATATTTTTAGTAAAAGATTCACGTTAATGTGGCATGGAATTCAACAAAGGTCCTTCTTTTAAGGAAGTGGAGTTGCTCGGGGAAAACCCTGATTAGACGCGTTTTAAAACCGTGAGTCCAGGTGTGGACAAAGCGGACAATATCTAGTACGGTTAGCCTGGGATGTTACAGTGCAGCCGATCAGAGACGTTGCAAGTATGTTATATGAATTAACCCAATGTGAGAAAGGTGGTGTCTAACCGAGGAGCAGTTCCGAAGGATTGGGAGCGACTAGGATTTCAATCGGAATGGTTTGTGCAGCTGGGTGGAGCTAAGTTGATTGGGCTAAAACGCGTGAGTCTTGTGAATCTCAAGTTGGGGGACAACTTGATGCGGAAGACAACCCTATAAAATGGGGCAGTGCGTTCGAGAAACAGATGAAGTTGGGCCATATTTTGGGGTCCCTTGAATTATTGAGTGAGTTGGAGATTTGGTGTGTAAATTGGTTGTACCTGATGAGATTATTGGGGAAGTCATAATATGTGTCGCGTCTCTATATTAAAGGATGCTTGTCGGAAGTTGATATGGCGACACTTTAGCAAGGAGATGGGTGGGTGAGAAGTGAAACTTTGTCTTGGAATTGGAGACAATCTTTGACCGTAATTCAAGTCAAGGAGTTGAGAAACAAGGAACTTGGCCGCGTGGAGATGCAATAGTAATTTCAAAGGACAAGAGGTAACTGGGGAGGTAGTGACGGACATGTGGTACAAGTACCCACGCTTGTCCAATGATGGAATTCCGGGGACGGGATTCTTTTGAGGGGGAGGTATTGTAATAACCAGGGTTTTAAATGATAAGATTTGAGATTTTGTGGGAAACGTTTAGATGCTATAACTTCAAGGGACTGATTGGTAAATTGAAAAGAGGGTATAAAACCCTCAATGTTTTGCACAAAACCCTAGGTCAGAGAAATCTTGAAGCGGTGCATTGGAGGAGAGGAAAGGAATTCAAGCTACTATTCGCAATTTTGAGCAGAGAAGGACCAAATGGAAGAAAGACTCTTCATCAGGCAATTCTAGGTAATCCCTAACTCTAATCCTAGTTGTTGGTGCGAATATCGGATTAGTTTTGGATGTGGGGTTGTTGCTGGGAACTTTTGATCTTGAGATTGATCAATATGATCCATGATTAGCTTGGTAAGAAACGAGTCTTGGTTGCTAATCATTTTATGTTAATGCATTGATTATTCGCTTTGCATTTTGAGTCCCAAACCTATTTGGGAGTTATTCCTTTAAAATTGGTAGCTAACATCTGTTCGACATAAACAATTCGTGTCCGAAAGAGTTTTCCGGATGTGCCCGGAATAGAGATCCGGAAGCGGGATCCGGAATTGACCGGAACCGGAAGCGGGAGCCGGAATGGACGGAACCGGAATCGGAATCCGGAATGGACCGGAATCCGGAGTGGGATCCGGGATGGGTCCGGAATCTGGAAAAGGAATCCGGATTGGGCCGAAATCCGGAATAGATCCGGAAAGAAGGGTGAAGCCCGGAACTCTGGTTTCGGATTCTTGGTTTCTTGAGCCAAGTTTTCTTGGGGATCTTTTCAGAATGTGGTGAGTGTCAACTTAAGATTTATTATTCTTTTTCTTTAAAAATTATAAGTGTTCCGCCTAGAGACTTGGGAGCGTAAGTGAGAAGTAGCAAGCAAGATCAGGTGAGTTTTTTCTAACTAAATACTATTTTTAACATGGTTTCAGAAGTAAGGAATGAATATGAAATGATATGTTTATATTACATGAACGCGTGTGTTCGTAAAATTAATTTAAAGTGTATGCATACATTTGTTGATAGAGATGTAATGGCTAAGTCAGGGGGGTGTCCTGCCAGTGCTCATACCGGGGGTGTGTCCCGTTTATGCCATGGGAGGAGTGACCCAGTAAGGCAGTGTGAGACTGACACGTTGTCGCCATTGCGGGACTTCAATGTGCCACTTACATGTGCAGTTTATGTGAAAGCTTATTGTTTAAAGTGTGTTTATAATGGTTATGAGTGTTTTATACTCGTTGTTGAAACTGTTGGCACTAGAGGGAGCTCATTAGAACTTATGGTCTAACCTTCGCTTTTCAAAAACTAAACCATTTTCAGAAAAGCGCTTAGTAGGAGATATTGGTGAGGGCAAGGAGAAGGCATGAGCGTGAAGCTTGGGACTAGAAGGAATTCAACATAGTATAGTATGCCAGGCTTAGTATGCTAGAAATCTCAGCTATGTATTGGGGTTTTTCCGCAAACCATATTATGTACTCGTATGTTTATGATTGTATTCTGGAACCTTTTCGGTGAGTGGTTTAATTCTTGTTGTTTAAGCGTTATCTTCGAGTTGGGTTGTTACAAGTTCGAACCGGTGGAAGATGGATCGGTCTTGCATATGGGCAACGAGTCTAGTGCTCCAATCTTGGGTCGTGGTCGTGTGGATCTTACTTTTAGCTCAGGGAATTTATTAACTCTTAATAATGTTTTATTTGTACCGAAAATTCGGAAGAATCTAGTCTCCGGTAGTATGTTGAACAAGTTGGGTTACAAACAAGTATTCGAAAGCGATAAGTATATTTTATCGCGACGTGGTGTGTTTGTGGGATTTGGATATATTAATTCTGGGATGTTTATGCTTAATTTAATAAATAATTCTACTTGTGATAATTCTGTGTGTTTGGTTAAGAATGAAAATTCCTTTTTATGGCATGTCTGACTTGGACACGTGCACTACAAAAGAATGCATGACATGTCCAAGGATGGCATGATTCCTTCCTTTAATTTGAATTTGGAAAAGTGTAAGACTTGCATGCTTATAGACGACGCTTCGAGATTTTGTTATGTTTTTCTACTCCATTCGAAAGATGAAGTTTTAGAAAAATTTAAGATTTATAAAACCGAAGTGGAATTGCAACAAAGTACTTTAATTAAAAAGTTAAGAACCGATGGAGGCGGTGAATATTTCGATCCTCTATATTTCCAATCTATTGGAATTATACATGAGACCACGACACCGTATACACCCCAACAAAATGGTGTTGCGGAACGGAAAGAATCGACTTTTGAAAGAAATGGTTAACTCGATGTTATCCTACTCCGGTCTTAGTGACGGATTTTGGGGTGAAGCCATGTTGACGGCTTGTTATGTTTTGAACTGGGTACCAAACAAAAGGAGTAAGGTTACTCCTTATGAACTTTGGTTCAATAAGAAACCAAACTTAAATTATTTACGAGTTTGGGGTTGCCGAGCTGTGGTAAGGTTACCGGATCCCAAAAGAAAAACTTTAGGAGAAAGAGGAATCGAATGTATTTTCATCGGATATGCCGACCATTCAAAGGCATATCGGTTCGATGTTATTGAACCCAACGACTCTATTTCGGTTAATACCGTTATAGAATCAAGGGATGCCATCTTCGATGAGAATCGATTTACCTTGATTCTAAGACCGAAAGATATGATTCCAAGTACGAGTGGAATCAAAGATAGTGAAAAGGAAAAGGAAATTTCTTTAGAAATTCCCGAACTTCGAAGAAGTAAACGAGGAAGGATTGACAAATCTTTTGGTCCCGACTTTCAACTATACTTAGTTGAAGGTTCACGAGATGAAATTGGATCTCAATATGCTTATTGTTATAGCATAGAGGAAGATCCGTGAACCTATGATGAGGCTATGAAGTCTCAAGACGTTGCCTTTTGGAAAGAGGCAATAAATGATGAGATGGAGTCTATCATGGGGAATAACACGTGGATGTTGGCCGACTTACCACCGGGTTGCAAATGGATTTTCATGAAGAAAATGAAAGTCGATTGTACTATTGATAAGTTCAAAGCCCGGTTGGTAATTCAAGGATTTCGGTAAAAAGAAGGTATTGATTATTTCGATACCTATGCACCGGTTGCTCGAATTTCCACCATTCGATTATTAATAGCATTGGCAGCTATTAATAATTTGGTAATTCACCGAATGGATGTCAAGACGGCATTCCTTAACGGTGGTTTAAAGGAGGAGGTTACATGAAGCAATCGAAAGGCTTTGTGATGTCGGGGAATGAACATAAAGTGTGTAAATTAATTAAATCACTTTATGGTTTGATGCAAGCCCCAAAACAGTGGCATCAAAAGTTTGATGAAGTGGTTTTGTCTAATGGATTTTATTTAAACCAATCCGACAAATGTGTGTATAGCAAATTTGACGATTCTGGTAGAGGCGTCATAATTTGTTTATATGTTGATGACATGTTAATCTTTGGCACGGACCAAAGACAAGTCGACTTGACAAAATAATTTTTGTCATCCGAATTCTCGATGAAGGGTTTAGGGGAGGCCGAAGTGATCCTCGGGATAAGGATTAAACGGGAGAACAAAGGTTTGGCCATAACACAATCTCACTATGTCGAGAAAGTGTTAAAGAAGTTTAATATGTTAAATTGTTCACCTGTGAGTACTCCGATGGGTCCAAGTTTAATATGCTTATGCCCAACGAGAATACTCTAAAGCAATCGGGTGCTTGATGTATGCCATGACAAGTACACGTCTGGACATTGCCTATGCCTTTGGTAGGTTGAGTCGGTTTACTAGTAGACTGAGTACTCATCGTTGGCAAGTGGTAAGAATGGTATTCAAATATTTTAAGGGAACCATGAATCATGGTATAACATATATTGGGTTTCTTTCGGTGATCGAAGGCTACACGGATGCTAGTTGGATATCCAATGTAGAGGATCATTCTTCTACTAGTGGATGGGCCTTTTTGCTCGGTGGAGGTGTCATCTCTTGGGCCTCAAAGAAACAAACTTGCATCACAAATTACACAATGGAATCTGAATTTGTAGCTTTGGCGGCCGCCGGTAAAGAGGCGGAGTGGCTAAAGAATTTAATTTATGAGATTCCTTTGTGGCCGAAGCCGATGTCACCTATAGGTATTCATTGTGATAGTGCTGCAACTTTGGCTAAGGCATATAGCCAAGTATATAATGGAAAGTCGAGGCACTTAGGAGTGAGACATAGCATGGTTAGAGAATTAATCATGCGTGGGGTGATATCCGTAGAGTTCGTTAGAACTCATAACAATTTAGCCGACCACTTAACAAAGCCGTTGGCTAGGGACTTAGTGCACAAGTCCGTGATTGGGATGGGATTAAAGTCCATATAGATTTTTATTAATAAGATACAATTTTCCCCTTTAATACGACATTAAAGGTTAAATTCAATGTGGAAGGCTTATTAATAAAATTGAGGCAAATAATATTATCATCCCAAGGTATGTGCATAGACCTACAAGTGTTGAGGTTGAAAATTTATTTCTTAATGGGTATTTTGAAAAATTGCATATGCAGGTGCAAGATATAAAAGAATCACCTAAATGGACGTGAAGTGTGGCCGCTTCAAGAAAATTTTCGACTTGGCTTTCTATACGTTCATGAATGGATAAGGACGCAAGACCTCTACAAATGTGTCAAGTGTGTTATCTAGATTTGTATGAACATATGTGTATATTATCTTCATGTATTCAAATGGGTTGACGGGTTAAATTCTTACAACACCCCGATTCTCGAATATTTGGAATGTGTAATATACTAAAATGAAAATTCAATCTTCGTGACATTTTCATTTATGCGTTTGTTTGAATTTTTACTTATTTATATTTCGTTGTGAATCAAAGGATTACACTAAAATGGGGGAGGAATGTTGGTGATTTTAGTGTCATCAAACATTTTGGTGTAATTGTGATTTAATTGAGATCGATTAAGACGATAAGGCAAACATACGTTATTTAGGAGGTGCGGAGTGCACACTTACAAGTTACCGTTATCATCTTAGATCGCCTTAAAGCGGGGTCGAAGTTCGAAAAGACTGTAAATTTCTCTAAAAGTTATCACAGAAAATCACTTTTAGCTTGTGAAGGTTGTTGCTAAAAGCTGAAAGTTGTCGCTGAAAGCTGAGAGTTAAGAGCTGAGGGCTGTCGCTGAAAGCTGAAACCTTAGGGCTGTCGCTGAAAGCTGAGGGCTATCGCTGAAAGCTAAAAGCTGAAAGCTGTCAGCTATTGCTGAAAGCCAGCCATCGCTGATAGCTATCCATCGCTGAAAGCTTTCAGCTATCACTGAAAGTTGTCAGCTGTCGCTAAAAAGTGCTGTCAGCTATTGATCAAATTATCACTGGAAAATATTGTTGTTCAGAACTTGAAATTCGGTTATATGTATCTTTTGGCCTTGTCCATTAACGGTTATAACCGTCTAACCGCCTCTAACCGTCGATCTCTTATTTAAATATGTAAATTGGGAATCTGGGTATATATATATATATATATAAATCTCATTTTCACAGCCTTTGAAGTGAGAAAAATATCTTAAGAATTATCCCAATACAAAGTTCGTGAACCCAAGGCTTATAGGGTCGAATTGTTGTATTCGGAAAGTGTTTTTCCGACACGATTCTTAAGATTATCCGGTCTCGATACCATCTTATAATTACACACGTTCTAACATGTCATACCTAAAATACTTACAAGACCCAGTGCGATACAAACTACAATGTGATACCCAAAATACATACATGGCCCATTGTGAGGGAGGATCATACGAGAATGACAACTATTTAAAAGAATAAAAGAATAACTCTCAACCAATCATTTTTAAAAATAATTTCCAAAAATCTGATTAAAAGGGCAAAAATGTCAACTGATTTTTCTGATTATTTTAGAAATATTTCAATCCCTCTTATTTGTCATCCAAATCAAATCAAATCATAATCCAGATTTCAAATCCCCCTTATTTCTCTCGAACGATTTCTTCATATGCACTTCTTCTCCATATCTTCCATTCGAATACTGCACACCCAAGAGACCGGACATTACCTGCAAACCCTTGCTCTTCGCCTCTTCCAACCTCCGGCGCCATGAAAACCAGTGTACCGGAAAGTGCAAATGAGTTAACTCCACCTTTCTCCACCAATTTTGCACAACCCAGATCACCGATGTCCCTTGCAGATTTGGAGAACGAGGCCTGGAAGAAATCTCAAACGATTTCTTCATATGTGTTTCTTCTCCATATCTTCCATTCAAATTCTCTCTCTCTCTCTCTCTCTCTCTCTCTCTTTTTATGATCTTCACCGAATCATGTGGAAGACGATTTCATGGTGGAAGAGGATGTGGAAGACGATTTATGTTTGGTTTTTTGACTTTGAGTTTTTCTTTTTTTGGGGGGGGGGGGGGGGGGGGGGTTAATAATGATTTTGATGATTAAGGCTTGGATTATGTGATTTTAGGTTTCTCTATTGTTAATCACAAGTGATTTTATGTTTCTCTATTGTTAATCACAAGTGATTTTATGTTTCTCTATTGTTAATCACAAGTGATTTTATGTTTCTCTATTGTTAATCACAAGTGATATTATGTGATTTTAGGTTTCTCTATTGTTAATCACAACTGATATTATGTGATTGTTGTTTCTCTATTGATTATCACAAATGATATTCTATAACATATTTTGTGTGTTTATATTGTTAATCATAAGTGATATTACACTTAAACAATTTATCCAATTTTCTTTACAGTAAATCATATGTGATTTTGGGTTGCATATTATATCTAAACAATATGTCCAACTGATTTATCATATAATCATCTGTGATTTTGGGTTGCATATTCACGATTTGCTTGAACAACCGAACAAAACGAGATGAACACTCAAATACAAGAATTTTATTTGATATATACCATTTTGATTTGGGTGAGATATTGTGACTCCTTATTCTTGATGCAATAACATATGTTTTGGAAGAACATAGGTTTTTGCATCAATCCAAAAATTAACAACTTCATACAAGCCCTAGGAATACAAACACTTACATTAAAGAAATGGTTTCTTCCATTTATTCAATTCCAACATCAATCTCACAAGAAGATGGAAGGACTTACGTTGTGTTCTCTAATTCAGAGAGAAAAGAAAAGAAAGGAAATGGATGGAAAAGAAAGGGAGAGAAAAGAAAGGAAAAGAAAGAAATTTTTTCACTTGTGTTCTCGAAATGGAAGAAAAATGAAGGAAAGGAAAGGAAAAAAAATATTTCTTCGTGTTCTTGAACACGAGAGAAAGGAAATGAAATATATCAATTTTACTAATATACCCTTTAAAATATATCTTTTACTAAGGAAATATCGGATAGTTTTGTAATTTTAATAATTTCAGTAATTTTTTTAAATTGTTTTAGTTTCTTTCCTTTCCTTTCCTTCCATTCCTCCCACATTTGGGAGGAAAGTTTTGGAAGGAAACTTATCATTATTTTTCTTCCGTTTCCTTTCATTTCTCTCCTAAAAAAGTTTCGAGAACACGAGTTTTTTTTTTACTTTTCACCCATTTCCCTCCCTTTCCTTTCCTTTCTAAAATGAGTTTTGTGAACACAGCATTAAGGTTTACCCTGTGGGATATGAATCATTCCAACCACTCTTCTTCTTCTTGACCCCATCTCTTGCACCAAACCTTAGCTTCTCCTTTCTTCCTGAACTCAGCCGCCATCCCCAAAATGATAAAATTAGGGATTCTTTCCCTGTATATACTTCTTATCATTTTACATTTCAGCCCCTCAAGTCACCACCCTTCATTTTATGACCAAACTTTAACTTGATTTTGATAATAAAATTTATGGTCATTACATTCTAATTTCCATTCAAACCCAATGGAACTTTACAAACTAAACCCTTGAACTTCTATGTAATTTAAAACAAGGATATTACATATTGTTTTTGAATTTAATCTTATATTATTCAATATCATAAATAGTTAAATACGTATAAATTATTTTTAGTACTTACACTTTATACCCTTATAGTTACAGATTAATCGTATATTATTAAATAAATGACCCTAAAAGATAAAAAGTATAAATATTAATATAATTGATACATGTTTATGATATTTAGTAATATGAGATTAAATTTAAAAAAATCAATATTAGGCTCATTTTGAACTTATTGACGAGATAATTATAATAGTGTAAATTGTAAAAAAAACGTATTTTTGTTAATATACGATAATGTGTGTTAATATAATAAAGGGTTAAAATGAAAATAAAAAAGTAGAAGATATAAAATAAATTAAATAACAAATTATAAAGATGTGTCTAATTTTTTTCTTTCTTTTCCCAAAAACAATTCATAAGCCAAAAAATAAAAATAAAAAAATATGCGTAAACTTTGACTATTTAAAAACTAAATTTTGAAAAGTGTTCAAAAATGAATTTGGTTGATGTAATTGATTATTTTAGTTAATTTTCCCATTTTTTTGTAGGGGATAAGGTAGGTGACATTTTTTTTCAATTTGTAGTTTTGCCTGTTATGTTGGTTGCAAGTTACATTTTTAACTAATAAGGATGTATTTAACACGTTCCAAAAGTCCAAGGATTTACTTAGTGTGATTTCAAATGTGTAACTATTTATTTGTTCTATACTTCTTATCATTTTACATTTCAGCCCCTCAAGTCACCACTCTTCATTTTATGACCAAACTTTAACTTGATTTTGACAATAAAGTTTATGGTTATTACAACACATCTCCCTTAAAAGAATTTTGTCCTCGGAATTCCTTGGTTAAAGGCGCGGATGCTCGACCCTCCCCTCTGACTGCATTTCTCATGCTAGCACTTATCCTATGTGGCTTCACCACGGAATCTTCACGTGACTAACCTCTTTAGTCTTTTGTTCCTTGATCTTGCGGTCGACGACCGCTTCGAGTTCCAGCTATTTCTTGTCCACTTGCAATGATACAACCCTATCAGCTTTCAACCAACGCTCTCTAAGGTAGAGGCGTGAAACACATTGCAAATCCCACCAGCACCCTCAATCCATAGGCAAATCCTTCAATCCATTGTACCAAATACAACCGACTTAGTAACACGTGGCTCAACCCTCTTTCTTTCGACACCCCGAAACCAAACCAAACCAAACCATACCAAACCGAAGGTTTCACGATTTGCACTTCCAAGTTTAACAACTTCGGTCCCAATTGACCTTCCAAGCATGTTTGTCCAAGACCACAACTTTCTTAGGTTGGGAATACTCACATAATGTACTTGTATTTATACTAGGCATATAGCATCCCAGGTCAACATCCCGGCCAACATCTCGACTAAAGTCCGCTTTGTCCACAACTTAGACTCACGGTTTTAAAACGCGTCTAATCACGAATTTCACATACCAATCACTTCCTTAAAGAAGGATTTTTTTTGTAAAAAATCAATTCCGCAACAACATGCATTCCCTGCCGAAATATAACCACTCAATTCGCCAACATTAACACAGGCCAAATCTTGACTTTTCCAATTCACCTTCCTATCACGACAAGCGTCTAACACAAACGTATTTCCTTCTTTCAAAACATGTTGACCACAACTCAACATTATATACCGTTACATGTGCTTCTACTACTTCTTTCCATACTCGTACACTACTAACAACAGAAGACTTCCCCAACCCGCCATCTGGGGCAAGGAATACATCACCTTAAAGATTCACATTCTCCTTTTCATTGCATCCAACATACGTCCAACTAAAAGGAGCGACCATGCCTACTACAAACTATTACAAGTAACACATTGTTGAACACGTTCACTTCGGAATATTTAACACCCCAACACTTATTTAAATTTGACAGTCTTACACTTTGAGTGTCCCGTACATCCAGTTATATCATACCTTTCCGAAGACATAGATCACATTCCTTCAAGGAAAGACATATTGACTCATACGAGTCTCTCCATACTTGAACCAAGACATACACCAAAATGTCACCCTCTCATAACCACACGAATAGTTCAAATACCCGACATTAGCACCGCTTTGAACATATCGTCTTAACCTCCTTTTGCTAGCATGGGCATTGCCCGTCTTTTAGCATCCACTTCATTCCCGATCGCTCCTAACATGACAACCACACTTAGCGTTACTAAGCCCAACCAACAGTTTCACCACAATTATAATTTAAGATAATCAACCAAGTCCTCCTATAATACATTCAATGTTCGACAACACCACACATTTCTCGTTTCCCAAACAGAGTCAACCTACTCACCAGAATTTCTTCGTGCACCAAGAGCAATTTACATTCCTCAGGAATCCCACATCGACTATTCCACTTCGTAAACTAACCAACCCAATATCTTCATCGATCTTTTATTGATACCAACAAGAACTCACTCAGTGACCCATGCCACTAAAAGCACATGGTTCCTCTTTTGGGCAACTGTTGGTTCCCGTTTTGTTTAGACAAGATTACAAGATCTATTAGTTCGAGTTTATGTTTGATGCGGAAGCGTATTTGAAGAACTAACAGATAAGTTTGTATAGAAACAATACAAGATATAAAATAAACAGTATATGAAGAACAGATGAATATCTCAAAGTTTTCTTGTATTTGATGAAGAACACGAATAATAGATTTGACGTTAATTGTGTGTGTGTTTTTTCTTATATATTAACTTGTAAGGAAGAACTCAACATGAGTCTTCCTTTTATACTACAATAAAAGAACTATTCTAGACAAAAGGACTGATGCTACAGGAAGGAAGGGATGGCATGAACAGTTGGAAATCTGCATGCATTAAATGCACTAATATCAACTTGCAAGGATTCCTATCAGAGTTTGACACGTGTTTGTTGTCGGACCATGCCTTGTACAAGTTGATGAACGGACCCTGGAACAGTAGCAAGATATTTCTTCAACAGTGGCAAGATATTATTAATATCTTCCAAGTCTTCAGTCTGAACCGCAGTCTCTGTCAAAGGTGACAGAGGTTTTGCGTCTCGATCCTTGGTGAGCATTCTTCTGTAGATCCTTCTTTGGTCCTTTGTGAGTAGTCTTCTGTAGATTCTTCTTGGGACTTGGTGTTCCTTGAATGACCGTTTGCTTTGGCATAGCTTCTGTGGAACACCGCAGAGCTTTTGTGGAACTCTTTTATACTTAGCCTATTTTTCAATACTTCTAATATTATGAATATTTGGAGCTAACAATCTCCCCCTAAGTATTGAAAAAATGAAAATTTGACTTTATGCATAATTAGGCTAAGTAAAGTAGACAGAGGTTAAACAATACCTCAAAAAGTTTCATTTCATTTCTTTTTTACTATTACAGAGATATGTAAAAGATATTTAGACATTTGCATCTTTGAAGTCATTGAAACTTCTGTTGTCGAATCCTACTTCTATGAGCTCGTGATAGAAATTGATGTAGAGTTCTCTCAAGCCGATTGTAGCATCTATTTCTTTGATCATTCTTTCTGCTGATTCTTTATCCATAAGCTCAATACCTCTGTTCTCTTGTAAGATTGATCTGAACTTGTTCAGAGTACTAGTTGCATACTTTTGACAGTCCATTTGTACAAAAAGTCTCACTTGACCAGCAGGATCCTTATATACTAACCCGTACCTTGGTGTTGTTATGATTGAGTTGGGTATTGCAGAAGGTGCCAGTGATCCTCTGGTGGCCTCAGACTCAGGTTTCTGACTCCAAGATCTCTTCCCAGTTGAAAGTCTATCATGCTATACAGCAGAATCTTTTCTCTCATTGCTTTCCTGAACACTTGATAGGCCCTTCTGTTGGCATCGTTGTCGAAGTTTTCTTTCGTCCAAAGTAGAAGATCTGGCAGATCGTAGGGGTTCAAGTTCCTTATATCGGCATCTGTAAATTGATTTTCGGACTTGTTCTCACTTTTGACTTTGTAAATGTTGTACCTGATCTTTGGAAAGGTTCTTGTGTGAGAGAATTTGCAGTATATTACCTTTTCTATTTTGGATTCTCAGAAGACTTTTGCCCTTGATTTTGGCTTTGTTCTGCTGAAGGTGTTGTCAAGGTCAGATCTGAGTTGAGGATCTTCGATGTGTGGTATGGGGTTGTTCTGATATTGCTGTTTGTAAAGGTACCTATACACCACTTCTTCCATTTCTGCATGTCGTGTATCTGGTGGTGGTATTGGTCTTCGCAGAGCATCCATTTGTCGTTTTATCTCTGCAACCCTACCCTCTGTTGCCCAGTCGTCTTCAGGTTTAAGAGTGACAAAGGCATCGAATGAGCTCTTCATCAACTTCTCTGTCGTCTGTGGCTTTTGCTTTTTCTTCTTTGGTTCTTCTGTCATGATTCCTTTACCTTTATCTTTGGTTTGGGAAGGCTCAGAACCTATTGTCTGTTTTAGACTCTGTGAGATTGTTTCTGTTGGTTTGGGTGTTGAGGTTTATGTGGGTATGATGGGGATTGCCTCTGTAGTTTTTGACACTTCAGTTTCTGAGGACTTTGGTGGGGATGGTTCTGTTGGTTTGATTGGAGATTTGGGTTCTGTTGATTTTTCTTCTGAGGATGAAGATGTCAGGATTTGAACTTCAGGGACATCTTTTTCAAGGACAGAGGTGGTTTCCACAGAGGCTGGTGTTTCCTCTGTGGGTCTCTGTTGTGTTTCCTGAGTTTGGGTTTGGGTTGGTGGTGCAGAGGAAATTGGTTTTGCAGATATTGGAGGATTATTTGTAGTTTTTTCTCTTTGATTTTCCCCTTGTTTCTCCCCCTCAGGATGATCTGATGAATCATCATCATCAGAATCATCCTGACCCTTATCTTCGTTTCCTTCTGCTCTGCAAGTAGTGTCAGGTTTCTTTGCCCCAGCTGCCATCATTTTGGCACAGAGATCATCACAAAGACCAAGAAGAGTTTGAACTTTGGCCTCTGTGTTGAACCGCATCTTTCCCACACTAGCCTTGAAGTCTTTTACGTAAGAAGCGTTGGTTGTTGTGAAAGCTCTGATAAATTCTGTCATTTGGTTCAAGATGCTTTGCCCAAGTTCTGTCAACTGTGCTCTGGTCATGTAGTCGGTAGGCTTCATGGCTAGAGTAGCTTCTGTTGTTTTTTCCTGAACTTGTCGTAGAGCCTTCTGCAGTTCTTCTGGAGTAATTACTTTTGATGACACTTGTTCTTTCATCTTTTCCAGATATATGTTGATCGAGTTGTTGAAGGCAGAAGTTGCAGATTTTTCAAGATCAGCAGCAGAGGTAGGTGTGGTGGCAGAAGTTGTGGCAGCAGTCTTTATAGATTGCACCTCTGTAGACAAGTTGTCCATTTTGGTGTTTAGTTCTGAGAAGGCCTTGGATGTAACTTCTGCAAAAGATTTGAAAGAGCTTTTCAACTCTTCCAATGTTTGGTTCACAGAGGTGACAAGGGTTTGGAACTCACCCCTTGATACGTGTGAACTCGTGGTAACCTCTGGAGGAACACATTCGTCTCCAGAGTTTGTCCTTGTTCCTTGGACACCTTCTTTCACCCCTGTTTGTACGTTGAGGGTGGAAGGATTTCCTTCTGATCCTCGAGGAGAAATATGAGTTTCAACCTCTACAGAAGTTCTGTGAAGAACTTTGTCTAAATCCACTCCAGAGGTGGGTATTGGAATATCCTTCTGTTGACTTGGAGACTTGTCTAGAGTCTCTTCGTCTCTGTGCTCTCTAATTCCCTCTGAAGGGATGTTGGGACCTATTGTGGTGTGTGTGGCAGAGGAAATGAATTCCTCTGCTAGGATGTCAGATGTGATTTGGGGCAACAAATCACGAACTATGGGTGAGTCCTTTTGAGAGGACTCCCTAGGAATGGTTTCCCCGGTTATATTAGGCACAGAGGTTGAAAAAGTAACCTCTGGCTGGCTGGGAGAGGTTGGGATCGAGCTGTGCTGCTCTATTTCAATGATACCTTCTGCCGCTAGACCGGCGGTATCAGAAATATGGGTTGCACTAGGAGGGGGTTTGGGATGTGTGCCATCTTCTTCTTCGGCATCTTTTTCTGCAGAACTCTCTACTGTTTCTATCCTAACCTCTTCCTCTATTTCTATGTTTATCTCTTCTTTTGAAGTTTCCTCTGTAGGAGCTACAGTTTCTGCCGCTTCTCTTTAGGAATCATAAATGAAGTGAAATCCTATGAGTTGTCGTACGTGAGGGTGCATGGTTTGTGTACCTTGAGCAGCAGAAATAACTTATGTTGTGCGTAGAGCCTCTGTAGTCTGATCCAATGGTTCTGCGACCCATCCTGATGGATCTAAGGTTTGAGCAATGTCTGGATTGTTGAGGAAGGCATTAAAATCTCCCTGTTGGTCTGCATAAGCTATTGGGGAGGGAGATTGTAGATGTATAGCCTGGTCTTCCTCTTCTTGTTCGGCATCCTCTGTGATGACCTGCAGAGGTGTACTTGGTTTCTTTTTCTTTGACTTTCTTTTCTTTGGCTTTGAAGCTCCCTCTCCTGTGGATTTGGATTTCCTTTTCTTTTGTTTTGGAGGTGAGGGAGGTGCAAAAGTTCTTTTCTCTGTAGCAAGTGGTGAAGTGGTTTGAACTGCAGAGGTTGTAGTTTCCTCTATGGGTTTTCTTTTCTTTGTCTTCTTCTTGAGTGTTGCTGCAGAGGTTTTTCTTTTCGGAGAAGAGGGGTAAATGCTTTCTCTTTGGGTTTTGAATCGGTCTTGTACTGAATAGTGTTTCTACAAAGCTTTAGCCCGTTCCTCTTCTGTCATCCTCTCAACTATATCTACACCAATGGGGGCTCCTAGACGAGGGGGTGTCACATGACTTGGTTCTGGAGTCCTGTGGGCGCGTATATACTCTAATTTCTTATTCTCATCAGTTGCATAAGTCAGAAGGTTTTTCGACAGATGTCTGCAGTGGGGGTAACTGTCTTCATGCTCTGTAGGAGTATTTTTATTCATCGGGTAAAGCTTTACAGATGGCCCTTCCATTGGCCACTTCTGCATTTGAAGTGGAGGCTCGAAAATGACTCCTAGAATTCTTTGGTATTGCAGAGGAGGTAGATATCCTGGTGTGTTCCTTTTGGCCTTTTGAGTTGCGAGCTTTCTGTCGATTGTGTTCACTAATTCTTGTATCATGATGGTCGCATAGTCAAGTGGAATGTCGTAATAGATTCCATACATGATGGTCAGGATCTGGAATGAGGTTTGGTCAGGGCTACCGGTTTTTCCTATGAGGCAACGATTCAAGATGGAGAACAGGGTATTCCACAGAGGTGGTAGTCTACCTCTGCGGAAATCATTGCGTTTCCTCAGGGTTGTGTTATATCCTAACATTTCGACAAATCGACAGAGCTCCTCGTCTGTAGGAACCTCAGCATATTTCTTGATTCCAAGAAGACCTCTGGTTGGTAGGTTGAACTCCAGTGAGAACATTGTTCTGTTAAACATGAGTTCTAGGTAGTCAGACTTGTCTGGTTTTGAAATGTAGCCTTTTATCAAAGAATCATCTGAATCAAAACGACAACTTTGCCAAAATTGATTCAGATATCGTGCAGGGATTTCGGTTGGGGTTTTGGAAAGGAGAGGGTATAGGAAATGATTTTCTAGGATATTTAGGAGAAGGGCATGGGCTTCACCGAAAGCTGTTGGTGAGGGTACCAGGTAGCAGTTGTTGGATTTTAAAGGTAGAACATCTTCAAAATGTTCTTTGTTCAGAAAGTGTTGAAGGTTGGTGGTTGGTGCAAAGTTTGCAGAGTCGCCGGAGTTTTCTTTTTCAGCATTTGCGGCAATGTTAGGGTTTTGGGAGTGCTCTGAATGCACTGGAGATTGTTGAGGAGAGTTCCCTGGAGAGTTTTGAGTAGCATGGGAACTGGAAGCCATTTTGCACAGTAAAATGATGATTTGAATATAGTTGCAGGTTCGTCGGAGAAGAGAGTGAGTAAAGTTTTTGTTTGGGAAGGTAACTTGGGTTTTATACTGAGTTTGTGGTCGTAGAATCTGAAAGGGTTAATATTTTGAGGTAAATAATATTTTGGGGTCCGCACTTTAGTTGTTACGGTTGGTTCAACTTTCCATAGGAACGTGTTGCATGTAGGTCCAATGAAAAGATGACACGTCCTCTGTGTCAGTTATGACGAGACGTCGTGGGCGGCCTTATTAAATGCTAGGCGCGTGGGCCTCTTTACCTCCACATGATTCTTACTCGCAGAAAAGTTACCGTTACTGTTACAGAAATGCCCAAAGAAGAAAAGAAAGAAAAAAAGCTGACAGAGGCTCTGTGATTTGAAAACTTTGTTTTTCTTGCCTCTGTTGTTTGTTTCTTTACAAAGAAAAGTTTAAAAAGACCATGGAGAGGATCGATAAGTTATTAGCATATAATTTCCTTTATAGAGGTTTTTGGACTTCTGTTAGAGCCAGCAGAGGCTCTGAGACAAGAAATTTCTCATATCTAATAATTTATAAATATTTTTGATCATCCAAGTTTTTGATTGTTTTTAACAATGTTTTTAGGACCTTTTTGAAAGCTGGTGTCCTAGAAAATTGTTTTTGAAAAAGGTTTTGTGCAACAAAAAGTCCTTTTTAAAACAAGTGTTGGTCTACAGAAGTTCTTTCTTGTTGAGAGAACTCTGTAACCGATGACTTCTTCTGCAGTGTTTGTATGCTATGATTCTTTTTGATTTTGATACCTAAAAAGATTTAGTTTCCAAGAATTATTGATTTAAGATCAGAGCTTTTGCCTGCAGAACCTCTGTTGGACTCAGCAGAGGCTCTGTGACCTTAAATTTCTAATAATGGAAAACTCAACATTCTTTTTGATCAAATTTTATTTGAAATGTGTTTAATAATGTTTCTAGAACATACTTAGAAATTTGTGTCCTAGAAAATTATTTTCGAAAAGAATTTGTTCGAGATACTAACCTTTTTGTTCTTCTTTGTCCGGCAATGGTCTTTTCTTCTGCTGTTGTCATCTCTTCCTCTGCTCCCCCTTGACTTATAAATCTCTGTAGATTAAGCAAGGTTTCCTTTTGCTCCCCCTTGATCTAATCATCCTCTGTAGATCAAGTTCGTTTTCCTCTGCTCCCCCTTGATCTAATCATCCTCTGTAGATCAAGTTCGTTTTCCTCTGCTCCCCCTTGACCTATGCTTGGTTCAAATAATTAGAAGTGAATGTATACAACATAGGTCGTGTATCAGAGGTTCTGTAAGGATCGTCAGAGGTTCTGAGGAGATTTACAGAATCTCTGTTATTTTTCAGAAAGGAGTTTAGTAGAATTTACATACAAAGTAATAAACAAAACAGAAAATATACATATATAATATGAAGATAAAGATACTTACGGTGGTTAATCCATATTTATCATTCCTAATTTACCCACCAAGTAAAGGAATCTTTTCTCATCGAGTGCTTTGGTGAATAAATCAGCAAGTTGAAATTCTGTTGGTACAAAATGCATCTCGATGGTTTGATTTTCCACATGATATTTCAGAAAGTGATACCTGATATCTATGTGCTTTGTCTTTGAATGCTGTACTGGATTTGCAGAGATGGCAATCGCACTTTTGGAATCACAGAAGATGAGGATTTTGCAGATGATGTGACCAAAGTCTTTCAGCTGAGTTTTCATCCACAGAACTTGAGAGCAACAGCTAGCAGCAGCAACGTATTCAGCTTCTGCCGTAGATGTTGAGACACAATTCTGTTTCTTTGAAGTCCAGCTTACTAATTTCCCACCTAGGAATTGACAACTCCCAGAGGTACTCTTTCTGTCGAGTTTGCATCCACCATAATCTGAATCTGTGTATGCCTTTAGTCCAAAACCAGAGTTCTGCGGATACCAGAGGCCAAGATTTTTGGTCCCTCTGAGATATCTGAAGATTCTCTTTACAACAATATAATGTGTCTTTTTAGGATTAGCTTGATATCTTGCACAAAGACATGTGGCATCCATTATGTCAGGTCTACTTGCTGTTAAGTATAATAAAGACCCAATCATTCCTCTGTAAAGTGTGCACTCGACAGAGATGCCATTTGGATCTGAAAAAAGTTTATTTCCAGTGGCCATTGGGGTTTTCATGACAGAGGCATCAGAGAGGCTTTATTTTTCAAGTATGTCTGAGACATATTTTGATTGATTTATGAAAATTCCTTCTGATGTTTGTTTGACTTGAAGTCCGAGGAAGAAGGTTAATTCTCCCATCATACTCATTTCAAACTCACTCTGCATGAGTTTTTCAAAATCTTTACATTTTTGTGTATTTGTAGACCCAAAAATAATATCATCTACATATATTTGTACAAGAATAAGCTCATTTCCTTCACCTTTAAAGAATAGAGTTGTATCAGTGGTACCTCTGTTGTAGCCGTTATTGAGAAGAAAAGTGGAAAGTCTTTCGTACCATGCTCTTGGAGCCTGTTTCAGTCCATATAGAGCTTTGTCGAGGTGATAGACATACCTTGGGTATTTTGAGTTTTCAAATCCCGGTGGTTGTTGGACGTATACTTCTTCTTGAATTTCACCATTGAGAAAGGCAGATTTTACATTCATTTGATATACTTTAAAACCTCTGTGGGCTGCGAAGGCTAAGAAAATTCTTATTGCTTCGAGCCGTGCGACAGGGGCAAAAGTTTCATCGTAATCGATGCCCTCTTCTTGGCGATATCCCTTGGCCACCAGTCTTGCTTTATTTCGATTGATCACTCCATCTTCATCCTTTTTGTTTCTGAAGACCCACTTAGTCCCTATGGCCTGTTTCCCTCGTGGCAGAGGTACTAGAGTCCAGACTTTGTTTCGTTCAAACTGCAGAAGCTCTTCTTGCATAGCATCCATCCAGTTTGGGTCGTCCAGGGCCTCAGAAATCTTTTTTGGTTCGATCACACTAATAAAGTTGGTAAAGAAACAAAAATTTGCAGAAGCTGATCTTGTTTTTACCTTATCAGAGGGATTACCGATGATTTGTGTTTGAGGATGGCTTTTTGTCCATTGAGTTGTTCGTGGAAGATGATCATTTGAGTCATCAAGTTGAACTTCTGAAGTTGAAGTGGTTGATGGTTCAGCTTCTGTAGGAATGGGTATTACGGTTGGGATTTCCTTCTCTGTAGGTATTGTGGTTTCATCTTCACTTCCCTCTGGCGTTCCTTATGTTGTTGCTTCCTCTGTTGGATTTAGAATTTGGATAACCTCTGTTGTAGAATCTTTTGTCGTCGTATCTTCTGTTAGATTTTCAGTACCTGTAGAGGATGAGGGATTAAATAGATCAGACAGAGAGATACTTACTTCGTTTACAGGTGATTCTGCAGAGGTGCCTTTTGTTCCAGCAGAGGGATCAACGTCGTTGTTGAACATCTCTTGAAATAGAAGACTTAAATCTTCATTTGTTTTTGAGATGCCAGAGGTTTCCATGTTTAGCCCGAGTTCTGAACTGAGTTGTTCAGAAGTCTTTTGGAATGAGTCATCAAAGGACACATTGATTCTTTCTACTATCGTGCGTGACTTCAGAAGGTAAACTCTGTAGGCTTTGGAAGCGGCAGAGTACCCGATGAACTTGCCTTGGTCAGCCTTTTCTTCAAACTTTCCTCTTGATTCTCTGTCGTTTAAGACAAAGCATTTGCATCCAAACACATGGAGAAACTTGATGTTTGGTCGTCATTTGTTGATCAATTCATAAGGAGTTTTGATGTGTCTTTTCACGATTGTTGAACGATTTTGGGTATAGCAAGCTGTTGAAATTGCTTCTGCCCAAAAGGTCATTGGTAATCCACATGCAGAAAGCATGGTTCTTGCAGCCTCCACTAGCGTGCGATTCTTTCGTTCGACCACGCCATTCTGTTGTGGGGTGCGAGCGGCAGAGAAGTTTTGGGATATTCCTTCTTCTGTGAGATAGGCTTCAATGACAGAGTTTTTGAATTCTGTGCCATTGTCACTTCGTAACTTCAGAATTCTGCACTCATAAAGAACTTGGATTCTTTTCATTAGATTAATCAAGATGCATGGAACATCTGATTTCTTTTTGAGAAATTCAACCCATGTAAATCGTGAAAACTCATCAATTAAGACAGGTATATATTTCTTGCCACCTAGGCTCTGTATAGCGATTGGACCGCAGAGGTCAACGTGAAACATGTACAGAGGTCTAGGACAAGACACATCAGATTTGCCTTTGTGGGAAGCTCTTTTGAGTTTTTCCATTTCACAGGCAGAGCATAAATGATCCTTATTGAACTTAACATTTGGTAAGCCTTTGACCAGATCAAGTTTTACCAGTTTATCTAGAGTGTGAAAGTTTAAGTGACAGAACCTGTTGTGCCATAGCCAGGCTTCTTCACTTTTGCTTGCAACAAGACAAATGTTGTCCTTGTTTTTGGCATTGAAGTTCATTAGATACAGATCACCTTTTCTTTTGGCTCACAGAAGTTCAATTCCTGTGTCTTCACTTAGTAGAGAGCAGAATGTTCTTTTGAACAGTACATCGAATCCTGTGTCACAAAGTTGGCTTACACTGAGTAGGTTGTGTTTTAGGCCATCCACATATGCAACTTTGTGTACAGTGATATTCTCTTTCTTTATGACTCCATAGCCTTTGATATGCCCCTTTTTGTAATCTCCAAAAGTCACTGATCCACCATCTTGGTTTTCTTGGAATGTGGATAGAAGACTTCTGTTCCCAGTCATGTGCCTTGAGCATCCGGAGTCTAGATACCATATTGGCACACACTGCTTCTGCAAAACAATCACAAAGATTTAGGTACCCATATCCACATGGGTCCAGTTTCGTCAGAATTTTTTAAGTTTGCCTTGACATTCTTGAAGTACATTTTATTTTTTGTTGAAGAATCAGTTTGTTTCTCTTTCATATTTGATTTAGCTGCAGAGAGAAAACAATTTGAACTACATAAATGATTATTTAACCTGAACATTAGATCAAAGCAATGACAATATTGAACATCAGAGGTGATTTGCTTGAAATTTTTATTGAAAGCTTTAAACTGGGCCACAGAGGCATTACATTCTATTCTAGCATATGGCTTCCTATTACAAGAAGATTTATGTAGATTAGATTGTTGGCAAAAATCTTTGTTTGTAGCAGCCTTCTGTGAGTCCCTTCTGTGGTGAACTTCTGTAGATTTCACTGTCACAGATGAAAAAGATTTGTTAGGTTTTGTCCATTTACCCTTTTGTTGCCATGTTGGTTTTTCTTTTGTTTTTAAGGGTTTTAAAAATGTTGAATCTTTTAGATTTTGAGAGGACATTAACTTCTTTTGTTTCAACTTTTCAAGCTCAATAGAGGTTTTGGCTTGTATGCACATATTCATAAAGTCAGGACAGATAGGAATTCCAGTGATTTTCTCTTTTGGAGAAATAGTTCTGTTAAGAACTTCAGGGGTTTGTTTAACAACCTCTGTGTCACAAGGAAACTTTTCTATTCTGTCAGCCTCAGATTCGTCAGATGATGAGTCGTCCTCATATACAGAGGTTAAGTCATCAATATTTCTTTCGACAGAGACTGGACTTTCCGAGCATGTGTCATACTTGCCTACTTCCTCTGAAAGATTACTTTCTAAGTCAACAGAGGTGTCTGACAAGATCTCTTCAGAGAGTTTTTGATCTACAGAAGGTGTATATGAATTTTTCAACATATCTATTTTTCCAATTTCCATAATTTCCTTTTCAATTGTATTTCTTAGTTTTTCTTCTGAAAGGTTTGGTTTAAACTCAAGTGCTTCTGCAGATAATTTCTTTTCAGAATCTATTGTGCAGACAAAGGCAACTTGAGTTTGAGTCTCTGGTTTACCAAACTTAAAGATTCCTATCTGATTTTGAGTTTTCAGATATCTCTTTGGTTTGGATCCTCTTTTGACAGAGGTTGAAGGTGATAAGTCTGTGTTTTCATACCACACATTTATCATCTTCATGGGTTTCCTTAAGTGAGGTTCCCCAGAGATTTTTACTCTCTTACTTACAGAGATTAAGTTTGGAAAATTTGGTTTGTTGACTTTTCCTACTGTAAATAGAGATGACAGAGGTTTATTTTTCTTGTTTTCTGTACCTTGATTAATATCACTGTACCCAATACCTCGCCTTCCTATTTGAGTATTTATTTTCTCATACACCTTTTGAGCATCACGATAATTTTTGATTAAAACATCTCTTCTAAGTAGGTCTTGCCAAAGGACTTCTCTTTCCTTTTGAAAATATTCTTTAAGAGCTAAAATGTTAAGTCTGTCGCTTTCAGAATCTGAAAGTTCCTTTGTTTTGGATTTTAACGAAGTATTTAATTCAGAGATTTTCTCTTTTAAAGGAAAAAGATTCTTGTTCCAGTGTGTTTCCAAGTCTTCCTTTTTTTTGAAAATCTTTGCTTTTTCTTCAGTGAGAAGTCTAGCTTCTCTTTCATAAAAAGTGAGCTTTTTCTGAATATCATCACAAGTCTTTTTCAGTTTAACATTTTCAGTTTTAAATATAAGCAAATCAACTTCTGTAGTACTAGAGATGGAGTTTGAAGTAGATACCTCAGGGTCAGAGTCGGAGCTGATGTCTGCCATGCCACAGAACAAGGCATTTTTGGTGAATTCTTCATCAGAGGTTGTATCTGACTCCCAATCTTCCTTGTTCACTACTTTGTTCGCCATGAATGATTTTTGAGCATAATACTCAGCTTTCTTTTTGTAAAAAGTTGAGTCCTTCTGTGGGCGATTTGATCTGCTTCTACATTCATTGGCAAAGTGGCTTGGCTTCCCACAGTTGTAGCAACCTTGGTTCTGGGAGTTATTACCCGTACGATCGTCAGTCTTCTGTCGGTCACCACCTTTTTCCGATCTGCATTCATTTGCATAATGACCAGGCTTGCCACACTTGTAGCATTCTTGTGGTGTGTAGCTTGTCTAGTCATCTGACCTCTGTCGGTCATTTCCTCTGTTGTATCTTTCACTCGACCTCTGTTGGTCGTTACTTCTGTCGTCTGACTTCTGTCGGTCAGCTGATTCTTCTCTTCTTCCTTGATCTCTTCTACTCCAATCTTCTCTTCTCTCTCTATTATCTCTGTCATATCTATCATTTCCAGAACTCTTTTGGTTTCCTCTGAATTCTCTTGTCAATAGAGCTAAGGATGTAGCTATTGATGCCAGAGTAATTTCCCCTTCTTCCACAATCTCTTCATCTTCGCTGTCAACCACTATCATCTTTTTTCTTTTTCTCCTTCTTCCTTTCCTCTGTAGTTCTTTCTTTCCTCGGCCTCTATGTATCTTCTGTAGATTTGCCAACCAAAGCAAGAGGTGCAGTGGTCAGTGTCTTTGTTTGTGCGATTTGAGGCTCTTGACCAGCTAATGTTCTGTAGAGGTCTGAAAGAGTCCAGGAGTCTAAATCTTGATTGGTTTGTAAAGACATAGATAGCTGGAGCCATTCTTCGTTCAGACTTTTGAGAAACATGACATTATTCTCTTCTGAAGTTCTGTGGATGCCGAACTTTTTGCAGTTGTTGATCAAAGAGTTGAACCTGTCATATGTTGTCTGCAGAGATTCATTTGTCAGGGCTTTAAAAGCGTAATACTCGTTTATGTATTGAGCCCTTCGGTTTTTCTGAGTTTTAGCTCCCCCTTCAAGTTGTTTTTCCAGTTCTTTCCAAAGATCATACGAAGATTCGCATGCATCCAAGGACTGGAAGAGTTCATTTGGGATTGCCATAATCAGAATTCTTTTTGTTTTCTGCGCAAGTTCATCTTTTATCTTGTCTTGATCTGACCAACCATCCCTGGTTTTAGGTTTTTGATGCTCAGGGATTTCAGGAGTGTCAACTGTAGCTGGTACACGAGGTACTATTAACATAGGAACATGAGGAGGATTATAAAGGTATTGTACGAGTTCTTTATAAGTACCTTCAAAAAAATGGATCATTCTTATTTTCCATTGAGGATACTCATTTCGAAGAAGAGATGGTGGTTTGGTTAATGAACCAGCTGAGAAGAAATTTTGTGCGTTTGCCATTTTAAGAGTGGAAAGATTTAGAATGAAGATATGACACGAAAAAAGTACGAAAGAAAAATCTGGAAAGATTTTCTGGGTTTGAAAGCTCTTAACAGTGCACTTTTATGGAGTTTTAACTGAAGAAACAGTTTCTATGATGTTACCAGATCGAATAAATCGAAAATGGTAGTAAAACAGAATCTGTTTGAAGGAATGAATAGCAGGTGAAAATCAGACCATGTTTCTATCAATAATCTTGTTTAAACGAGGATCGCTTGATATTGAAAAACCAAGCTTTGCTCTGATACCAATTGTTGGTTCCCGTTTTGTTTAGACAAGATTAACAGATCTATTAGTTCGAGTTTATGTTTGATGCAGAAACGTATTTGAAGAACTAACATATAAGTTTGTATAGAAACAATACAAGATATAAAATAAACAGTATATGAAGAACAGATGAATATCTCAAAGTTTTCCTGTATTTGATGAAGAACACGAATAACAGATTTGACGTTAATTGTGTGTGTGTTTTTTCTTATATATTAACTTGTAAGGAAGAACTCAACATGAGTCTTCCTTTTATACTACAATAAAAGAACTATTCTAGACAAAAGGACTGATGCTACAGGAAGGAAGGGATGGCATGAACAGTTGGAAATCTGCATGCATTAAATGCACTAATATCAACTTGCAAGGATTCCTATCAGAGTTTGACACGTGTTTGTTGTCGGACCATGCCTTGTACAAGTTGATGAACGGACCCTGGAACAGTAGCAAGATATTTCTTCAACAGTGGCAAGATATTATAAATATCTTCCAAGTCTTCAGTCTGAACCGCAGAGTCTCTGTCAAAGGTGACAGAGGTTTTGCGTCTCGGTCCTTGGTGAGCATTCTTCTGTAGATCCTTCTTTGGTCCTTTGTGAGTAGTTTTCTGTAGATTCTTCTTGGGACTTGGTGTTCCTTGAATGACCGTTTGCTTTGGCATAGCTTCTGTGGAACACCGCAGAGCTTCTGTGGAACACTACAGAGCTTCTGTGGAACTCTTTTATACTTAGCCTATTTTTCAATACTTCTAATATTATGAATATTTGGAGCTAACAGCAACCACTAACCACTGCAGAATAACATCCTTGTCATAACCCCAATTTACAATCCATGCATCCCAACTACATGCTTAATTCTTCGTACTCTCATCCACAACCTCCGAAAAGACTTCCATGTGTGTTTATCCTTCTTTACAACACATCACTATAACATTGTCTTACGCAGCTACCTTGGCAAAGGATATCACTAATTTATCCACACAATCTCCAACCACCACTTCACACCGCAGACCAGGTGCTCCCAACCATTTGCACACATAACAATGTTGCTTTCATTTCCATCTAAGTCCATAAATAACCGAGTATGTCTCACGACTCGCGTATCTCTGAATTTAGACAAACCACCACTCACGATTTCCCGTACTTGCTCCAATATACGTCCCTTGACACACCATTTCGAGCTCTACGAAAGTCATCCCAACGACAAGGCACAATCCCTTACAGATTAATTACTCCATGCACCAGCTTTGGTTGTGCTGAGTGCCTCATTCCTATACATGTCATCAAATTTATGGAGTGTATGGAGTTTATCACTTTATGAACAAATCAGTTAAAAATAGAAAACAAATACATGGATATTGGTATTAAATCGAAAAGAGCAAAAAGTTCATTTTTTGATTTAAATTATTTAATACAAATATCAATTATATTTAGGATTAGTTCATCTTAAAATAAGGAATAATTCATTTTTTAATTAGAAAAAGATTATTAATGTTGTTTTAGGTTTCGAAACTTGGGCATTGTTTGGCAAAAAAAAAGTTAGCTTATAAGCTAGCTTTTTTCTGGGTATATGTTTCGATAACCATAAACTAACTTATAAGTTACTTTTTTGAAACACTACTTGAAGTAGCTTTTCAGTAGCTTTTTGTGAATATTTCAATATTGCTCTTTAAATATTAATTATTATTTATTAACTATCATTATAAAAAATATTATTTTCTTAAGTTTAATTATTATTAATTAATTAATATTAACCGAAAACTATTAAATTAAATTTTAATTATACATTGATATTAACTTTTAATTATTTAGAGTTATTGTTAGTCATGTAAATTATTTTTATTTATTTTTTAATATTAATCAATATATTTTAATTATCAATTACTATTTATATTTTCATTATTTTTTCTTATTGTATGTTATGGTTATTTAACATCATAAATTAATATATATTTCTTTCTAAAACTTGTTTTAACAAATTCAAAACTTATAGTATATATATAATAATAAATTTTAAATTCTTTTAATTAACATGTTGTGTTATTTAGTTTTTTACTACATTTTTTGTATTAATTAAAATATAATATTGCTATAAAATTGTTTAATTATATAATTAAATATTTTAACTGATAAATTTTTAAAGATGTTTTTTTGGCCATTTTACATGTTTATAATCTAGTTTTTGTCAAACGTGACTTTTTCATCAGTTAACTTATCAACTACCAGCTAGTTTATTAGTCAACAGCCAGCTTATCAGCTAGTTTGCCCAACATAACCATGATTTATTCATTTGGAAATGGTAATATGACTTTCTAAATCCTTCAAATTTTCATTTTTATTACTTAAGAAAATGATAATATATGAATTATATAAAACTAAAAAAGAAATTAAATACATGAATAACTTAATAGTTAAATTTTTGAAAACTGAGGGTTTTTAAAAACAAAAACTAAAATGGATTATCGTAACAACATGGTAGGCAATATGAAGAACGAACAACATCCGGGCAATAGGGAGTGACAAGGGGAGCGAGGGATTTTGACGTTGTGGGTTTGAAAACGATAAAATTGATTTAGGTCAATTTTTTTTACTTTATCACCTTCGTATTCAGTTAAACACGTAGATTAAAAAAATGTAGATAACCCATTTTTAGAAGTTTGATTATTTATTTATTTATTCAAAAATATATTTAGAGACTTAATCAGTTAAAATAAAAAAAATTAATGACTTTCATTTCAAAATTAATTCAAAATTAATCAATTAAAATAAGAAAATTTAACAAATTTTTTTATTTAAAAAAATAGTTCGAATACTTGATCATTAACATCAGATAACTCATTGGGCTTATATGAACTTTTCCTTTTATTTATACACAGTCCTCATTTACAACAAACACTTTTTTATATGAAATGTAACTTTAACACAAATTCAAAACATATACATTTTCTGTTCATATTTTTTAGAGTAAAGTACATTTTTAGTCCCTGTGGGTTGTTAAAAAGTTCTTTTTTCATTCTTATGGTTTTAAAATTGCAATTTTCAACCCTATGATTTATAATTCATCATCTTTTTCATCCTTATAATTTGATTTTATTGCTATTTTCATCCTATGATTTACAATTGATTTTTTTTAGTCTTTCATACTAAAAAGTAATGTCTTGGTCTCAAAGATGAAAATAAAAATAAATTGCAAACCATAGGAACGAAAGCGAAATTTCAAAACTACAAAGACGAAATCCACAATTTTAGCAAACCAAAGGGACTAAAAACATAATTTACTCTTTTTTATTCTTCTAGTATTTTACATGTACAACAAAATGAGCCTTTTAGGCTCATCGAAATGAGACTTTAAATTTATAGGATTAAACTTAACAAGTTCTATTAACAAATTTGGACAACTTAACAGGACTAAAAAAATACATCTTCGTATTATCGTTTTTATAGGACATTTATGAAGAAAGTCATATTAGTTTTTAGAGTATATTACATTTTTAGTCCTTGTGGTTTGTTGAAAATTTCTATTTTCGTCCTTATGGTTTTGAAATTGCGATTTTCATTCCTATGGTTTATAATTTATCACTTTTTTCATCCTTATGATTTAAATTTTATTACTATTTTCATCCATGTGGTTTACAATTCATTTCTATTTTAGTCCTTCATACTTAAAACTAGTGTTTTGACCTTAGGGACGAAAATAGAAATGAATTGCAAACTATAGAAACGAAAACCAAAATTTCAAAACCATAGGGACAAAATTTGCAATTTTTTGCAAACCACAAGGACAAAAAAACGTAATTTACTCTAGTTTTTATATATAGGACACTTCTCAAAAGTGTCATATAAAAATGCTAATAAGACGATTTACTTTTTGTTCTATAAGATTACTTAACTTTTTGATAAAACATATTAGGTTGTCTAATTTCGTCATAACAGCTAATTATAACTTGATTAGATAAGACATAATTTTAGTCTCATAATATTAAAGTCTCATAAACACTTTATTAGAACATCTTAAAATACCAATTTGTTGAAGAGTACATAACGATAAAGTGTTTGTTGCAAATAACAACATTAAGTGTTTTTATGTGGGTATATACGGGTGGTATAGGACCCTTCAAATGAAGAATTGGATAATCATGATAATGACTAACTAGTGTTATATCCGTCTGTTGGTCGGGTATACATATAAAGAATTGGTATAGCACTCGCCTCTTCACCGTGTCACTAGAACTACTTTCCAATCGGAACCTGTTGCACATGCCGACAAATAAAAAAGTTAGGCTAACGCCTAGTGAGTTCAAGAGTTTTATCATGATTGCGTAAATAAATAAGCGAGGAGAATGTAGCTTGAAAACATAATTTTTCCAAAAGAATTTATAACAATTATGTAAACAACTCATTTTCCCAACACACACAAATCTTGAGCCGAAAGCTTTCATATGAAACATTTTCCAAAAATAAACGTACTCCACAACTCACTCAAAATGTGCTTTGACGTTAAATATCCCAAGTAATATAAACGTGAATAAAACTCCAATATTCAAAACAACCAATAAGGATGAGGCATAGTACTCCACCCATAAACCATGGAAAATAATTCATGTAAATAAAATACGTCACCGAAAACATGGATAAAATAAACATTCAAAGCAACACCTTCCGGTGACGGGGGAGACCCGGTTACGTCGCACGTGATGGGGTACAAAAGTGGGTCACATAACTATGTAATAAAACCAACATGTGGACTATTCTCATAATATACCGAGCTCAACCACTCCAGATCGATTGCCCGTGGAGACTTGGGAGCCCCCAATTTCAACCACTCCAGGTCTATACATTGGTCACTCCAAATCTACAAAAACAAGCACATTGGGATTACACCTTACTGCCCATGGGACGATACCCGACCATATAGGCCCACATCTTACTTACCATGAAACCCGATGTCTATCCCGTGCCAAGCACATTGGAATTACACCTTACTGCTCATGGGACAATGCCCGACCATATAGGCCCACATTTTGAAAGGGTTCTAGATTAGTTTGGGTGTAATCCTAGAAAGCTTTGAAAGGTTGGGTGAAACCCTAGAAAGCTTTGATGAAGAAGATGAAGTGAAACGGTTCTAGATTAGTTTCTCAAAACCATGGTAGATAAAGAAAATCACTTGAAAATCTCTAATCTTGTGGCTAAATAGCTCAAAATCGACTTTGGAGGCTTAGGGTTTCGGTTTGGGAGATAAAGGGATGAAATGGGAGAAGTGAGAAGTGAAATGGGGCTGAAAATCGCATTTTTATGGCTCAGGTGCCCGTGTGCGATTGTGACATGCGATTGTGACAGTGTCACAATCGCGGGCACTATAGCACAGAATATACCGAGAGTTTTTGGCATCCGGCGATTGTGACATGCTATAGTGACAGTGTCACAATAGCGGGCACTATAGCACAAAATGTATCGAAAACTGTTTTGGCCATAACTTCTTCGTTTTAGCTCCGTTTTTGCTCCGGAAAGAACCGTTGGACTCGTATTTGAATTCTTCATCCAACAAGACCATAAAATCTAGAATTTAAGCCCAAAATCCTATTTTCTCTATCTCTCTTAAAAGATCGATTCTACACTAACTTGAAATTGTGATTAACCAAAAATTACGGGTGCTACCCTATTGTCATAATTACATGGCACATTCGTTGGGACGACCAACCACTCGGTAACGCCATTGCTATTGTGACATATGTCACAATCACATGGCACTATAGCCGAGACTACCATACCTTCAGTACCATTGGTGCCATTGTGACAGATGTCACAACTTCATGGCACTACAACCATACTCCATAATTGGTTCTTTCTTTACTGATTTCCCCCAGTTCAACATTTCTTCAATTGGGATAAAAATCAAGGTGTTACAATCCTCTCAACCTTAAAAGAGATTTCGTCCTCGAAATCTAGTTCCCATACAACCAAAGGTTACTGCTCCCAACGTTTTTCATGATCCCTCGACTTCCAACTGAAATTCGAGTTTTCTTTCTTGACAGCACTGTTGTGACAAACCTTCATGTAGATACTCTCAAATAATGTCCACTCAAGCACATTACACTTATATCCTAGTAAATACTTAACTTCCGAGAGTAGATTCTAACCACAAGACCTCGGCTGCCTCCCAACCTTAGGTGATCCATACTTCCCAAACGACGGATCCCGACTTCTAGTCGGTCCAGAATCTACACGCTTATAAACACTTTCTCCAGTTATCCCAAAGTACGATCGCCACTGAAAACAACAACAAATTCCCAAGTTCAATAGTTCCCAATATTGAATTGTCACCTAACTCTAACGGGTACTATTAGGCTCCAAAACAGATGGTTCTCATTGATCCATCGATTATACAACTCCAAGAATATGCCCAATTACCAATCATCCAAACGAAAAATTCGTTTACCCTTTAAGGAAAGTCATCCCTCTAAATCCACTTATCACAATCTGAATTTCTTAAGATTGCTACAACCGATACCACTCGGCTCGCATTACTATTACACGTCGGAACACCCATCCTTCTACCGTTAAGATTCCATACGCCCTTTTCCCTGTGCTAAGTCACCGAAGGGGGACAATTGAGGATAAGGATACGATAGGTTATCTAGTATTCTTAGAGTTGAGAATATGATACGAGATGTGGCGTGATATGTTGATATGCATATACGCTAGTAAGTGTAATGGATCCATAGGCACTGGTAGTAATTGTAACGTGGAATAGGCATAAAGTAACTTGTAATTCCCGTTGACCTGAAATGAGGAATAGGCATAAAGTAACTTGTAATTCCCATTTCGTAAGGTGATGAGAAATAATGGAATAGGCAACGTAGAATTGCTATTCATGTTAAAATGATTGAATAGGCAAGGTAGAGTTGCTATTCATGTTAAAATGATTGAATAGGCAAGGTAGAATTGCTATTCATGTTTAAATGATTGAATAGGCAAGGTAGAATTGCTATTCATGTTAAAATGATTGAATAGGCAAGGTAGAATTGCTATTCATGTTGAAATAATTGAATAGGCAAGGTAGAATTGCTATTCATGTTGAAATGATTGAATAAGCAAGGTAGAATTGCTATTCATGTTGAAATGATTGAATAGGCAAGGTAGAATTGCTATTCATGTTGAAATAATGGAATAGGAAAAGTATAAATTGCTATTCTTGTTGAGAATGGAATAGGCAAAGTATAATTGCTATTCGTATTGACTGTAGGGAATAGGCAAAGTATGATTTCTATTCGTAATTGAGACGTAGAAACGTGAAATAGACAAAGTATAATTGTTGTTTCCGTTTGCTTTCGATGAATTAGAAATAGGCAATATATAATTGCTATTTCTGCCTCCTTTCCAAGAAAAAGGCATGGCGATTAATTGTAATTTCATGGACATGAGCGATGATCTAGAATCTGTAATGATTCGTAGTAGGCTCTCGAATGTGATGATATGACTTTCTGAATGTTAGTCATACTCATGGAATCGGGTATGTTCCCGTCATGGTAAGATGTGTAGACGTACGGTAAGAATGATGGCAAACCAGGTTTGTTTATATGCTTTGATTACTTGAGTTTCCAAAGCTGCTAAAGTTTTAATTTGAAAATGGATGTTCTCACTAGGCGTAAGCCTAATCGTTTCAAATTAAATTTTCTTACCAGGTACGAGCTCGGGGAAGTAACGGGAAGAGGGAAGAGTGTTTTTGGTATTCAGCTTTTGGTGCTAAGTGGAGAAGTTAGCTTATGCGAGGATGCTTTTGATGAATGGCCTAGACAACCAATTTAATCTAATCGTAGTTGTCAGAATTAGATTAATAGGTTGTTTTGATAATTCGGAAATGTGTATATGAACCCTCATAGTTAATTCTCCGCTTATGTATAAAAGTTTGGATGAAATTATGATTAACTCTGATAAATTTTAAGGTTTAAATTTGCCCTGGTTTTTAGGGTGTTACAGAGAGTCTAGTGCGCGTAAAAGGTAAAAATATAAACTTGAAGAGTTTATATAGTGAGAGTAGAGAGAGAAAGTGATGAGCGGGAAAAACATTCATCATGACACGTGACACGTCCTACGAAGCTTATTGGACAAGAATTCAAAACGGGCGAACGTGTTAGACGAAAAGTTGTGCCAGGGTTTATCCGTTTGATGACGTCACATAGAAAACTGTCTTTTCATTTTCAAAATGTAATCCTGATAGATTTAGAAAGTATCAGAGATAATTTTTAAATGAGGATTCACTGATAAGAAATATCAGCGATGAGTTTTGTTCTTTCAAAATAATCACTGAAGAAAGGCTAGTTATCAATTTAGTTTTGAAAAATAACATACTGAAGTAAACTTCAGCGATTAGGAATAGAAAAACATACCTTGGTATCAGTGAACATTTTATTCATAGATTAGATGATGAATAAGGAGATAGAAATTCTTTTGTTACTGACAGAATGCTAACCATTGAAGAGTTATTCTTCTAGGTTCATCATGCCAAGCTCGCTGATGAGATAGTTGAATCTAGTCTCATCAAGAGATTTGGTAAAGAGATCAGCTAGCTGAAAGTCAGTAGGGATAAAGTGAAGTTCTATATCACCATTCATCACATGATCTCTGATAAAATGATATATGATATCGATGTGTTTGGTCTTTGAGTGTAGTACTGGATTTTTTGCTATAGCGATGGCACTAGTGTTGTCGCAATAGATTGGAATTTTGGAGAGCTGAAGGTCATAGTCTAATAGTTGATTTCTCATCCATAAGACCTGAGCACAACAGCTTCCAGCAGCTACATACTCAGCTTCAGTGGTAGAGGTGGATACTGAATTTTGCTTCTTACTTGTCCAACTCACCAGCTTTCCACCCAGGAGTTGACAGCCTCTTGTGGTGCTTTTCTATCCAGCTTGCAACCTGCAAAGTCACTATCTGAATAGGCAGTTAGATCGAACCCTGAGTCTTTGGGATACCAAAGACCTAGGTTGGGTGTACCCTTCAGATATCTGAAAATTCGCTTTACAGCGATCAGATGTGATTCTTTGGGTTCAGATTGATATCGTGCGCATAAACAAGTAGCATACATAATATCAGGATGACTCGTTGTAAGATATAGAAGAGAGTCGATCATCCCTCTATAGGCAGTGACATTAACAGGTTTCCGTGAAGGATCTTTGTTAAGTGTCAGCGGAGGTGCCATAGGGGTTTTCATAGCTGAGCTTTGAGTTAGATCGAATTTCTTCAGCATATCTTTAATGTACTTACCTTGGTGGATAAACGTACCCTTATCATTTTGCTTGATTTGGAGTCCAAGGAAGTATGTCAGCTCTCCCATCATACTCATTTTATATTCAGATTTCATTCTTTCAACGAATCGAGTACATAGAGATGGGTTAGTAGAACCAAATATAATATCATCGACATATATTTGAACAAGAATGATACTTTTACTTTCCTAAAAAATAGAGTGTTATCGATTTTACCACGTTCAAAATTTTCAATGAGGAGAAAGGAGGATAGAGTGTCATACCATGCACGAGGTGCTTGCTTTAAACCATAAAGAGCCTTGTCCAGTTTATAGACATAACCTGGATGCTTACGATCAGCGAATCCTGGTAGTTGTTTGACATAGACTTCTTCATTCAGCCTTCCATTGAGAAACGTTGACTTGATATCCATATGATAAACCTTGAAGTCTTTGTGAACTGCATAGGCTAAAAGAGTCGAATGCTTCTAGTCTTTCCACTGGAGCAAAAGTTTCATCGTAGTCTATGCCTTCCTCTTGTCTGTATCCCTGAGCAACTAGACGAGTTTTGTTGCGGGTTACAGTTCAGTGTTCATCTAACTTGTTTCGATAGACTCATTTAGTGCCTATCACTGACTTGTTAGATGGTCTTGGAACAAGATTCCAAACTTTGTTTCTTTCGAATTCAGTCAGTTCTTCTTGCATAGCGCTGGCCCAGTTTGGATCTTTGAGGGCATCATCAACTTTCTTTGGTTCAATCAGAGAAATAAAGTTAACAAATAAACAAATGTTACCTAAACTTCGTCGAGTATGAACACCTGCATTTGGATCACCAAGAATCTGATCAATAGGGTGATTCATAGTCCATCGTTGAGCCGGAGCATGAATCGCTGACTCAGATTGAACTTTTGGAGGTGCTGAAGAAGAAGCTTCAGCGATTTCAGGTAATTCAGTCAAGATAGGCAAAGGTTCAGATGAAACTTCATTCACTGATTGCTGAGAAGTAGATGGAATTTCAGATGTTGATGGTTCAGAAGGAGGTAAAGTGTTAATGGGAACAGCTGAAACCCAGGAGGAGGATTCAGCTTCACTTGTATGCATGCTAGCAATGATGACAGGATCATCATCAGCGGTTGGGTTGTTGACATGCGGATCAGGGTTTGGATTAGCTTCTGAATCCCCAAAGTGAGAAAACATCCGCTGGTTTAGTTCTTCGTTGTCAGCAGTAGGTCTGGAGTTTGCTGAACGGGATTCGTCAAAGGTGACATGGATTGTTTCTTCTACAGTTTGTCTTCTCTTGTTGAAGACTCTGAAGGCTTTGGATATAAGAGAATATCCAAGAAATATTTTGTTGTCAACTTTGGGATCAAACTTTCCAAGAGAATCTCGGTGGTTTAAGATGAAGCACTGACAACCAAAGATGTGAAGAAAGCTGATAGATGGCTTTCTCCCATGGAAAAGTTCATAGGCAGTCTTGTTGAATCTTTTGACGATCAGTCATTGTTTTTAAAAACGGTCGAGGCGTACGCCTCGAGGCGGTGGAAAATCGTATCTGAGGCGCCGTTTTTCTATATATAAACGAATCGTACGCCTTGGTGGTCGAGAGGCGGTCCAGAGTAGGTGAGGCGTGAGGCGTTATAGAGGCGTACGCCTCAAAAACTGAAGGGTCTGATGAGTTGTCTTGTACAGCTGTACCCCATATCTATTTAAATTTATTTTATATTTTTTTAAACCTTCCTATTTTATTTAAAAGCACCAGAATATATAATAACAAGAGTCAACCCTAAAGTAATTAATAAGAAGAAAACGACGACTGTTCTCTTGTGTCTCTTTTAGCTTAGTCGACATCCTCCTCTCTCTTTTTTTCAATTCAAGCTTCAAAGCTTCTGGTTATGCCTCATATCTGCTGCCAGCTTTAACAGGTATGTATATTCTATCTTTTTTACTATATTTTTTCTGTGAAATTTCTTCTTTGTTAGTGGAATACTATTTTTATTTGCACTTGGTGTTTACCAGTTTGTTTTTACCAATTTTTTTGCTTTGAACTTTCTTCTTTGTTAGTATAATACTTTTTATTTGCACTTAAGTGTTTACCGGTTTGTTTTTTACGATTTTTTTTTGCTTTGACTTTCTTCATTGTTAGTGGAATACTTCATTGTTAGTGGTGTATTTTTTTATTGGAACATAGTCTTTTACTTCTATAGTTGTATATTATATATATATATATATATATATATATATTATTGATTGCAAGTGATTTAATATGATGTTGCCTACTGGTTAATATTATGATTATATATATTCTGACAACGTGAGTTGCTACTGTTCAATATAAATATTATATATATTATTGAGTTTTTTTTGTTGGTTTAATATGCTATTAGTGCTACCGTTTTCTGTTGGTTTTTGTGGCAACAGTAGTAACATGCTACTGTTTTCTGTTTTCTATGCTACTATTTGCTTATGCTTATGTTTTTTTTTCTGCTTATCAACGCAATTTTGAGGAGGATGTAAATAACGGAGCATACTTTGATAGCGGAAGTGGCATCCCATCACCAGAGGGCATGACGTCTTGTCCGGGTGGTAGTGATAGAGGAATAAGAGGGTCGATGGATCGGTTTATGGAGAACAAGAAAGACGATATCGACGTGAATGCCAAACAAAAGCCAACAAGCGCAAAAGAGCATCGTAATCAAGTTTGTGCGGATATTGGGCGATTCGTTTTTGAGAATGGAATACCATTCCATTGTGCGCGAAGCCCGTCTTACTATAGCATGGTGCGGTCTATTGGAAATTATGGTCGAGGATTGAAACCTCCATCCATGCACGAGATGAGCAATTGGGTCCTAAAAGAAGAAGTGAAGACAACAACCAAGATCGTTGATGAAATCAAAGCGACATGGAAAAAGACGGGGGTTTCTTTGTTATCCGACGGTTGGTCGGATATAAGAAATAGAAGTCTCATCAACTTTTTGGTCAACAATCCACATGGCACCATTTTTTTGAAAACCGTGGATGCATCCGATTGCGTTAAAGATGCAAAAAGGTTATTCGAATTATTAGATGGTGTTATAGAAGAGATAGGAGAAGATATTGTGGTCCAAGTGGTTACTGATAACGCAAGTGCGTATAAAGCGGCCGAAAAATTGTTGATGGAAAAAGGAAGAGCTTGTATTGGACTCCTTGTGCGGCTCACTGTATAGATCGGATGCTCGAAAAAATTGGAGAATTGCCACAACAGAAAAATTCCTTGCTTAAAGCGAAAAAAGTAAGCACTTTCATCCACGATCATCAATGGGTGTTATCTTTAACAAGAAAGTTTGCAAACAAAGACCTTCTCCGACCCGCTGCGACCCGATTTGCGACTGCTTTCCTAACTCTAGAAAGCATGTATGAGTTAAAACAGCCATTACAAATGATGTTTGTTTCAAAAGAATGGGCAAGATGTGCATGGGCAAAAAGGCCCGAAGGGAAGGCTATGAAGATGATTATAATGGATGATCATATTTTTTGGCCTAGTGTGGTTTATTCCATTAAAACCACAAAGCCACTAGTACACGTTTTGAGATTAGTTGATGGTGAGACTACTCCTGCAATGGGGTCCATATATGGGCCTATGGATGAGGCGAAAGAGAAAATAGCTAAAAACTTTAATGGAGAAGTGTCTTGCTATAAAGAAATTTGGGATATAATTGATGCAAAGTGGGAGCATCAGATACATCGCGACTTGCATGCAACTGCATATTACCTTAATCCTCGATTCAAATGGAGCACCAATGTCTCCAATCATGCGGAGATTAAACGTGGATTATACAATTGCATGGCGAGAATGTTAAAAGACCCGGCAACGATAACGAAGGTTAATAATCAACTTCAAGCGTATAAGTACAAACAAGGATTGTTCGGATTCACGTCTGCTATTAACACTTACAAATCACGTCCACCCGGTAAATACTCGACTTTTATCTCTTTTTATTATAGTTTAAGTTAATTAAGTAAAGTAAATTATTAACTACTTGATTTATTTTTTCATTAATATATATGTAGTTCAATGGTGGGATAGCTATGGAGATGAGGTACCAGAGTTACAAGCTTTTGCAATAAGAGTACTTGGTCTTACTTGTTCCGTGTCGGCTTGTGAACGTAATTGGAGTACGTTCAATCAAGTACACACGAAAAGAAGAAATCGTCTAAGCACAAGCAAGATGAATGACTTTGTGTACATTATGTACAATAGGAGGTTGAAGTGTAATTTTACGAAGAAGCTATCATTAAAAGATGAAGACGATCCTTTGATTGTTGAAGATGTGCCTTCGGATGATGAGTGGATGGTAGACCCGGAAAATGAAGAAGACGATGATAGCCTATCGGTTGAAACAAACAATGCAATTGAGGATGAAGGTCAAAGTTCGGCATCATTGAAGAGGAAGAGCATTCACGTAGATTTGGAAGAGGAGGATGAGAGTAATGATGACTATGATGGTGGAGCTTTCAAAATGGATCATGTTGCATGAAATTATGTCTTATTGACTCATTAATTTATGTTTTTGGTACTTATAAGTAGTAATTTTATGGCTTTTATGACTTTCGTGGTTTATTATGAGATTATCTTTTACATATTATATATTTTATGAATTTTATTTGTTTTCCGCCTCGGGGCTTACGCCTCGGACCGCCTTGAGGCGTACGCCTCGCCTCACCAAGGGTAACCGCCTCGCCTCACAATTCCGTACTTTAAAACCTTGCGATCAGTGACCTGTTTTGCGTAAAACAGGCAGTATTGACAGCTTCTGCCCAGAATTGAGTTGGAAGATGAGAATCGCTGAGCATAGATCGAGCAGCTTCGATGATTGTTCTGTTTCTTCTTTCAGCGACTCCATTTTGCTGTGGTGTTCTCACTGAAGAGAAGTTGTGAGAAATACCCTTACTCTTAAAGAAGTTATCAAGGGAACTGTTTTTGAATTCAGTCCCATGATCACTCATTATTGAGTGAACAATCATATTATTCAGGACTTCCATTTTCCTGACGAATGAAGTAAGTTCTTCTGAGGTTTCACTCTTAGCACGGAGAAACATTACCCAGGTATAGCGAGAGAATTCATCAACTATGACTAATGTATATTTCTATCCAGCGATGGATTGTTTGTTGACAGGGCCAAACAAATCCATGTGGAGAAGTTGAAGAGGAGATGTCACTGATGATACTTGCTTCGACTTGAAGCTTGCCTTTGTTTGCTTTCCTTTTTCGCACGTTGAACATAAGGATTCCTTAGCGTATGAATGCTGAGGAAGACCAGTGACAAGTTCTTTGGAGGAGAGAGTGTTTAGCGTTTTGAAGTTGAGATGAGAGAGCCTCTTATGCCATAGCCAGTTGACATCTGATGAGGCTTTGGAGAGAAAACAAATGTTTTCAGTGGATGTTGGGTGCATGTATATGATATAAACATTTTCCAAACGATATCCACTGAGAACAATCTTCTCTTTCTTATCATTGACAAAGCATGCTTCTTTAGTAAAGCAGACTTTGTAGTCTTTGTCACATAGCTGACTGGTGCTAAGAGGATTGTGCTTTAGTTCTTCAACATATGCGACTCTTCTGAAGGTAGTTGTACCATTTGAAAGTACACCAAACCCTCGGGTATAGCCTTTTCCATTTGCACCAAAGGTCACTGAGGGACCTTTCTCTTCCTTGTATTCAGTGAGCAAGTTTGTTTTTCCAGTCATATGTCGAGAGCATTCACTATTGAGATACTAGATACCCTTCGAGACCTGCACACATTAAGGAAGATTAATTTTGAATTGGTACCCACTTAACTATGGGTCCACATTTGTTAGTAGTGGTAGAGGAAGTGGAAGGTTCAGCGGTCTTCACAGCATCTGATGACTCAGCGTTAGTGGTAATCTTCACTTTGGTTAATTTCTTAACCTTAGTGGCATTTTTCACCTTAGCTTGGTTTTCACCAGGGGTGATCTTCTTTGCCTTGGGGCAGCAGTGTTTACCTTGGCTAATTTCTCAGCTTTGGTAGCTGTGGGGCACTTACTAGCAATATGATTGGTAAGCCCACAGTGATAACATTTTCTATAGCTGAAAGTAGCTTTAGGACCATAGGCATAATTATTTGAAATTTTCAAATAGGCAGGGTTGTGCCAAGAATACCTTTGGCATCAGAGATCGAAGGAACCATTGGTTCTTCAGATTTCTTGCCAATAACATCCACTTTTATCCTTGGAGTAGATCGCTGAACTGTTTCAGGGATCTTATCCTTGGAGGCAGGGGGTTGTTTAGTTGAAGGCTTAGACTTCTTTAGCCTTGGTACTTTGGTACCCTTCTGAGGCTTTTGAATAACAACTTTTTCTTTTCCTTTAAGTTTGGAGCTTAAAGTAGATTTTTCCTCAGGGATGGGAGTTTTAGAAGAGGAGCACTGAGATGATGAGATGTCAGGAATAGAAGACACGAACATTCCAAACTTAAGCATGGAACGATCAGTGGTTGGTTCTTCAGCGTCAGCTTTGTAACCAAGACCACTTTTGTCATTGACAGGGATCTGAGCACCAATTATCTCAGTGATCTTTGCTGAGGATTTATACCATCCTTCAACAATATCTTTTTCTGCTTTCAGTTCAGCGATAGCTTGTTCACGTTCTATACTGATAACTTGATTTACATAGACCTGATCTTTCAAATTTTCTTCGATTTTTTAAAGCTCTTGAATTTTTAAATGACAACTTTTAAGTTGTTTAGTTAAATCAATATTTAGTTGTTCAGCTTTGGTCTTGCCATTCATGGCATCATATAAATCAACAGTTATCGATGGCACGAAGTCTATCAGCTTCAGTGAGAGCAGGAGAAGGAGTAGGAGAGAGTGATACCTAAGAGGTAGAAGTAGAAGTAGATGGAATATTAGATTGTTCTTCCTCTTCTTCTTCTTTCATTTCAGCCATAAGACAGAGATTGGCCTCTTCTTCTTCATCAGAATCTGATTCTTCATCAAATTCAGCCCAGTCATGATCTTCAGTGATCACACATTTACCTTTCTTTTTGTAACTTTTCAGCTTCTCATATTTTTCTTTGAGATTTTGGTATTTGTCATCTCTAGCCCTGGGGTTAGAGGATTTCTTGTAGGATGAAGAAGGTTTGAATACTTTCTTTGACATGCATTCACTTGCAAAGTGTCCTACCTTTTTCACAGTTAAAGCAGGTAGCAAGAGCCTTATCAACAGGAGTAGATTTGGGCTTGTCAGTGATATTGAGAGGTTTATTTCTTCTGAAGATACTCTTTCTAGCCAATCTCCTGAAAGAATTTGTCAGGAGTGCTAGAGATTCATCAAGTTCTGAAGGATCAGCTTCTGATGAACCATCAGAGTTAGATTCCATCTCAGTGATAGTGACAGAGGATCGCTGAGAGGACATTAACTCTGAAGAAAGTAAAGCAACAGGTGTGCTTTTAGAATCTTTGACTAGATTCTTCTTAAGTTGACACGATTGCTCATGATTGAGCATAGTGCCAAATAAGGTATTGGGGTCATGTATTTTAGATCCTTTGAGAGTTTAAGACACATGGTATAATTGTCCCAACATTCAGAAAGACATTCTAAGAATTTTGTCAGGATCTCAGAATTAGCATAGGTCTTACCAACAGTTTTTAGATCAATAATTAAGCAGTTAAAACGTTGGTGAACTTCAGAGAGGTTTCATTCTTACCATAGATGAAACTTTCATACTGCCTTACCAGGTTTATTCTTCTAGAATCATGGACTTCAGCAGTACCTTTATATTGAACACATATAGTGTCCCACATGGCTTTTGAACTTTTGAGGCTCATGATTGAATGGTAGACTTCATCAGGAAGATCCATAGAAATGATGGATTTGGCCTTGGTGTCAATGGCCACTTTCTTCTTATCTTCTTCAGTCCACTGAGAGTCTGCCTTGACGATTTCCCTTTCCGATTTATGATGTAAGGAACATAGGGTCCATTTTCCACATAGTAAGGTATAGTGGGATCTACACCTTCTAAGAAGAGCATCATTCGATTCTTCCAAAGATTGAAGTTGTCTTTGCTAAATCGAGGTGGTTTGGCAAGAGAACCGTTATCTATGTAATTTGTGGTTGTGTTGTTTGCCATTGAAGAATAGCAAGGAAAAGATAGTATAAGCAAGATCTTGTGGGATTAAACAATCTGCTCTGATACCACTTGTTGGTCCCAAAGGGTTATATAAGTTTGTAGAAGGGGGTTGAATACAAACACAAGATTTTTATCTTTAAAATTGTTTATTGATATAATCAAATAATTTGCAGTTTGTTGCGGAATAAGATTAAGTAAAAACCTAACCTAAACAAACTATGAGAATCACACAGATTTCTTGCACTTAGAAAAGATAGAAAGAAATTAAGAAAACCTAAGCATAGATTTTCTTGGCACTAAGAAGTTCATGGATGGAAGAACACTTCAGAAATGAAGTAGGGTTTCCTATTTATACTGCATGCATTAAATGCAAATCAGGGCAACTTTACACGTGTCAGCACTTGGTTGGTTGCATGGATTTGACAAAGCAAACATGCTCTTGGCTGCATGATGAATAATGTAGTTGGCATAGTGGTTTGTACGATTCTAGACAAAGGGATGTCCTTCTGACAGATCGTACAAAAGCGTGCAAGGAGATAAGACAAAAGTAACTTGTAGACAGGCTTCATGATCAGCGATCGCTGAGTTGATCTTTATCAGGGAATGATAAAGGTCAGCTCTCGCTGAAGTCTTCTACTTGAAACTTCGCGTGAAATGGACAAGTCTTGGCTTCGCTGATATCCGCATCAGGTCATTAGTAGACTTAGTCACTGGTTGGTTCGTCAGCTTGGTCTTCGATTTCAGCTTTGAACTCTGTTGTCGCTGTTTGGGTAAAACTTCACCAGTCTCGACCATGACCAAAAGAGGGAAAACATTTATTACACTTTCCCATAATAAGATAAAATCATAATCACTTTATCTCCTGACCAAAGTTAAAATCGGAAGTTACTCACGACACTCGATCGTCATAAGGAACCTCACGACCTCGACCGACTAACGTATGACAACAGTTATGATCTTCATGTTTAATGCAGGGTCAACATCATTAATGGTCAATGGACATAACCGACAAGGCAATTACGAGCATTAACCACAGCGGCCGTTACGACTGTTACATTCATGAGGGTCATTCAAAGCTGCGAACACTATAAATACAGAGACTCCAGCCTCATTTGCAGACAACTGAACTCGAAGGAATACTCACTGCAAGAGCAAAGAAAACTCTCTCTCGAAAGATCGCCCTCGACGCACGAATCCGACACACGACACTTAGTTTCTACGCACGACGCTTTATATTTACATACGACACACCTGTTTACTTTACATTTAAAGTTTTCACTTGTATTGTAATCATTGTACTCTCGACACCTGAAACATAAGGACATCGCCCCTGTTTGGCGACCATAGTGCAGCGACGACCCTCCTAGTCGTCCGCGGGTTTTTTCATTGTTGAGGTTTTTCCCGCGTCACCAAAATCTTGCGTCTCATTTACATTCTTGTCTTTATCGCATTGCTTTGTCGAACGATTCCTATCTTTAGTTGTTAAGCTCCACAATCAACCTTAAATTATCCTTCTGGATGATTTTTGACATTAACAGTTTGGCGCCCACCGTGGGGCCCCATCTAGAGAAAATCTTCGACAAACGTGCGTCTTACTAACGGTTTCTTGGAGTTTCCTCTCCTTTCTGTTTCAGGAAAATGGCAGCCCATGGAAATCAAGAGCAGCTCATTGCCCAGATGTATCAGGAGCTGGAAGTTGCGCGAAATCAAATCAACGTCCTTGCTGATCAAAGCCGAAGGGCAGCTGAGGAGATCGCGCGACTGAAAAGTCAAAATCCGAATGGATCGTTTGGACCACAGAATGGTCCAAGGCCATTCGTTCAGAATCCAGGTCCAGGACCGTTCGGTCAGCAGCAAGGTCCATTCATGCAGAATCCGCAGCTGGGATCGTTCATCCCAAATCCCCAGTTTGGGTCGGTTCCTTCTCAGCATCTGCGACCTCCACCCATACATAATGGGTCCCAGTCATACTTCGTCCCTTTCAACGGGGACGCCAATGGCTCGTCGTATGGAAATGGCACCAGTTCAGGAGTTATTCCCCCAACAGGAATGAATTTCGATCCTAACGACCCCGTCGCTCAGCGGTTGAAGATGTTGGAGGACCAGAATGAGCGTCTCCTGTCTTTGCTCGCCAAGCTACCGGGGGCAGCCGTGCCTGTCGACGTCGAGCCTCGCTCAAGATTTCAGGTGTCGCCTTTCGTCGACACAATCGCGACAGTCGACGTCCCGAAGAAGTATAATATCCCCGCCTTCACGCCCAAGTATTCGGGGATAACCGATCCAACGGAGCACATCGCCCAATATAAGCAGCTGATGTGGACGGTTTCGATCCCGCATATGTATCAAGAAGTTTGCATGTGCAAACGTTTTGGGGCGACCCTCACAGGTCCTGCTCTCCAATGGTTGATTAACCTCAGGCCCAAATCCATCGGGTCGTTCGCTGAGTTAGTCAACCAGTTCTCCCAGCAGTTCGCCAGCAGTCGTAAGATGGAGAAGCTGACCATCGACTTGTATTATGTCGTGCAGAAGGCCGGTGAATCCATGATAAGTGCCAATTTCATACATATTTATGCATCATTTTCCCCATCATTTTGGAAGAATTGATACTCAAAGAACCCCATTTCGTTAAGTTTGTTATTTTATTACTTGTAATTGCGTTTATTTGTATAAATATGTTTTATAGGTGTTTTTAGGAGAAAATGATGCATACGTCGAAAAGCGGGATCCCGAAACAGAGAAACGAGCGAAAAACGGCAAAACATTGCAAAACGAACAGAAGCCGGCGCCGATGCTTCGGCGCCGGTGCATCGGCGCGGAGCAATCGGCGCCGAGCACCTGTGTGAACGCAGAATGAAAGACAGATTTAAATAGCTGCAGGGCTTTTATCCCTGCAAAATGGAGGCCGACTTACACTGCTTTGGGGGCTGATTATCCCTGCAATTGAGGAATGCTTTCCCCTTCTAATGATGATTCTTGGGCCATTCATTAGATATTAGTTGTAGTTTTAGATAATTTCTCATGTCCTCCTATATAATCTCTCTAAGGAAGTTCTAGGGCAGATAGAGAATTTCTCACTGGAAATAGAGTTTTTGGAGCAGAGCAATTTCTTCTAGCCTTGTATCTTTCATTTTGGTAATCTCTTTTCAAGTTTATATTAATCAAGTTTACATTAGTTATGAGTAGCTAAGACTTTCTGCCCTAGTGATGAGATTGCAACTACTTCTTTGTATGAATATTGTTGAGGTTTGATATACCTTTGTTATCTATCTAATTTCATTTATGCAAGCCTTTTCTAAAAGCATGTTCTTCATTTGTTAGGTTTTTGATTTAAGAATGATCACTTAAATCTTACATCTAATCTTGAATAGCTAGTTGAGATTTGGAATACGTAATCGTTCTTAATCTCATTTTAGTAGCAAGATAGTACACCAATTGTGTTAGTCAATTGATTTGTATTATGGGGTTGTATAATCTAACTTTAATGATTGGGCTTCCGATCATTAGTTAGGATTGGTGTTTGTTTGATCATATTGCAATTGACAAGATAAATTTGAGTTCGTAACCAAACTAACCTTAGTCAATTAGGAACTACATCGAGCTTCTCATGTTAGTTTATTCTTAAGACAAACGGAGTGTGTGACGCTTGTCAAACACTTACGACCAATCTGAAATTATTGGTAACAAATGTACTTTTATTCAAATCAATGATATAAGATTTCAACAAAGAATTGGTTATACTCATCACTAGGACCTTTCTCATTATTACCACATCTTATTTCAATTTTGTGTCTAGCATTAATCAACAGCTTAAACCCCCCCCCCCCATTTGGTATCTTATATGAATATGTTTTGGTTTTACAATTAACAACGAGTCCCTGAGGAAACGACCCTACTTATCATTATCGCAATTTATTGTGTTTAAGAGATAATAGGCTAATCATATACACTTATTATTATTTGTCGGATTCGACACCCGTCAAATTTTTGGCGCCGCTGCCGGGGACTCGGCAAGTTTAACTGTTTTATGCCAAGATCTATTCGTACAGGTTCACCAATCCCAATCGATCTAGAAATTGAGAAAACCGCCAAGAGATTAAGAAGGCAAGCTAAGCTTAAAAGGAAGCAAGGCGAGTCAACTTCTTCAACGCAGCCCAACTTTTGGGAAGATATCGAGCTATCAACGGAATCAGAAAGCGAAAAGGAGGAGAAACCTCTTTCTGAAAAAGAAGAATCGGTCACCGAGACCGAAGGAGAGGAAGAAGAAGAAATGGCGAATCCCGAACGCACATTGAGAGAATGGGCAGCACCCAATGTTGATGAACAACCTCTTTGCATTACATACCCAACGGAAGAGGTAAGTACCGAACTCAAAACAGGATTAATCCACTTATTACCTCATTTTCATGGTTTAGCCAACGAAGACCCGTACAAGCACATGACAGAATTCCATATGGTGTGCTTGGGAATGAAGCCAAAAGACATCACAGTTGAGAACTTAAAGCTAAAGGCATTCCCTTTTTCCCTAGTCGACACGGCTAGGGAGTGGCTTTTCTACCTACCACCAGGTTCTATCACCACGTGGACGCAAATGGCGAGGGCTTTCTTAGACAAATACTTCCCCGCATCTAAAGCCGCCGGGCTAAGGAGGGAGATTTGTGGAATCAAACAAATGGACATGGAGTCTCTATACGAATATTGGGAGCGCTTCAAGCGCCTTTGTGTAAGTTGTCCTCAACATGGTATTTCCGAACAACTTCTAATCCAATATTTTTATGAAGGTTTATTACCAATGGAGAGGAAAATGATGGATGCGGCAAGCGGAGGGGCAATCGTAAACAAAACACCGACTCAAGCAAGGTCTTTAATCGACACCATGGCAGAAAACTCCAAGAAATTTGGAGCTCGTAGTGATGTTGGTCGAGGAGCTAGTGAGGTACATGTAAAATCTTTGGAAACTAAGATTTCTGATTTGACTGACCTTGTTAAGCAGCTTGCTGTGGGGAACATGCCTCAAGTCAAGTCATGCGGATTTTGCTCATCGGTAGCTCATCCCACCGACGCATGCCCCACACTACATGAAGAGGAAGAACAGGTGAATGCCATGGGGGGTAACAATTTTCAAGGGTCAAATAATCGGGCGTTTAATCCATTTTCAAATACCTATAACCCCGGTTGGAAACAACATCCCAATTTGAGTTATGTCCCTAAGCAAGAACAAGGACAAGCTCAAAGTCAACAATACCAATCAAGAACTCCTTACCAAAGACCTCAACAGTATCAACAAAATCAACAATACCAAGCACCACCAGGATTTCAACAACAATCCAATCAACCATCCAACTTTCAGCAACAAAGACCACCCTTCCAACCACCACAACAAGCATCGTCTCAACTCCCTAGCGGATCAGGTATGTCCCTTGAGGATATTGTAAAATCTTTAACTACTAACATGGTTAAACTTCAGCAAGATTCTCAAAACACACAAGCAAGCATACAAGAGCTTCGAAACTCCGTAGGGCAGTTAGTAAACAAAGGGAAATTGCCTTCCCAAACAGAGACCAACCCAAACGCGAATGTAAGTGTAGTAACTTTGAGAAGTGGGAAGGAAATCCAAGATGATGCCGAGAAAAAGAAAGCGGTTGAAAAAGAGCTAGAGATTAAGGAATCCATTTCTGGTGAAAAAGAGGAGAAGATTGAAGAGACGAAGAAAAGGACACCCGAGGCAATAGCACAAGCACCACCCTTTCCGGAAAGATTTTCCAAGACAAAACGAGAGCAAGAAGAAAAAGAGATCTTAGAAACCTTTCGTAAGGTGCAGGTAAACATTCCACTTCTTGATGCAATTAAACAAGTTCCTAGGTATGCTAAATTCTTGAAGGAACTTTGTACAAATAAAAAGAAGTTAAAAGGAAATGAGAAAATCACCATGAGTCAAAACGTATCTGCAGTCTTACAGAAAAAGCTACCACCTAAATGTAATGATCCCGGCATGTTCACCATACCTTGTAAGGTAGGCAATACCGCAGTAAATCAGGCTATGCTAGATTTGGGGGCATCGATTAACGTCATGCCATATGCTATATACACATCCTTGGATGTGGGCCCCCTCAAGCCAACAGGTGTAGTAATTCAACTTGCAGATAGGTCAATTGTATATCCTAAAGGAGTGTTAGAAGATGTCCTTGTACAAGTAAACGAATTAGTTTTTCCGGCCGACTTCTATGTGATAGACATGGAGGAAAAGAATTCCTCCAAGGCCGGAATGATTTTATTGGGAAGGCCATTTCTCAAGACCGCCAAAACAAAGATAGATGTACATGATGGTAATTTGACCATGGAATTCGATGGTGAGATTATTAAATTCAACATCTATGATGCTATGCGATATCCGAGCGATGTTTCATCTTTGTGTTTTGTTGATATAATTGAATCTCTATCTGATAATGTTTTTGACTTATCTAACCAAGATGTGTTGGAAGTGATACTTGGTAGGGACTTACATAGTGATAGTTTGAAGAAGCTAGCCCAAAAGTATGACTTGAATGAAGAGTACGCCGAATTGATATCTTGGATGGAATGCGGGAAGAAAGCAAGGTATGAAGTTTCAAAAATTGAGTTACCTTTATCTAACACGAAACCTTTGCCTTCTATTGAACAGGCGCCCGAATTGGAGCTTAAGCCGTTGCCGGATCATTTGAAGTATGCTTACCTAGGTGAAAAGGATACACTTCCGGTGATCATTTCCGCAAACCTTTCACCTAGGGAAGAAGGCGAGTTAGTTGATGTTTTAAAGGAGCATAAAGGCGCCATGGGATGGACCATTGCGGATATCAAGGGTCTTAGCCCCTCTTTGTGCCAACACAAGATACTACTTGAAGATGAGTACAAACCCTTTAGAGAGGCGCAATGTAGATTGAACCCTCCGATGATGGAGGTCGTAAAGAAGGAAATTCTGAAGCTGTGTGATGCCGGTATGATCTATCCCATCTCTGATAGTATGTGGGTAAGTCCTATCCAGGTAGTACCGAAAAAGACCGGCATTACTGTGATCGAAAATTCGGAAGGTGAGTTGGTACCCACCCGAGTCCAAAACGGGTGGCGGGTATGTATTGATTATCGCAAGTTAAATGCTTCTACTAGGAAAGATCACTTTCCCCTTCCTTTTATTGATCAAATGCTTGAACGCTTAGCCGGTAAAACTCACTATTGTTGTTTGGATGGATACTCCGGTTTTCATCAGATCCCCGTCGCATTGGAAGATCAAGAGAAGACGACGTTCACTTGCCCTTTTGGCACATTTGCATATCGAAGGATGCCGTTTGGACTATGCAACGCTCCCGCCACCTTCCAAAGGTGTATGGTTAGTATTTTTTCAGATTATGTGGAGAATTGCATAGAGGTTTTCATGGATGATTTTACGGTTTATGGGGATTCATTCGAGTCATGTTTATCTAATCTCACCAAAATTCTTAAAAGATGTTTAGAGACTAACTTGGTGCTTAATTATGAAAAATGTCATTTCATGGTTAGTCAAGGATTGGTGTTAGGACATATAGTCTCGAGAAAAGGTATAGAGGTAGATAAAGCAAAGATTGATGTTATTAAGTCTTTACCTTACCCCACGAGTGTGCGGGAAGTTCGTTCTTTTCTTGGACATGCAGGTTTTTACCGAAGATTTATAAAGGACTTCTCCAAGATCACTCGACCGATGTGCAAGTTGCTACAGAAAGAGGTTGAGTTCCATTTTAATGAAGAGTGTAAGGAGGCTTTTGACCGATTGAAAGACATGTTGACTTCAGCCCCTATCATTCAACCTCCGGATTGGACGCTTCCATTCGAGATCATGTGCGATGCGAGCAACCATGCCGTGGGTGCGGTACTTGGGCAGAAAATTGGAAGGGCGTCACATGTTATCTACTATGCTTCCAAGACGCTAGACAGTGCTCAAAGCAACTATTCCACCACCGAAAAGGAGCTTTTAGCTATTGTTTTTGCTTTAGATAAGTTTCGTTCTTATTTGCTTGGTACTAAAGTTATTATTTATTCTGATCATGCAGCGTTAAAGTACCTATTGAAGAAGAAGGATGCGAAGCCACGGCTAATTCGGTGGATCTTATTACTTCAAGAGTTCAACCTAGAGATCCGAGACAAGAGTGGAGCAGAAAATTTGGTGGCGGATCATCTTAGCCGACTCTCTTTCAATGGCGAGCAATCACCCCTCAATGATGACTTTCCAGATGAGCACCTATTTTTTATTGCCCAAGACTCTCCCTGGTATGCAGATATTGTCAATTATTTGGTTACCAAGACATTCCCAGGTGAGTTGACTAGATTTGAGAAAGATAAGATTAAGAGGGAATCTCATTTTTATATTTGGGATGAACCTTACTTGTGGAAGCACTGTCCCGACCAAGTCATTAGACGATGTGTACCCCAACAAAAGTATCAATCTGTTTTGCAATTTTGTCATTCATACGGTTGTGGGGGTCACTTTGGTCACAAGAGGACGTTTAGGAAAGTACTTGAGTGTGGATTGTTTTGGCCGACACTGATGCGTGATGCTTATACTTTTTGTAAGAGTTGTCCACGTTGTCAAATGACGGGAAACATTAGTTCCCGAAATCAGATGTCGCAGTTTCCCGTACTATTTTGTGAAATATTTGACGTATGGGGCATAGATTTTATGGGACCGTTTCCCGCTTCATGTGGTTATTTGTATATCCTCCTTGCTGTCGACTATGTGTCGAAATGGGTTGAGGCTAAGGCCACCCGAGCTGATGATGCACGTACGGTTATAGATTTTCTAAAATCTAATATTTTTTCTAAGTTTGGGACGCCAAAAGCCATCATAAGCGATAGAGGAACCCACTTTTGCAACAAGGTTATGGACGCTTTGATGAAGAAACATGGAGTCATACATCGGATATCCACCGCTTACCATCCGCAATCCAATAGCCAAGCCGAAGTGTCTAACCGCGAGATAAAGGCTATCCTAGAGAAGACGGTGCATCCCAATCGTAAGGATTGGAGCCTAAGACTAAACGACGCTCTTTGGGCCTATCGGACGGCGTTTAAAACGCCTATAGGTATGTCTCCTTTCCGTCTAGTTTTTGGTAAACCGTGTCATCTACCGGTAGAGTTGGAACATAAAGCATTCTGGGCCGTGAAAGAATGCAATATGGATTTGGATGAAGCGGGACGGTATAGAAAGTTACAGATTCAAGAGTTAGAAGAGATCCGGAATGATGCTTATGAGAATGCCCGTATCTATAAAGAGAAAACAAAAGCATTCCATGACAACCGAATTTCTCGTAAGAACTTCACAAAAGGTCAGAAAGTGCTTCTTTACCATTCTCGTTTGAAATTATTTCCGGGTAAGCTAAGGTCCAGATGGTTGGGACCTTTTGTTGTTACTAATGTGTTTGACCATGGTGCAGTAGAAATTCAAAGCTTATCTACCGGTCAAGTGTTTAAGGTGAACGGTCACAGGTTAAAGCCTTTCTATGAAGGTTTTGGGTCGGAGGATCTAGAGAGGGTAGCTTTGGACACACCAAGCTACAATGAATGAACAGAATTGGGTCTAGCCAAAGACGGTAAAGAAAGGCGCTACATGGGAGGCAACCCATGGTAGGTTCGTTTTTTTTTTTATTTTTTTTTTTTATTTTTTTTTTTGCGTGTTTTGGATATAATTGGGAATTTAGAGATGTATTTCGGAGAGATTCGGCGAAAAACGAAGAAAGTTAGACGAAAAAGGAACAAACGAACAGAGGTTGGCGCCGATGCTTCGGCGCCGATCAATCGGCGTGGAGCAATCGGCACGGAACACATGCTCGAAACAAACAGAGGCTGGCGCTGATGCTTCGGCGCCGATCAATCGGCGCCGATCAATCGGCGCGGATCACCTGACCGTTTTTAAATACCCTTTTTCCTCATTTTAACTTCATTACACTCAAACCCTATATCTCTCTCTCGGCGCCGAACCACAAGATTACCCCAAATTCGAATTTTTGGGTCAAATTTCTCCAAATCTCCTGCTACTAACGTGTATTTCATCCATCAAAGGTATGATTTCTTGTTCCAATTTCACATTTTGATGGTTTATTCTTGAGAAATCCAAGGTATGCATATTAGGGTTTGTTCTTCAATTTTTGTGTGTTCTTAGTGATTTTGTTTACCATATAGAGATTGGCCAACAATGTGATAGTGTTCTTCCACTTAGGGTTTGAATGTGAAGAAAGTGTTAGAGAGTTTTATCAAAAATTTTGTTATGCACTTTCTATATTTGTGTATTGTAGAGAGCATAAAACTCCCTAAGGGTTGAAATTGTTGGTAACGTCTTGTTGTTGGTATGCTAAAATTTGTATACTTTTAGAAGTGCTTAATGACAGTGCTTAATGATTAAGTCACTGATTTCTTGTATATCTAAAAGGTTGTCTTAAAAAAAAAATTGTAGTATGATTCTTATCCTTTGATATGAACATGAGTTAAACCACAAATCTAGTCTTTGACTATGTTTTGGGGTAGTTTGTCTTAATCATTCATAACTAATTAACTCATTTAAATTTTTGCAGAATCATGGTACATACTCGACCTGATCTTCCAGGGAGGTGGACAAAATATTATCAATTAAAAACGGCACAAAGACGTCAATTGTCAAGGGCACCAAACCAGGATTATGAACAACGGATCGTGAAAAACAGAAACAGGAATATCCATCCCGAACAAGGGATGAATATTGATGAAATGAACAACCAACGATTACGCGATATTACAAATTTTCAAGGATGGGAACATTTCATCACCGGACCTGAGCCATATGATCCCGATTTGGTTAAAGAATTCTATGCCGCAATGGTACCACCCGCATTTGGCGAGTGGTCCACAGTCGTCGTAAGAGGCGTAAGAGTACAAATTTCAATGGACGATATATGTCGTCATTACAATGTGCCTCGACGCGCAAATCTTGACCGTACATATGGTATTCCACCAATCCCAAATGTTGCTCAAAATGAGCAGTACAGTCCAATCATAGCAGCAAATTTAAGGCGAAGTGGTCGTAACCATTGGGCCCCTAAGCGGGACATGATAAAGAAGACGGAACTTCGGCCAGAAATTGCCATGTGGTTGAGATTTGCCAAGTGCCGTCTAGCACCTTCAACGCACTATTCAACAGTCGATTGGTATGTAGCGCGCATCCTATATTGCCTCCAAAATGGCATGCTCCTAGATGTCGGGCATATCATCATCCTCCATATGATGGACACCGCGGCCGAGCGGGCTACAGGTATACTTCCTTTCCCAAGCTTAATAACTAAGCTATGCAGGGACGCGGGAGTGAGGATTGGACCAACAATTCCCCCACCACCACCATTTGATCGAGCGACATATCGTGCGCACATCAGGTCCGTTAATAGGTTAGACGGACAAGGGGATGGCGAAGAAGAGGAGGAAGTTTTGATGTCTGACGAAGAGGGTGCTGACGTGGAGTACGACCCAGCTGAGGATACGGAAGAGGAGCCCGAGGACCCTCGGATACTTGCTCGCATAAACATGCTTGAGGCCAATATGAATCGAGGGTTTTACAACCTATCTTTGTTGATTAGGGGACAGCCGGTGCCGGATGACGCATTCCCGACACCTGATGATGCAGGTCCATCTAACCCAAGACCCGCAAGGCAGCAAAGAAGAAGAAGAAATGAATGACAATGAGCTCAGAAAAGCCTTGATACATCCAAACTCCAACGATCCATAAGGGGAGTTTACTATTTCCCTCAATTATTAACTGTTTTGAATGTCCTTTGCTTTATATACACACACATTGAGGACAATGTTGGATCAAAGTGTGGGGGTAGGATAGTTTCAACCTTTTTAATGTCATTCGCATGATTTGGGCCTGTTTTGGGTTAAAAATGCTTTTTAGGGGTAATTTTTTCGTAATTTTTTCCAAACATTTTTTGCTTAAATGTAGATTGTTGTCTGTTTTGGAAATGTGTTAGCATGTTTTAATGAGCTTAAATGATTGATGATGATGAGTTTTGATGCATGTATAGCATGATTGAGTTTGATTGATAGCACTTAGAGTCAATTAGTGGTGTATACCGGTCAAAAGTAGACTATTGCTAATCTCTTGAACTATCTCAACCCCGTGAGACTCGAGCCTATTAGACTAAACATCTTATGCTAGTCTCTAATTCATTTCTTGTGTGATTACGTCATACCTAGTTACGCACCTCTAGAACTTGATTTGTCTCTCCTTAAGATTACAGGATATTACATGCTAATAAATATGATAAAGGCCATCATTTCTCAATTTTTATTTTTAGCCAATTAAGCCTTAAGCCTACCCTATATGTTATTACTACCTTTTTGTACGCCACTTTGAGCCTTAGCCTATTTTTGTTGTCACCTACATCATGAACCAATCCAAACACGACCCACCCGACCAATCACCAATGGAGTATTTTCGGTATCCCTATGTGCTCGGAAGTAGTACTTATATGTTGGGAAAGAAAAAGAAAAAGAAAGAGAAAAATCAAAAAGACAAAAAAAAAAAAAAATATAACGGCGACGGAAACGATGATATGGTTGTTTATAAAAGTTTCATCTTTATTCTCTATCATCCAAAGGGAAATGTGCTTCAAAGATAAATATGAAATGCCCTTTGCGGAAAGAAAGTTTCATGCTTGAATAACCGGGTTTCCCATTTGGTGTACGGTCCTTAACCACTTTTCCCCAAATAAATCCCTACCTTACCCAAAGCCTTATTTTACATTATAACCCGTAAAAAGCCCTTTTGATTTATATGCATGTATGTTATCAAAGTAGTGGAGAGTGAGAGGTTTATCAAGCTTATGGTAGGTGCCTACTAGCGTAGTGACGGTTTGAGCGATACACTTTTAACCCCGAGGAGTGAATTGAGTTTTATCTTGATTATCCCATTCGTGAGAGTTCTCGTGATTAGCTTGTGTCTACTTGGTTGTGTGTGCTAAATTTTTGATGCTTAATTGCAAATCTCAAATCTCATGATATGCTATACGTATTGACATTCTCGTTTGATTCGTTTTTATCACGACGTGCTAACTTAAGTCATTGCCGGGACGGACAATGATCTAAGTGTGGGGGTATTTGATAAGTGCCAATTTCATACATATTTATGCATCATTTTCCCCATCATTTTGGAAGAATTGATACTCAAAGAACCCCATTTCGTTAAGTTTGTTATTTTATTACTTGTAATTGCGTTTATTTGTATAAATATGTTTTATAGGCGTTTTTAGGAGAAAAGGATGCATACGTCGAAAAGCGGGATCCCGAAACAGAGAAACGAGCGAAAAACGGCAAAACATTGCAAAACGAACAGAAGCCGGCGCCGATGCATCGGCGCGGAGCAATCGGCGCCGAGCACCTGTGTGAACGCAGAATGAAAGACAGATTTAAATAGCTGCAGGGCTTTTATCCCTGCAAAATGGAGGCCGACTTACACTGCTTTGGGGGCTGATTATCCCTGCAATTGAGGAATGCTTTCCCCTTCTAATGATGATTCTTGGGCCATTCATTAGATATTAGTTGTAGTTTTAGATAATTTCTCATGTCCTCCTATATAATCTCTCTAAGGAAGTTCTAGGGCAGATAGAGAATTTCTCACTGGAAATAGAGTTTTTGGAGCAGAGCAATTTCTTCTAGCCTTGTATCTTTCATTTTGGTAATCTCTTTTCAAGTTTATATTAATCAAGTTTACATTAGTTATGAGTAGCTAAGACTTTCTGCCCTAGTGATGAGATTGCAACTACTTCTTTGTATGAATATTGTTGAGGTTTGATATACCTTTGTTATCTATCTAATTTCATTTATGCAAGCCTTTTCTAAAAGCATGTTCTTCATTTGTTAGGTTTTTGATTTAAGAATGATCACTTAAATCTTACATCTAATCTTGAATAGCTAGTTGAGATTTGGAATACGTAATCGTTCTTAATCTCATTTTAGTAGCAAGATAGTACACCAATTGTGTTAGTCAATTGATTTGTATTATGGGGTTGTATAATCTAACTTTAATGATTGGGCTTCCGATCATTAGTTAGGATTGGTGTTTGTTTGATCATATTGCAATTGACAAGATAAATTTGAGTTCGTAACCAAACTAACCTTAGTCAATTAGGAACTACATCGAGCTTCTCATGTTAGTTTATTCTTAAGACAAACGGAGTGTGTGACGCTTGTCAAACACTTACGACCAATCTGAAATTATTGGTAACAAATGTACTTTTATTCAAATCAATGATATAAGATTTCAACAAAGAATTGGTTATACTCATCACTAGGACCTTTCTCATTATTACCACATCTTATTTCAATTTCGTGTCTAGCATTAATCAACAGCTTAAACCCCCCCCCCCCCATTTGGTATCTTATATGAATATGTTTTGGTTTTACAATTAACAACGAGTCCCTGAGGAAACGACCCTACTTATCATTATCGCAATTTATTGTGTTTAAGAGATAATAGGCTAATCATATACACTTATTATTATTTGTCGGATTCGACACCCGTCAATCCATCTGGAGTTATTTCAATAGGTTCAATGCGGAGATGATCAGTGTCCTCAACTGCGATGTCAAGACCGCGATCGAAGCTTACAAATGTGGTCTAGACGACAGTTCAGGTCTGTACACTGACTTGACCAAGTATCCTCTAGAGAATTTTGAGGATGTCCGTGCCAGAACCCTTGCCTATATGAGGGTGGAAGACGATGTTGCTTTTCGTCGAAAGCACACTGACGACAAGAGGTCGCTAGGTGTAAATAAGCCAGATTTCAAGACGAAGGCAACATCCAAGTCAGAGCCTGCACGAGAAATCTCGAACGTCTAATTCAAGACGAAACCGGAATTCAAGACCGCGACTGCGACCAAATTTCCTCAGTACCCTAAGGTATCCTCCTACGGATTCAAAGGGACTACTAAGGATCTGGTCGAGGCCCTGAAGACCGTCCAAGCGACCATCCGGTGGCCGAAGAAGCCCGACAAAGACGACGGTAAGAAAGACAAATCAAAGTGGTGCGACTTCCACGTCGACCACGGTCATCTAACGAACGACTGCATAGCTCTCAAAAAGGAGCTGACATATCACGTCCCGAAGGGCAATCTCAAAGATATCATCGACGACGTCGTTACTCCAGCTAACGACGTTCAACCCCCGACTACCGATCATGCAAAGGTCGTCAACAGCATAACTGGTGGTTCCGACGTGTGCGGTCTGACGTATTCCGCGACCAAACGTCACGCCAGCCAAGCACCTGACGATCGACCTGTTCCTCGTTCATCAAGACCCAAAGGAGATCTGGAGTTAGAGGCCATGACGAATTCATTCGACCAAGATGACCTCGGTGATTCGTATCGCAAGCATCATGACGGGTTGATCATTCAACTCACGATTGGTAACTGTCTAACCCGACGAGTCTTGGTCGACGGAGGCAGTTCAGCAAATGTCATCTTCCTTGATACCATCAAGGCCATGGGAATCGATCGTTCAGAAATCACACGACGCTCGACAACCTTGGTCGGTTTCAATGGAGACGCGACGAGTACCGGAGAGATCACCCTGCCTGTCTATGTCGGAGGAATCAACAAGCAGACCAAGTTCAACGTCATTGACTGTGCGTCGGCCTATAACCTCATCTTAGGTCGACCATGGATCCACGATATGAAAGCTGTTCCCTCGACGTATCATCAAACCATGAAGTTCCCTACGCCATAGGGAGTCCAGGAGATCAAAAGTGAACCGAAAGTCGCCCGCGACTACTATAAGTCGACCCTGAAGCCGTAGAAGCAGGCCATGTAGCAATTACAGGTCTAGGATGCTCCTGGGACAGCCGACGACTATCGCCTGGAAGAAGTCGTCCTGGACCAGGGCAAGCCTAACCAGAAGGTCTTTATAGGTTTGTCCCTCGATCCAAGCCTTAAAGACAAACTGATATCTTTTTTGCAGGAACATGCCGACTGTTTTACCTGGTCGCACGAAGACATGGTCGACATAGACCCCATCATCATTTCCCATAAGCTCAATGTCGACCCGTCATTTAAGCCTATCAAACAAAAGCGGCGGAAATTTGCTCCTGAAAGGAATAAGGTGATAAATGACGAGGTCGACAACTTCCTTAAAACGGGGAAGATTTGAGAGGTGAAGTACCTCGACTGGCTTGCTAATGTCATGGTCGTAGCGAAGAAAAATGGCAAATGGACGGTCTGTATCGATTTTATAGATCTCAACAAAGCTTGTCCAAAAGATCATTTCCCATTGCCACATATCGATGCCATAGTCGACGCGACAGCAGGACATGAACTATTTACGTTCATGGATGCTTATTCTGGATACAATCAAATCCTGATGCACGTCGAGGACCAGGAGAAGACTGCATTCATGACGGATCGAGGTATTTATTGTTATAAAGTTATGTCGTTCGGTTTAAAAAACGCAGGTTCCACCTACCAGCGTCTGGTGAATAAAATGTTCAAAGCAAGCAATCGACCACGTCGATCATTTGAGGCAGTCGTTCGACATCCTCCGAAAATATAGCATGAAGCTCAACCTGACGAAATGTTCCTTTGGCGTCAGTGCAGAAAAATTCCTGGGGTACATGGTTACTCGACGAGGAATCGAGGCCAACCCCGACCAGTTCAAAGCCATTATCGAGATCAAATCTCCGAGAAATTTTAAAGAGGTCCAAAGGCTCACTGGTAAGGTGGCATCTTTGAACAGGTTTATCTCTCGATCCTCAGATAAATGCCATTTATTTTATAACATCCTTAGGAAAAATAAAGGCTTCGACTGGACCGACGACCATGAACAAGCATTGCAAAAATTAAAAGAATATATGGTGTCGCCTCCTTTGCTGTCAAAGCCTCGCGACCATGAGGTCTTGCAGCTATATTTGGTTGTTAGTCCTATTGCAGTAAGCGCCGTCCTGACGCGAGAAGATGAAAAGCAACAACTGCCGATCTATTATGTAAGTAAATCTCTCTTTGACGCAGAAACCAGGTATTCCTCTATGGAAAAGTTGCTTTTATCGCTAGTCACAGCTGCTAAAAAATTGCGACACTATTTCGAATCGCATCCTATTACTGTCGTGACTAATTTTCCTCTTAAGTCTGTCTTGAGGAAACCTGAGCTGACAGGTCGTTTAGCAAAATGGAGCATATATCTCAGCAGTTACGACATCGGTTTTAAGCCCAGGACCGCGATCAAATCGCAAGCCTTGGCAGATTTCATTGCTGATTTCAGCCCTGAATTGGAGAAAGAAACAGAGCTCGAAGTGTCTACTGTGGTGACTCACGACGACGTACCCTGGACTCTGCATGTCGACGGTTCATCCAACTCAAGAGGTTCAGGTCTAGGCGTCGTCTTAAAGTCGCCACAGGGGGGCAAGATGGTGTATTCCGTGCAATGCGACTTCAAAAACACCAACAACGAAGCTGAGTACGAAGCCCTGATCATGGGAATGGATATGGCCCACGACTCGGGGGCAACTGCGCTACATGTCAAAAGCGATTCTCTTCTGGTCGTGAACCAGATGAATGGAGAATTCGCCGCTAAAGATTCAAAAATGACAGCGTACCTAAAGGTAGAAAAAGAAAAATCTGAAAAATTCAAATCATTTTCTATTGAACAGATTCCAAGGGACCAGAACACTCAAGCCGACGCTTTAGCAAACCTTGGATCTGCATTGGTCGAACCAATATTCAATAGCATTCCTATGATCCATCTGGCGACGTCGTCCATCGAAAATGTCGATGTCGTCCCGATCGAAGGCCAAGAAGATGATTGGTCGTGCGACATCCGAAATTTCCTTATGCAGGACCAACTCCCAGAAGACAAGATGGAAGCTCGGAAGATCAGATTCAAAGCATCCAGGTATGTCGTGATCGGAGATAGACTCTATCGACGATCATCGACAGGCTTAAATCTGAGATGTGTCGTCAGCAAGAGTTAAGTTCAGAAAATCCTTCAAGAGATGCACGATGGAGAGTGTGGCAATCACTCAGGAGATCGCAGTTTGGCTAATCGTATCTCTCGACAAGGATATTTTTGGCCAACACTGCGACAAGAGGCCATCAGGTATGTCCAGAACTGTGATCCCTGTCAACGACATTCAGGTACGTCCCATAAACCTTCTGAACCTTTACACTCGACACTTATCCCATGGCCCTTCATGAGGTGGGGAATGGATATTGTCGGCAAGCTACCACCTGCCCCTGGGCAAAAGGTATTTCTCCTTGTACTTACGGATTATTTTTCTAAATCGGTAGAAGCAGCTGCCTTTTCCCAAGTACGGGACAAGGAAGTCGTCTCTTTTATCCAGACTAACATCATATGCAGGTTTGGGATTCCATCCGAAACTGTCTGCGACAATGGATCCCAGTTCATAAGCAACACGACTCGACAGTTCTGTGAAGATCGCAATATCAAGCTAACGACCTCGACCCCCAGGTATCCCCAGGCAAACGGACTTGCAGAGTCGAGCAATAAAACCATAATTGCTTCGATCAAGAAAAGGTTAAAAACTGCAAAGGGAAAGTGGGTCGAAGAACTCCCTTCAGTCATGTGGGCGAATCGCACGACGCCTCGCACGTCCACAGGACAAACCCCTTTCTCTTTGGTCTATGGCTGTGAAGCAGTTTTGCCAGTCGAGGTCCAGCTCCCAACCTCGAGGCATACTTCCGTCGACCATAACCTGGTCGATTTAAGTTATGACCTCGACGCCCTTGAAGAGCTTAGAGAATCAGCATTGATCAGAATGGCGTCGCAGAAGCAAGCGGTCGAGCGACATTTCAATAAAAATGTCAAAGTTAAAGTCTTTCAAGAAGGCGACTATGTCCTCCGACGAGTGTTCCAGAGCACTCAAGAGCTCAACGCAGGTAAGCTTTCCACCAAATGGGAAGGTCCTTATCGTATCTCAAAAGTCGTGGGTAAAGGTGCATATCGGCTCCAAACCCTCGACAATCAAGATGTCCCACGTAGCTGGAATGCAACACACTTGAAAAGGTATTTCTTCTAAACCCTTTTACTCTCGTACGGTTTTTATTCATCACGACGATTACTGACTTAAGCATCGGAGGGTCGTTGGTTAGCCAACGACCAACCTCTGACATTGTTTTATCGCAGGATCGCACGACATAAGTTACTAAGTCTATCATACGACTTTAGTAAAATCGCATGACATAAGCAGTCAGTTCTATTGGACGACTCGATTGTATGACTACAGGAACACATGATTCAAGTTCATCGTATGATCTAATCGCACGATGGTAAAGTCTAGCGACCCCACAATCCAAGTTCTTTAACTTAGAAGAATTTCATGTTCTGAATGAATGCTTTGATCGCATGCGCTTATGTTTGCTTATACGATTCAAAAATATGAAAGTCTTATGACTTACGTTCTAATCGTTGTATTGCAATGAATGTCCAAGTCGCATGACTTCTTGTCCATTTTTTGTACTTAATGAATTTTACAGTTGATGTTACATCTGTCCATGACATGTATGAGTTGAAATAATTCGCAAGTTCAATAGAAAGGTAAGTCTCATTCATAAAATAACCAGTTACCACCAACGGTCGAGCAGTAAAAACAAAACGAAAGCAAAAAATTTCCTAAGGCTTAGAAGGCACATCAGCCGCATCCTTGCCCGAGGCTTCGCCCTGGAAACCCTCATCCATCTCCTCCTCCTCAGCCTCCTTCTCGTCGTCGGAGTCGAGATCCCTCTCAGACCCGACATTGGCCAAGTAGAAGGCCAGCTCGTCCGACGCGGATGCGAGGGGATTCTTCCTTGACAAATGCTGCCGCATGATCGCCGCACGGGCAGTCAGTCGAGCCAAGGCAAAGACGAACGCAGCCTCATCCTTGAGCTCCTTCACCTCTTTCTCCAGACTCGCCACCTTGGACTTGGAATCCCCAGCTTCTTTTTCACTCGTAGCTAGAGATTCCTTGGTCTTGTCCAGCTCTGCCCTCTGCTCGGCGATCAAAGACAAGGACTGCTTCAGGCGATAATTTACCTCGTCCCTTGCATGCCCGATGGCCTCGGACTCGTTTAGGGCATCGTCGAGTCGTATCGACAGATCCTCGGTGCGCGCTGTTTGGGCAAAAAATCACGTCGTACGACCACGACCAGGACAGGTAAGACGCACGATTGTGAACTAAATCTTGTGTTAAGATAAGGTCTCGACAGGAACCCATAAAACATCCGTCGTCTCCCGTAAAAGGTAAGTCGTACGTCTCCCATGACGCACGACCTTAGCATCGCCCGTCCCGTACGACCATCGCGTAAGATCGTTGTACCTTCGACCGAACTAACGTTAACCTTGACTGTTACGTTTGTTAAGTGTTTAATGCAGGAGTCAAAGTCATTAAAGAGCAATGGACATAACCGACGCAACCATTAACGATCGATAGCCGTAACGGACGAAGAGTATTATGAACATTCATCTCGGCGACCGTTTCCAGCCATTGTAGCCGTTGATCAAATCATTAATGGAACTAATTAATGACGCGAAGACTATAAAAGACAAGCTAAAGTTTCATTTCAAATGACATCGGTTAACATCCAATACACTCCAGCGAACATCACCATGCAGCAGAGAAAATCATCCAAACTCATAGCAAAGAACATTCAACCTCTGGAGATTAAGTACTGAAAGCCAGAATCTTACAGCGAACTCAAGAACACTCGAAGGAAAAGCTCAAGTATCAGTCTCGACGCACGACATCAGCCCTCGACCAACAGTTTACACTTTGTATTCACACATGATAAACACCTGTTTTCACATTTAAACACTTGTACTTTACATTTCGAAGTATTTCCTTCATTTGTATTGTAGTCATCGTACGACCGACGCCAGTACCAAGGACGTCGCCCCTGATTGGCGACCATAGTGCAGCGACGACATCCCTTTTCGTCCGCAGGTTTTTTCCTCGTTTGAGGTTTTTCCTGCGTCATCAAATCCCTTGTATCGTTTATTTTTTCCTTCGTTGCACGTCTCGTCGAAAGATCCTTTCTTTAGTTGATTAAGTCCACATCGACCTTAAGTTGTCCCTTTGGTGCGATTTTTGGCATTAACAGTTTGGCGCCATCCGTGGGACCTCATCTAGAGAAAATCCTCGACGAACGTGCACCCTACTAATAGTTTCTTGGAGTTTCTTCTGTTCTCTATCACGGGAAAATGGCAGATAGCGAAAACTCAGAGTAAACCACTGACCCAGCGCATGGAAAGCTTGAAAAGGTGCAAGATGCTCCTAAAGCCATCGGTGATTATTGCCTAGAAGAAGTTGTCTTAGACCCAAGCAAGCTCGAGCAAAAAGTCTTGATAGGATCATCTCTCGATCCCCATCTTAAGCAAAGGATAATATATTTCTTGCAGGAATATGCTGACTGCTTCGCCTGGTCGCATGAAGATATGGTTGCCATTGACCCTAACATCATTTCTCATAAGCTCAATATCGATCCATCGTTTAAACCCGTCAAGCAAAAGCGTCGTAAATTCGCTTCTGAAAGAAATAAGGTAATAAATGATGAGGTCGATAACCTCCTCAAGACAGGAAAGATCCGAGAAGTAAAGTATCCCGACTGGCTTGCTAATGTCGTGGTCGTGGCTAAGAAGAATGGAAAGTGGAGGGTCTGTATCGACTTCACCGATCTCAATAAGGCTTGCCCGAAAGATCCTTTCCCATTACCGCATATCGACGCCATGGTCGACGCAACCGCAGGACATGAACTATTGACCTTTATGGATGCCTATTCAGGGTATAACCAAATCTTAATGCACGTCGAGGACCAGGAGAAAACCGCTTTTATGACGGACCGAGGTATTTACTATTATAAAGTTATGCCTTTCGGACTAAAAAATGCAGGATCCACCTATCAACGTCTGGTGAATAAAATGTTCAAAGACCATCTCGGCGACACAATGGAGGTATATATTGACGACATGCTCGTCAAGTCAAAGCAAGCGGTCGATCATGTCGAGCATCTAAGACAATCGTTCAACATCCTTAGGGAGTATAGCATGAAGCTCAACCCTACCAAATGTTCCTTCGGAGTCAGTGTTGGAAAGTTCTTAGGCCACATGGTCACTCGCCAAGGAATCGAGGCTAACCCCGATCAAATCAAAGCCATCATCGACATCAAATCTCCTCGAAATTTCAAGGAGGTCCAAAGGCTTACTAGTCGAGTAGCGGCCCTAAACAGGTTTATCTCCCGATCTTCAGATAGATGTCATCTGTTTTATAACGTCCTCAGAAAAAACAAAGGTTTCAACTGGACTAACGATCATGAGCAAGCATTGCAAAAACTCAAGGAGTATATGGCGTCGCCTCCTCTGTTGTCGAAACCTCACGATCATGAGGTCTTACAATTGTATTTAGCTGTCAGTCCAAATGCGGTAAGCGCCGTACTCACACGAGAGGACGAAAAACAACAATTACCAATCTACTACGTAAGTAAATCTCTCTTGGACGCAGAAACCAGGTATTCTTCCATGGAAAAACTGCTTTTGTCGCTAGTCACAGCTGCTAAAAAATTACGACACTACTTCGAATCGCATCATATTACTGTCGTAACTAACTTTCCTCTTAAGTCTGTTCTAAGGAAACCTGAGTTGACAGGTCGCTTAGCAAAGTGGAGCATATATCTCAGCAGTTACGACATTGATTTCAAACCCAGGACCGCGATCAAATCACAAGTCTTGGCAGACTTTATCGCCGATTTCAGCCCTGAGTTGGAAAAAGAAGCAGAACTCGAAGTGTCCACTGTGGCGACTCACGACGACGTGCCTTGGATCCTACATGTCGACGGATCATCCAACATTAGAGGCTCTGGACTGGGTGTCGTCTTAAAGTCGCCACAGGGGCGTAAGATGGTATACTCGGTCCGATGCGACTTCAAGGCCACCAACAACGAAGCCGAATATGAAGCCTTGATCGTGGGAATGAATATGGCCCACGATTCGGGGGCAACCGCACTGCATGTCAAGAGCGATTCCCTGCTGGTAGTAAATCAAATCAATGGAGAATTCGCAGCCAAGGATTCAAAAATGACAGCATATCTAAGCGTGGCAAAAGAAATTTCCAAAAAATTTAAATCTTTTTCTATTGAACAGATTCCGCGAGACCAGAACACTCAAGCCGACGCATTGGCGAACCTTGGGTCAGCTTTAGTTGAACCAATATTTGATGTTATTCATATGATTCACCTGGCAACGCCATCCATTGGAAACACAGATGTCATCCAGATCGAAGACGAAGAAGATGATTGGTCACGCGACATTCGAAATTTCCTCGTGCACGACCAACTCCCCGAAGACAAAATGGAGGCTCAAAAAATTAGATTCAAAGCATCTAAGTACGTCATGATCGAAAATAAGCTTTATCGGCGATCATCGACGGGCTTAAATTTAAGGTGCGTCATCAGCAAGAATCAAGCCCAGAAAATCCTCCAAGAGATGCACGACGGCGAATGTGGTAATCACTCAGGAGGTCGTAGCTTGGCTAATCGTGTCTCCCGACAAGGGTATTTTTGGCCGACACTGCGACAAGACGCTGTCAAGTACGTCCAAAATTGTGACCCCTGTCAACGACACTCAGGTATGTCTCATAAACCCTCGGAGCCTTTGCACTCAACGCTTGTCCCATGGCCTTTCATGAGGTGGGGAATGGATATTGTCGGCAAACTACCACCTGCTCCGGGGCAAAAAGTGTTCCTCCTCGTACTCACAGATTACTTTTCTAAATGGCTTGAAGCAGCTGCCTTCTCCCAAATTAGGGATAAAGAAGTTATCTCCTTTATCCAGACTAACATCATATGCAGGTTTGGAATTCCATCCGAAATTGTCTGCGACAATGGATCCCAATTCATAAGCGACAGGACCCAACAGTTCTGCGATGACAGGAATATCAAACTAACAACCTCGACTCCCAGATATCCCCAAGCTAATGGACTTGCCGAGTCAAGCAATAAGACTATTATAGCTTCGATCAAGAAACGATTAAAAGCCGTAAAAGGAAGGTGGGTTGAAGAACTCCCTTCGGTCCTATGGGCAAATCGCACGACGCCACGCACGTCCACTGGGCAAACCCCATTTTCTCTCGTCTATGCTTGCGAAGCCGTCCTACCGATCGAGGTTCATCTCCCAACTTCGAGGCACACATCCGTCGACCGCAACGTGGTTGATTTAAGTTATGACCTCGACGCCCTTAAAGAGCTCAGAGAATCGGCCTTGATCAGAATGGCGTCACAGAAGCAGGCAGTCGAGCGACATTTCAATAAGCACGTCAAAGTTAAAATCTTTCGAGAAGGCGATTACGTCCTCCGTCGAGTATTCTCGAATACCCAGGAGCTCAACGCAGGTAAACTTTCTACCAAGTGGGAAGGTCCCTATCGTATCTCCGAAGTCGTTGGTAAAAGAGCCTATCGACTTCGAACCCTCGACAATCAGGAAATCCCACGAAGTTGGAATGCGACGCACTTGAAAAAATATTTCTTTTAAAATCGCCTTCCTATCATACAAAGTTTTCAGCACGACGGTAGGCATCGCAAAATCGTTGGAAAAACCACGACCGACCTCTAACGAACTTTATCGCAGGAACGCACGACATGGGTATCCAAGTGCATGACTCGATTGTTTGATCACAGGGGCATATATTCTAAAGTTTCATGATACGATACAGTCATACGTAAGGTCTAAACGGTCCCTCGATCTAAGTTTCTGGAACTTAGAAATACTTTGTATGTTCTAACACATCGATGATATATATTTCAACCGTTATATTGCAATAAAAGCCTAAGTCGCACGATCCTCCGTTTATTTCATACTGTTATGATTAGTATTACATTTATCCACGACATATGTAATTAAAAACACAAGTTCAGCAAAAGAAGGAACTTCATTGAACGATTACATATGAACGACCGATAGTCGGACAAGTAAATACAAAGTCAAAAGCTGTTGCATACCAACGACCCGACCACCAAACGTCAAGCATGAAAAGCCTAATTCATAAACCCAGAAAAAAGAAACTACCCTAAGATCTGAGGAAACATGGCAATCGTAAATTCTGCCCAAAGAAAATTCAGCCTTCGGAATCCTGACAATCCTGAAGAACTGATGCAAGGATCAAACGAGTATAGCCGGAGTCGTCTCCCAACCTTTCGCGCCATGGCATTCCGAGAATGTGGCTCTTAAGATTAATGTTAAGGTTGGAGGAAGGAATATCTCCTCTTCGACAATCGACCTCCACTCCAATACCCCCAGTTTCCTCACGTGTTTAGTGAAGGAAAACAGAAACAACTGCATAATTACAAAAGGGACGTATTAGCAAAACGCTCGTCGAAAGAATAAACGTCGGTAAACACAAGTTTCGAAAGAAAAACTTACGAAAGACGCCAGTACGGCCAAACACAGTCTAATCTCTTCGATAGAGATCCCTGGAAAATGCTCCTTGAAATATAAGAGCTGATATTTCCCCAGAAGCGGGAGCGACTTCGTCCTGACGAGGACATAGTCAGTCGAGAGGGATGAAGACAACGCAAAGTTGATCTCCATAAAATCCCCATCATTCTCTCTCGTCTTTACACCCTCGCCCCTGCCGGCTAACGAAAGGGTCGACGTGGTAGCAGAAAACATCGTCGCCAGATGCGCAGAATCCACGGACATCGCGTCTATCGCAACCAACATCGTCATCGATTTGGGTATCACAGCCCACGGTAGATCATCAGTCACTAAAGATTTGGAAAAAGTCGAGATTCTGGAAAAGATGACTTTTCGAAAGCTTGAAGAAAACAATCCATTTTAGTCTCTATTTATGCAGGAAATCGTGACAGGTCGAGCCCTTCAAAAGATCGACACGCATCCCCGACTTTCATATGCCCCAGTAAATCACCGACACCTGGCATCGACAGCTGGTAAGCATCGTACGTCAGCATGATGTCACGACCTCGTTCTCCTTTCGACTTCTCGTTCAGTTAAGAGCTGACCAGCCTAGTTTCAAGGTAACCAAGGTAATTTCCATCACTTGTCATATTTTTTTCGACTGACAAAATTTAAAACTCGGATTTGCTATCCTTCTTTCAAATTTTGGGGGCAAACTGTTTGGGCAAAAAATCACGTCGTACGACCACGACCAGGACAGGTAAGACGCACGATTGTGAACTAAATCTTGTGTTAAGATAAGGTCTCGACAGGAACCCATAAAACATCCGTCGTCTCCCGTAAAAGGTAAGTCGTACGTCTCCCATGACGCACGACCTTAGCATCGCCCGTCCCGTACGACCATCGCGTAAGATCGTTGTACCTTCGACCAAACTAACGTTAACCTTGACTGTTACGTTTGTTAAGTGTTTAATTCAGGAGTCAAAGTCATTAAAGAGCAACGGACATAACCGACGCAACCATTAACGATCGATAGCCGTAACGAACGAAGAGTATTATGAACATTCATCTCGGCGACCGTTTCCAGCCGTTGTAGTCGTTGATCAAATCATTAATGGAACTAATTAATGACGCGAAGACTATAAAAGACAAGCTAAAGCTTCATTTCAAGGGACATCGGTTAACATCCAATACACTCCAGCGAACATCACCACGCAGCAGAGAAAATCATCCAAACTCATAGCAAAGAACATTCAACCTCTGGAGATTAAGTACTGAAAGCCAGAATCTTACAGCGAACTCAAGAACACTCGAAGGAAAAGCTCAAGTATCAGTCTCGACGCACGACATCAGCCCTCGACCAACAGTTTACACTTTGTATTCACACATGACAAACACCTGTTTTCACATTTAAACACTTGTACTTTACATTTCGAAGTATTTCCTTCACTTGTATTGTAGTCATCGTACGAGCGACGCCAGTACCAAGGACGTCGCCCTTGTCGTCCGCAGGTTTTTTCCTCGTTTGAGGTTTTTCCTGCGTCATCAAATCCCTTGTCTTGTTTATTTTTTCCCTCGTTGCACGTCTCGTCGAAAGATCCTTTCTTTAGTTGATTAAGTCCACATCGACCTTAAGTTGTCCCTTTGGTGCGATTTTTGGCATTAACACGCGCCAGAGCCGACTTCTCCTTCTCCAACGCCGCGTTCTCTCTCTCAAAAGCAGAGGACACTAGGCCTTCTATCTTCGTGGCTTCGGCATGCAGGGCCAAGGAGGACTGAAACACCTGAAAACCATAAAAACACGTTAGTTAACACTCGACAACGACAAAGTAAAGCAAGTCTTGAAAGAGAGACTTACCATAGACGCCAGTCCAACGACGTGAGATCCCGTCTCCTCGACCGAGACTCCCCGGAAGCACTCCCTGAAGCAGGGGAGCTGATACTTCCCCAAATGGGGGAATAGCCTCGTCCCGTCCAGGACGTTATCGGCCATAAAATCTGACGGCAACGTAAAGTTGACCGTCATAGCCTCGCCCTCTCCCGTCTTCGCACCCTTGCCCTTGTCGGCCGACGAAGGGGTCGACGTGGCAGTACGGGACATCGCCAATTTCACCGGAGGCGCAGAGTCGACAGGTGTTGCGTCGATCGTGTCAGAAGACGTCTTTGTCTTCTCGGCAGATGCGATCGACGCCTTCGCCTTCTCAGGTGTGACAACTCTAGACGAGCCGCCCGTCTTCGAAGACGGTTCACTCGGGACTGACATCCTTGTCCTCTTTAGGACCCCCGACCCAGTTGTCGGGGCCTCTTTTGTTGATCCAAACCCTCAGTGATTTGATAATGACCCTCTCTTAAACACTTAGTGAAAATTGTAAGTAAACAATATGTATTAGAGTTTCACTATCGCTGATAAGTACTAAGACTTTACAGTACCGCTGATAGGAACTCTTACTCTTTAGATTAGATATTCAGCGAACACTGTTCATCATCATATAGCTCTGAGCCTGTTTAGTTCTATTGATGATCGCTGATAGTTTAGTTTGTTTACTTATGATCCCTGAAGACAAGTTTCACGTCAACATATGTTCTACGTTGAAGTCGAAGATCAAGCTCAAGAACCAGCGACAAGTCTACTCATGAACTGATGCAGATATCAGCGAAGCAAGACCTGTCCATTCAACGTGAAGTATCAAGTAGAAGACTTCAGCAATCGCTGAACTTTATCATTCGTTGATAAAGATCTGACTCAACGAAAGCTGATCATGAAGTCTCCCTGCATGTTACTATTGTCTTACCTCCCTTGCACGTCTCCGTACGAACTGTCAGAACGGACATCCCTTTTGTCTGTAATCGTACAACAACTCTGATTCTACACTGTGCACCATGCGGCTACTAAGGTTGTCTACAAAGGTCAATGACATGCAACCACTCAGCTGCTGCCACGTGTAAAGCCATACTGCCATGCATTAAATACATGCAGTATATAAGAAGAACCTTACTTCAGTTTTGAAGTGTGCTCGGACCATCTTCTTCTTTCTATATGTGTGTTAGGTTATTATTCGTAATTTCCTTATCTCCTTCTAGTGCAAGAAACTTAGTGTTTCTCAAGACTTGTTTAGATTAGGTTTATCCTTAATCTTGTTCCGCAACAAGTTGTAAATTGTCTTGATTTATCAATAAACAATTTAGAAAAGTAAAAACGTGTGTTTGTATTCAACCTCCCCCCCCCCCCCTTCTACAAACTTGTATAACCCTTCGGGACCAACAAGTGGTATCAGAGCAGATTTGTTTAATCTCATAAATAAGATCTGATCTATACTAAGATTTCTTTTCCTTGCTATTTCTTAAAATGGCTACCAACACAAACACCAACTATATTGACAACGGTTCTCTTGCAAAACCCCCTAGATTCTCCAGAGATAATTTTAATCTATGGAAAAATAGGATGATTCTCTTCTTAGAAGGTGTAGACCCTACTATGCCTTACTATCTTGAAAACGGCCCATATATTCCTATAAGAATTGATCCTGCAGTTCCAGCCGCTGAGAATAGACCTGCTATTCCAGAAAGGCTGATTCCCAAGGAAATTCATATGTAGACTGATGAAGATAATAAGAAAGTGGCTATCGACACCAAAGCCAGATCCATACTCTCCATGGCTCTTCCTGACGAAGTCTACCATTCCGTCATGAACCTGAAAACCTCAAAAGCTATGTGGGACACAATCTGTGTTCAGTATGAAGGTACTTCTGAAGTCCAGGACTCTCGAAAGATCAACCTGGTAAGACAGTACGAAAGCTTCATTTGTGGTAAGAATGAAACTCTCTCGGAAGTACACCAACGTTTTAACTGCTTAATAATAGATCTGAAAACTGTTGGTAAGGAATATTCTAACTTTGAAATACTGACAAAGTTCTTAGAATGTTTACCTGAAAGCTGGGACAGTTATTCTATGTGTCTCAAGCTGTCAAAGGATCTAAAATCAATGACCCTGTCTACCTTATATGGCACGATGCTGAATCATGAGCAATCGAGTCATCTTAAGAAGAATCTTGTAAAAGATTCCAAAAGCACCTATGTTGCTTTAATCTCAGAGTCACCTTCCACTCAGCGATCGACTATCACTGTCACTGAGTTGGAAACTAACTCTGAAAGATCATCAGACTCTGACATTTCAGATAATGATGAAACTCTGGCATTCCTGGCTAATAAGTTCAGGAGATTTGCTAGAAAGAGTAATTTCAAGAAGAATAAACCTCTTGCTATTACTGACAAGCCAAGATCATCAACCCCTGTTGATAAGGCTACTGCTACTTGCTATAACTGTGAAAAGATAGGACATTTTGCTAGCGAGTGCAGGTCAAAGAAAGTCTCTAGACCCTCAGTTTTTCCCAAGAAAAACTTTACTCACAGGACTAGAGATGAAAAATACAAAAAGCTGAAAGAAAGGTATTCAAAGCTGAAAACCTTTAAGAAGAAAGGCAAAGGCCTTATGGCTGACTATGATTGGGCTGCCTCTGACGAAGAAGAATCATCTGACTCTGAAGATGATGATGAAGCCAATCTATGTCTCATGGCAAAACTTGAAGATGAGGAAGAAAATTATGACATTCCCTCTACTTCAACCTCTGCTACTAAGGTTAAGAAGGGTATCTGGTATCTCGATAGCGGATGCTCTAGACACATGACTGGTATGAAGAACCTGCTCACTGAGTACAAAGAAGAGAAGGGTTCCTCTGTAACTTTCGGTGGAAATGGAAAAGGACATACCCGAGGGTTTGGTGTACTCTCTAATGGTACAACAACCTTCAGAAGAGTCGCATATGTTGAAGGGATGAAGCATAATCTTCTAAGCATCAGTCAGCTTTGCGACAAGGATAACAAAGTAATCTTTACTAAGGAATCCTGCTTTGTCGCTGACAAAAAGGAGAAGATAGCTCTCAGCGGTTATCGTTTGGAAAATGTTTATGTAATAAACATGGACTCAACAACCACTAAGAACTCATGTTTCTTCTCAAAAGCCTCATCTGATGTCAAATGGTTATGGCATAAGAGGCTCTCTCATCTAAACTTCAAGACACTGAATACTCTTTCTTCTAAAGAGTTAGTCACTGGTCTACCTCAACACTCATACGCCAAAGAATCCTTATGTTCAGCTTGTGAGAAAGGCAAGCAGACCAAAGCAAGCTTTAAGTCAAAGCAAGTTTCCTCAGTGTCATCTCCTCTACAACTTCTCCATATGGATTTGTTTGGCCCTGTTAACAAACAATCCATCGCTGGAAAGAAATATACACTGGTCATAGTTGATGAATTCTCTCGATATACATGGGTTATGTTTTTCCGTTCTAAGAGTGACACACCTGAACAACTCATCACCTTTGTCAGGAAGATTGAAACCCTGAACAACTTGACCGTTCGCCCAATAAGGAGTGATCATGGGACTGAATTCAAAAACAGTTCTCTTGATTCCTTCTTTGAGAGTAAGGGTATTTCTCACAACTTTTCTTCATATCATTCTTGTTCAGATATATGTTGATGACATTATATTTGGTTCTACTAACCCTGACCTTTGTACTCGTTTCGCTGATAGAATGAAAGAAGAGTATAAAATGAGTATGATGGGTGAGCTAACATATTTCCTTGGTCTTTAGATAAAACAAAATGAAAAAGGAACTTTCATTAATCAGGGAAAGTATGTTAAAGATATGCTGAAGAAATTCGATTTAACTCAGAGTTCAGCTATGAAAACCCCTATGGCACCTCCGCTGACACTAAACAAGGATTCAAATGGAATACCTGTTAATGTCACGCTGTACCGTGGGATGATCGGCTCTCTCTTGTATCTCTTGTATCTTACAGCTAGCCGACCCGATATTATGTACGCAACCTAAGGAATCTCATATGATCGCTGTAAAGTGAATCTTTCGTTACCTTAAGGGTACTATGAACCTAGGTCTTTGGTATCCCAAAGACTCAGGGTTTGATCTAATCGCCTATTCAGATAGTGATTTTGCAGGTTGCAAATTGGATAGGAAAAGCACCACAGGAGGCTGTCGGCTCCTGGGTGGAAAGCTGGTGAGTTGGACAAGTAAAAAGAAAAAACTCAGTGTCCACCTCTACTGTTGAAGCTGAGTATGTAGCCGCTGGAAGCTGTTGTTCTCAGGTCTTGTGGATGAGAAATCAACTACTAGACTATGACCTTCAGCTCTCGAAAATTCCAATCTATTGCGACAGCACAAGTGCCATCGCTATAGCCAACAATCCAGTGCTACACTCAAAGACCAAACATATCGAAATCAGATATCATTTTATCAGAGATCATGTGATGAATGGTGATATAGAACTTCATTTTATTCCAACTGACTATCAGTTAGCTGATCTGTTCACCAAACCTCTTGATGAGACAAGATTCAACTTTCTCATCAGCGAGCTTGGAAAGCTAAACTTTGAAGAGTAAAATCTTCAGTAGTTCACATTTGATCAGCGATCGGATAAAACCAACTTATATAACCCATTCTATCATTCTCTCTCTGAACATAATTGATTCGCTGATATCAAGGTATGTTTTCTCTCTTGCTCGCTGACGTTCGCATGTGAATGTAAGATTTCAAAACAAATTGCATCGCTGAATATCTCTTCCTTAACAGCGATACTTTGAAATTTCTTAAACTAACACTGATATTTCTATTTAGTGCTTCATGTTTTTCAAAATAGTCCCTGAGCTTTCAAAACCTCAGAGACATCCTAAAATATGAAAGGACGTTTGTGACATCATCATAACGGATAAACTCTGGCACGTTCTTTTTCTGACACACGTTTGCACGTTTCGTTTACCATCCAATCTAATGCAAACACGTGTCCGTGTCATGATGAAAAACTTTCCCGCTGGAGTTTTTCTCTCTCTCAAATCTCACTATATAAACTATTTCGAGTTTATATTTTTTCTTTACGCGAACTTCTTCTCCAAGCAAGAAAAGATTTACTGTTGCTTATTTCCAGAAATCTGTTCATCTTCTTCTTCGATTACCAGGTTAATATTCTTATTATTCACCTGCATAACTTGTTTCTAATCTTCTTGTTGCTTTTAACAGATCAAACAAAAGAAACCTTTTCTAAAATGAAATCATTTCTTTCATGGTTTTATGAACACAACCTTTTCATGGTTGTTCTTTGTTAGATCCAATCTTTATGATAAATAGAAGTATTGGAAAAATAGACTAAGTATCGACACCAACAGAAGCTCTGTCGAGTAGCCGAGTAACCGAGAAGACAGAAGTCTCCGACAGAGGCTCTGCCGGGTTAGCCAAGAAAACCGAAGTAAAGAAGCAACAGAAGACTCTTCTATGCGGACAAGGCCACAGAGCTTCTGTCATACTTGACAGAGCCTCTGTGGTAAAAAGAAGATCTACGCAAAAGATCTATAAAAGGACAATAGTACTTCATACGATTTCTGCCATTCGAAGGTTCTGAAGATCACTCGTACAAAGGCGTGACCTGACAACTCCACGTGTCAAACTCTGATAGGTTTCAGCCTAAAGCAGAATACGGAGCATTTAATGAACGTTGTATCTGCAACAGTTCCAGAATAGTGTTTTGTACCTTTCAGCAATTGTTCCAAGCAGTGTATTAGTACCTACCATCCTTAGTATCTAGATCTTCTCCCCTTTAGAAGTAGTATAAATAGAAGGTTCATGTGAACTCTTCTATTAAGCTTTTTACACAACACACACACCTTTAGAGCAGTTTCTTGTCAAACCTTTCGGTGTTCTTGGTGTTCTTATTATATCAAATACAGTAAATCATTGAGCTATTTATTTGTCTTATTTACACTTCTTGTATTTGATATTGTGTGTTATTCTACCGCATAATATCTGTTAGTTCGTTAAAACGCTTCTGCATTATATATTGTTTGAACTAATTAGATAGAATCATCATTGTTAAGCAAAACAGGAACCAACAATTGGTATCAGAGCCTGCCTTGATTTTCTATATCAAGTGATCCACTCTTACAATGATTTTGGTAGAAACTTGGACTGATATTAACCTGTTTTTCATTCCTTCTGGTTTTTCTGCCACTCTCGACCTGTTCGACTTTGGTATACTTACAGAACCTGTTACTACAGTTAAATCTCCATTTTAGTACACTGCTCAAAACTTTCAGAAAGCTTACCCTATTTTCTGGAATTATCACTCTCTCACAATGACAAATTCAAATAACTTCTTCACCGCTGGTTCCTTAACCAAGCCACCCACACTACTCAGAGATGAGTACCCTCAGTGGAAGATACGAATGATTCACTTCTTCGAGGGTACTGACAAAGAACTCATGCACTTTATCAACAATCCTCCTTACGTTCCCATGGTCACAGTACCACGTATTCCTGCCACAGGTGACACTCCTGAGGTTCCTGCGTACGAGAAACCAAAGACCAAGGAAAAGTGGTCCAAACCTGATTGGGCAAAATATGAGGTTGCTCAGAAAACAAAGAGACTTCTGATAATGGCTATACCCAATGACCTTTTTCAATCCCTAGATGTGTGTGAGTCTGCATACGATCTGTGGAAGGAACTGGAAAAACAACTGGAGGGTGGGGCCAAAACTCAGAAGAACCGCAGAGCCCAATGCATAAATGAATACTATGCATTCAAAGCTCTGTCGACCGAATCTCTGCAGACGACATATGATCGGTTTAACTCTCAAATCAACAAGTGCAAAAAGTTCGGGATTCACAGAACTTCTGAAGAAAACAACGTCAAGTTCCTAAAGAGCCTAAATAAAGAATGGCTCCAGTTGTCCATGTCTCTGCAAACAAATCCGGACTTAGACTCCTAGACTCTGTCAGATCTCTATGGAACATTGGCAGCCCAAGAACCTCAAATCGCACAAGCAAAAGCACAAATCAGTGCACCTCTTGCACTGGTCGGTAAGACCACAGAAGCTAGAGAGAAGCCAAAGGAGAAAGCTGCAGAGGTAAAGAAGGAGAAGAAAAAGAAAATTTTGATCGTTGATAGTGAAGATGAGGAGGTGGTGGAAGAAGAAGAGACATCAATGGCCTCTATTGCCAAATCGTTAGCCCTTTTAACAAGGGGATTCAGCAGAGGTTACCAGAAGAAGTCTGGCAATGAACGCTATGGAAGAGATGATCGAGGAAGAGAAGGGTCAAATGAAAGGAACGACAAAGGTAGCGACCAACAGAGGTCGACTGACAGAGGGGGTGACCGACAGAGGTCAGACGATAAAATTGGCAACACTCCACAAAACCAAGTATGTTACAACTGTGGTAAGCCAAGCCACTACGCCAATGAATGTAGAACTGAAAGAGGTGGTGACCGACAGAGGTCGGACGACAAAGCTGGCAACGGTTCCCAGAACCAAGGATGCTTTAACTATGGCAAGTCAGGTCATTATGCCGCTGACTACAGGAGTAAATCTAACCGCCCACAGAGGGACTCTGCTTACTACAAAAAGAAAGCGGAGTTTTATGCTCAGAAGTCACTAATGGTGAATTAGGAGAACTGGCTGTCAGACGAATCATCTGATGAAGGCGACAAAAACGCCTTGTTCTGTGGAATGGCAGAGGTCAGCTCATCCGACTCCGATAGTGAGGTATCCACTTCTGACTCTAACTCTAGTCAAGCAGAAGCTGGTTTGCTCAAACTAAACATTGAATACACAAAACTTAAAAAGACCTGCGAAAGTATTCAAAAGAAGCTTACCTTCTTTGAGAGAGAAGCTAGACTTCTCACTCAAGAAAAGGCTAAAATCTTTCAAGAAAAGGAAGAAATTGAAACAAATTGGAATAAACACTTAAATCCTTTGAAAGAAAAGATTTCTGAACTTAACTCTGCATTAAAAACAAAATCTAAAGAACTAATGGACGTTGAGACCGACAGAATGAACATTCTAGCTCTTAAACATTATTTTCAAAAGGAAAGAGAAGTCCTCTGTCAAGATTTACTCAGAAGAGATCTTTTAATTAAGAAATACCAAGATGCACAGAAGGTGTACGAAAAAATTAACACGCAAATAGGGAGACGGGGAATTGGCTTATGTGATATAGATCCATACACCGGAAACAAAAGAAACAAATCTATGTCATCTCTATTTCTCACTGGAAGTACAAGAAAACCTGGTTTTCCAAATCTACTCTCTGTTAGCAAAAGGCAAAAAGTCTCTGGGGAACCTCACATAAGGAAACCTCTGAAGATGACAAATGTGTGGTTTGAAAACACAGATTTGTCACCTTCAATCTCTGTCAAAAGAGAATCTAAACCTAAGAAATATCTGAAAACTCAAGATCAGATAGGAATCTTCAAGTTTGGTAAACCCGAGACTCAAACACAGGTTGCCTTTGTCTGCATGATAAACTCTGAAAAGAAATTATCGGCAGAGGCTCCTGAGTTCAAGCCCAACGTTTCAGATGAAAAAGAGTTGATAGAAATCGGGAAAAACAACTTTTTCGAAAACTTCTGTACACCTTCTGTCGATCAAAATCTCTCTGAAGAAACCTTATCAGATACTTTTGTTGACTTAGAAGATAGTCCCCTAGAAAAGGAAGAAAGTGAGTATGGCACATGCTCTGAAAGTCCAGCCTCTGTCGAAAGAGAACTAAGTGACTCAACCTCTGTATATGAGGATGATTCATCCTCTGACGAACCTGAGACTGACTCTAAGTCAGAGATAGGACCTTGTGACACAAAGGATTTTAAACTACCCTCTGGAGTTCTTAACAGAACTATTCCTCCCAAGGAGAAAATCACAAGAGTTCCTATCTGTCCAGACTTTTTGGACATGTGTATACAAGCCAAAACCTCTCTTGAGCTTGAGAAAATTAAACAACAAAAGGCTTTGTCCTCTCGAAATCCAACAAGTTCAAAGATTTTAAAATCCTTAAGGCCTATTAAAGAAAAACTAACATGGCAACAGAAGGGTAAATGGGCTAAAAATGACAAATCTTTTTCTTTTGTGACAGTGAAACCTGCAGAAGTTCACCACGGAAGGGGTCCACAGAAGGCTAACAAAGGATTTTGCAAACAACAATCTAGCCTACATAGGTCTTCTTGTAATAGGAAGTCGAATGTTAGGATAGAATGTAATGCCTCTGTGCCCCCATTTAATGTTTTTAATGAAAAGTTCAAGCAAATCTCTTCGCACATTCATTATTGTCATTGCTTTGATCTCATGTATAAATTAAGCCAACACTTCACAAATCCACATTGTTTACTCTTTGTACCCAACAAGAATGCTAAATTCAAGGGTAAGAAGAAACATAATGTTTCTTCAACAGAAGCTAAAACAAAGTCCAAGATTGCTAAGACAAACTTGAAAACCCCTAACAAAGCTGAACCCATTTGGATATGGGTACCTAAAACTCTCTGATTGTCTTGCAGAAGCAGTATGTGCCGATCTGGTATCTAGACTCCGGATGCTCGCGGCACATGACTGGCAATAGAGGTCTACTATCCACATACAAAGAAAAACACGATGGTGGATTTGTGACCTTTGGAGACAACAAAAAGGGGTACATTAAAGGCTACGGAGTCATCAAGAAGAAGAACATATCCGTATGCAAAGTTGCATATGTGGATGGCCTTAAACACAATCTTCTCAGTGTTAGCCAACTCTGCGATACGGGTTTCGACGTGATATTCAAAAGAACGTTCTACTCTCTACAAGGTGAGGACACAGGAGTCGAACTTCTGCGATCCGAACGAATAGGTGATTTATACCTCATGAACTTCAGTGCCAAGAACAAGGAAGACAATCTCTGCCTTGTTGCCTGTAAAAGCGAAGAAGCCTGGTTATGGCATAACAGGTTCTGTCATTTAAACTTTCATACTCTAGATAAGCTTGTTAAACTTGATTTAGTTAAAGGTCTGCCAATTGTCAAGTTTAATAAAGATCATTTATGTTCTGCCTGCGAAATGGGAAAACTCAAAAGAGCTTCCCTTAAAGGCAAAACTGATATATCTTGCACTAGGCCTCTATACATGCTTCATGTCGACCTCTGCGGTCCAATCGCTACACATAGCCTAGGTGGCAAGAAGTATATACTTGTTTTGATCGACGAATACTCAAGATTTACATGGGTTGAATTTGTCAGAAAGAAATCAGATGTTCCAAACATTCTGATAAATTTTATGAAAAGAGTCCAAGTTCTTTATGAGTGCAGGATCCAAAAGTTGAGAAGCGACAATGGCATAGAATTCAAAAACTCTGTCATTGAAGCTTACCTCACAGAAGAAGGCATATCACAAAACTTCTCTGCTGCACGCACCCCACAACAGAACGGAGTGGTTGAGCGAAAGAACCGCACGCTTGTGGAAGCTGCAAGAACTATGCTGACAGCTTATGGATTACCAATGTCTTTTTGGGCAGAAGCAGTATCAACCGCATGCTACACCCAAAATCGATCAACCATTGTAAAGAGGCACATCAAGACACCTTATCATTTGATCAACAAAAGGCGACCAAACATCAAATTCTTTCATGTATTTGGATGCAAGTGCTTTGTCTTAAATGATAGAGAAGCAAGAGGAAAGTTTGAGGTGAAAGCAGATGAAGGAAAGTTCATAGGATACTCTGCCACTTCAAAAGCTTACAGAGTGTACCTTCTGAAGTCTCGATCCATCGTAGAAAGCATCAATGTATCTTTTGACGATTCCTTTCAAAAGACTTCTGAACAAATCTTGATGACTCAAATGACCATCAACAACAGAGGTTGCACCAGAACCGCAATGTGCAACCACAGAAGTTAATCTTGATGACTCAAATGACCATCTTCCAAGAACAACACAGTGGACGAAACGCCATCCTCCAAGTCTTATAATTGGCGACCCTTCTGAAAAGGTCAAGACAAGATCAGCCACTGCTAATTTTTGTTTCTTTACAAATTTTATCAGTGTGATCGAGCCAAAAAGAATCTCTGAAGCCCTAGATGATCCAAACTGGGTAGATGTTATGCAAGAAGAGCTTCTACAATTTGAGAGAAACAAAGTATGGACCCTAGTACCTCTGCCACGAGGGAAACAAGCAATAGGAACAAAATGGGTCTTCAGAAACAAGAATGACGAGGATGGGGTGGTCATTAGAAACAAAGCAAGATCGGTGGCCAAGGGATATCGCCAAGAAGAAGGCATTGATTACGATGAAACCTTTGCCCCTGTCGCACGGCTCGAAGCAATAAGGATCTTCTTAGCCTTCGCTGCCCACAGAGGTTTCAAAGTCTTTCAGATGGATGTAAAATCTGCCTTTCTGAAAGGTGAAATCCAAGAAGAAGTATATGTCCAACAGCCACCAGGGTTTGAAAGCTCCAAGTACCCAAAATACGTGTATTACCTTGACAAGTCTTTGTATGGACTAAAACAGGCTCCAAGAGCATGGTACGAAAGACTCTCAACCTTTCTTCTCGATAACAATTACGAAAGAGGTACAACCGATACTACTTTGTTTTATTAAAAAAAAGGTGATGAGATTTTGCTTGTACAGATTTATTTGGATGACATTATTTTTGGGTCTACAAATGCACAACAGTGCAAAGATTTCGAAAAACTCATGCAAAGTGAGTTTGAAATGAGTATGATGGGAGAATTAACTTTCTTCCTCGGACTCCAAGTAAAACAATCATCAGAGGGAATTTTTATAAATCAAGCAAAATATGTCTCTGACATACTTTCAAAATACAGTCTCTCTGATGCCTCTGTAATGAAGACCCCAATGGCCACTGGAAATAAATTATTCTCAGATCCAAATGACACATCTGTAGAGTGCAAACTCTACAGAGGTATGATTGGGTCTCTTTTATACTTAACCGCAAGTAGACCTGACATAATGTATGCCACATGCCTCTGTGCAAGATATCAAGCTAACCCAAAGGAATCCCACTATATTGTTGTAAAAAGGATCTTCAGATACCTTAAAGGGACCAAAAATCTTGGACTCTGGTATCCGAAGAACTCTGATTTTGGTCTTAAGGCATACACAGATTCAGATTATGGAGGATGCAAGCTTGATCGAAAGAGCACCTCTGGGAGTTGTCAATTCCTGGGAGGTAATCTAGTCAGCTGGACTTCGAAGAAGCAGAACTGTGTATCTACATCTACAGCAAAAGCGGAATATGTTGCTGCTGCTAGCTGTTGCTCTCAAGTTATGTGGATGAAAACTCATCTCAAGGACTACGGGTACAATATATACAAGATTCCCATCCTCTGTGATTCCAAAAGTGCCATAGCAATCTCTGCCAATCCAGTACAGCACTCAAAAACAAAGCATATCGATAGTCGTTATCACTTTCTGAAGCATCATGTTGAATTTGGCACAATCGAAATGCACTTTGTGCCCACTAAATACCAGCTTGCAGACTTATTCACCAATGCACTAGATGAGAAAAGATTCATTTTCTTGGTGGGTAAGTTGGGAATGATAAACATGAGTTGAACCCTCTGTAAGTACGATTTGATCTTCTAGTAAATATGTATATATTTAAACTCTTATGTATGTAAATTCTTAATCATCAAAAGTTCTATAACCAACAGAACTTCTGTGGGATTGCTCAGAGTATGGCAATCTCCACAGAACCTCTGATAACTTTGACCTATGTTCTCTGCACAACTTATCTCATTTGATCCAAGCATAGGTCAAGGGGGAGCAGGAGACCTTGAACTGATCTACAGAGGTTGATCATTCAAGGGGGAGCCAAAGAAGAGATATGATCAACCATATCCACAGAAGTCGGGTGTTTTTACCGAACAAAGAAGAACCAAAAGTGAGTAACTCGTACAAATCCTTTTTGAAAACAATTTTCTAGGACACAAATTTCAAAATACGTCCTATAAACACTGTTTAAGACATTCCAAACAAGAAATGATCAAAAAGATTTTTGAGCCTTCCGTTATGGGAAATTTAAGGTCATAGAGCTTCTGATGAGCTCAACAGAGCCTATGTAAGCCGGATCCTCTAGAACTGCAAATTTCATACGAAAACTCTGTCGACCAAACTTAAATGTCTTCTTTAAGGATTTGTACGTACAAATGCACACACAAGGATGCTGGAAGAAAGTCTTATAGGCAAAGAGCTCACTCTACCAAAGAGTCTCTGTCGCCCAAAACTAGACAGTCTAAGAGTATGTCTCGAACAAAATCCATTTCCAAAACAGTTTTCCAGGACACAAATTTCCAAATATGTCCTAAAAACAGTGTTTAACACAATGAAAACCTTGGATGATCAAAAAGTTCTCTAAATTTTTAGTTATGAGAAATTTTCACTCTCAGAGCCTCTGATGGCCTCAACAGAGCCTCAAAGCCTCTATGAATGAAAACTTTGTACTAAAGATCTATCGATCCTCTCCAATGATCGTTCAAACGTTTTTGGTAAAGGTACAAGCATCAGAGGAGACAAAAAGACAAGTTTCAGATCACAGAGCTCACTCCACCACAGAGCCTCTGTTGACTCTGACACTTGGCCTTTTATGGATATTCTGTAAAAGAACGGGTTATCTACTACGAGTGACAGTCTTCTGAAAATAGAAAAGCTCACGCGCCAAGCATTAATGGACCGCACACGCCATCTAATCGTGCTCTGACATTAAGGACGTGGCATCTTTTGATTGGACGTATGTGGCACACGTTCTCCTGGAAAGTTGAACCAGCCGTATGTACTCAATAAGGATCCCAAATTTTATTCACTTTCAAATATTTACCCTTTCAGATTCTACCATCTCTTTAGTATAAAACCAAACTTACCACAACCTCTAAACATTTACAAACTTATTCTCTTTATCTTCTCCGGCGAACCTTGCAAAAACTTGCAACTTCCATATTCTACTCTCTTTCTTCAAGAATAAACCAATGGCTTCCACCTCCAACGCTTCAGTGAACTCTCCATCTCATTCTGAGAACTCCCAAAACCAAGAAATCGCCAGAAACCTAGAACAAGACCACTCCGGCGATGAAGCAGATTTTGCTCCGACTACCAATCTTCAAAACTTCATTGCCCATGAACACTTTGAACGTGTTCTTCCTTTGAAACCAAACAACTACTACCTTGTTCCCTCAAAAACCGCTTTTGGGGAAGCACATGCCATTCTTCTTCACATTCTGGAAAAACCATTACCTTTACCCCATGTTATCCAAAACAGTCAATAAAATCCCTGCCAGATACCTAAATCAATTCTGGATGAGCAGCAGATTTGACCCCGCAGATAGACAAATCAAGGGCTACATCTACAAACCAGACAAATCCGAGCACCTCGAACTCAAATTCAACAGAACCATGTTCTCACTGGAGTTCAGCCTACCCACCGGAGGGCTACTAGGGATAAAGGCATACGCAGAGGAACCAACAGACGAAGAGCTCTGCCGTTTTGTTGAAATGTTAGGGTACAACACCACCCTAAGAAAAAGAAATTATTTCAGAAGAAATCGCCTTCCTCCTCTGTGAAATACGCTCTTCTCAATCCTAAATCGGTGTCTAACAGGGAAGGTGGATAGTCCAGACCAAACCTCTCACCAAATCTTGACCATAATGTACGGAGTATATTATGATCTACCTCTGGACTACTCCACCATCATGATGCAAGAAATGGTCAACACCATTGACAGAAGGATCTCCTCTCAGAAGGCCAAAGGACGAAAGCCCGAAACTCTACCTCCTCTGCAATATCAAAGAATTTTGGGTGTCCTGCTAGAGCCTCTGCTACGACTATAAAAATGGCCAATGGAGGGACCAACGGCCAGAATGTACCCCCTGAACAAAAACACCCCAACAGAGCACGAAGATGAATACCCTTTCTGCAGACCTCTGCCAAAGAATCTTCTGGGATACGCTACTGACAAAACCCTTAAGTTAGAATACATACGCGATCATAGGACTCCAGAACCGAGTCCTGTGACACCCCGCGTCTAGGAGCCCCATTAGGAACTAGGGTTGTCGAAAAGACGTCAGATGAGCAATGGGCTGCAGCTTTGGCCAAACATCAGCTTGTACAGGCCAACTTTCAAGCTCAGAGGGAAGCGATTCTCTCCCCTTCAACAAAGAGCAAAACCTCTGCCACCACTCCCAAAAAGAAGAAAAAGAAGAAAACCCACAAGAAAACTACAGAGGGCACCTCTACCTCTGCTGCTCAACTATCCCCTCCTCATGCAACAGAGGTTGGATCATCTGCACCTCCCCCTCCTCCAAAAGAAAAGAAGAAAAGAAAACATAAGTCTTCAGAGGAGGGTGCCCCAAAGCCAAAAAGGAAAAAGAGCAAGAAGAAGACCAAGAAACCTCACACCCCTTTGCGGACCATTGCAGAGGATGCAGAAATGGTAGAAGAAACCAATGAGCAACCTCTGCAATCCCCTTCACCCATCAACTATGCAGAAGATCAGGGTGATTTTTCTCTCTTCCTCCAACAACCCGAGATTGCACACTCTTTGGACCCCTCTGGATGGACTGCAGAAGCTCTATCTCATCATTCAACAGAAGCACCAGACTTCAGAATCTCTTCTGACTTGGATGATGATGACAAAACCCCACAGAATAATCAGTCTAAAACTCCAGAAGTTCTACAGAACCCCTTCACCCAACCCGGATTTGATGTGCAAAGGGCAAGCCCAGAAGAAAAGGTAGCTGCAGAAGACCATCAGATGGACACCATGTTAGGAGATCCAATAGAGGAAATGGTTGAAACTAGAGGTACTAGGGTAGAAGTCTCAGAGGTTGATTCTGATGAAGAGGAAGCAGACCAAATAAGAAAAGGTCTTTATCATCCACATATCATGCAACTAATTGGGACTCATTCTTGCTATGATGACCTAGGGAAAAGCCCAGAAGTCAGGGTAGAAGCACCAAGCCATAGGGTAGCAACAGAGGTTGAGACCATAGATGGAGAAGAAGTGCTTGGATGCTCTACAGAAGCAGAAGCAAGAAAAGATGCCTGGAATAGTAGAGGCACACAACCCCAACCAAATCCCAGTGCAACCCACATATCTATTACCGCCAGTCTAGTGGCAGAAGGTAATATTGAACAAGAGCAGCACGACTCGACCCCAACCCAAATCGACCGGGCAGAGGAAATTCCTTCCACCTCTGTGCCACTTATATCCGGGGAACCCATTCCAGGGGAGTCCTCTCAAAAGGACTTACCCTTAGTTCGTGGTACATCGCCCCAGACCACAATCGCCCACCTTACAGAGGAATTTGTTTCCTCTGCCACGCACACTACTATAGGTCCAAACAGCTCTTCAGAGGAGCTTAGAGTTCACAAAGACGGATAGACTCTAGACAAGTCTCCGAGTCAACAGAAGGATACTCTTGTCCCCACCTCTGGAGTGGATCAAGACAATATCCTTCTCAGAACCTCTATAGAGTCTGAAGCTGATAAAGCCTCTACTCAAGGATTAGAGGGAAATCCTTCCGTCCTCAACATCAATACAGGGACGAAAGAAGGTGTTCCAGGAACGGGAACTCACTCTGGGGACGAATGTGTTCCCCCAGAGGTTACACCAAGTACACATGTATCAAGGGATGAGTTCCAAACCCTTGTCACCTATGTGGACAATACATTAAAAGAGTTGAAAAGCTCTTTTAATTCTTTTGCAGATACTACATCTAGGGCACTCACAAACCTGAACACCAAAATGGACAACCTGTCCACAGAGGTGCAAAATGCCTTAGCCCAGATGAGAACAACTGCTGATACCTCTGTTGCATCTGCTGCCACTGAATTCGGGAAAGCCGCAACCTCTACCTTCAAAGATTCTGTCAAACATTTTCTTGAAAAGCTGAAAGACCAATCCTCCAAATCTAAGGGCCTTACTCCAGAAGATCTAAAGAAGGCCTTAGAACAAGTCCAAGAGCATGCAACCCACGAAACTCAAGCCATAAAGCCTTCCGACTATATGACAAGAGCACAGCTTACAGAGCTTGGGCAGGGGATCCTCGACCAGATGACCGATTTCATCAAGGCATTTACAATCGCCAATCACAACTATGTTAAGGACTTTCAGACGAGCATCGGCAGAATGCGTTTCAACACAGAGGCAGAGCTCGGAACTCTTCTAGGTCTCTGTGATGATGCTTGTGCAAAACTGATAGCCGCAGGTGCTACTCCACCGAAGAAACCTGCAGCTTCATGCAGAGCAGAGGGTACGAAAGATAAGGGTCAGGATGACTCTGATGATGACTCTGACGATTCATCAGATCATCCTGAGGAGGAGAAACAAAGGGAAGAAGCTGCAAACAGAGGTCTACCAGAACCACCATTATCAGCAGAACCCCTAAACCAAATTCCCCCACTCAAACCCAAGGAAGAAACCAACAACAGACCACAGGGGCAACAACCACCTCTGTAGAAATACCTCTGAAGAAACCCCAATCGCAACCCAAATACATAAAACCAACCAAGATCAACAACAGAAGACCACAGAGGCAACACCCACCTCTGTGGAAACAACCTCTGTATTCGGAGCAGATGTCACAACCCGTGAAGAATTCCAAATTCTATCATCCTCCAAAGAAGATCAACCATCCCAATCACCAAAACCTAAATCACCAAAAGAACTCCCCTCTCCAACACCAAAATCACCAGAAGCTGCAACAATAAAACCTCTATCTCCCACACCCAAAACAAGAACCAAGACCATTGCTCACAAAAGAAAACATCTGAGCAAAACCACAAAAGCCTCATCAACAAAACCCACATCACTAACTAAGTCCTCAGAAACACAAGTGCCAAAACCTACAGAGGCAACCCCCAGAACTACAGAGACACCCTCAGAAATCCAAAAGGCAAATCCCACAGAGGCAACCCCATCTCTACAAGAAGATCTTCAGCCGAAGGCAAAAGACAAAGGCAAGGGGATAATGACAGAGGAACCCAAGAAGAAGAAACATAAGCATCAACCAACAGAGAAACTCATGAAAAGCTCCTTCAATGCTTATGTTACACCAAAACCAGAAGAAGAAGACTGGGCTTTAGGTGCCACCCCTCTGTCAAACATACCGGTTCTGGATCCAAAGAAAAAGCTCACAGAGGATCGAGTGGCAGAAATTAAGAAGAAAGTGGATGTTCTGCGCAGACCCATGCCTCCAGTTGGTGCACCTCCACCTCAAATGGAAGAAGTGGTGTACAGGTATCTCTACAACAGAACTGCCAGAGATCCAATGCCACCAATGGTCCAAGATCCCGAACTTCGTGCTGACCTCGAAAACATCTTCACAAGAACAAAACCCAAGCCAAAATACGAAGTCTTCTCAATCGAAAAAATCAACAAAGTCATATACTTTAAGTTTTCTCAAACCAGAACTACACCTAAGGTTTCCTATAATATATACAAGGTCAGAAGGGAGAACAGAACCATGAATCAGTTCTCAGATGCTGATCTGAGAAATCTAAATCCCTACGACCTACCCGACCTTCTGCTCTGGACAAAAGAGAACTTCACAACAGATGCACATCGAAGGGCATACAGGGTAATAAGGAAAGCCATGCATGAGAAACTTCTGCTATACAACCTTGTCGACTTCCAATTAGCACGAGATCTCGGAGTAAGAAACCTCGCTCTCCGACCACCAGAAGACGACTGCCCATCCTCTGCCATACCAAACTCGATTATTACATCTCCAAGAGTTGGGCTAGTTTATCAAGATCCTGCTGGGAAGTCAAGATTGTTCGTAGAAATGGACTGTCAGAAGTATGCAACAAGTACTTTGACAGAGCTCAGAGCAAGCCTCGTGGAGCACAGAGAACAGAGCAAATGGATCGGGTTAATGCAGATAGACTGATAGAAGTCATCGATTCAACAATCAACTTTCGAAACCTCTGCATCAGCTTCTATCACGAGCTTAAGGAATTAGGATTCGACAACAGAAGTTTCAACGACTTCAAAGACGCCAAAATCTGATATCATCTACCAACCTCTGTTACTTTTACTTTCATCATGTAATCAAATGTAAGTGTCTCTGGCACATCTTTTATGAAAGAAAATTATCAACAGAGGTGAAATACCTCCTGTCGTGTTCTTAGTCTATAAAACCTTGCATGTTTCAAATTTTTATTTTTCAATACTTAGGGGGAGATTGTTAGCTCCAATCTTTATGATAAATAGAAGTATTGGAAAAATAGACTAAGTATCGACACCAACAGAAGCTCTGCCGAGTAACCGAGAAGACAGAAGTCTTCGACAGAGGCTCTGCCGGGTTAGCCAAGAAAACCGAAGTAAAAAAACAACAGAAGACTCTTCTATGTGGACAAGGCTACAGAGCTTCTATCATACTTGATAGAGCCTCTGTGGTAAAAAGAAGATCTACGCAAAAGATCTATACAAGGACAATAGTACTTCACACGATTTCTGCCATTCGAAGGTTCTGAAGATCACTCGTACAAAGGCGTGACCTGACAACTCCACGTGTCAAACTCTGATAGGTTTCAGCCTAAAGCAGAATACGGAGCATTTAATGAACGTTGTATCTGCAACAGTTCCAGAATAGTGTTTTGTACCTTCCAGCAACTGTTCCAAGCAGTGTATTAGTACCTACCATCCTTAGTATCTAGATCTTGTCCCCTTTAGAAGTAGTATATATAGAAGGTTCATGTGAACTCTTCTATTAAGCTTTTTACACAACACACACACCTTTAGAGCAGTTTCTTGTCAAACCTTTCGGTGTTCTTGGTGTTCTTATTATATCAAATACAGTAAATCATTGAGCTATTTATCTGTCTTATTTACACTTCTTGTATTTGATATTGTGTGTTATTCTACCTCATAATATCTGTTAGTTCGTTAAAATGCTTCCGTATTATATATTGTTTGAACTAATTAGATAGAATCATCATTGTTAAGCAAAACAGGAACCAACATTCTTCAAGTTTAAGACTCAAAATTTTAAACTTGTTCTTCATTCGTTTTTCCAGAATCCTTATCTAAAGGAAAATGGAAAACAAGACTTTTACAGGGTTTGTTTCTTTTTCAAAACAAAAAAACCCTAATCTTCATTAAGACATTTCTGTCTGAATGAAATGGACAAAATTCGAAAACATCTTATTGGAAAATCTTTCACATTAAGACTATTCTTTATCTATGTTCATGGTTGATATGTTAAACAGAAATGGCATCTTCTACTCTTGTTCCTACCGCTGAGAAATCCACGGCTGCAAAGAAACTGACTCTCGTCAAAGCTCCTCAGGTCAAGTTCAAGCTTGAGGAAATCGATTTTTCAAAATCGAACAACCTCCATGCGCTTTTCGAGTTTCCTCCTCGAAAGCAAGTCACATCTGGATGATGCTGTGAATTACCTCAAAACATGTTGCTTATCTACAGCCCTGACTATTACACCCCCAGCTCATCAATTCCTACTATCTCAGTTCTGGTATACTGCCAGAAGAGCTCAGGTACCCCATGCCAAAGACCCAACGAAGATCGTTGACTCCATTCTGTGTGACACCAAATTTGGCACCACCAAAATCAACCCTGCCATTATCAGGAAAGCACTGAGTCTTCCTACCTCTACCAAAGAAAACCGCTTTGTCCCTCTCCCAAACCACAAAAACCATGCTGATAGGGAAGCCATCACTGCATTCTTCGATGCAATGGGTTACGCATGGGACACTGGAAGGGACAAGAAGCCTGAGAAGAAACTAACCATGATCAAGAAGTCCAAAATGCCCAGCGAGATGAACTTCATCTTCGCACATCTGATAAGCTGCATGACAGCGAAGAGTGGCTCCTCTGATCAAGCTGCTCAACCTCAGCAAGCAATGGGCTATGCATTGCTGAAAGGTCTAAATGTTGACTGGGCCTCAATCATCTACGACGACCTTGCGTTCAGAGTAGATATGGCTGAAAGACCTTCATGGGTTCCTTATCCCAGATTCATCAGCGCCGTCTTTCAACAAGGACTTGGCGAGAGGTACCCAACAGAGGGTGATCTGAGACTCTCTCAGGTTGGCCCTAAGGTGCTCGACTTCAAGCCGCTGGAAAACGAGGTACGTCTTTCTACTATCTTATCTCTTCTCAATCCTCCTTCTTCTACTTCTGCAGCTCATTCAGTGGAAATCCCCACCGCTGATACCCACGCTGCACCCTCCACTCCTTCTCGAAAAAGGAAACACTCATCTTCCCAACTTGGTTCCAAAAGAATCAAGAAACCCAAGGAGCAACCCCCCCCCCCCAGCATTTACACGCTGAAGACTCCACAGCTCATCTTGAAGAGCTGATGGAAAGTTCAGTGGTACGCTCTGCCATAGCTGATCAAGCCACCCCTTCCATCCCGGCTTCAGCGTCTCTAAACGCTAAAGTTATAAACTTGGAAATGAATCCACCTCCTTCAGCCTCTCTACAGACTGAAGTGATTGTCAGCGGATCCAACGCTGAACCTCGCACCCAACCATCATTCTCATCCCTCATTCCTCCTACTCAATCTTTGGTCTCTCCACCAATTTTCCCAACTTTCTCAGGGACACCCTTCATCGTACATGACTCAGCTGCAGACACTCTAAATACGATGCTGGATGCAAACTTAGGATCTGCAGGCACATCCATGCGCCAAGGTACTCTTGAAGGCGACATGGAATATCATTCAGGACACAAAGGGTTCGACAACTTCGCCAACCCGCCTGCAGGTATACACACAATCCAAAACACTCCTCTCTCTCAACCCCAAACTTCTGAGCTTTCCTCTGTTCATAAGTTAATAACTGTTTCAGGTCCTAATTTGGGGGATATCAACACCTCCCTGAAGGCCCTGGAAACAAAGGTGGAAAATTACAACACCATTCTCTCCACGAACTCTTCAGCGGTTACAGACGCTGGAGAGAAACTCAAAAAGTTGACCGAGATCGTTGATACGAAATCCTCCAAAGCTGATCTGGAGAAGGTGGATGGTAGCATTGCTCAATTTGCTACCACCCTCGCTGACAATTCAACCGCCACCACCTCTCTTTCAACAAACTTCACTACTCTGTCCAATGAAGTCACATCATTGAAGACAGAGGTTGGTTCTCTTAAGGGTGAAGTCTCCACGATCAAGGCTGAGGTCTCCGCCGTCAAAGAAATTATTCAGAAAGTACTCGATCGCCTGAACGCCCCAACTTCTCATTTTACTCAGGTCGATCGAGATGATCTTCAAAAGATCAATACTGCTATAACTGGCCTGGAAGTCAGATTAGCAACGATTGAGAACTGTGTTGGGATCTCTGGCCTGGAAGACAGAGACCAAATACACACTGCTGCTACTGAACAATCTGTTACCTCCCCCAACCATAATGTGGAAGAGGGGGAGAAGACTAAAGAAGACCTTCCCCATAATGCTGAGGGGGAGGGTATTGATGTTGCTGCTACTTCTACTTCACGACCTCAGGGAGTTGAAAACCCTGAGGAAACCGAGAAACCTCCCTCTGTATCTGAGGGGGAGCAACTCGATGAGCAACTTAAGGAAGCTGCTGCTGACGTGACCGAACCTTATGCTGAAGAGGTCGAGTCTGAAGAAGAAGCTGAAGACGATGAACCTGTCGACATCTCTGATGAAGAACCATCATCATCCCCCAAAGATGATGATGATGATGATGATGACGGCTTCTTCTACGTCCAGCCCGTTGCAAAAGCCCCAGCTCAAAAAGGGATCGAGATAAGAGAACCTTCAGGGGAGCGGACCAAGACAAAGCCTGCAGCGTCTGAAGCTGACAAAGGCAAAAACAAAGGCCTCGCTGAAGAAGACAATCTGACGATCTTGCTTCAAAAGCCAGTTTGTCAGGTACATTACCTTTTATTCCCTTACACTGCATCCATCATCTACCCCTTCTCAATCTCAATCCTTCTATCCATAAAACCTCTATACACTTAACCCTATTCTTTTCTCTTTCTTCCCAACTTTTCTTACTTAAACGATTGCTGTGTTTCAGCTAGTCCTCTCCCCTGTTTGAGGATCCCGCTGAAGCTCCCACGACTACACCAGAAATAATCCCAGCCACAAGAGCTGAATAAATAATCCCAGTCTTGGATTTAACCACTGAGACTGATGAACCTGAAGAACAGCTGCTCTCTCACAAAAACAGACATTCCTTGGCTCCTCAAAAGCTAAGTGAAGAGGATCAAGGAAAGAGAGATGCAATGATCAAACAGCTTGAAGATCAGCGAATCATTCTTCCTCGTGACAAAATTCCTGCTCCCACAAAGTTCAGGATATCAAGGAAAGAATACGAGGATCATCTAAGTGCTGAAAGATTACTCGCTGAAAAGAAGAAAGCTGAAGAAAAAGATAAGGCTCTCGCCATCCAGCTTGTCCAACAATCGGTGAAAGACCCCGCGCTGAAAAGAACTCCCATTGATGTCCAACGTCAGCTATGGGATGATGCCCAAAGGATCGTTGAAGAAAAGACTAAAGTATCTAATTCGACTTTGGAATGGTGTAAAGAAATGCTGAACTATCGATCTCGACCATCCAAAATCATCAAGGTAAATATCAGAGGAAAACTGTTCGTAGACGTTCCTGTTGTTGAAGTTGACGTATTCAGAGAAGACAAAACCAAGCAAACTTTCTATGCTGCTACTTTAGAGAAATTTGGTTTCTCTGAATGGTTGGAAGTAAAATTACCCATTCAGCGATCTCGCTCAAAGTTCAAGAGCCATGTCGAGAAAATTTTAAATTCTCAGATCGACTTGGTTTCTTCTGCCGTGGATATTCTTCCTTACACTCTTATTCCTCCTCAACAAAGAAGAGCCTCTGCAAAGGAAAAGAAAACCTCAGACTCAGGTCCTCCTATACGGAATGAAACAGGTATTGGTTTCTCTCGTGCTGAAGTTCTTAGTCCTGATGCTGACCTCTCAGCGCTTGACACCTCCCTACCACCTGGTGAAACTTTCATCCCTGGCAAAGTCCTGAGTGATCCCTATGGTATATTCTTTCTAGACTGCTATGGAAATCAACACTTTTAACGCATCTCTGAGCTTCCAATCACTCCCATCGAACAGCTCAGAGACCTCATATACTGGTGTGAAGTCAGACGCGACATTCAGGCACGTCACCTCAAGCCCCTGATCTTTGAAGAAGCAAAGAATAAAAAGGATCAAGGTGTAACAGTCCCTAACTGGATGATTCCCACATCAAAGACCCTTGATGAACTTCTCATTAAGGAAGAACCTTTTGACGGATAGGATCGCCTTGTAATTCTTTCTATCCCTATCTGTCTACATCTTCTGTACTTGTAATTTTATTTGTTGTACTTGTAATTTTTCCACTTCCCTCTGTAATCTTTACGAAGTTTAAAGAAAAATTTCAGCGAATGTACTTTACTCCATCAGTACTGAAAAGATCCTAGAAAATAGTAAAAGGGACAAATATTTTATGAATTCTTTTTATCCTTATGTTTTCATTAAATAGCAATTTTCTCTGTTGCTATGTCATAATCAAATAGAGGGAGATTGTTGATCCAAACCCTCAGTGATTTGATAATGACCCTCTCTTAAACACTTAGTGAAAATTGTAAGTAAACAATATGTATTAGAGTTTCACTATCGCTGATAAGTACTAAGACTTTACAGTACCGCTGATAGGAACTCTCACTCTTTAGATTAGATATTCAGCGAACACTGTTCATCATCATATAGCTCTGAGCGTGTTCAGTTCTATTGATGATCGTTGATAGTTTAGTTTGTTTACTTATGATCCCTGAAGACAAGTTTCACGTCAACATATGTTCTACGCTGAAGTCGAAGATCAAGCTCAAGAAACAGCGACAAGTCTACTCATGAACTTATGCGGATATCAGCGAAGCAAGACCTGTCCATTCAACGTGAAGTATCAAGTAGAAGACTTCAGCAATCGCTGAACTTTATCATTCGCTGATAAAGATCGGACTCAACGAAAGTTGATCATGAAGTCTCCCTGCATGTTACTATTGTGTTACCTCCCTTGCAGGTCTCCGTACGAACTGTCAGAACGGACATCCCTTTTGTCTGTAATCGTACAACAACTCTGATTCTACATTGTGCACCATGCGGCTACTAAGGTTGTCTACAAAGGTCAATGACATGCAACCACTCAGTTGCTGCCACGTGTAAAGCCATACTGCCATGCATTAAATGCATGCAGTATATAAGAAGAACCTTACTTCAGTTTTGAAGTGTGCTCGGACCATCTTCTTCTTTCTATCTGTGTGTTAGGTTATTATTCGTAATTTCCTTATCTCCTTCTAGTGCAAGAAACTTAGTGTTTCTCAGGACTTGTTTAGATTAGGTTTATCCTCAATCTTGTTCCGCAACAAGTTGTAAATTGTCTTGATTTATCAATAAACAATTTAGAAAAGTAAAAACGTGTGTTTGTATTCAACCCCCCCCCCCCCCCTTTTACAAACTTGTATAACCCTTCGGGACCAACATCTTTCCTCTTTATGACCCCCGACCCAGTTGTCGGGGCCTCTTTCCTCTTTAGGACCCCCGACCCAGTTGTCGGGGCCTCTGTCCTCTTTTCTCTCGCCTTACGAGCCATTTCGGCTTGGGCCGCCCTCTTGGCCATCGCAAACGACGCTTTCGGCTGAGACTCTCCTGTGAAGCAAGAAAGGAAGAACGTTTAAGCGACTGAAATGAGGGAAGAAATAAGCCGAGCAGAGTAGGGTACACTTACCAGTCATCTCTACCTCTTCTTCTTCTCTCGACTCCTCTTTCTTCTCGGTCTCCTCTTCCTTCTCTTCTTCTTCTTCCTCTTCCTCTCGACTCTCTTGACGATTTTCACCCAAATACACCAGGTCCTCGTCCTCGTCTACTAAGTGTCGCATGACGAACGATCGATCGTCAGGACTAATCTCCAGAAACTTTTCGATCTTAGCCTTAGAGTCGTCGTTGGGCTCCGCGTCCTCAAATTTAATGTCTAGAGGCACATGAGAGAGAAAAGTTAGTTGAGAAACAAAGCAATGAAGGTGATAAAAAATGCTCGACCAAAGCTAAAAACTCACCCGCCATGTTCCAGCCAGACCTAATCCAGTCGCTGTCGGGGTCCAGCGTCGCTACACGCATGAATGCGTACCTGGTCTTCCATTTGCGGTCATTGACCGCAGTTTTCAGAACCAAGGTGCCATCGCCCTTGTGCTTTGAGAACAAGCTGTATCGACGGTACGTATCCATCTTGACCTGGTAGGCTGTCAAGACGTCGTTCACATTCATCGGCGACTCCCAATTCGCGGTAAGTCGCTCGATGACCCGGATAACACGCCAAAACTGGGGCATCAGTTGCCCTGGCGAGAGGTCGAACTCGCACATGAAAGATTTGGCTAGAGGCGAATAGGGCCAGTGGAAACCTATCTTAAACGGGTACTCGTATATCACGATGTACCCATCAAGACACATCTCCGGTAGAATCTGACCGGCCTTACTCAATGTAATCCCCGCAGGGATTTTCGCCAAACTCCTAAGGTCGTCGAGATCATCTTGATCTCGAATGATACTTCTGGGTTTTGTCGACATTAATAATCCTGTTAACCAAGTTTGTCGGCCTGAAAAGCCCCAGATATCCCAGTTCTTCTTAGGTTTCCTCGCAATTGACTTACGACGCATACAAAGACTAAGAAGTCGTACCTTATATAGGCGCTCTAAATCCTCGAAAACTCTAAGTCTAATCAAGATTTTGCAGGATTGGAAACGATTCGCTGGGGAATGGCAAGAAATCGGGAAGAAATTTCTCTCTAAACTCTATGAAAGCGTAAAAAGGAAAAGATCCATCGAGGGTGACTATTTATGTAAACAATCGTGTCAGGTCGAGTCACTCGATGATCGACACGCGCCCTTGCCTTTTCGAAAGCTCGACATATCGTCGACACCTGGCACTCACAGCTGTCAAGCATGATCGCACGTCAGCGTGACGTCACGATCTTATCGCCTTCTCAACTTCCATAGTTCAAATCGAACCGATTCAGTTTCCTAACTAACGACTTTCGACACGTGTCATGACCCTAGACGTCCGACTGACAAAAATTTAAAATTTGAATTTGCCACTCTATTTTTTAAATTTTTGGGGCAAACTGTTTGGGTAAAACTTCACCACTCTCGACCACGACCAAAAGAGGGAAAACATTTATTACACTTTCCCATAATAGGATAAAATCATAATCGCTTTATCTTCTGACCAAAGTTGAAATCGGAAGTTACTCACGACACTCGACCGTCGTAAGGAACCTCACGACCTCGACCGACTAACGTATGACAACAGTTATGATCTTCATGTTTAATGCAGGGTCAACATCATTAATGGCCAACGGACATAACCGACAAGGCAATTACGAGCATTAACCACAGCAGCCGTTACGACTGTTACATTCATGAGGGTCATTCAAAGTTGCGAAGACTATAAATACAGAGACTTCAGCCTCATTTGCGGACAACTGAACTCGAAGGAATACTCACTGCAAGAGCAAAGAAAACTCTCTCTCGAAAGATCGCCCTCGACGCACGAATCCGACGCACGACACTTAGTTTCTACGCACGACGCTTTATATTTACATACGACACACATGTTTACTTTACATTTAAAGTCTTTCTTTCACTTGTATTGTAATCATTGTACTCTCGACACCTGAAACATAAGGACATCGCCCCTGTTTGGCGACCATAGTGCAGCGACGACCCTCCTAGTCGTCCGCGGGTTTTTTCCTCGTTGAGGTTTTTCCCGCGTCACCAAAATCTTGCGTCTCATTTACATTCTTGTCTTTATCGCATTGCTTTGTCGAACGATTCCTATCTTTAGTTGTTAAGCTCCACAATCAACCTTAAGTTATCCTTTTGGACGATTTTTGGCATTAACAGTCGTGAATCTTGTCTTTAGGGATCACAAGTAATTACAGATTGAACTATCAGCAATCATCAGTGAGACTGAACAGGCTCAGGGCTCACTGATGTACATGTATCGCTGAAGCATAAATTAAAGAACACATGTTTTCCATCAGCGATACTAAACAGACTTAGTATATTTTTCATAGATGACAAAACATTAATACATACAGTTTACTTATGATTTTCACTAAGTGATTCTAAGGATCGTCATCAAATCACTGAAGGGTTTGGATCAACATTAAGGCCAAATCAAAGGATTCCTGGTTTGGAGCTTATGCCTTTGTATGTTGTGATCAATGAACTAGAGTTTTGGGTGGTGTACAGGAATGAAAGAGGAGAAAAGAGATTCCTGAGGTTCAGTGAAATAGCAAAGTACTCAGATGGTACATTGAAAGTGCTAAGACTACAGTTGGAGAACAGGCTGAAAAAGAATGATCAAGAAAGATGAGAGAATATAATGCCTTCTACTGCAAGGATTTTGATGATTAGAGCATTGAATGAGATTGATGACAGAATCAATTTCAGAAGAGCTATGCGGAGAATTGAAACCTACCTTGGAGCTAGAAGAAGGAGAAGACCACTACTGCCTTGATTCCAATGGGGGAGAATGTTGGAGCTTTATTTCGGTTGTAATCAGGCAGTTAGTTAGTTAATCATTATGTTCTTATAACTGTGTCATTCAATGTAATGTGTAGTAAAGGCATGGACTTGTCATGTCTTACTATAAATAGCTAGAGTTAGCTTATTTTGTATGTAACTTTCCATTTTAGAGATACTTGTAATCCTTTGAAGTTAGATGAACGACAAGTTCTCTCTCTCTCTAGATTGTGCACTTTGATCATATTCTCTCACTAGATTCTGTGACATAACATGCAGCCTTTAGCTCTTTGCAATGTCTTATACAAGATAATCTCTAAGGTGTTGGCAAACCGGTTGAAGAAGATTTTAAACCAGGTTATATCTCCTACTCGGAGTGCATATATCTGTGGTCGCCTAATATCAAATAATATAATCGTCTCGTTTGAAGTACTTCACTACCTAAATTGAAAGAGAAAAGGAAAGAATAGTTTCATGGCGGCGAAATTAGATATGAGCAAAACGTATGATAGACTCGAATGGGGCTATGTTCGTGCGGTATTAAAACATATGGGATTTCAAGATAAATGGGCCAGATTGATCAGTTGTTGCATGGAGACGGTTAGCTATGTTATGATGCATGGAGAAAACGGGTTAGCTCCTATTCAGCCATCGAGAGGATTTATGCAAGGTGATCCGCTATCACCATATTTGTTTTTAATAGGAGTTGAAGGTTTATCGGCCATCATACGAAGGTACGAGCGAAGACAATTGATGCATGGATGTCGAGTGCCAAGAGGGGCACCAACAGTCTCGCATATGTTCTTTGTAGATGATAGTTACTTGTACCGCAAAGCTACCGATGGTGAGGCATCAAACAGATTTGAGCGTGCTTGAAGACGAAGGGTAAGTTTTCAAAAATCCTCAATCTTCCTCAGCACCAACACAACAGTAGATCGACATATGGAGATTTGAAATCATTTAAACATACCAGAGGCAAGTGCACATTGTAAGTATTTGGGACTGCCTAACATAATGGGGAGAAACAAGAGGGCGACACTTAGTTTTTTGAAATACGGGATAAAGCAACGTATATAAGCATGGGAAGGAAAACTACTCTCACGTTCAGGCAAGATCCTGTTGAAAACTGTGGCACAATCTTTACCAACCGATTCTATGAGTGTATTTCTACTCCCTTTGGGTATGTGCCAGAAGTTAGAAAGGTTAATGAACTGATTTTGGTGGCAAACAAAGTCAAACAATAATTGGGGTATTCGGTGGATGAGTTGGAAAAGACTTAGTAGACACAAACATGCAAGATGGGATGGGTTTTCAAGACCTTCATGACTTTAATATAGCCATGTTGGGCAAACAAAGATGGAGACTCTTAGAGAGAGAGGACTTATTGGCAGTATGGGAACCATTTTAGAGCGGAGTTGGGGCATAACCCGAGCTATGTGTGGAGGAGCATATATGAAGCCCATAAGCTGTTGAAAATGGGAATTAGAAGGAGGGTTGGTTCGGGACTGGAAATAAGTGTTCTAGACGAGCTGTGGCTTCCGGATTTAAACCAACCTTGTGTTAGTTCCACTCATCCGGGATTTGAATGGAGGAAAGTCACAAGCCTCGTGGTTGAGGGGTTACGAGTTTGGAATGATGACATTCTAAACGATATGTTGATCGATCCAGATAAGGCATTGATAAGGTATTCAATTGAGCGGATCAATAGTAAACGATGGATGGTATTGGGTGAATGAGACACTCGACCATTACTCGGTGAGGAGCGGATATCATCTCCTATAGATGAAAGGTCGATGGAGCTCTAACATCTTGGATAGAGTTTGGAAACATTTGTGGAAAATGAAAATTCCCACGGCGGTTAAGAATTTTGCATGGCTAGTTATGCAAGGTTGTTTACCTACGAGAGCCCAACTAAGGACCAAACTTGTCGAGGTCACAATGGAATGTCCTATGTGCAATGTGGCACCTGAAATGATACATGCACTGGTGGGTTGTAGAAATGACCAATTTTGCTAGAACATTGCAGGATTGTCGAGGCTTTTGAGCAGGCATTGGCAAGAGGGATTCGGGGCTTGGATGCACATGGTTCTTACAGAAAAAGCTGTTAAGATAAAAGATAAAGTCTTGATGTTGTGTTAGGCGCTTTGGAAGGCTATAAATTATAAACTTTGGCATCAAAAATTGACTTCGGCAAGTGGTGTAATCGGCCTGCCTGAAGATTACTAAAGACAATGGATCAACACTCAAGACAGGGAAACCGTTCCTCAGAGAGGTTTCTTAACCACCGTGGATGGTGCAGAGCAATGGAGTAAACCCGCACGTGATACTATTAAGGTGAATGTAAGACGATTCCCTCTTCCTAGAATACAATATATTTGCTTACTGTTGTGTGGCTCGAAACCATGGCGGAGAGCTTGTTTGGCTAAGGAGGGAAAGTAGGTATGGAAGAGTGGAATCGGGTATAGCGGAGGCAATTAAGGAGGCTTTGAGCTGGATAGAGAAAAACTACTGGAGCAACGTGGTTGTGGAAACTGACTGCCTTACCATGATCTAAGCGTTGCGGAGTCATCAAACAATGTTATCTTCTTTTGGATCTATCATTCAAGAATGCAAGCTATTTCTCCAAAGACTTCGAAAAGTTCTAGTCATTTTTATCAAGCGGTCGGCAAATGCGGTTGCTCACAACATTGCAAAGGAGTCGTGTGTTTATTACGATTGTGACAAAGGGGAAACCTTTTTACCCTAAAACTTTGTTTCGGTTATGTTGAATGATATTAATGAATGGTCTTCCTTTTTCTTCAACAAAACAGAGTTTTTGTAGGGGTGGCTGCCAATTGCTTTGTTGTCGCCAACTCAAAGTCTCAAACAGAGTTGAAGTCTGAGTGGTGGATTTCAAACAACGTTTTTTCGCCAGTAAAGTATTTGGTCAGTACAAGAATATTTGATTTATATCATGTAAATGAAAATTAGAATCAAAACAAGATTTAAAAGTAGCAATCATTTGATATAAATCAAATATTCACCTTTCTAATGATGGGGTCAAGCAATTACTCTCTTGAAGTCAATTCTCAAACAAAGTTTAAAAGAGTTATTTTGTAGCAAATTAATATCATTTGTTACAAAATAGGAACAAAACAAAGATGCATGTAGACTAGATATGATAACAAAAGATAACTTAACAATTTCTCATATATGCATAATTGATGAAATCATATACTATACAAAAATAATATGGTTTCATGTGTTATCATAGAGTTTTTCAAAACAAACACCTTTGCAAAACATTAATTGTTGGATGGATAAATTTTATTTAAGTTTTTTATTTTATATCAGACATAATATAAGTTTTATTATAAAATCGGGACAAACAACAATGAGATTAGATTAAGAATTATTTAGGATCACAGAACAAGTAAACGGTTAGGTTGCTTATAATTTTAAGAGCATTTCCAACGACCATGCTATGTTTTCTCTAAAATAGAGTATTAAAAAACAAAATCTTAAAAACAGATTACTTCCAACTCCAACAACTATTCTATTTAGAGATTGTAGCATTGATTATATTATTAAAATATTAGTTTTCATTTTTAAAAAGTGGGTTTTAGAGATTTTCCAAATTTGGAGATTTTTATTCTCTCTTATCTTTTTTATATTTTAACACAACAAAAAAGTGCTAAAATCTCACTTTTCTCTATTCTCTATTTTAGTATAGTTGTTAGAGATAGTGCTAGAAAGGTTTGCTTTTGTCACTCTTCTTTTGTTTTTATATGTAATAATAGTGTCTCATCATGTGTCTTATCTTTTTTGACAGATGAAAACCAAACTTTAATGACTTATCAACTTATTTCATCTATCTCTCTCTATATATATACAATCCATATTCTTTTCTCCATACATATATTAGAGAGAGAGGGTGTTTGGTTCAAGAGAATAAGAAAACAATCGAATTACATGTGATTTTAGAGTAAAATCACATGTGATTCACGCGACCTTGGCCACGATCTCAAGTCGCAGGCCACGTCGCCCACACATCCGTGACCATCAGTGTAAAATCACATGTGATTTTACTCATAATTTGACCGTTTTCTTATTCTCTTATTTTGTTACTATTCTCGTGTATATAATAATCCCCTCAATAACATAGACAAGCACTTAGTAGCCCATTGACCAAATCATTCATCTGAGCTAGTCCAATTAGGCTTTATAAAGTCGGATAATTTCATCTTCCTATGTGGCACAACACAAAGGAACAAACATAGAGTACTATGCTACTAGTTGTGAGCTGATAATATAGAGTCGAGGTAAGGTCAAGAAGGATACCGCCGTACAAGCGAAGCCCATTAGAAATAAGTTAAAAACATTGCTTTTTAATGTATTTGCAGAAAATTTAATAAAATGATGGAACAGAATAATGATACCGAAAAGGCAATTTAATTTGGTACCAGGACACAGAAGTCTCGCCATCATTCATGCAGAAGCTTGTTTCCAGAACTCGATTGGTTTCCTATGCTGAAAACAAAATAACCAAACTCAAAAGTCAAAACCATCACCATGAATGAAATTATAAATATGACATCTAGTATGAATCCTTATCAAACAAAGAGTGTGTGTGTGTGTGTGTGTGTGTGTCAATGACGAAAAAAATGGGGTCAAGGGGCATTAATTTAAAAATATGAAGTTTACCTGGGAAATCGGCATCTTCGTTCTCACTGATTCGATCAATGAAAAATCAATATCTGCAACAGCAATTCCTGTTGACACCCTATCTGAAAACGCATAGTTTGAATATTAGTTGCAGCAGAAGATAACGGCATTTCTCTCTCTGTTCCATAGTTAGAATTCACATTTTGAAATTTATAAGTTTAAATCATTTCTTAATGAATTTCAAATCCTTAGAATTATGATAAATCATTCTTACCTGGTAGACGACCAATTACAGTCCCCCATGGATCAATTATTAATGTATCACCAAAACTCTCCCTCTTCTCGCTATGTTTTCCTGCTTGTGCGGCAGCTATAACCTGATTTAACACCAAAATTATGTTACTTTCCCACTTCTGTTCAACCGCATAAATCTAACCAAAAATGTTTTTGGCCCAGCAGTATTCGAGTATTTTCGGTATATAAATATTATATACTTCAAAAAGAAGATTTAGTCATCTAAATACTGCAAAAAATAAAATATGGAATTGATAGGAGATGACAGAAATGCTGCTACATACATAACATTGAGTCTCTATGGCGCGGGCACGTAGAAGAATCTCCCAGTGTGCCTCACCAGTTACTTTTGTAAATGCAGCAGGAACCAATAAAACCTGCATATTGGATTAAAAGTATGTAAACAATCGTTGATTAAAATGTAATATTATACAGATTGAGAAATTGGTTGAACCTCTGCACCATGGTGGAACCGTAGCTGTTGATAAAGCTCAGGGAACCTCAAATCATAGCATACGGTCAGACCCAAACGTCCAAAGGGACTATCCATGGCAACTATCTCCTTCCCTGCACAACTTTTAGTTTGAATTACTAAATATGTGGAGTCACACATTTACATTCCTACTATCAAAAATATCAACAGCCTTTTAATAAATATATATCCAAAAAGAATTGCGGTGTGTTTAAAATATACTCAAAAGTAAATGCAATATTTTCTTTCTTTTTTTTAAATCTGAAGATGAGTACAACTTCTTTTCTTGGCTAAGTTTCACCTCAAAGTTCCCTTGTTTTGATTAATAGTCATTACAAAAATAGAAATGGTATTGATTTTGATCAACAAGAATTCTGTATTTTTTCATTATCTAAGTAAAAGTAATGAGTTGCATGCCTGCGTCCGTAAAACTGCTCTCCTTAAAGACTGCACCTCCAGGAACATTCACATCAAACCTACAAATATCAAGAAAAATTGTACAAATATCACCTAAAATTTTGTGCAGTGAATGCTAATCATTTACTCCCCATAAACAAAAGATATCAATTGGAAATGTCAAACATCTCACATATGCATCTTCCGGTAGGTGTTTCTAATATTTCCATCATCATCAATCAAAACATGAGTATTACATAAATGTGCATCATCCGATCCTCTTTCTTGGAATCCTCCAAGTGACAGCCACATGTTCGACTCCCTGTCAAGATAGAAACCTAATCTTCTAAACATTTGTACGAGGGATCTCAAACATCACTATAACTTATGAATGACAAATCAAATCATATCAAATTGGTCCATCTCTCCAAAGCTTACCTTGCAAGAGCACAATACCCTTTCATAATTGGTCCATCTAAAGGTTCGGCGATTTTAAGGCTATCCCCATCCTTTGCACCAACAAACGAAAAGTTTTCAGGGAAGCAAAGAAGTTTTGCCCCAGCTGAGGCCGCTTCCTACAATCCAAAATTTATAATCAAAGAAGTAGAAATTTGAGAAGACTTGCATGCCAAACTCCACCCAAAAAACGCGGCACATCAAGTTTTGGTCAATTGGACTACTTTGTTAGGATTTTTGGTCACAAACACAGTGTCACATACATAATAAACACAGTGTTACTCTTTTTCTAACAACTAACCTATGAATAATTCCCCTTTGCTTGCGGTCCCCTCTTGGCGACATTTGTGGTGCACCTTCCACTAAGAAGCTAGTTAGTATATTGCAGTTTTATTATCTTTGTATTGAGGTGCACTTTTCAGTTCGGTTGTAGATTATTCGTTCATGTATTCCCCTCGAGTAAACCATCATTTTTGTGTTCCTTGCTTGGTTTTTACTTTTTATTGTCCGTGACTTGCTTTTCACCGGTTTTTGTTTGAGAATAAGCAAAAGCTAGGTTTAGACTTGTTGATAACTTCGTCATCAGACGAGTTTTACCCTCTGAATCATAAATTTTACAGTTTGTTTCAAACAAGAAATTGGTATCTCGGACTGATATTTTGTTGCAAGTGGTGTGCAAGCATTATGGAAGAAAAATGCCTATTTATACATTTTTTACATTTAAAATCTATATACCTTAATTTTTCAAATTTCACATAAAATTTAACTTCATATAATGAAGTTTAATGCTTTGATCTATATTTTTTCCAGTACCAAGGAAGCCTGTTTGAGTTATTTTGCTATTTTATCGAAATTCGGGAAAAAGCTAAACATCATCAGTCAGTCATAAACTACAATGGACTTCAGATCAATAAACCCTAACAAATACCTGCCTTTAATTAGTTCAAATAACATCATAACGTTCAATTCAATGGTTTTGGAAGTTGCAAAAAAACAAGTGATTGATAATGTAACCACTAATTCCTATGATCATTTTGAATTATTTGTAATAAAAAAACACATGATTGTATCTGCTTCAAGTAAGGATATGAGAGAAAAGACGCACCTTGACAAGACGAGAGCATGTGGCGTAATTGGTAGCAAGATCGTTGATAGATGTCATCTGAGCGGCGGCGACACGGACGGAGTTGACCGCCATCGTTGAGGCGTCGGCCGATATCGCACGGACGGTGGCTGACTGGTGGTGATTGAAATTTTGAAATGGGTTGGGCTTAAGGTGGAATAATAGTAGGTGACTAGGTGATGTTTTGTACATAAAAACCCATTCTTCAGTTGGCCGTTATCGAAAGTGAGGAATGAAACCCCCGTGGGGTAACTTGTTAAATTCGCCCATGTAGTTTGTTTATTATAACCATTTTTTGTAATTTTTAAAAGTTATTTTTCCAGTTATTATGATTTTCATTTTATTTCCGTTTATGTTCTTGATACTTACTCCGTTTGTTATAAAGGTTTAATCCGGGTAAGCATTTATCAAGTCATATTACCTTATGAATGAATATGACAACGACCAAAAATCTTACCCGATAAGAGCCTAGGCAAGGACCGAGAGTCTTCCTCGGTAAGTGACGATGAAGACTATAACCACGGTTAACACTTACCGGGAAAATTGTTGCATATGATAGCGTTTTGGTGAATTAAAATCTTATCCGGTAAGTAAGTGATAATCTTAATTTTACCGATAAGTGCTTACGGGGTAAGCATTTGGTAAACGGCCCCTTAGAATTTTTCTTGTGCTGAGAATTCAACATAAGATATAAGCATTCTCGTCGGATTTCAATGAAAGTGATTTCTTGAAGATGACCTTAGTCTTTCATTTTTACACAGTTCATACTTAGAATAATTTTTAGGTTCTTTACAAGCAGCTTAATTGTATAAAAATGTTCGGTGAAGTCGAAGATCAACCGAAGAAACAAAGTAGAAGTATACCTTCAAAGCGGATTGAAGATAGACTTCTCAACCAAAGTTTAAGCTGCTACTTGAGACTTCCTAAGGTCTTAGGCCAGTACACTTGAAGAGCAAGGATAATCTTGAAGACATGATCGGCAGGATCTCTTGAAGATGTTGAAGACATGATCGGCGTGATCTCTTGAAGATGTTGAAGACATGATCGGCAGGATCTCTTGAAGATGTTGAAGACATGATCAGGATCTCTTGGAGATGTTGAAGACATGATCGGCAGAGAATTCCTTAAGAAAGAATTCTTGAAGATATCTTTGAAGAGATCCTAGGCCAACAGTTTACAACAGGTATATTCCACTTTATCTGCAAAATATATTTGGGATATCTTGCAATGACAGAGACATAATCCGAGGATCAGAAAAAGGTTCTTTGGATTTCTTATCTTTTTCAAGAAAGTTCAACTTCAACATACAGGTCAACGCTTCAAGACAAATGTGCAAAGACAAAAGTACATCTCAATACTTTTCAGAAGACCTGCTTCCTTCCTGCCTTCCAAGCCCTGCTTGACAAGTGTCCATGCATTTAATGCATGAGACACTATATAAAGAGGTCATCTCCTTCCTTGCAAAGATAACCAGATTACAGACTCTCCAAGCTCTCAAGTGCTGGCTTTTCTCTCCTCTCTCAAAAGTTCATTGTTTGTACTAAGTGTTTTACAATTGTTCTTATTCTCTGTGTGTCTGTGTGTAAGATTGTTTGAATGATTTATCTGTTCTGTTCCGCAACAATCAATAGTTTCTGTGTGTAATTCTTATTTGAAGTTTTTCAATAAAAGAATTAAATTAAGTGAAAAATTTTGTGTATTGTATTCAACCCCCCTTCTACAATACTTGTTACCATTGCTACTCAATAGTTGGGACCAACAAGTGGTATCAAAGCAGGTCAGTTTAATCTAATAAACTTGATCTGCAATGGCTTCATCTTCTTCCTTAAACAATGTTTCTTCTCAAAACTCTATTGTTGGATCATACGACAATGGCTCCATAGCCAAACCACCAAAGTTCAACCCTAATAATTTCTCCTTGTGGAAAAGTCGTATGATGCTCTTCTTAGAAGGAGTTGACAGCAGATATCCCACCATACTCCATGAAGGACCTCTTGTCCCTAGAGTTTGGAATCGTTATAATGCCAAAAGTAAACATGAGGATGGTGATGAGTCTTCTTCTGAGGAAGAACGAACACCTGCTACTGGAAGATACATTGTAAAGGACCCCGGTAAGTACAATGATAAAGATAAACGTCTTGTAGCTCTTGACACTAAAGTCAGAGCCATCACTGCCCTCTCTCTTCCTGATGAGGTTTATCATTCTCTTGTGAACTTTTCTACTGCTAAGGAAATGTGGTCCACTCTGTGTGTTCTTTATGAAGGTACGTCTGAAGTGAAAAAGAGCAGAAAGATTGCTCTTGTTAGAAAATATGAACTCTTCTCTTATGAGAAAGGAGAATCTCTTTCAGACTACTATAACCGGTTTAACAGTCTTCTTAATGATCTTAAACTGTTGGGTCGCATGTATGATAATGAGGAAGTCATGTGCAAGTTTATGGATTGTCTTCCTGATTTTTGGGAAAACATATGTACTTGTATAAAGACAACCAAGGATCTTGATCATATGCCTCTCACTGCTCTTTATGGAACTCTCTTCAACTATGAGCAGACTAAGATGCAAAGGAAGTTTGTCATCACAGATATAAAGGGCTCTTCTATAGCTCTCTTAAGTGATTCTTCCAAAAGAACTATGTGTACTCCAAGAATCACCTACCTATCTGACTCGGACCATGATAGTCAAGAAGATCCCAATGAACATTCAGAAGCATATCTTAGTGATGCTGATGATGAATGTGAGGAAACTTCAATTGACAAATTATCAGATGGAATGGCCAGGATGGATGGGTATTCTAAATCCAAATCTCACTTTTCTTTTGAAAAATCTAAGTTTAGTCGAAAACCCTCATCTTCTCTCTCCAAACACTCCTCTCCGGACAAATCTAATGAGGAATGTTTTAATTGTGGTAAAAAGGGTCATTTTGCCTCTGAGTGCAGAAGTAAACGTTTTGAAAAACCAAGAACTTGCCAATTTTCCTCAAAACCGGGAAGATCCAAATATGACTCTGACCGGGCTGAAAGATACAAAGAAAAATACAAGAGAGAAAAGGAAAGAAACGAAAGGCTAGTTAGAAAAGGAAAGGGCCTGCCTGCTAAAACTCATGATTTGGCAGATGAACCCACATCTGAAAGCGAGGAAGACACTTCAAATGTTTGCTTCATGTCCCAGATAAATGACATGGATAATCCAGAAGGTCACTCCCTCTCAACTACTCTTGTATCAGCTAAGTGTTTCTCCTCCTCTTCACAGAATTGACATGTACTCTACCAAAGATGTCTTTACTTCTAATCCTCACCTACCCTTTATCCTAAACCATCATTTCCCTCTCCTCTACTTATTTAAATTAGCTAATCCATCTCCTTCCTCCTATAAAATTCGGCAACTACCACCTCTTCAAAAACCATCTCACAAAAGTCCTTTTCATCTCCTTTCACTAAGCCTCACGACCAATAAATTACATCTTTTTTTTTGGGAAAGGAGGACGGAACCTCCGAAAAATTTTATTCATAGTAAAAATCTAAGAGACAATTTACGAGGGGCATACCCCAAGCAATACAAAATGCCTACCTAACACATGTTTAGGAAAAAACCAAAAAATGATTCTAACCCTAAACAAGAAGTTCCCAAGCCAAACAAAAGGACAATAATGGAAAGCCCAATCAAAGTGGTACCTATTGTAGAAGCCCAACAAAACCTTTAAGCTGCAGCCCATGCGAGTATGAGTTAATCCCACATTAGCAATCCTCATGTCTTCCAGATGGCCCAGCATTCCCCCTTCAGCTTTAACAGGCCCAGACATCTTGGAAATATACCAATTCTATAAAACAGCCCATAGAAATATAATACAAGCCCAGTCTGCAACTCCTGCCCACACTTCATCATGGCCCAACTTACCTAACATTCTTATGGACTTCATTAATCTGGACCAATGGTTGTCAACTAAATGCCCATCCTCAAAACCCAACTTCCAATGATAATTAATCCAGCCCATCTCCCTGATTCCCTCATCTTCCATGCCCAAACTAGCAATCTGTTCATGACTTGCCCACCATACTAAAATCAAATCCAGTCCCTTTTCACTTCTCTTCAGCAGAATTGTAATCCAAAACTCCACACTGATCTTACCCAAAATAACCATAATTTTCATTCCATCACACTCTTGATTTTCCAGGTATACCCATTTGCTCTTTCCATATTTAAACATACTAAGGAACCCTCTGATATCACCAATCCAGATCTGAATGAAAATTTCCATCATGGGTACGAAATTGGCAGAATGCCAAAATTTTAGACCAAAAAAAGAGAGAGGAACAGGATGTTGGAAGGATAATAAGTATTCCAACATGGCTAGAAGGCTTCGAGAAGTAGGAAAAAAAGAATTAAAGCCACAGAAAAGGGCCTCCTTATCACTCCAATTAGGAAAGCAACACACTAGGAACCATACCAAGTAACAATATCCAATTTGGCCTCTGGCCATTGGCCAGATCACAGACTCCACAATAATCTTCCCAAGGCAAAAATCCCATCTTATGCCATCAATACTCACAAACCCAGGAGAACCAAAAATTAGCTGATGGCCATAAGATGGTACTTATACTTCATGACAAAATTATCAACACCTCCAAAACTTCTAATCACAATGAGGTGGACCAAACCCAGAATATTTAAACTATAAACAGTATATAAACCTATATATTTAAGGTTAAGACCAAAGATCATAAAGGAGCAAAGGCTGAGAACCAGAATAGGATTCCAGCAAAGAATCAACCTTATAACTCCAAAAATAAGAATTAATGTGCACCCAGCTCTAGAAATCCAAGAATACTCCAAAAATATGAATGCACTAGCAGGGCCAGTGACCCGCCACCAGTACATCATATTGCCAGTGTAGCATGGAGCATGGATAGGCAGAAGGAAGGGATCAATGACCAGCCTAACCTTTGCTATCCAAATTAAAGACCAAAAGAAGGGGGAGAGCAATAAACACACACACACAAAAAGAGAGCAGGGAGTGCACAGATTTTTCCATTATAACTCCATCAGATAAAATGACATACCAGAATCTTTTTGGTGTCCAGAAGGGGGTCATCCAACCAATTATCCACACACAGGGCAGCTCATAAATCCAATGTATCATCAATTTTCCACACCCAAAAAATGGATAAGATCATCATATTGCAACAGCAAATGGACCTACACACATAAAGATTCAAATAAAAAGTGAACAGGTGATCAGAGCCACACCACATAAGATCATAATCATCTTCCCACTCCAACAAAGAAACTGATTTGAAAATAGAACCAAAGATATGTTCCATTAACAAATCAGGACAAACAAGAAACATAAAAATCTTAACCACCACTACCATCTCCCAATAACTGATCATGCATCCACCCATGTACACCAAAAAATAAACCACCTTCATATCCAACCAATCCTCCCAAGGGACCTCCTTGTCACTCCAGAACAAGTTCAAAGTCCTAATCTCCTCTACCCTACTCCCCCTTAAAACACCAGCCCAAGTACCCAACCTCAAGCCCCATAAAATGAAAAGAATAACCCTTCCCCTCCCAAAAATAAACCCACCCCATGGGATCCAAAAAGCAGAGTTTAATCTCTCTTTTGACTTTCTCTCATCCAGAAAACCACTCATTCAAAAATTCCATAAAAGGTAGCAGCAACAGGCATCCTGAGGACCATAAAAGATCCAATCCACAATCTCATTTAGCTCCATTGACATAGCAGGGTTGACAAAATTCACCTTTCCCAACACCCAAGTCCCAAATGAAAGCAGCTCTCTTAACATGCTCATTATTTTTTATCGTGAGGCCCAACAGCTTCAGTTTCACAAGATCAATTATCTGGCAAGCCAAACTCACTGCAGGTCTCTGTTTATCCATATGAATTCTATTATTTCTTTCAACCCAGATGAAATAAATGACAGTAGCAAAAAGGATTCTGTGGATGACACTCCAGAAGGAATTATTGCAAGGACCAGAAGCCATTAAATTAATAAGCTAAGCCCAACCATCAGAAGACCCAGGCAAGCTTTGGATGAACCCATAAACACCAAAAAAACCCTCTAAACACTTCCAAACCTCTTTAGAATAGTTGCATTCCACAAATAAATGATTATGTGACTCGGTATCATCGTTGCATATGACACACAGGTTGCTGTCCACAATTCTCCAATCAGCCAGCCTATCAAGAGTTCTCAATCTGCTAAGAATTGCAAGCCAAAGAATGAAAGAATGCCTAGGAATTCCCTGACTGAACCAAACAAGTTTGGACCAAGCAAATTTGGGGAAGTCCAAGTAGATATCATTCCACACCACAGAAGTAGAGAAATCCACAAGAGAGCCATTTCCAGTCTTCCACAAGATTTTATCATTCACATTAGGATTACAAGGAAGATTTTGACCCAAGATCTGGCCATATTTGCACCAAATCTCAATAGGCCATAACCATAATCCATCAGAGAAAATATCACTAACTTTCAGACCAAGACTGAGATTTTCCATGTAGATTTCTCTATTAGATATGAAGGCACAAAGAGGACCACAAGAGTGCCAATTGTCAAACCACAAGGAGGTATTCTTACCATTGCCAATCACATGGATAATCTGACCTCTAAAATCATTCCTGATTCTAACTGCTTTCCTCCAAAACCAAGAGGAATCATAAACTTCCCCAACTTCCTAAAAATTCTTGCCTTTTAGTCTATAAACATTTATCCATTTGACCCACAGAGATTCTGAATTTTCTATGATTTTCCATAGCTGCTTGGCCATAAGAACTCTATTCCACTTCTTCAAATCTTTGACCCCAAGACCCCCATTTTCCCTAGGTAAGCAAGTAGTTTTCCAGGCAACATTGACCTTTCCTTTGATAGCATCACCATTACTCCAAAGAAAGCTTCTAAGAGACTTGCCGATCTCATTCACCACAGAAATAGGGAGAATAAAAAGAGAGGCCCAATAAACACTTAAGGAGGATAAAACAGAATTAACTAATTGGAGTCTGCCACCAAAGGATAACCATTTATTCTTCCAATCAGCCACCCTCTTCTTGACTTTGTCAATTAATCCCAAGCAATCTTTATGGAATAATTTTGTGGATATCAAAGGCACACCTAAGTACCTAACAGGGAGGCTTCCCAATTTAAAAGGCAGAATTTTTAGAATTTCCTCCCTATTATGTCCTAAGACATTTCCCAGGAAGGAAGTGCTTTTCTCCAAACTAGGGATCAACCCAGAAACCTCACTGAATTCAAGAAGAGCCTCCTTAATGACCTTGACAGAATCAACATCACCATGACTTAACATTAGAAGATCATCTGCAAAGCACAGATGAGTGATTCCAAGCTTTTCGCACTTAGGATGGAATTTGAAATTGTCATCATCCTTAATTTTCCTCTTTACAATTAAAGTAAGGATCTCCATGACCAATGTGAACAGATAAGGAGAAAGAGGATCACCCTGCCTGATGCCCATTTTGCCAGGAAAAAAACCATTGTGTTCCCCATTCACCCTTATAGTAAAAGAAGTTGAAGTCACACATTTCATAATCCAATGAACCATGCAAGGGTGAAAGCCAAATTGCTGCAGAAAAAATTTCAGAAAATCCCAATTCACAGTGTCATAAGCCTTCTGAATATCTATTTTAAAGGCACACCTCTTCACACCTCTATTTAAATGATATCCTCTCATAAGTTCCTGAGCAAGGAGGATATTGTCACTGATTTGCCTTCCAGGAATACAGGCAGACTGGTTAGGATCAACTAGATTACCCAAACACCCTTTAATTCTGCTTACTAATATTTTACTTATGCATTTGAGCAGAACATTGCAGCAAGCAATGGGTCTAAAATCAGAAACCTTCCTAGGAGTTTGAGTCTTAGGGATAAGAGCAATGACAGTGGCATTAACCTCATGAAGCAGCTTTCCATCCTCAAAAAATTGTATGATAGCCAAACAAACATCTTTTCCAATGATAGGCCATGCTTTTTTAAAGAAATAGGAGGAATATCCATCAGGACCAGGGGCTTTATTGTCCTCAATATCAAACAGGGCAGCTTTGATTTCATCATCATGCACACTTCTAACCATAAAATCAGCTTGAGCAATAGAGAGCCTGTTATGAAAAAGAGAGCCTGGATCAAAAATATTTTTGACACTACTTTCAGTTCCCAAAACAGATTTGAAATGTTTGACAAATTGGTCAGCAACACTTTGACCAATAAACTTATTCCCCTGCATGTCTTCTATCTCATCAATCCTTCCCATGTTAGTCTTAGTTTTAACAACCTTGTGAAAATAGGCAGTGTTGGCATCTCCCTCCTTAAGCCATTGAGTTTATGCCTTTTGCCTTAAGAACTTTTCTTCAGCTAACAGAGCATCCTTCAGAGCTTTCAAGTACACAGTCCCCTCAAAATGAACCTCTCTATTATCAGGATCAACATCAACATTGGTCTGAGCCATCCCCAATTCAGATCTGAGGAATCTGACTTTCTCAAAAACATCCCCATTTTTTTGATTCAGCAGTCTAGTTCCTTTTTAATGTATTTGAGCTTAGAGGTTACACCAAACATAACGCAGCCAGAATAAACAGATTTCCAAGCATTCTCAACCATTGGAAGAAAATTAGGCAGATCACCAAGATGATTGGCAAATTTAAAAGGCCTAGCTTTAAATTTGCATTTGAAAGGAATAGAAACCACAACAGGGCTATGATCAGACAAACCATAAGGCAAAAAAGAGGCATGGGCAGAGGGAAAACAACTTAGAAAACTCATATTACCAAGCACCCTGTCAAGTTTTTTGAGAAGACCCACATTTGAATCACTAGGCGTAGGTTTCTGAGTCCAGGTATACTTCAAACCAGATTGATTTATGTCTTGTAGCTCAGAATCATTGAGACAATTTCTGAAATCCCACATACCTCTAGTAACATAGGAGGAACTTCTGGTACTGTCACTAGGATTTAAACTCACATTAAAATCACCCAGAACAAGCCAAGGTTCATTCTTCACAAACAGGCAGTATTTAGAGATGCAGTTCCATAAACTCCTTCTTTCACAGACATCATTTGAGGCATAGATAAAGGAATAATAAGTAGAAGAACTAGACTCGATATGAAGAATTCTGCTATGCATCACCTGCTCCATCATATCAATGCACTCAAGCTTAAACCTTTGGGAATTCCACCCAATTATAATCCTAGTTCTGCCAAGACAAACAACATTATTGGAGACCCAGCACCAAGATCCAAAAATTTCATTACAGGTGTTCTTTAGTCTTTGCTTGCACACTTTGGTTTCCACAATAGCACAAATTTCCAAACTGTTGTTAACAATAAAATTCTTCACCTCATTCTTTCTTTTAGACCTGATTAAGGCCTCTTATATTCCAAACTCCAAGCTTAATCATTAAGATTATTTTTAGGCCTTACCAACCTGTCACCGCCCCTTCTCAGGTCCTCCTTATCAAAATCCATGAACTCAGGAACATCATTTTTAGATTGAACATCATCACTCTGCTGAGCTTTTTTGAAAAAATCAATCTGCCTTTTTGACCATTTTTTAATAACATCCTCAATTGGGCAGATCCCCTGCTCAATGTAAAACCTGACTTCTTCTTTCTCACAGGACCATTGGTGTTCATCAAAATCATCCTCCATACCACTTAAAGCATCAAAAGGATTATTTGACGAACAATTAGGAGAGCCCTCCTTTGGTATAGTCTTCTGAGAATTAGTCTGCCCTTTAAGATTAACTCCCTCCAAATTGACATTCCTTGACTGATTTTGCTGAATAACAACCTTTTCTGTGGACCCCTTATTAACCTCCTCCCCTTTTTTGCTACCACTTGATTCCCTAATAACCATATTCTTATTGTTCTGCCCAAAAGAAAACTTCCCAGGGTTTGATGAGCCCCCTCCTTGAACCTGATTCACCTGCTGATCTTGCTTTATTTGCCAGGTCCAACCACCAACAGTCTGCTGCCCCACCTTAGAACCCCCAGAATTAGTTCTTGGCCCATTCTGCCACTGCCTGTTTACTCCCAGATTCATATTCTGCCTTTGGGGGTAAAATTTTTGGTTCACCCAAGCTTTAGTACCAGTTTGCTGAGTCTGACCAGTTTTTTGGTTTTGGTTCTGAACAGGTTTATTATTTCTTCCCACAACTTGAAATCCCTCCTCATCAATCTTTTTATCATTAACCAAAGCATCATTCTTCTGCTTGATCAATTTTTCCTCATCAGATAGAGGCCTGGTGCTACATAAATCAAAGGTATGTCCATAGACACAGCAATTAGCACATCTAGATGGTCTCCAATTGTATTCCACTTTGACAACAATCTCCTGCTCCTTAACCCCATCAGATAAAGGAATAAGCCCAATAACAGAATCAGGTAAGCTCATATCAGCAGAAACTTCAATCAAAATTCTAGCAAAGCCAGCCCTACCTGTTTGGTTGATACATCTTTCCTCAGTTGCTCTATCCAAAGTGAGAGGAACTCTAATCCCACTAGCTAGCTCACTAAGTCCTTGAGAATTCCAAACCTCTAGAGGAACCCCATAAAGATTCACCCACAAAGGCAACTTTTTCAGTTCAGGTTTTCCAAGGTGATAACCAACTTCCCACTTCTTAACAAATAGAGGCACTCCATTAACTAACCATGGTCCATTCTCAATCACAAATTTCATGCCCTCTTCATTATTAAATTTTAGCATGTAAAACCCGTCATAGTTGGATGCAACATTACATAATCCATATTTTTTCCACATCCTGATCAAATTGTTGTTAACAACATAAAATGGCATTTTGGCCCCCACAAAATGAGCAATCAACAACAAAGAATTATTTTTGGCCCCTTCTAAAATAACTTCTTTTGAGAATCTTACAGCATATCTTCCATCATCAAGTTTGACAGGAGGCTTGTAGTTCAGGATAATTTTGTTTTCAGAATTACCTCTAATCTTATCTGCAAGAGTGATGCCTTTCGAATTCCAAGGATTCTGCACTGGAGAGGATCCATTGACATCATTGATGTTACCATTCTTATTATCCATAACCACTTCAGGAGCATTAGTGTTCATAGGAAATCTAGGCATAAAGGACCTAGCAGTAGTTCCCCTGTTCATACCCCCTCTATTAGCAAAACTGCCACCCCTTCCAAATATATTCCTTCCACGAAATCCCGCAGCAGAATTGTTCATACCCGAAGCAAAAGTCCCATCAAAATTGATATTCCCACTGGTGAACTTAAACTCATTCATATTAGCAGACTGTGCTTTGTCATTAGATTGACCCTCACTATTATCAATGTTCATGTCTTGATCATTCTGAACGTTACCAGAGTTAAGACCAGACTTAGCAGCCACAAACTCCATACCATCATTAGTAAATTGATCAACACCAGTGTTTTGATCAATTTGAACCATATTCAAAGCAGATTCGGTAACTCCTTCATTATCGATACCATCACCACTATCATGAACAGTATTGCAACCAACAGTTGAATGGTCATTCTTTGAATCGAAAACTTGAATTAGGCTTTTAACAATCTTCTCCGAATTGACAACATAGTTTCCCATAAATTTGGATCTATCCTCCTCACTCCCCACAATGGAAAACCCATCCAAGTTAATAACTCCAGAATTTGGGGTTACTGAAATAGTTTCAAATTGATTAGGATGAGAAGACAATCCCATAGTAGCAATTCCAGATTCAGACAGCAATGGCATAGGAGAAGAGGTAGTAGAAGAAATCTGAATTGGACCCCCCCATCCATACACTTCGACGCACTCTGTCCAGACATCAACATCTCATATTGCAAATTGCCATGAAATGAATCACTAACCTTGTTTGGATCTCTTCTTACTACTCTTTTTTTGATATCCTTACGGTCCAATTTCCTTTTAAGAGACAAAGAGTTCGTAGAATTCAGTGGCGGCGGATTAAGGTTCTTGGCTTGAGCAACATTCAAATTCTCCTTGTTGTTGAAATCAATTGGTGAAATCAGAATAGGAGGAGTAACAATGCATCCAGTAGTGATTTCATGCTTCGAATCCTTCATACACACCTCAGATTGGAAATTTTGGGCAGTTAGGGTTTTTTCAAAAAAAGTTGGAACAAAATTGACAAAATTAGGGGGATCCATGCATTGAATCACAAACGGCTTTCACATTTTTTGTTAATCTTGGGAAGAGGAACTCAGATCTGTAATCAGTGATGAAGATGACTACCTTCTCTCTATTTCACACACACACACACACACTCTTTCCTAAAGGTATACAAAATTATATTTTTAAATTACATCTTTTCCCTACCCTCTAAAAACAAAAGATATCTTCCATCTTCATTCTATATATTTCGGTCACATCCCTCTCTCAAAATATTCATCTCTAAAAAATCCCTCAATTTCTTTTCCACCAATCCCTCTCTCTCTCCCAAACATCGGTTCTCTTGCCGACAATAACCCAATCGGCAGCCGACTCACCCTCTTGCCGGTAAACCCCTGAAGTCGGCGATTTCCCCTACCGATTTATCGGCTCCCCTCACCGCGCCGACTCCCACCTGCCGATCCCAAGCCACCGAGTACCTCCCCCGGCCGAAACTGCTGCTGCCGAACCTAGTACATGCCGACAGCCTTGTCGGCGCTGCCAAACACCTCCTGCTGACACCCTACTGCCGAACCCCTTCCCTTTTGTTAGCTGCTGCCGAGAGCATCCCCACCATCATTTTTTTGTGTAGATTATTTTATCAATTTTCTTTTAACCCTCTCTTTCTTCCTTTTTCCCTTCTCCATTAATTTCTCTCTTTCCTACACACTCAACCCCTCCCCCATCACTCTCACCTTACCTACATACTATTACCCATCATACCTTTCCCTTCCTTTTTACCCACACTTACCCAATATAAATATTACTCATCTTACCTCTCACCCTTATTTCCTAAGCCTATCTTTTCTCTATATATTTTACCTCACCCCTCAAACTAAACCCTCAACCAAAACTACTCCTAATATCCTCCACAGATCTCCCTTCTACCGACTCTGCCTACCGACTCTGTCTACCGATTCCTCTATTTTTCTTTTCCTATACCTTTTACCAACTTCCCTAACTTCCCATCACTCTCATTCTTCCCTACAATCTACTACCCATTATACCTCTTACCCTACCTCTCTCCTCCATCCTACTATAAATATTCACCCTCACCTCATTTACTTACCATTTTACCTTATCCTATCTTCTTCAACACCAATTTCATCAACACCATTCCCAATCTTTATGACAATACTTTCTCCAGTACTCATATTCACACTCACCAAATATTCCTTCCTTCTCTACTCTTATCGATTTTCCCTCTTCCACTCTTGAAGATTTTCTTATGCCTCTCAACCTCAACCTTCTCTTCCTTTAGCACCACATCCTGGATTTGAAGATACCTCTCTTCATAACTATGTGTGAAGCTTGAAGATTACTCTTGAAGATTGAAGACTTGAAGATTACTCTTGAAGATTGAAGATACCTTGAAGACCTACATTAGAAGATCACACAATCTTTTAAAAAAATATTATCAAAATTTTTGGCTGCCGACGTTCCTACCCATCGGCTGCTGATTTTGGAAGCTTTTAGCAAAATAAAATAAAAAAATTGTAGTCTTATGTTATGGCCGATTTTTCTATGTTTCTTAGTGTTTTTTTCGGCCGCTGAGGGGGAGAATTCATCTGAATGGGAGCAACATCAACCCTCAGTACACATATTCAGCGTCCAATTAAAAAAAATGAAGAAATCGGCGGACCGGTCAAGGGGGAGCACATCAGTCCGGCAGATCAAACTGAGGGGGAGTAACACAAAGACCGACTGATCTAACTGAGGGGGAGCAAAACAAAGACAAAAGATGATGATGCTGAAGAGCTGAAGATGCCAAGAGAAAGTAAGAAGATGCAAGAGATGGGCAGAAGCATCCTGAGCCTGATTCACCTAACCTCAACCCTCCCTCAAAGATTGTCACCATTATGGGTTTGTCTCCTTCCAAAAACCACAGACTCATTTGGGGTAAGTGAATGGTTTAAAGATTTGTAACATCTGAAGAAAAGCAAAAGTGGCTGAAAGATAAAGTTCTCCAACACATCAACAGGATGCTGATCAAAATGAAGAATCCTCAAGACAGACACAAGTTTCAACTTGCCCCTCTAAAGATGCAAGTAATTTTTGTTCTGTTCATATTGTCTATACTTCTTTCCTTTTTCTTTCATTTGTTTGTACAATATACTTTACCATTTCATTTTACTTGTAAATGTCGGATACAAAAAAAATCAAAAAGAACAAAAGAATGGACTATGTGAAAATAACCCAAAAAGAGTAAACAAGGGTCAAAACGAATTATTCAGTATTTACTCCTTAGATTCTAAGTATGGATGTCATCCTCAAATAGGGGGAGATTGTTGGGTCACTTAAGATTTGAAGATGACCTCAGTCTTTCATTTTTACACAGTTCATACTTAGAATAATTTTTAGGTTCTTTACAAGCAGCTTAATTGTATAAAAATGTTCGGTGAAGTCGAAGATCAACCGAAGAAACAAAGTAGAAGTATATCTTCAAAGCGGATTGAAGATAGACTTCTCAACCAAAGATTAAGCTGCTACTTGAGACTTCCTAAGGTCTTAGGCCAGTACACTTGAAGAGCAAGGATAATCTTGAAGACATGATCGGCAGGATCTCTTGAAGATGTTGAAGACATGATCAGGATCTCTTGGAGATGTTGAAGACTTGATCGGCATGATCTCTTGAAGATGTTGAAGACATGATCGGCAGGATCTCTTGAAGATGTTGAAGACATGATCAGGATCTCTTGGATATGTTGAAGACATGATCGACAGAGAATTCGTTAAGAAAGAATTCTTGAAGATATCTTTGAAGAGATCCTAGGCCAACAGTTTACAACAGGTATATTCCACTTTATCTGCAAAATATATTTGGGATATCTTGCAATGACATAGACATAATCCGAGGATCAGAAAAAGGTTCTTTGGATTTCTTATCTCTTTCAAGAAAGTTCAACTTCAACATACATGTCAACGCTTCAAGACAAATGTGCAAAGACAAAAGTACATCTTAGTACTTTTCAGAAGACCTGCTTCCTTCCTGCCTTCCAAGCCCTGCTTGACAAGTGTCCATGCATTTAATGCATGAGGCACTATATAAAGAGGTCATCTCCTTCCTTGCAAAGATAACCAGATTACAGACTCTCCAAGCTCTCAAGTGCTGGCTTTTCCCTCCTCTCTCAAAAGTTCATTGTTTGTACTAAGTGTTTTACAATTGTTCTTATTCTCTGTGTGTCTGTGTGTAAGATTGTTTGAACTGATTTATCTGTTCTGTTCCGCAACAATCAATAGTTTATGTGTGTAATTCTTATTTGAATTTTTAAATAAAAGAATTAAATTAAGGGAAAAATTTTGTGTATTGTATTCAACCCCTCTTCTACAATATTTGTTACCATTGCTACTCAATAGCTGGGACCAACAGTTTCTTTTTGAGGTCTTTGGATGAAGGCTTTGTTTGACTCTGATGGAAAAAGTTTATCGGAAATGATCTTTTTGGGGCAAGGAATAAGAATATATTTATAAGTGTTTTAAGGTCGGATGTCTGTTTGTATTATTCACAAATCCGATGATTGAGACAAACAATCTTCCCTTATTTATCAATAGTACAAATAGATGATTATTGCAAATAAAACACTTTAGAAATTAAAAATGGTATCGAAACTCATAAGAAATCTGAACTCGTAAATACTGTTGATCCATCTTTTTGGATTCTTTTTGTTTTTTCTGTTTTTTGTTTTTTTATTTTGTTTTCTTCTATTATCTTTTGTTTTCTTTCTCTCTTTTATCATTTCTTTCTTTCTTCGGGTTACAAAGACTAATACATCTAAAATAAACATAGAAAGCAATAACATAGAAATGTAAACTTACATTTAAACTGGACATAATCATTATTGTCATAGTGAAAGCTTACATTTGGATCAATAATTTTCTTCCTCAAATATGAGATTCACAATTTTTATCTCACCGTTGACAGGTTGTCCTTCCCTGTTCTGAAGCACGGATTTGACTCCGTTAGTGAAGGTTTTGCCAAATTCATTAGTTGGTATAATTCATAGTAGGACATGATGATGTTGTGTGCTGGCCTGTGGAAGTTCAGTTGATTGTTAGTATCTAAGATCTCCGAAAGAATCATAAAAGTACTCTCAAGGGACTAGGAGAAATAGGACGGTACCTTGAGGCATCAGATCCCAAGAAGAAAAGTGAGATTAAGATTTCCAGTGTAAGGAAGACCGTCTGACATAGCCTATGATTGAATTATTTTGTTATCGGCTGGAATCTTGAGAGGAATAGAAGGAAAAACTGAGGTTGTTGGTGGAATGAATGAGAATGATCTTTTAAAAGTTTGGAATGTACTATCAAAGATAGCTGGACTCTGAAAGTCAGACTTTTTATTTATCCCATATTGATGAGAAGATGATGTAATGGAATAACGATATGTGTACTTATTAGGAGGAGGGAGAGGGAAGACCTTTTGTGGAAACTCATGTGTTAGCTTATTTTGGTTGACCCTTTATATCATGTGGTTGGCGAATTTTGGCTAACCATCTCGGCTTTTGGGGTTTTTTCACCATCCCTCTTATTGTACAAATCAAAATATATAGTACAACAACTTGGTGTCTACTTAGTTTCTTTTTTGGGCTATTATAATAAAAATACCTTACAAAACAAGGTTTATAAGCTAAATTAGAAACATAAAGAGCATCTTCAAAAACTATGTTAAAATAGAGAAAAGTGTGATTTTAATAATTTTTGGTCTAACAATTATACCATCTTATATGCTAAGATAAAAAAATAAAAGATTAAAAAAATATCTAAATTTAAAGAAATCTATACAACTTTATGTTTTCCTAATTGAATTGAAGAGAGAGAAATTGAAATTACAAATTATGATTGAAGATGCTTTGCTAATTGAAGATAAAAAAAATCCTTAAATATATCTTAATGTAAGTGTCAAATTACAGACTATAAATCTTTTGCTTTTAGTATAATATTTTATCTAATTTTTTCTACAACTTAGGCTTATGTTTGGCAAACGAGCTGATAAGCTACTGGTAGCTGATAAGTTAGTTGTTGACTGATAAGCTAACTGATAGCTGATAAGCTAGCTGGTAGCTGATAAACTAGCGGATAAAAAAGTCACTTTTGACAAAACTAGCTTATAAACATGTAAAATGACCAAAAATGACATCTTCAAAAAAAATATCAATTACGATATTTAATTATATAATTAAAACAAATTTATAAAAATATAATATGTTAATTAATACAACCAATGTAGTAAAGAAAAATTAAATAATACAATATGTTAATTAAAAGAATTTAAAATTTATTATTACATGTATACCATAAATTTTTAATTTGTTAAACAAGTTTTAGAAATATATATATATATATATATATATATATATATATATATATATATATATATATATATATATATATATATATAAACTTACGATTTTAAACAACCGTTACATATAATATGAAAAAAATAATCAAATAATACTTAAAAAGATAATAGTAGTTGGTAATTAAAATATATTAATTAATATTATAAAATATATAAAAATAATTTATATGATTAACAATAACACTAAATAATTAAAAATTAATATTATATAATTAAACTTTAATTTAATAATTTTCAGCTAATATTAATTAATAATAATTAAATTTAAAAATTAAACTTTATTAATAATAACAGTTAGTAAATAATAATAAGGGCAATATTGAAATATTCACAAAAAGCTACTGAAACGCTACTCTAAGTAGCGTTTCAAAAAGCTAACTTATAAACTAGCTTATGGTCATCCAAACATGTACAAAAAAAAAACTAGCTTATAAGCTAGTTTTTTTTGCCAAACAATGCCTTAAATGATCGAGTATTCTATCGTTTCATATGGGCTCAGTACTTATTTTGTGTTTAAATTTGTTTATTAGTTAATTTATATATTTACTAAAAATGTAGTCGTGCAATGTAATACGATATACCTCAGTTTTTTTTATTGGTTTTATAATATGGTTTTGTATGATTTTGAAAAAACGATAATAATTTTTTTAATGAGTATGTTTAATTTATTTTTTATTTTAATTTAACATAGGTTATACAAGGAGGTATTTCATTTTATTCTTAAAAAATAATGTTTTTCTATAAAAAAATAATTAAGTATTCTACTAAAAGTCGATGATTACCCTAATTATATTTTAGACGTTTTATTTTTAAGATGATATGTTTATCGTGTATTTGATTATATTATTAGTTAGTTAAGAAACCATAGGTTCAAATGAGAAATGCTAAGTGTGTGAGAAATAGAGAAGTAATCCTAGCCATTTATACGGACAAGATCGAATATGACTGGTAAAAAAATTACGGCTTTGACTAGCCAAAAGTTGCGGCTATCCAAAAAATAGAAGAACAATTTCGTAACTTTTACAAATACATGGGACGAGTTCATATGTGAACCCATGTAATTCGCGTATGAACTCTTTTTAATTAATTCACATATGAACCTTTATGATTCATGTATGAACTAATTGACTGATTTACATATGAACTCATTAACTATATGTTTATATGTGAATTAGTTGAACTAATTAACTGATTCACATATGAACGTATAGTTCATATGTGAATCACACATGTTCACATATGAACTCGTCTCGCGTATTTTACGAAACTACCCCTCTATCTTCTACAGACCACGTGAGAAATTATCCGATGGTTCTCAGTCAAAGCTGCAAATGTTCACCAGATGAAGGGCTAAGATCATTTATCTATTTCACACATTTATCATTTCTCATTTGAATATCTCTTTTAGTTATGAATTCAAATATGCGTGTTGTTTGACTTGTTTCTATGCATCATTAATTTTAAAATTGGAAATTAAATAGTTTAGTATCAAATAATAATTTTAAACTTAAATTTAAAAAAATTACATATTAATAAATCATATTTAATATTTTAACTTATTTTTATTATTTTTATTCAATTATTCCATAATATAATACTTGTGTGGAAGACAAAATTTGGACATAGCCCATCACCTGAATAAACCCCGAACAGGCCCACAGAAAATTGGACTCGCGTGTAATGCGTGTGCTATTTATACGCATCCGTAGAACCCTTTTTCTTAGCATCCAACAATTCTCCGAAATCACTCAAATCAACATCATTTTCCCTTTATACTCATCAAGCCAATTTCAATACTCGCTATCATGATGTTGCAATTCCTCAGTTGCCACCACATTTGAATACTTTCTGATCCAAGGTCAGTTTTCACCATGAGATGCTATAATTTATGTTTAATGCCGTTTGATTCTGATTTGTATTGAATTTTCATAAAATTTGCAGTATTTTACATAACCATTGATTATGTTTTCTGTTCGATCATCCTCTTACAGATTTACGATATCCGCATGCGATTCTGTGATAAAATTTTGAGATTGTGATGCGGGTTTTACGACTGAGCAGAGATTTAGGCTGAAAAGCTAGGGTTTTGAATTTTGATTATCGAAAAAAAGTTTGCTTTTTGGGTGAAATTACTATGTGAAAGAGGGAGAATGGTTAGAACTACATTGAAGAAAATTGTTTATCCATGCTGGAAGCCATCTTTTGTGGAAGGTAGAGAGGCGGATTCCGGTGGGATTGTGGACGGATTATGGTGGTATAAGGACTCTGGAAAACATGTTAATGGTGAATTTTCAATGGCAGTGATCCAAGCCAACAAAGTGTTGGAGGATCAATGTCAACTTGAATCTGGGAGTCTGAGTTCTGTTGAATGTGGACCTAAAGGAACCTTTGTTGGAATCTATGATGGTCATGCTGGCCCTGAAGCTGCGAGGTTTATCAACGATAGGCTTTTTGAGAATATAAAAAGTAGGGTACATGTTCATAAGTCTTCAGTTTTTCATTCATTTGTTAGCGTAATTGTTGATATTAAAGTGTTCTCATAATATGACGGTGGTTTCTTCATCTTATAAATTGTGGTTTTTCCCCTTATGCATACACGGGTTGGGTTCCGGTGAGAAGTGCCAAATTTGGTGAGATTGGATGAAAAATGGACGAACATTAGGATGAGATGCCCCGAGATAAGATGCACCGAATCAATTCCCTCTTAAGCTGCAATTCATGGGAGTGTATTTGATTAAAAGTGATCAACGGTTTAAAAGCACTTCTCACACGATCCCATGCATACATATGTTAATTTTATTGTTTGGATAACCATGGGAGTCTAAACCAGGTAATCCCGCACATCAGTTAATTTCATGGGACCTGCAGTTAACAACCATATTAACTTGCGGTGGCCCTTTGGGGACTCGAAATTGGTGATAACTAGGGAGCATACATGTGTTTTTTCATTACATTAGTGATGCAAATAACTCTACTGTGGACAATTAAGATTTTCTTTAGAGCTTAGATATGAGAATCATGGTAGTATTTGGGAGGGACTATTTAGGCTATTGACCTTAAATGATAATTTATTTCACAACATAACCTTCTGACAATTTTAGCGGCATCCTTGTATATGGAAGGGACATTTGTCTTTTAAGCAGTGACATTCTCAAATCTGTCAAAAGGTCATAGATTTCAAAGAAAATTGTGTTAAGAGGTCATAGATTTCAAAGAAAATTGTGTAAGAAGGTTATAGATTTAAACGAAAATTGTGTCAGAAGGTCATCATATTTAAAAGAAAATTGTGTCAGAAGGTGATAGGTTTAAAAGAAAATAGCGTCACAAGGTGATAGGTTTAAAAGAAAATAGTGTGTCATAGATTTAAAAGAAAATTGTCAGAAGGTCATCTGACCAAAGGACATATTTGGGAAAGGTCTATAGTGTCATGTGGCTTTCCTATTGAATTTGCTTTATTCCCCCATCCCAATCTGGCCGGATAAATAGTGGGGAAATTGACTCAAATAGCCAAAGCCAAAAACCATCTTCACAAAATAGCCAAAAACTCTCCCGGTTTACAAAAATAGCCAAAGGGTCTGCACTCTGACCCGACCCGGTGAGTGCGGACCGCAATGGGATCACTACGAGACAAAAAAAGACACTGAAACGGGTTGGTCCGCACTTGATCCGACCCGACCCGGTGCGGACCGCACTTGGTTAACTGCTTCTGGGATACACGTGTCAACCTTTCATCCGACCACTCCACCGCTCCGCATCCGCAATTGCGAGTGCGGACCATTTGGCTATTTTTGTAAACCGGAAGAGTTTTTGGCTATTTTGTCAACACTCTTTGTCCCTTTGGCTATTTGAGTCAATTTCCCTAAATAGTGTTATGCAAGTTGTAACTAACTATTTGTCAAATGTCTTAATTATCAATAATGACAACATAAAGGAATGGGCCATAATCACTAGCATCAGTAAGTTGTAATATGTATTTAGATTTTGAAAGTTTGGCAAGAATGGCAATTCTTGCAATTTTCGTGGGATTGAGGCAGAATAAAGAAGCATATTTTGAGTACATGATATCTATGCATATGTTATTGATTTCACATGTATCCATGATGCAGAATACACATCAGAGAGTGAAGGAATGTCGGCTGACGTTGTACGCAAAGCGTTTTTGGCCACAGAAGAGGAGTTTCTTTCTTTAGTGGAAAGTCAATGGCTAAGGAATCCGGGAGTAGCTTCTGTTGGATCGTGTTGTTTGGTTGGTATAATATGCAATGGAGTGTTGTACGTTGCAAATGCAGGAGATTCCCGTGCAGTATTGGCAAGAGAAGACAAAACTAGCAACACCTTCAAAGCTGTTCGAGTTTCAGAAGAACATAATGCTAGTTTCGAATCTGTTAGGGAGGAACTACGATCCTTGCATCCAAATGATCCAAATATTGTAGTATTAAAGCACAACGTGTGGCGTGTGAGGGGTCTTATCCAGGTAATCTGTCGCAACTTTTAACTGATATACTTTTAACATGATTTCTAATCAAAATTTCACAATCTTACAGGTTTCTAGATCAATCGGTGATGCCTATCTGAAGAAACCAGAGTTCAATAGACACCCTTTATTGTCAAAATTTAGACAGTCTGAATCATTCAGCCAGCCGATTCTAAAAGCTGAACCAGCCATACTGGTGCAGAAGCTCACCCCTAAAGATCAGTTTCTTATTTTTGCATCTGATGGTCTGTGGGAGCACCTTAGCGACCAAGAGGCAGTTGATATAGTCAAAAGTTCACCACACCATGTAAGTTTCTCTCCACATTTATGTATTTTGTTACCAACTTACTGTAATTCAAACTAAACATTTATGTATTTGTTTACAATGTGATATAGTTATCGTATTTTGGGTCAAATTTTTGAAGTATCTTTTTTTTTTTGCAGGGAATTGCGAGGAAACTTGTTAAAGCTGCACTGATTGAAGCAGCTAAGAAAAGAGAAATGAGATACTCGGATCTAAAGAAAGTAGATCGAGGGGTAAGACGACATTTCCATGATGACATCACAGTTATAGTTTTGTTTCTGAACTGCCATTCGCCAACTCAAAGTTCGTCCAGTGGTGCCATGGTATCGGTGAAAGGAGGTATCACACATTCCTGAGCCTTTTATTTCACATAAATTCCTGAAAATAAAATGAGGGATTTTTGCATAGCTTGGTTGGTTCTTCAAAAATGTAATAAAACACAGTTGATGATTATGCCAAGAAGATTATGCAGAAGCTCTGATGATTGGCATATGAAGCTAATTTGCAGTTGGATTCTTGTTTTCTTTTTTCTTTTTTCTTTTTAGGGGTTGGAAGATGCCCAGGTGCATCTCAGTTTTGTTAAAAGTTTGCTTGTACCTAAAGACCTCATCATATTAATGGCATTTACACCATATTTTTAGCTTGCAAAAGCTTTGTGTTTGGTTTCTTTATGTTATGCGTAGGGGTCGTTTATTAATAGCTTGCTTGATAAACTGTAAGAGTCACAACCCTTACTCACCTTATTGGGTAACATTTTCGACTATCAAAATGGATTGTTGGTAAGCATCTTTTACCCGACAAGCGCTTATCCGGTAAGAGTCTCCTTCCTAATTTACCGGGTAAGATTCTTGGTACTTGCTTTGCTTCTTATTGGTTGGGGACGAGGACATATTTGGTAGTTTCATATAAATTTTTTTCTCAGTTTCATCAAACTGAGAAAATATATGAAACAGTTTCATATGAATGAAAAAATTTTATATGAAACTACATAAAAAATACCTATGAAATCCAAAGTTTACACACATTTAGAGGATTGCAATTTATTATCGCTCTCTCTCTCTCTCTCTATATATATATATACTAGCAGGATACCCGCGCAATGTGGTGGGATGTGAATTTTTTTTTGTAAAACATACACAAAAAATTAAAACAAACTAATGTAAAAAATATGCATCTAGAAACTATAAACTTCATTTTTTGTCGTGACATTCAAAATACAATATAAAACCAACTATCCCTATTACAAAATTTGTGTCTGGTTTTGAGATCATTCGTCTTGATCTTGGACTCATTGGTCTTAATCACTAAGGGCATCTCCAATGAGTCGCACTATATTTTACACTAAACATCAAAGGTATTGTAAAATTTAGTGTTAATAGTAAATCTTCTCCAATGAATAACATTATTTTTTACACCAAATCATTTTTATATTAATTTATTAAACTTTCAATAATATCTTATATTTATTAACTTTAAAATTTTATACCCATATTTTTTATTTAGAACATATTTATTTTTTTATTTTTTATTAATAATGAACAAAATTATTTTAATGCATTGAACAAAACTATTTATTAAACAATAAAAGTTACATTAAAACAAATAAAGAAGAGAATACATATGCATTTAATTATTTTCATTACTATATTTTTCCCACAAATGATCGATTAACGCATTCCGAAGCTCGAAGTGTGCCACTTTGTCTTTGATTTGTCTATAACGAGCGAGAAATTGTTGAAATTGGTTATTATCATTCATCACCGTTTCAACCTCTATCGGTGACACTTTTCTTGCAACTTCAATTGGTGCATCAAATATTTTATCATGTTGTATATTATTTACTTAATTAAAACATAAAAAAAATTAATATAAAGAATATATATATATATATATATATATATATAGGAGGCTATTCAAGGGAGAACTAATTTATTTGTGATAACCGTGAGATTCAATCTCAACCACAAATCAACCCATAAATTAGGAAATTAATAATTTTGGTATTTTTGACTTAAGATTTTAATTAAGGGGCATTTTAGGTATTGTAAAATTATCCTCTCTCCTCTCTCCGGTCACCGGTCAACTTATTCCAGCAAACACAGCAAACACCGTAAAAACAATATACACAATCTTCAATGTGATACCCAAAATACATACAACATACATTGTGATAACAACCGTGATACAAGTGAGATACCGACTGTGATACCAGTGTGATACCAACTGTGATATAAGTGAGATACCGACTGTGATACCAGTGTGATAACAACCGTGATACCAATGTGATAAGTGATACCAACTATGATACAAACTGATACCATGGTGATGTCAGTCGTGATACCGTTGTGATACAAATTGTAATACCATTGTGATACCAAAAGGAGTTACAGAAAAGGATGGGTTGTGTGTGAGAAAAACAAAACGAGTCGAACTTTATATGTAAATGAAACATTCAAAGATGATCGATGATGGCCTTGGTGAACTCGATGGATGTTGTGGACCCACCATGATCAATTGTCTGGTTGCCTTTGCAATTGTTTTCAGAAACTTCATGGATCTTCCCAAATTCTACATAAATCAAACCTGCACAAAAAGCCGAACACCACACGACTTCGACCACACGAGATCTGAAAGGAGATGATGACGATATGAAGGTTAAGGGTGGCGTGTAGTTGTTGTCGTGCTGATGCGGCGGATCTGGCGTGACATACTGTTTTTGTTGAAGAAGGTTGAAGAAGAGGTGAGGCGATGGCAGACGGCGGATCTGGAGAAAAAGGGTAGAATTTAGGGTTCACTTACATGGTAAGAGAGAGAAGATAGGTGTGATATGATATATTTATTAATTTAATTAGCTGTAAAATATAATTTACTATAATACCCTTTTATATTTATTTAAAATTTATATTAATTATCTTAAATGATTTGCTAAAATTGGATCTCACAGTTATCACAAACTAATTAATTCTCGTTTGATTAAGCCCCTATATATATATATATATATATAGAGAGAGAGAGAGAGAGAGGCGGGTTCAAACGAGGAGCGTACCAATTTAAGAGAACGTGAGGAGCAATTGATAGTTATGAATCACATGTGATTGGCAGTTGTGGATCACATGTGATTCACAACTGATCTGGAGGAGCAGTTGACAGTTATGGATCACATGTGATTGGCTGTTGTGGATCATTAATGATCCGCGACTTGCACGCGTCGCGACCCACATCGCGCCACTTTTGCGCGAATTTTCGATTAAATCCGATTTTTTAGCGTTGTAAATCATATGTGATCAGAAGCATGGGAGTGCTCCTCACGTTCTCTTAAATTGGTACGCTCCTCGTTTGAACCTTCCTCTATATATATATATATAATAAACCTATTTAAACTTTAACACTTTAAAAGACAAAAATAATAAATCTCAAAATTGAAGATGTGAATAGTGAGATTTACATCAAATTTAGTGTTTAGTGTAAGATTTAGTAACCTCATTGGAGATGGTCTAATAAATATGTTTTTAGTGTCTTTTAGTGTGTGGTTGAAGTTCCAAATGATGCACCATTTTTAGTGTTTTTTTAGTAGCTGGGTTGAAGATGCCATAAAAGATATTTCAATCAAAATTTCAAATCCACTGTTGCTCTTTGCGAACTTTCTAGTTCCATAACCAATATATCAGCAATCCAATCGCTTGCATAAAATGAGCCATTCTTCCATGGTTGTATATATGGTACAAGACTACAAGGGCTCTCAAGTCATGGTGGTTCAACAATTTGAGTGAAAGGCGGCCATTGTTTTGACCATTTAAATATGAAAATAGTTGATAATGTTTCCTTTTCAATTTTTGAATCATCTATTATGTACATAAAATGGAGAATGGGCCAGAAACGAATACTTCAAGAACGATGGATGTTTTTTATTGCTTGCATATGAAACAAGATGGCATTATGAATCTAAACTATGAAAAACTGGTTCTTGATCGAGCATAAACAAAGATAAGTCCATTACATTCATCAAAAAGAAAACTTTGGCAGGGATGATTAAGAATCTTACGAATCCAGGCGTACACAACTTGTGGCCACTGAGGTTTAATCAGGGCTGATGTCTTACGGTCATAATTTGCCAAGGGATTAGTCTAGGCAAAGCCTAGACACTTGATGTTAGAAACTTGGATTGTAGTCGATGAAAAGTGGTTCCATTTACCTCCAGAATGGCTGGATAATGCATGACCTACAACCACCAGTCCATCAATTACAATTACTGTTAATAGTGTCCTAACTAGAAATTTGGATTGTAGTCGATGAAAACTTACTAGAATTAATAACTGCACTCTCTGCTGCCAAAAGCTCTTCGTGTCTGCAACTGAGCCAAGAAAACATCATGGTATATATCAAGATTAAGTAATTAAGTATGAATAGGATGTTAAGAAATTCTGATTAGTTAACGATGTTTTCCCCATCGATGGCTAGTATGTATACCATGAAGATACCGTGGCTCAATATTGTAAAGACCCACATCTCTGATGACGTCCAATTCAATTGCGCTCGAGTTAATCCACGAGTTCTTCATCAGTGGGATAGAACCAAAACGTGGGGGAACATGTGAAAATTGTTCATATTTTCCCTTCTAATTTAGAACTCGAGACATGCATTTCTACATTCCCTTTCCTGTGATTATGGTTCATAATCACATAACTTGATGTTAGAAACTTATCTAGGCCATCTCGTGTTCCATTGTCCACTGCAACACAAAGTATAAACAAAATGTTAGTAAGCTAGCACCCATGGAAAATGAAGCAAACTAGAATATCAAAGAGATAAAAACATGCATCCAATCATATATCATGAAGAACTAGAAATGCATCAGTTTACAACACACATGCACATAGGGAAGAGTTAGTAGTACAAAACATATCTGGCAAACATGAAATAAGCCATTCCCCGTATCAGCATTCATGCTTCATGGCCAGTCAAAAGAAAATGATATGGATACCAAAATGCCTTGGCCGGTAAGCAAAAAGGTACAACTTATCGCAATTAGTCCCTAGCAAAGCTTGTCCAAGTTCAAATGATGCTCCACCGATCGTAGTGCTGCAGGTTAAGAAACTACTCTACATTACCATAGTCAAGTTAATTACAAAAATGAAGTAAATTAAGAGGGAAATATTCTGAGGGGGGGATTACCGAGAACCAAAGCGTCGATGGAAAAAAAAGAGCAGCCCAATTATCCCATTGATCTGAGGGGGAGATTTGTTGGCAATTCAAAGCTTTGTCCGACTAGCATTCATAAATGTTAAACAAGTTCATATAGAGGCAAAGAGAAGACCAATGGCAGATCAAATTGAGTAAGTGTAGAAAGATAATTTAAACATGTGGGCCATATTGGTGGATTGGTTGGTTGAGGATGCAGAGGAGTATAAGCTTCTTTCAGACAGTTTGTATCCTACCATTTCTGACATTGACAAATTCTTATCCGTAAATGCCTTTAATAGACAAAGGTTTCAACTTCTTGGTGTTTCTTCGATGTTCATAACTGAACTCTACCAAGACATGCAATATGTACCAATATCAATCCACCAAAAGATATATAAAGACACATTCAATTGGAGATATACGTGCTTATACGATAACATACTCTTAAGTGGATGAAGTTATAGATCAGGTACATATCCCTAGCTCTGTCTCAATAAAGACCAAACCAAATCCCAGTATATCACACACAGAGACACCAGACTATTTCCGTAAATACCCCCATCTTGTAAAACAACAATTAACAAGAAAAGAAGTGCTGAAATTTATGAAGATCAAAATGTGATCGATGCTCACCACCGTTCTCATTGTTCGGATCGACATTGTTCTGCTTCTTCCCTTTTGTCCAAGTTTATACTTCTAAAAACATCAAGAAAAAGACCCCAAATGTTTAATTGAGAAACATAAAACTAAATGAATCCATATCAAATTCACATTTGATTTGAGTTACAAGTCGAAGTTTAATAATCTAATACATGAAAATTAAAAATAAATATTACATGAATAATACATGAAAATTAAAAATAAATATTACATGAATAATGCTGCAAACATTGTATTCAGTGTTCCAAGGTTTGATAATTGATAAATCAATTTCCATGTCTGTGCCATCATCATCAAAAGCCTGATAGTGAACAAAAGTTGCTAATTAAGACTAAATAAAAGTAAAAAGGGATGTAGACCTTGAACAAAAGAGCAAATTAATTAAATTGTGAAGGCCCTGACCATAACAGTTGTTGAAAATTAAAAATAAATATTACATGAATAATGCTGCAAACATTGTATTCAGTGTTCCAAGGTTTGATAATTGATAAATCAATTTCCATGTCTGTGCCATCATCATCAAAAGCCTGATAGTGAACAAAAGTTGCTAATTAAGACTAAATAAAAGTAAAAAGGGATGTAGACCTTGAACAAAAGAGCAAATTAATTAAATTGTGAAGGCCCTGACCATAACAGTTGTTGATATCTAAAGGATATTAATCGAATCAACATCAAATTTGATAGAAAATTAACAATTACGAGTGTTATACGTATACGTACTAACCTAACCATAACAGCTAGATGATTGATTTCAACGAACTCAGTATCAAAACCGTCTGGTTCGTGATATGATATCGACGATTCCAATAGCATTTCTCTAAAGTATTAGTAATTTCAACAAAACATCACAAACGATTCTGAATATGTGAACCGAGGGTTCCGAATCGCAAATCAGGCAATCCTATAACCAAAACAAACCTAGTTTTACATTATAAACAGAGTAAGGAGATATGAAGACAAACTCCTCAAGCCCTAACTCGATGAAGTCGCCTGCCGTAATTTTATGAATCTCTAAAGCCCTAAACTGAAGAGATGAAACAAATTGAACTCGAAGTCGATTGAAAAACGAAATCGAAGATCGAAATCAAGAAGAAATCAGAGAGAAATCAGTCTGATTGAAAATCGAAGAAAATCGCATACGACACTCGTAGTCGTACAGAAGTCTCGACTTTCCGTTTGATTTCTAATAATATTTTTATTAAATAAATTTGATTAATAAAATAGGAAATCTTTAGATACGCTTTGAAAATTAAAAAAGTGTAACAAAAACTTTTTATTTTATTTAAAAATAAAAATAAAAATACTTTAATTTTTTAGGGACGATCTAAAAAGGGTTTCTAAAGGTTCTGATTTGATTTTTAGAGATGGTTTATATAAGAAGCGTCTCTGAAAGCTTTAGGAACGATTTTCATACCGTATTATTTGGTTTGAAATGCTTCTCTGAAAGTTATCTTATCTTCTGTTATGCTTTTCACTTTTGTCATACACATCCGTCCCTAAAGACCATATTTAGATACACTTTCAGATCCTTCTCTAAAAGCCCTTTTTCTTGTAGTGAGAACACCCTTCCAAGAAAAAAAATGATTAAGAATCTTAGCGTACCAAATGAAATGGTGGCAAAGGATACCAATGGCTCCAAATTCTGGAAAATTTTGTTCACCATTTGAATTTCCTGTCTGAGTTGTGGAATCTGAGACGTGAACGCTTGTTCATGAAAATCTTCACTTATGATTGATTATGAAAGAGAAGTGTAATATGCCACCACACCTGTATATCAAATAAACTTTCACCAAAAGAATTAAACTATCATCGCAGTACCTTCAAATTTAAAGGAATAATATGTTATGAAGCATTAGGAACAACCAAGTGAACCAAACCAATCCTTTTAGGGCCCGTTCCATGCGAAAAAATTAAAGAAATTCATACGAAAAATTAAAAAAATGAAACTTTAATCTAATCATGAGCGATCAAGAACAAGAAAAAGTTTACATAAAATGGCCCCTTTTCAAGACTTGTTGCAAAACAAATATAGCCAAAAAAAGAATTTTAGAACATTTTTCAAATATAAATACATTTAGTTTGCAGCAAAACAAATCTCAAGAAAACAAATAAAATCAGTCCAATACTTAAGATGGTTAATCTGGAGCATAAATTTATAGCACGAATGTGTCGATCCCTAAACACAAAAACGAGCATAAACCAAAAATAAGTCGATCACATTCATCAAAAAGAAAATTTTGGCAGCAATATAAAGCACAAACACCAAAAATAAGTACACCGCCATAAATAAATAACACGAAATAGAACGATAACACAAAATTTCTTATGGACGGTTTACCAAACACGTGTAAGAACTTTTTGAATCACTTCCCTTATTTGGTGAACATTTAAAGGACCAAGAATCTTAGTTAAAAGTAATTAAGCTTTTTCCTTATAAATATGACTTGTAACACTTAAAATATGGTGATACATCAAGTTGAAGGAAATGAAGGTCATCCAAGTTGAGGCACAACATGCAGAACACAATGGCCAGAAATTGGACAAAGTTTGTGAACCAAGAGTAGGCAAGGGTGCAATGGGTTGGATTCAAAACCCATTTCTTTTCACAAAGATTATATGGGTAGTTCCAAACAAGCCATAAAGTTATAATGACAAGACCAAACCAAACTGACTGTAGATACCACTAAACTTTAAATTACATAAAATATTTTTACATTAAGATAACAACACTTAAAGCAAGCAACAAAAAACAAACATCTTGAACCCACTCCTACAAGCCCATAAAAAGTGTTTTGTATCATCGTTTGGCAATCGATGGGAAATACAAAAACGATTGGGCAAACACACACTGAAAGAGGACCTTCTATTTTCATTTGGACACAAAAACATGTAAAACTAAATAGTCCGATGAAAGATGTTGTCAATGAGATTAAAATTAACAACTTAAGAGACGCATCATTCCCCCATTTTATATCTACTTAATTTGCTTCTCCATAACTAACAAAGCTTTCCCTCGATCTTTTTGTTGTTAGGGGATTTCATCCGGTAATTTCAAAGCGACAGAAGAGGAAGAGGAGCACGTCATAATCGTAGGTCTCAAAGGTATTTTTACGGTTTGTTGACTTAGAGTTTTCTAATATTATTCTCTATATCTTATGGGTTTCCATGCTTCGGATTCACCAGTCTTAGAGTCGTAAAAGTTCGAATCAATACCCTCTATGATTATTGATTTCACTAGCTTCAAACTTGCTGCAAGTAAGGGACACACAATGGCTATATGAATCCAAAGGTATATCCATCATTGTTTTATATAGTTATCTATATTCAATGAATAATTTGTTGTTGGTATCATGTTTCTCACTTTTTTCCATGTGGTTATTATATAGCTCACGGGGTGATGGTTCCTACAAAGAAAGATAAATATTCATACAAGGTACACCTATTTTATCTAACATTAATGTTAGTATAGAGTTATGCATATGTTATATGTTGATTATCTATTTGTTATTGAATGCATAAATATGTAATCCTTTGCAAGTTTTTTTTGCTTCTGTTTCCATACTTTGGCTCATTGCCATCTTGGTTTTGTTATGTGTAGATATCTCTGTCCAATTTGGTTATATTTTAGTTGAAATACATATTGTGGTCCTTGGGCAGGTTGACACCTAAAAGTTGGTAGTTTACCCTCCTTTTTGTTATTTTGTGCTACATTGTTTGCGTGTTCGATTTTCAGCAGCAAATTGTTTTGAACATATATCCAATATGCTTTAGTTTGTTGAAATCATTTTTTTTCTACCTGAACAGTTTTGATTTGGAAGGATTCGTGGTTGCTATTAAACATGGTTCAATAGATGCATTTTTGCTACTTATTAGGTTCTAAATCCTTGGAACCATTAATATGTAGTAGAAGTGTTTTTGCTGTTTGAGACTCCAAACAAGACCATAAATAATAGCATATTGTCTGCATGGCTGGTACCTAAACTTAGTCAATCATGGTGTTAAGTTCTCTACACAAGTTACATGGCTATATTGATTTGACATATGTTCTACTATTTTATACTAAAACATGCTTCTAGATCAGGGGTCTTAATTTGCAATTATCAGGATCTTATTGTCACAATAAAGTGACTAATGTTTGGCATTAAAAGGACATAACCATTTCTTTTGAGAGTAAACTCTACTTTTGGTCCTGAGGTTTAGTGATTTCTTTTAAACAAATACATGTGGTTTCATAAGTCAAGTTGTGGTACTCATGGTTTTGATTTTGCTCTACATTCAGGGTCTGGTCACTAACAGGGTTAAAAAATTCAGTTAGAGGCAGGGATATTTTCGTCCTTTCAACATTTTGTCTCTTTTTTGTAATTCTATTTGTTTGTATTGTTTTTTTGTAAAACAATCAAACCTTAAGGACCTATATGTAAAAATTAACTAATATATATATATATATATATATATATATATATACCACCCACCATCCACCACTACCACCTACCACTACCACCACCATTACAACCACCATCCACCATCCACCATCCACCACTACCACCCACCATCCACCACCCACCACTACCACTACCACCACCACCCACCATCCACCACTACCACCACCATTACAACCACCATCCACCACCCACCACTACAACTACCACCCACCATCCACCACTACCACCCACCATTACAACCACCATCCACCACTACCACCCACCATTACAACCACCATCCACCACTACCACCCACCATCCACCACCCACCACCACCACTACCACCCACCATCCACCACTACCACCACCACCCACCATCCACCACTACCACCACCATTACAACCACCACCCACCATCCACCACTACCACCACCATTACAACCACCATCCACCACCACCACTACCACCCACCGTTACAACCACCATCCACCACTACCACTACCACACACACATACACAGAGCACACACAGCACACACTCACACACACAGCACACACTCACATTAAACACATACACACACCTCATACACACATACACAGTTCATCGGCCACCACCATTTCTCCGGCCACCACCACCATTCCCTCTATGTCTCTCTCTTTCTCTCTCACACACACACACACACACATCTGGAGAAATTGATGATAAAAGATCAAGAGTGAGCCAATATTATATACTTTAGAGCTTGGTCGAAGCTTGGTCGGCGCTCCATACACACAAATCTCTCACAGAGCACACACGTGTGAGGTGTGGCAGAGGGAAATGTTGGTGCAGGTCTGTGTGAGCAATCGAGAGAGGGAGATGAGTGCTGCTGTGAAAAAAATCGAGTGAGAGGGAGACCTGCAGATCGCAGGTGGTGGCTGAGGATGCAATCGGCGGTGGTGGCGGCTGTGGATGCAATCGGCGGTGGTGGCTGAGGTTTCAGGTTTGAAATCAAGAAATCGATTGGAGAGATGAGAGAGGAGGGAGAACTCGAGAGGAGGGATGAAGGGTTTGGTCGCCGACGGTGACGGAGGAAGTGGCCGACCGGAGTTGGTGTTGGTCGGCGGCCCAAATATGGGTGAGTGAAGCTGCAGCCGTGAACTCCAATTGGTGGGGTTTCTTTTTGTTTTGAGTAGTGTTACAAGTTGGTCCCTAAAGTTTGATAACTTTTACAAATATAAGAAAAAACAAAAAACAATTACAAAAATAGGAAGAAAATGTGAAATGACGAAAATGCCCCTGACACTAACGAAGCCATTTAACCCCGTTAGTGACCAGACCCTGAATGTAGAGCAAAATCAAAACCATGAGTACCACAACTTGACTTATGAAACCACATGTATTTGTTTAAAAGAAATCACTAAACCTCAGGGACCAAAAGTAGAGTTTACTCTTCTTTTGATTTAATTGACTGAGATAAGTGCAATTTAACTGAGTGGATGCTCACAATTTAGCATAGACCCGCCCTCTTTTATTTTGATTACTTCGATTACCTTCAGTTTCCATGTTCACTCTTGTGTGTAATGGTAATATAGAATTATAGATGAATCCTAACCCAAAACACCAATATGATGGTATGTTATTTTATTATGCATATATCATTTACTATTTTGGAAGCAATGGAAAATTATTCTACTTTAAACGTGTCTTATTTCGGCTCTTTGTGTTTTATTTTCTACCCCACATAAATCTTGCTTTTGATTGGACATTTTGTGTGGTATATGTAATTCTTTTACTTTCTTATTGGAAGCTTTAGGCGATGACCATGTTAAATTGGTAAGGAGCATTCCACGTTGACAGAGAAGCATCAATGCAATCAAGAGATTACCTTCTAATGTCAAAATACATGAACCCCTGATCTGTAAGAGAGGTTTAAACAAATGGATAATTTGATAAAATCACCACTTATATATATATATATATAGAAAGAGAGAGAGTTGGGATTCAGTATTAGTAAAAGTTATAGTGAGAAGGGTAAAAAGGGATATCCACCTTTGGGTGCACGTTAGGATGATATGCACTTGATCAATTCCCGTATCAAGCGCGATTCATGTGCGGGTTTGAGATTATAAGTGATCAAGGGTTCACATCCCGTCTCACCCTAACTTTTCTTCTCACACAATCCTTCGTCTCTCTCTCTCTCTCTCTCTCTATATATATATATATATATATATATATATATGGACAAGTTCAACGAGAAGCTAAACATTTTGCGAGAACGGGAAAAGTTTCAATAGCATATATAATTATACGTGTGACACACAAGCTTAATCGTATATGATTAAAGACATGTTTCATTGACAACACATAGACGCTTAATCATATGTGATTAAATACAACCAAATAAATCCAATCATATATGATATTGAGACTTCTCGCATTCTCGCAAAATGTTTAACTTCTCACATGACCTTCTCTCTCTCTCTCTCTATATATATATATATATATATATATATATATATATGCGAAGGATCGTATGAGAAGATGAGTTATTTGAACCCTTAATCACTTATAATCTTAAACCCATCCATGAATCACGCTTCATAAGGAAATTGATCTGGTGGATCTCGGTGCATCTCATTTTAATGTACATCCAACGGTTGATAACCACGTCTCAAACTAACTCGACTTCTTATTGGAACCCAACCATATATATATGTGTATATATATATATTAAATGAAAAGTTGTATAATGCCTTTTTTGTCAGAGTTTGTTTAATTTTAGTCTGAGTTTTTTTTCTTCAAATTCTTCGTAACATAAATAGTAATATGATTGGGGATATTTAATATAAGTTCTAAGTTGTATAATAACAAATTTATTATTGCTGAACTCTTCTTTAATTTACAACAAACAATTTAGTAATATATGAAAGCTAACCACATTATGGAAATACACTTGTTTTGCATTGCATATCATTATTTGTTAATTGACTAAGGTGGTGTTTGTTTTTTAAGTGGTGCTGAAGTCTGAAGACTGATTTCACTTCTGATTTTTAAGTGGTGGCGCTGAAGTATGAAATCTGAATTAAAAAGACTGTTTGTTTTTGTAAGCTGAAATCTGAAAACATCTGAATACGTATTTATATATAAATTATGTTAAAACATTATAAAATTCTGTATAATATATATATATATATATATATACATACACATACAATTGGAAAGCAAAATCGACATATATATATATATATATATATATATATATATATATATATATATATATATATATATATATATATATATATATAGGGGAGGTATCCGTTGCAAACCAGTCAGTTTGTGCAAACCGTGCAAACTCATATCCACCAATCATGAATCTGCAATTTTTTTAATTTGGCTTTATGAATATAAAATTTGGCTTCATGAATATATAATTTGGCTTCATGAATCTATATTTTCCGGTGGAGCCCTAAAATACCCTTATGGATATAAAAAAGAAGTTATGGATATAAAAAAATAAGTTACGTGATTGGTGGAGATGAAAAAATATGCTAAAAGCCCTAAAATACCCTTACGGATAAAAAAAAGAAGTTATGTGATTGGTGGATATGAGTTTGCACAAACTAACTGGTTTGCAATGGATAATTTGCATATATATATATATATATATATATATATATATATATAAACCTCAGAAGCAATACACAGTCCTCAAAAGCATAATCGAGAATAGAAACAAAGCAAAATCGACGGAGGAAAGCAAAAATCGAACCAGAATTCGAACCAGAAAGCAAAAAATTCTGGAGATGGAGATGTGTCGCACGGTTCTGGAGATGGAGATGTGTCGAACCAGAAAGCAAAAATCGTACCAGAAAGCAAAAATTATCGAAAACCTAATTTTTGAAAGATTGGGAAAAGGGGTTTCATGATTGGGTGAAGTAAGATCTGGGATTTTTTACAAATGATGATGAGATTGCAAGGAAAGGGGAAAGAATTTAAAGAAAGATTGGAAGTGTTCTTCTCTTTCCTTTTTTTGAAACTCGAATCAGACCCTTTTTAACTGCTGGACAGACAAAGGGGAAGAAAAATAAGGGGTTGATTTTTGCAGTCGCATCGCACGGAGATGGAGATGCGTCGCACGGAGATGGAGATGTCTGGGAGCAGATTTGCAGTCCTTGGAGTCGCTCGTTGGAGAAGAAAGTGAGAAAGTGATAAGTGAAAAAAAAGTGACTGTGGTATCACTTTTTCGGCCGATGAAGAAAAAGTGAAAAGTGGAACTGAATTTGTGAGGAAAACAAACAGTCTTATTATCAATATGTCTGACCGAAAAAGTTAAAAGTGATAAATAAGTGCTTAAAACTAAAAAACAAACAACCCCTAAGAGAGTTTTATGTTAATTTGTTCAATGCTTTCTTACAAAGATCGCTACCGCGCAACGCGCGGTGCACACACTAGTTGGAACTAAAACCAAAAACCAAAATTCAAACCAACCCACCCATAAACCTAAACTAAATTCAAAATTTTATTTTAGTTGTAAAACCCAAAATCGTTTAAGCAAAACCCAAAATCTATTTTTAGCCACAGAGCAAAACCAAAATCGATTTTAACTTGACTTTATTTCATACTTACATACTTTTTATTAGTTTATTTTAAGAGTAAACCTCAATTTTGGTCCATGTGGTTTGCAAAAAATAACGAAAATCGTCCCTACAATTCATTTATTACAAATTAGCCACTGTGGGTTGCATTTTTGTCCGATTTTGGTCCCTCTCACTAACGGAGGTTAACCCTCATCCATTAAATGAAGAGTATTTGAGTCTTTTTATAGATTTCTTTAATTTAATATTAAATGCTTTGACTTTTTGACTCTCTTTTGTCCTTTTTGCCGTCTCTTCTCTCCCAAACCCGCCCCACCCCTACTCCCTTTCTCTCTCCCAAACCCACCCCACTACAACCTGCACACACACACACACACACACACACACACACACACACACACATATATATATATATAACACTTAATACACACACTCAACACACATATATATAAACACACAAACACACACATATATATAAACAAACTTAAACACACACACACACACACACATATATATATATATATATAGAGGTGGGTTCAAACGAGAATAGAACCTATTTAAAAGAATAAAGGAATAACTCTCATCCATTCATTTTTAAAAACAATTCCAAAAATAATAATTTCCAAAAATCAGACTAAAAGGGTATTAAGGTCATTTATGCTACGGATTAATCTAGGATAGTTTTGACTTTCTAAAATTCAAATAGAAAAACAACAATATGAACCTAAAATCAAATAGAAAAACAATTGTGATAATCACTTGTGATAATCAAATAGAAAAACAACAATCACATAATATCACTTGTGATTAACAATAGAGAAACCTAAATTCTGTTATAGAGAAACCTAAAATCACATAATATCACTTGTGATTAACAATAGATAAACCTAAAATCACTTGTGATTAACCATAGAGAAACCTAAAATCCCATAATATCACATAATCCATGCCTAAATCACTTGTGATTAACCATAGAGAAACCTAAAATCACTTGTGATTAACCATAGATAAACCTAAAATCAAGAGAGAGAGAGAGAGATCGACAGCGATGGTGGCGCTGCAAGTGAACAGAAGAACGGGATGGAGATAGCGCTGGCGTTTGGTGGTGGCGGCGTTCGATGGTCGAACAAGAGAGAAATCGATATGGCGACTGCGGTTGACGGAGACGACAACGAAGGGCGGTCGTGCGACGGGAAATCGAGAAGAGGAGTAGCGGCGGCGAGCAGGTGCGGCGGTTGCAGCGGCGGCGGCGAGCAGGTGCGGCGGCGGTTTCACAGGTCGCCGGAGACGATGCAAAGAAAAGAGAGAAAAAAGATGTCGCCTGGAGCAGGTGCAGCGACGGCGACGAGCAGGTGCAGCAGCGGCGGCGGCGGTTCCACAGGTCGCCGGAGACGATGCAGAGAGAAGAGAGAAACGAGATGTCGCCGGAGACGATGCAGAGGGCAGCGGCGGCGGTTACACAGGTCGCCGGAGACGATGCAGAGAGAAGGGAGAAAAGAGATGTCGCCGGAGACGATGCAGAGGGCAGCGGCGGCGGTTCCACAGGTCGCTGGAGACGATGCAAAGAGCAGCGGCGGCGGCGGTTCTCTTTGGCTAGGGTTTGAAGGAATGTAGTGTTTAAATCAAGAGAGATAGGGGAGATCGAGATATTTGATTGAAGAGAGATATAGGTAGTGTTTTGACATATTTGCCCTTTTAACTTGATTTTTGAAAGTTATTATTTTTTGAATTGTTTTTAAAAATGATTGGTTGTGAGCTATTCCTTTATTCTTTTAAATAGTTGTCATTCTCGTATGATCCTCCCTCTATATATATAAACAACACACACACACACACACATATATATATATATATATATATATATATATATATATATATAAACACAACACACACAATATATATATATATAGAGAGAGAGAGAGAGAAAATAAAATGTAACTGCTAAATGTGTGAAACTTTTGTAACCAAATTCAGACCATTGATTTCTAATCTTGATCTAATTATACTTAAGGGTAATTAAGTCATTTGTATTCATTAATATTATTTCTGATTTTCAATTAAAAAAAAATTTAGGCGTTAATTTAGGAATTGATTTATTCTATTTTAATTTTTATTGTTTTTTGATTCTATCCATATTTTATAATTATCGTCTTCTTCAATCAAACCGTTTTTAATATATGAAAAATTCCTTAACTGCTCTACTGGAACGAGATTAACAGTTTTCAGTTTGGTGTTTTCTTGCATCACAATCATGTATTTCGATAACGAAAACTCAAATGTTGAAGAAGAAATTGCTAATGACCCAATCGACATTTATGATGATATAGCGAACTTTGTGATTGCTAATGGATCAGACGAAGAACGCGATGATACATTTCCAGGCGATCTTCATGATTCAATTGATGGTACTCCCAAAAAAAACGGTAAGTGTTATTTTAATTTTCGCAATACGTATGTTTAAATATATTAGACGATTGGTACTGTTTCTATTTTTTTTCATGTCGTAATTAGTTTTATACGTACTCAGATTATCTTACTAACATCATATTTGATCAGACATGGTAATCGTTTGCATATGAAATTTTTTGAATGTGTTTCATATGAAATTTAGATTTCATAGCTTTATAGAATAGTATTGTAAGATAATTCGAGTTCCAATTTTCAGATTTTATTCAATATGAAAACATACGAATGACTATATGGTATGAAATTATATACTCAGAATACAATTTATTACGAATTTATACATTTATGTTACGTTATATATGAAAACTATGTAATATGTAGCATGGTTTATTTTACTTATATGTTGTATGTGAAAAATTATCATTATTGCGCCATATATATGTTGGTATTTTTTATGGTACTGCATCTCATAATAGTTATGTTATTAAATTTTATTTTAATTTTTTTTTTCGTAGTACATCTTGAGACTTTTGTGTCACCTGGAGGTACTAAATCTTGGATACCTTATGTTGATGAAAGTATAAAGATTGGTGTTGGATATGAATTTAAGACTATTGAGCTTGCTGATGTTGCCTACATGAAATATGCTGAAGAAGCTGGATTTGATGTTCATCAATCCAATAAGAAAAAAACAAGTTTGAGCAGGTTATATCACGTTATCTACTTTGTAGTAGGCAAGGTATCCCTGTGAGTAGAGACCTCGAGTCCATGACTAGGAATTCATGCGTTAAACGTACGAATTATAGAGCATGCATTAAGTTTCGTCTTAGGAAAGAGACTGGCACGTATGTTGTTTACAAGTTTGAAGAAAGGCATAACCATGCTCTTTACAACACCGTTGACAAGACGATGTCACGTTCGAAGCGACAGTTGCAATATACTGATTTTAGGAACGTATACAATGGAGCATCGTCTTCTGTTGGTGGGTCAAAGTCGTATAATATCCAGGCTGCGCTTAAAGGTGGTTACGAATATATTAGCCAGACTCAAGTTGACTATCAAAATGCTAGGACTGCTATGGGACCATTTGTTGGAAAGAAAGATGCGCAAATGTTGGTTGATTTGTTGTGTAAACGTCGAACGACTGCTGAATATTTCTTTGACATATTGGTTACTGATGGGGAGTTACAGGCTGTTTTTTGGGCTGATGAGATTGCTAGACTAAACTATAAAGAGTTTGGTGACACTATATCATTTGATGCAACATATCGAATGAATCGGTACGTATTATATTACGAGTTATTGTATGTATCATAATTGTTTTGTACATTTTTACTAATTATTTCATTTTTTCCACAGTCATGCTATGAATTTTGTCCCGTTCATAGCTATAGACAACCATAGGAGTTCAGTTGTTGTTGGATCTGCGTTGATAAGCCGCGAGACTATAGAGAATTTTAAGTGGGTGTTGGTTGCGTTCCTGAGAGCACATGAGAAGCAACCTACATTTGTCATTACTGATCAATGTGCGGCTATGAAACAAGCAGTTCCGTTTGTATTCACAGAATCAAAACATCGCTTGTGCATGTGGCACATCATGAAAAAACTACCTGGCAAGGTATTTTTTATACTTTTATTTACTCGTTTTATATTATTATGTAATTGAATGCCTAATTTTTTAGTAGCCATAATATGTACGTCCATTCAACATTTTAATCATATGTACACTGTTGTAGATAACGTCTGATCTTGATGCGAATATAACCTTCAAAAGAAGATTCAACAAGTTAGTATGGAATGACCATATGAGTCCTGAGGAATTTGAGTTTGAGTGGGCTAGTATTATTGATGATTATGAACTTCATGATAATGAATGGTTAAGAGAGATGTACCGGATTAGAGAGTCATGGATATCTGCGTACTATAGGGACGTACCCTTTTCGGGTTTAATGAGGACAACATCACGATCGGAGAGTGCTCACGCGTTTTTTCGTATATATGCATACTATCGTAATGATCTTGTCAAGTTTATACATGCGTTTGATGGTGCTATTGAAAAGCAGAGGAACAAGCATCGCATCCTTGAGTTCATCACAAGAAACACGTTCCCTCGATGTGCTACACCGTGTGTAATTGAGAGGCATGCTTCGGAGATATACACACGTGATGTTTTTAAAGAAGTTCAAAAAGAGATTAAAAAAGCCGCGTATCATTGTGGCATCGTTTATCTTGGTGAAGATGGTGATATACGAAAGTATAGGGTTTTACATAAAAATATAAAGGCTCTCACCAAGTATTCGTATGAGGTACGATTATTTTTTTGTTCACAATTCCTTTGTAATGTTGTTTGTAGTAGCTTATATTCAATAATAATATTTTATGAAAATTCTTACTTATAATACCCTCTTTTTTTACAGGTTTCTCACAACACATCGACAGACATGATGGAATGTGAATGTAAATTCTTTCCACGATATGGTACCCCGTGTCGCCATATTTTCAAGATTTTGCTGAACTTCGACTTTGTATCAATACCAGAAATACTTATATCGCGTCGATGGACCAGAGATCTTGTACCGGTTGAAGTTCAAGCTGCTCGGGCACGTTACGGCGAGGTTGATGTAGAGAAGGAGCGTTTGATAAATGGGTTGTATTCTAAGCTTGATTTGTTGGTTAGTCGCATTAGAAATGATAAAAGTAAGTTGACTGTTCTAACCGAAATGATGGATAACATGAAAACTGAGTTCCAGGTTGAAAATATAATTCCGTCAGCTGCTGCGGACAGAAACGAAGCTCTTAGGGAATGTTATGGTGTAGATGTTCCGAAAGAGATTAACGTGCTACCACCTGCTGGTATACGGAACAAAGGATGTGGTACAGGAAAACGTTTGGTAGGTGTGTTGGAGAAAGCTGCCAAGAAGTCCAAGAAGCAAGAACGTCTGTGTAGGAGGTGTAACACTTATGGTCAGCATGATTCAAGGAATTGTCCGACCCGAAATAAATCTGGATAGTATTAGCTCGGTTGTTCTCATACGTTTTTCATACCTATTTATACATTTTATGTTGTTTTTGATGTTTGTCATGCAAACCCATTTATAAATTTAGTTTGACATAAGTTATTTAATATTTTTTGATAGATTTTAATATTTGTTTCATATTCTTTTTATTAATTAGTAAACCTTTTTTGTCTTGTTTGTGGATATTGCGTATGAAAAACCACAAGCACACATATTATGAAAAAGCATCTTACACACCCTTGGTAGATGTAATTATAGGCTATCATTTTAGCATAGGGAATGCATGTGTGATGTGCATAGGGCTTACAAACATCACTAGGGATAAGACTAGACAATGTGATAGCCTTGAAAACCACTATTGCATACGTTTTTCAAAGATTGTGTTCTACCTCTATTATATATATTAACCCATCTTTATTCATATCTATTGCCTTATACCTATCTTCACTCTCATTCTATACTCATGGCAAACAACCCCAGAAACCCCAATGGTCCTAATCCCATTGGATCACATACTAACCAAGTTGTTGTGATAGATGATTTGATCCGAGAGAACAAAGTCCTAATGGACGAAGTGAAGCGCCTGCAGGAGAAACTTGACGACACTGTCCATCATCTTGAGTGGGCAAAAAACCATCTAGATGAAAGGTGTAGGCGTGTTGAAGACCTGGAATCGCAAAACTCTAACTTTCAAGAGATGGTTTAGAAGTACTATGAAGATATAAATACTTTAAGGGATTTCTATGATGCTCTCAAGAGGAACTGCAAGTGCAGTCCCCCATCTGATTAGGGTTGTCTCTCGGTGTTTATGTTCCGGATGGTTGTCCTTACCGCTAGTAGTGTCTTGTATTTCTATCTCTTTGTTGCAGACAGGTTGCTTTGTTGTGTTTGTGTTATGTAGTTTGTGTTCTTGTATTAAAGATGCTTTGATGTATGGTTCTCTCTTTTGAGGTATGAAATGAAAGTATTTTTAGTATAGACTTTAATGTAGATGAAGGTATTCATCATAGTTTGTGTTCTTGTATTAAAGATGCTTTGATGTATGATTCTCTCTTTTGAGGTATGAAATGAAAGTATTTTTAGTATAAACTTTAATGTAGATGAAGGTATTCATCAGAGTTAAATGTGATATTTTATGGTATGAACCCAAATACTGTTAATGTCTACTTAAATCATATGAACATGTTAATGAACTTTAATGTTTTAAAGAGTATTGGCATTGATTGAATATATATTATGAAAACTTTATATGCAAGAAATGTTAGTCAAATATTTTCATAAAAACCATCCATACCTAAATACTTTCATAAAAACCAATAATTTGGAAAACGAAACAAACAAAATTAAAATCCTTAGCAGCATAAAAAACCCCAATTTGCAAAGTAGCTAAGTGTAATCTAAATCCGAAATCGTAAACAAAATATTCTAATATGAAACATGCAACTAATATACTGTTTAAGTGGTAAAACTCCAAATCAACCAAACTTAGCGAGTCGCTTAGCCCGTGTTGCGTTCGCACGACCAAGAATCTGTGTTTGTGTTATATTGTCCATCTTGTAGAATCGTCTGATTTCCGATTGAACATAATCACGCCTAATGTTCCATTCGCTAAATAAGATTTTTGCAGTGTACTTTTTTCTAAGCCCCTCCAATTGTTTAGCTTGTGTCGGGCCTTCCCTTTCTAGATTTGTTGTCAAACCCCTGCTCCCTCCACCCATGTAGCACTCCATATGCCTCATTACGAAAACACCACAATCCACATAGTTATCTCTTGTTTGCCAACTTGTAACAAGCCTAACCTTTGACAAACCTTCCACAACCCTTCCCGCCGAGTGATTTGTCTCTTTCAAATGGGTAGACAACATTGTTTGCTGTACATTACAATAATTTATTATACATATTTATTCGCAACACTAAATTTATGGTAACTATCCAGTATGAAAATTTATACGTACCAACATTTTAACATCCCTGTCACACTTGTCTGCTACATCCCTTCCCAAAGACGCTTCATGCCTGTTGTCTATTACCTCAACCAAGTTACTTTTTAGATTGAACACCACACAGTAATAATGTCGATCTTGCATAATCGGAAAGAATATCTGTTCATACGTAATTAATTCGTTAATTAAATAAATATTTTCACTATTAAAACATACAAGTGAATATAGATGTTATGTTTTTATTTCATACCAGATCGACGTTTTTCATGTTGACGTTTTCAACATGGTGCTTTGTTGCTTCAGCAATGTTCTTCATGAACCAATTGTATCGCTTGTTATAGTCGTATATGTGTGGCAATAACACCCCACCCTCCTGATTAGTTCATTACGCATTAGCATTCGAAACACAAAATTAAGTTTAATTTTTTAAAGTTGTTTTTAATACTGACCAGAACTGATGTCTTGAAGAATAACCTTTTTGGTGAATAGACGCTTCTGTACTTTTCTTCGTAGTTTAAAATGTCAACCCATCCGTCGATCACGTTGGTTATGATATGCTCATTACCAGCCAAGCTTTCCATCGCTGCCCTTATCACTTGTTGGTATGTACTTGACCAGTACAGAATGTCACTACAAATACAGATTATTAAACCTTGGTTAATATAAATTTTTCATTATAATTTCATATGTTAACATAAACTTTCCCGAATAAATTCACAAAAAACAACCAAATTAATAACGTGATTGTACTTACTCTAGGCCACCATAGCCAGCCAAGCAGAATTCATGGGCTTTCCTTTCGTCTGTAGTCAATACCATTCGAACATCGACTGAGCGCCTAACGTATGGTGACCTCATCTGATCCCCAAGTCTTGTATCTATTTTGCTACCCCGACGTTGTATGACATCATTTATTGCAGTCCCTTTACCCTTTTCAGCCGCGTTGTCCTTAACCAGCTTGGTATCAAACGTTTCAGGAGTTTGATCATTAACGTGCACTGCATCCGAAACTGCATCTTTGGACAACGATTTGACAGATCGTTGTATTACCTCGTCGTCTATCTCATTTAGGTCTTGAGTGCATAAAATCTGTGAAAGTGGGGTTGGAGTAATTTCAAAGTCTAGCTTGGTGGGGGTAACCTGCTGAAAGGTATCATCATACTCTTTTTCCTCACTTTCCTCATCCGTATCAGTCTCTTCATCTGTCTTTGGATCGTTTCTGAAAATATTATCAAATCTTTCCTGATAGTCGTCGAAGTTCATCTCTTCTGGGAACAATTCCATCGCCTCCTGAATTAGTTTTCTCACGTCATGCTTACTGCAATATATCTGCTCCAGGTGTGCCTCGATTTTTGCCATGTATTCCTGTGTTTCGTATAACATCATAATAAATATTATTCTTAATTGATTTATTGCTAGAATACCAAAATACTGAAATTATGAACAATGTAATATATTTCCATATGAAAAGACACAATTTACTATGAATTATTTTTCAACACATTTGTTTTATACGAGAATTCTTAACCAGTACCTTTCTGAGCTCATTTTCGTCCTCAAAATCTTCGCTGCCGTCTTCATCATCCACAACCCCTCCGTCTGGTTCTCTTACGTCAACATCGGCAACGTTACTTGATCTTTTTGTATCGTCTATCACCTTTTCAATCGCTTCAAATGCCACTGCGATATCCTCATCTGTAATATCAAACCCACCATCCCAACCATCTACAACTCCCATTGTTTTCCTTGCAGGTAAAGACGTTTTGAAATTAAATTAATTTTATTCATGTTATATTTCTATTTAAAAGTGATATATGGCAAGAAATATCTTTTTACAGTAATATACCTTTTCTTTCTTATCTGATTTAACAATCATTTCCACATTGTCTTTGTGCGAAGACATTACCAACGACTCGTTCACATCTCCTATATGATGTTCTCCCAATTGATCACCTTCCTAAGAAATTCATATACTTATTTAGTTTATATTTTTTAAAAACATTAACCAGTACCACTTTCTATAAAATAAGGAGATTTTCATCATACACATCATACATTTCATACAAACATTAGTACAAAGTAGATCATGACATTACCTCCAGCCCAGTTAATACGGCCGATGATTCTACTGTTTTGACAGTCCCTCCTTGCTGTTTTTCACACCCATCATCATTCTTAAACATTATAATGTCAATTACATTAGTTTTCTGTCAAATATTATCTAAATATTTCATATCCACGTGATAATTTGTTATAGCGAGACAATACCTTATCCACATATTCCGTTGGGGGTGCATCCTCTTCACCGCAAACCCCTCCATGAACCTTTTCAACTTCTTCAAAGACCTTCAATGATATAATTTTATGAAATATGTTTAATTATCAATTGAATACATTTAAGCAACAATGTAGGTTCTTAGTTTTTATTACCACATCTTTTATAGTTGATCCTTCAGCATCCTTTTCCTTTGACTTTGTTGTGTTTTACAAAAGCATAGTCAAAACAGTCAAGTGAATGTACATTATAAGTATGAAATAAAACACAAGAAGGTATTATTATAAATCATGAGAATATAATAATTGAATGTACCTTTTCTGCTGTACTTGTATGAACATGTCTTACCGGAGCATTCTGTTTCCTTCCTTTAGAAGATGTCTTTTTACCAGATTTAAGAGCTGTTATTTGTGCTTTACGCAAACCTCCGTGATCGAAACCGTATTTTGTTCTGTCTCGTAGCTTCTCCACTGTCCATGTGTGTAATGGTAGTAAACTTCTATCAACTTGGACCGACGGACATGATGTCATATGGACGTAAAGCAACTGTTTATTCAATAATAATACTATTAGTACGTGCAAATTCAAAAATAAAAACACATGAAAAAATTACCGTCAGAAATGTCAGCGGCCTTGAATAGAAGTTGTCATATGTGTCACGCTTCCATTTACGCTTACTTCTTTTCAAACTATCGACAATGTAGCGGCACCAGTTTATATTTGGAATCATATCAATGCTACCAATCTTTAAAAAAAAGATTATGGCAGTTTCCCGATGGGCTGCATTCCGCCATTGTATTAACAAATAGCACAAGGAAGTTTAACTGGAACATCTCTCCGGAATCTGTCGATTCGAGTATTGCGTTTGACACATCAACTGGTCTCGGTCTTTGTTTCTAGTAAATAGATTGTTGGTCCCGAAGGCCTATACAAGTTTGTAGAAGGGGGGGTTGAATACAAACACACAGATTTTACTTTTCTAAATTGTTTATTGATAAATCATTAACAATTTACAGCTTGTTGAGGAAACAAGATTAAGGATAAACCTAAATCTAAAAAAGTTGGAACACTAAGGTTTCTTGCACTAAGAGAGATAAGGAAATTACTAATAATAACCTATCTTGAGATAAGAGATTGAACTTGTCCAGAGTTAGCAAGCTACTTCAAAATGAAGTGAGTTCATCTCTTTATATACTGCATGCATTTAATGCAAGTCAGTATACACTTTACACGTGTCATCAGCTGGTTGGTTGCATGTCATTGACCTTTGTTGACAACCTTAGTAGCCGCATGGATGAACAGTGTAGTATCAGAGTGGTTGTACGATTTCAGACAGTCGGAGGTTCTTTTCTGACATTTCGTACGGAGTCGTGCAAGGGTGGTTAAGACAAAAGTACTTTGTACGGAGGACTTCATGATCAGCTTTCGTTGATTCAGAGCATTATCATTAACTATTCAGCGAATGATAAAGTCCAGCGATAGCTGAAGTCTTGTACTTGATACTTCACGTTGAGTGGACAAATCTGAGTCTTCATTGATCCGCATCAGTTCATTAGGAGACTTGTCGCTGGTTCTTGAGCTTGATCTTCGACTTCAGCGTAGAACCTTTGTTGACGTGAAACTTGTCTTCATGGATCATAAGTAAACAACTAACTTATCAGCGATCATCATAATGACTGAACAGACTCAGATCATTAATGATGAACACTTTCGCTGAATGTTTAATTTAAAGAGCGAGAGTTCCTATCAGCGGTACTGTAAGATCTTAGTACTTATCAGCGATAGTGAAACTCTGATACATATTGTTTACTTACAATTTTCACTAAGTATATAAGAGAGGGTCATTATCAAATCACCGAGGGTTTGGATCAACAATCTACCCCTATTTGATTATGACATAGCAACAAAGAAAATTGCTATTTAATGAAAACATAAGGATAAAAAGAACTCATAAAATATTTGTCCCTTTTACTGTTTTCTGGGATCTTTTCAGTACTGATGGAGTAAAGTACATTCGCTGAAATCTTTCTTTAAAACTTTGAATCAGGATACAAAGAGAAATGAAAAGATTACAAGTACAAGCGAAATAAATTACAAGTACAAAAGGATAACTGATAAAATAGATGAAAGAGGCGATCCTATCAGCTTACAAAGGTTCTTCCTTAATGAGAAGTTCATCAAGGGTCATTGATGTGGTGGGAATCATCCAGTCAGGAACGGTTACACCTTGTTTTCTTTTGATCAGCGCTTCTTCAAAAATCAAGGGTTTCAGATGTCGTGCCTGAGGGTCATTTCTGAAGTCACACCAGTAGATGAGATCTCTGAGTTGTTCGATTGGAGTGATTGGAAGCTCAGCGATCCGTTGAAAACGCTTTCCACCATCGTAGTCATGAAAAAATATCCCGTAGGGTTCGCTTATGACTTTGCCAGGGATGAAAGTCTCACCAGGAGGAAGAGATGCGTCAAGCATGGAAAGATCAGGATCAGGACCAAGGACTTCAGCACGTGAAAAACCAAATACCTGTTTCATTTCGAATGACAGGGCCATCAATTGAAGATATAGATTTCTTCTTCTTCTTCGCTGAGGCCTTTCTTTTCTGACTTTCGAGAGGAGGAGGAGGAGGAAGAATATCCACACAGGAGTAGACTAAGTCGATTTGTTTGTTGATCATCTTTTCAACATGTTCCTTGTATTTCGACTTGGACTTCTGGATGGCTAACCTGATCTCCAACCATTCAGAGAGACCGTACTTCGTTATGGCTTCAGCATAGAATTTTTCGGACTTCTTATCTTCTCTGAATATCTCGATTTCAGCGATTGAAACAAGGGTTGTTCTTCCAGAGATGAATACCTTGTTGATTTTGGCAGGAGAGTCTCTGTAGTTGACCTTTTCTTTGCACCAGGCTAAAGTTGACTGAGACACAGTTCTCTTTTCTTCAGTTATCTTCTTGGCGTTTTCCCAGAGCTGACGTTGAACATCAATGGGAACTCTTTTCAGCTTGGGGTCTTTTATTGAACGTTTAGAAAGCTGGATGGTGTATTCTCTGTCTTTTTCTTCAGCTTCTTTTCTTTCAGCTATTAGACGTTCAGCTCTGAGATGTTCCTTGTATTCCTTTTTGGAAATTCTGAACTTTGGAGGAACTGAAGGAAGTTGATCACGCCTCAGAATGATTCGCTGATCCTCGAATCGCTTTATTATCTCCTCTCTTCTTTTCTGATCCTCTTCACTTAGCTTTTGAGGAGCTAAGGAAGGTCTGCCTCTGTGCGAGAGTAGCTGTTCTTCTGGTTCATCAGTCTCAGAGATTAAATCTAAGACTGGGATTATTTCTTCAGCAGCAGCTGGTATTTTTGGTGAAGTCGCAGTTGTGGAGCCTTCAGCGATATCCTCAAACATGGGAGAGGACTAGCTGAAACACAGCGATCTTACAAGTAAGAACTTGGGTAGAATCAGATAGAGAGAATTGGTTCAAGTGTATAGGCTTGGGTAAAGGAACTGATAGTGTATGATAGAGGAGGGATAGAGTGAGAGATGATTAGTGTACCTGACAAACCGACTTTTCAAGCAAGATCATCAGATTGTCATCTTCAGCGACGCTTTTGCCTTTGCCTTTCTCAGCTCCAGATGCTGAGGGCTTTTTCTTTGTCCGCTCCCCTGAAGGTTCATTTATCGAGATTCCCTTAAGAGCTTTGATCTTTGGAGCAGGTTTGACGATAAAGAGGTCATCGTCATCTTCGTCATCATCATCATCATTCTTTGGAGAAGAAGATGGTTCATCATCAGGGATGTCGACGGCTTCATCATCTTCTGCTTCGGATTCAGTTTTCTCAGCTTCTTCTTCGAGTTGCTCCCCCTCAGATACAGAGGCGAGCTTCTCGGTTTCCTCAGGGTTTTCATCTCCCTGAGGTCCAACAGTGGTTTCTTCAGTATTCGTCTTCTCTCCCCTGATAGATTCATCATGGGAAAGGTCTTCAGCGCACTTGGCGAGGTCTTCAGCGCTCTTCTCCCCCTCTTTTTCATGATGACTGGGGGAGGAATGGCTAGATTCAGCAGCGTTGGTAGGTTCTCTGTCTTCTTGGCCAGAGAGACCTACACAAACTTCAATCTTTGCTAATCTGTCTTCAAGGCCAGAAATAGCAGGATTGATCTTCCCGAGCTCAATGCGATATGCCGCTGTAAAATGTTCAGATTCAGGGACAGGGGCAGGAGCAGGAGCAGGAGTGTTCGCCTTGTGCAGCAGCTGTTCGATCATAGTCTTCATCGAACCAACGTCAGTCTTTACATAGCTTAAGTCAGTCGTCAGAGTGTTGACATTTCTCTTCACAGCAGACATATCTCCCTCTAGTGTTCCAACCGATGTCTTCAGCGTTGTTACCTCGTTGGACATGGATGAAACTGAATTTTTGAGAGAGGTGTAGTCTGTGTAGATATCAGCGAGCACCTTGGCGAAGTCGCTGAGAGTTTTATCAACTTGCTTCATGTCATCTGTGGAAGCCTTCTTCTCCACCACCGTTGTCAGCTTGTTCAGATTCTCTCCAGCGTTTGTTACAGCTGTAGAGTTATTGGAGAGAGTAGTGGTGAGACCTGTCAGCTTTATCTCCATGGACTTCAGAGAGGCGTTGATATCTCCCAAATTAGGACCTGTAACATATAAAAACTTGTGAACATAGGAAAGCTCAGAAGTTTGGGGTTTAGTCACAGTGTTTATGGGTTGTTGTTTACCTGCAGGAGGATTGGTGAATTCATCGAAATCACGGGTTCCTGAGTAAAGTTCCATGTCATCTTCAAAAGTGCCCATGGATTTTTCTGCAGGTCCTGTCTTCATCATTCCTGGAGAATCAGCTTTATGTTCCGAGGAAATGATGGCAGCTCCAGTTAGATCTGGAGTAGAGACCAAATGAGTGGAGGGAGGAGCGAAGGATAAGAGTGGGGGTTGGGTTATGAGTTCAGCGTTGGATTCGCTGAGAATCACTTCATCAGTCTTTTGAGAGACTGAAGGAGGTTGGGTCGGTTCCAAGTTTGTAACCTCAGCGTTTAGAGACGCTGAAGTTTGGATAAAAGGGATTGCTTGTTCAGGTGTGGCAGAGCGTACCACTGAACGTTCCTTCAGCTCTGCAGAAAGAGCTGAGGAGTCTTCAGCATGAGATTGCTGGGGTTGCTCCTTTGTTTTCTTGATCCTTTTAGAATCAAGTGGGGTAGATGAATGTTTCCTTTTCTTAGAAGGAGAGGATTTTGTGGCCAGGGTATCAGCGATGGGTATTGTCGCTGAAGGAGCCACAGAAGTAGAAGAAGAAGGGCTGAGAAGAGTTAAGAGGGTAGAAAGATGTACCTCATTTTCAACAGGTTTGAAGTCGAGTACCTTAGGGCCAATCTGAGAGAGTTTTAGATCGCCCTCTTGCGGGTAGCTGTCCTTTAGGCCATATTGAAAGATAGCGCTGATGAATCGGGGGTAGGGAACCCAAGCAGGCCTGTCAGCGGCAGAGTCTACTCTTTGCAGCAAGTCATCATAGATGAGAGATGCCCAGTCAATGTGTAGACCTTTCAGCAGAGCGTATCCCAAAGCTTGCTGAGGTTGAGCGGCTTGATCAGAAGAGCCGGTCTTGGCAGTCATGCAGCTGATAAGGTGAGCGAAGATGAAGTTCATCTCGCTGGGCATTTTCGATTTCTTCAGCAGTGTTAGCTTCTTCTCAGGCTTCTTGTCTCTGCCCATTTCCCATACATAGCCCATTGCATCAAAAAATGCAATAAGAGCTTCTTTGTCAGCGATCTTCTTATGGTCAGGGAAAGGAACAAAAGGTTTTTCCTTTGTAGCGATGGGAAAGTTCAGAGCTTTGCGAATGATGGCGGGTGTGATCTTTATCGTGCCATATTCAGTATCGCAGAGGATACAATCAACTGTTTTGGAGGGATCTTTGGCGGATGGTAGCTGAGAGTGTCTGGCAGAGTACCAGAACTGAGATAGTAGCAGCTGACTTGCAGGGGGTGAAATGGTCAGGCTGTTGAAATGCAGCAATTCTTCAGGAAATTCACAGCATCTGGCAGATGTGTGACTTGCTTTCGAGGAGGAAACTCGAGAAGCGCAGAAAGGTTGTTTATCTTGGTCCAGTCTAGTTGATCAAGATTGAACTTGACTTGTGGAGCCTTGAGGATTTCCACTTCCTCAGAGTCAGCGGAGATGTTCTCAGCGGTAGCAGGAATGTCAGACGAGGCCATTTCTCTGTATTAACAGTTCAACCAAATATGTTAACAAATAAGAATAATCTTAATGTGGAAAGAATTTCCAATAAGATGTTTCGAATTTTATCCATTTCATTCAGACACAAATGTCTTAATAAAGATTAGGGTTTTTCATGTTTTTGAAACGAAATGTAAAACCCATTTTCTTGTTTTCCAGTTTTCTATGAAGAAATAGATTCTGGAAACGAATGAAGAACAAGTTTAAGATTTTGCATTTAAACTTGAAGAACAACCATGAAATGGTTGTGTTCATAAAACCACGAAAGAAAATGATTTCATTTTACGAAGTTCTTTTGTTTGATCTTGTTAAAACAATGAGAAGATCGGAAACAAGTTATACGCATTTGGTAATAAATAAGAACATATTAACTTTGATGTTTGATGAAGAAGATGATGAACAGTTCTTGAAGTTTTTGAAATCACAAATGCAACAGTGAATTCTTTCTTGCGGAGGAAGATTGATCGCGTAAAAGAAAAATATAAACAAAGAATTTGTTTATATAGAGATTTTAGAAAGAGAAAATCTTGAGCGGGAAAAGATTTTCATCATGACACGGACACGTGTTTGCATTTGTTTGGAAGTTTGAACGAGACGTGCAAACGTGTGTCAGGAAGAGAAAACGTGTCGGGGTTTTATCCGTTGCAATGACGTCACAACTGTCCTTTCATATTCTTGGTTGTCTCTGAGGTTTTGAAAAACTCAGAGATACTTTTGAAAACATGAAGCACTGAATGAAAATATTCAGTGAAGGTTTTAAGAAATTTCAAAATATCGCTGTTAAGGAAAAGATATTCAGCGATGCATTTTGTTTTGAAATCTTGCATTTTCATGCGATTGTCAGAGAGAGAACATACCTTGATATCAGTGAATCAAGTTTATTCAGAGAGAAGATGATAGAATGGGTTATACAAGTTGATTTTATCCTTTCGCTGATCAATGTGAACCGCTGAAGATTTTATCCTTCAAAGTTCAGCATTCCAAGCTCGCTGATGAGAAAGTTGAATCTTGTCTCATCAAGAGGTTTGGTAAATAAGTCAGCTAACTGATAATCAGTTGGGATAAAATGAAGTTCTATATCACCATTCATCACATGATCTCTGATAAAATGATATCTGATTTCTATATGTTTGGTTTTTGAATGTAGTACTGGATTGTTTGCTATAGCGATGGCACTTGTGATGTCGCAATAGATTAGAATTTTGGAGAGCTGAAGATCATAGTCTAGTAGCTGATTTCTCATCCATAAGACTTGAGAACAACAGCTTCCAGCAGCTACATATTCAGCTTCAGCTGTGGAAGTGGACACTGAATTTTGCTTTTTACTTGTCCAACTTACCAGCTTTCCACCCAGAAGCTGACATCCTCCTGTGGTGCTTTTCCTATCCATTTTGCAACCTGCAAAATCACTATCTGAATAGGCGGTTAGGTCGAATCCTGAATCTTTGGGATACCAAAGACCTAGATTCGTTGTACCCTTAAGATATCGAAAGATTCGCTTTACAACTTTCATATGAGATATCTTAGGTTCAGCTTGATATCGTGCACACAAGCATGTTGCAAACATAATATCGGGTCGGCTAGCTGTTAGATACAATAGAGAGCCGATCATCCCACGGTACATCGTGACATTGACAGGAACACCCTTAGTGTCCTTATCAAGTGTCAGCGGTGGTGCCATAGGGGTTTTCATAGCTGAACTTTCAGTTAAGTCGAATTTCTTCAGCATATCTTTAACATATTTTCCCTGATTTATGAAAGTTCCTTTCTCAGTTTGCTTAATCTGAAGACCAAGGAAATATGTTAGTTCACCCATCATGCTCATTTTATACTCATCTTTCATTCTATCAGCGAAACGAGTACAAAGCTCAGGGTTAGTAGAACCAAATATAATGTCATCAACATATATTTGAACTAAAATGATATGACCTTTCACTTTTCTAAAAAATAGAGTTTTGACAATCTTACCTCGCTCAAATTTTTCAATATGGAGATAAGTAGAAAGAGTGTCATACCATGCACGAGGAGCTTGCTTCAAACCATAAAGTGCCTTATCCAATTTATAAACATAACCTGGACGCTTAGAATCTGAGAATCCTGGAGGTTGTTCCACGTACACTTCTTCATTCAGCTTTCCATTCAGAAACGCTGACTTAACATCCATCTGATGTACTTTGAAGTTTTTGTGTACAACATATGCTAAGAATAGACGAATAGATTCAAGTCTTGCTACTGGAGCAAATGTTTCGTCATAATCTATACCTTCCTCTTGTCTGTATCCCTGAGCAACAAGTCGAGCTTTGTTGCGGGTTACAGTACCATGTTCGTCCAACTTATTTCGATAGACCCATTTAGTGCCTATTACTGTTTTATCAGTTGGTCTTTGAACAAGTTTCCAAACTTTGTTTCTTTCGAATTCAGTCAGCTCTTCTTGCATGGCGCTGACCCAGTTTGGATCTTTGAGGGCATCATCTACTTTCTTTGGTTCAGTTAGTGAAATAAAATTTACAAATAAACAAATATTACCTGCGCTTCGTCGAGTCTGAATCCCAGCGTTTGGATCACCAAGAATTTGATCAATTGGGTGATTTATAGTCCATCGCTGAGCCGGAGCGTGAGACGCTGACTCAACTTAAACTGGAGGAGCTGAAGATAAGGCTTCAGCGACGTCGGGAGTATCAACCAAGAGAGGAATGGATGCAGTTGTCATTATATTCACTGATTGCTGAGAAGTAGATGGAATGTCTGAGACATTTGGTTCAGCGTTAGGTATAGTGTTTATTGGAACAGCTGAGACCCATGATGTTTCAGCTTCACTATTCTACATATTTGGAATGATAGGACTATCATCTTCTACTGGATGAGCATGAGAAGTGGGAATATCTTCTGAATCACCAAGATGAGAAAACATCCATTGATTCAGTTCTTCAGTATCAGCGGACGGTTTAGAGTTCGCTGAACGGGATTCGTCAAACGTGACGTGAATAGTTTCTTCTACAGTTTGTCTTCTACGATTGAAGACTCTGAAGGCTTTGGAAACTGAGGAGTATCCAAGAAAGATTCCATCATCAGCCTTAGGATCAAACTTTCCAAGAGCATCTCTGTTGTTTAGTATAAAACACTGACATCCAAAGATGTGAAGAAAGCTGATTGAAGGCTTTCTCCCATGAAAAAGTTCATAGGCTGTCTTTTTGAATCTTTTGACTATCAGCGACCTGTTTTTCGTAAAACAAGCAGTGTTGACAGCTTCTGCCCAAAACTGAGTAGGCAGGTGAGAATCGCTGAGCATTGAACGTGCAGCTTCAATAATTGTTCTATTTCTTCTTTCAGCGACTCCATTTTGTTGCGGTGTTCTCACTGAAGAAAAGTTGTGAGAAATACCCTTACTCTCAAGGAAGGAATCAAGAGAACTGTTTTTGAATCCAGTCCCATGATCACTCCTTATTGAGCGAACGGTCAGATTGTTCAGGGTTTCCATCTTCCGAACAAAATTGATGAGTTCTTCAGGGGTGTCACTCTTAGAACGGAGAAACATTACCCAAGTGAAGCGAGAGAATTCATCAACTATGACCAGCGTATATTTCTTTCCATCGATGGATTGTTTGTTAACAGGGCCAAACAAATCCATATGGAGTAGTTGTAGAGGAGATGACACTGAAGAAACTTGCTTTGACTTAAAGCTTGCTTTGGTCTGCTTCCCTTTTTCACACGCTGAACATAACGACTCTTTGGCGTATGAATGCTGAGGTAGACCAGTGACTAACTCTTTTGAAGAAAGAGTGTTCAGTGTCTTGAAATTTAGATGAGATAGCCTCTTATGCCATAGCCAGTTGACATCAGATGAGGCCTTTTAGAAGAAACAGGAGTTCTCAGTGGTTGTTGAGTCCATGTTTATTACATAAACATTTTCCAAACGATAACCGCTGAGAGCTATCTTCTCCTTTTTGTCAGAGACAAAGCAGGATTCCTTAGTAAAGATTACTTTGTTATCCATGTCGCAAAGCTGACTGATGCTTAGAAGATTATGCTTCAGCCCTTCAACATATGCGACTCTTCTGAAGGAGGTTGTACCATTTGAAAGTACACCATACCCTCGGGTATGTCCTTTTCCATTTCCACCGAAAGTCACAGAGGGACCCTTTTCTTCTTTGTATTCAGCGAGCAGGCTTTTCTTTCCAGTCATGTGTCTAGAGCATCCGCTATCAAGATACCAGATACCCTTCTTAACCTGCAATACAAAGGAAGATTAGTTTTTCTTGGGTACCCACTTAACCATGTATACACGTTTGTCAGTGGAAGTAGTTGGAATGGAAGGTTCAACAGTCTTCGCAGCATTTGAAGATTCAGCTTTGTCTTTCTTCACTTTGGTTAATTTCTTAACCTCAGTGGTAGAATTCACCTTGACCTGATTTGCACCAAGGTTGGTCTTCTTTGCCTTGGGGGCAATCTTCACCTTAGCTATCTTTTCAGCTTTGGTGGCTGTGGGGCACTTACTAGCAATATGATCGGTAAGTCCACAGCGATAACATTTCCTATAACTAAAAGTAGTTCTAGGACCATTTGAATGTTGAGCTTTTAATTTCAAATTAGAAATGCCAGCACCAAGTAAACTATTGGCTTTAGAAATGGAACGAACATTCAGTTCTTCAGATTTCTTACCAAGGACATCCAATCTGAGTCTAGGAGTAGATCGCTGAATAAATCCAGATATCTGCTTCCTTGATCCAGAGGGATGAGCCACTGAAGCTTTAGAAGCATTCAGTTTTGGTACTAAGGTACCCTTCTGAGGATTCTGGTAAATAACAATTCCTTTACCTTTGTCTTTAAAGACAGAGGTAGGTTTTGAATAAACCATTTTCTCCTTGCCTTTTGAGGAGGTAGGAGTTTCCTCAGGGATTGGTGTAACGGACGAGGAGCACTGAGAAGATGAAGTATCAGCGACTAAGGATACGAACGTTCCAAATTTAAGCATTGAACGCTCAGTGGTTGGTTTTGGAGTATCATATTTGTAACCCAAACCACGTTTATAACTCAGGGGAATCTGAGACTTTATTATCTCAATGATCTTTGTTGAAGAATTACACCATCCTTCAACAGTAGATTTTTCAGCCTTTAATGCAGCGATAGCTTCTGCTCGTTCGATTTTGACTAGTTGATTTAAATATACTTGATCTTTAAAATCTTCTTCAATTTTAGAAAGCTTTTCTATTTGAAGGTGGCAGTTTTTAAGCTTTTCAGCGAGATCAAGATTTTGGTTTTCAACCACAGTTTTGCCGTTCATGGCTTCGTATAAACTTCTAGTCAAGAGATCGATCTTACGGAGACTATCAGCTTCATCAATATTTGCAATATTGGTAAAGAAAGAAGGTGATACCTGAATAGCAGATGTTGAAGTGGAGGGAATGTCTGAACTTTCTTCCTCTTCTTCAATCTTGGCCATAAGACATAGATTTGCTTCATCATCTTCAGAGTCAGATGATGATGCTTCTTCATCAGAAGCAGCCCAATCATAGTCGGCCATCAGGCCATTATTCTTCTTCTTAAAGCTTTTCAGCTTTGCATATTTTTCTTTCAGTTTGAGTATTTGTCATCTTTATTTCTTGGAGCAAAGGGTTTCTTTGTAAAAGCTGAGGGTCTAGAAACTTTCTTTGACCTGCACTCGTTAGCGAAATGTCCTGTCTTTTCGCAGTTAAAACAAGTAGCAGTAGCCTTATCAACAAACGCTGATGATCTAGGCTTGTCAGTTATGGAAAGAGGTTTGTTCTTTCTAAACATTTTCTTTTTGGCAAATCTCCTGAACTTCTTAGTTAGGAGAGCCAAAGATTCATCATTATCTGAATAATCAGAATCTGATGACCTTTCAGAGTTACTTTCTAACTCAGTGATAGTGACCGAGGGTCGCTGAGTAGAAGGTTCCTCTGAGATTAAAGCAACAGGGGTGCTTTTAGAATCTTTTACAAGATTCTTCTTAAGATGGCTCGATTGCTCATGATTCAGCAACGTGCCATATAAGGTTGAAAGGGTCATTGATTTTAGATCCTTTGATAGCTTGAGACACATAGCATAATTGTCCCAGCTTTCAGGTAAACATTCTAGAAACTTTGTCAGTACTTCAAAGTTAGAATATTCCTTACCAACAGTTTTCAGATCTATAATTAAACAATTAAAACGTTGGTGAACTTCAGAGAGAGATTCATTCTTACCAGAAATGAAGCTTTCGTATTGTCTTACCAGGTTGATCTTTCTTGAGTTCTGGACTTCAGACGTTCCTTCATACTGAACGCATATTGTGTCCCACATGGCCTTTGATGTTTTCAGATTCATGACGGAATGGTAGACTTCGTCAGGAAGAGCCATGGATAGTATGGATCTGGCTTTTGTATCTATAGCCACGTTCTTCTTATCTTCGTCAGTCCATTGAAAGATTTCCTTAGGTACCAGCGTTTCTGGAATAGCAGGTCTATTCTCAGCGGGTGGAACAGCAGCATCAATTCTTACAGGGATGAATGGACAATTTTCTAGATAGTAAGGCATAGTAGGGTCTACACCTTCTAAGAAGAGTGTCATCCTATTTTTCCAAAAGTTGAAGTTATCTTTGGAAAATCTAGGGGGTTTAGCAAGAGAACCATTGTCTATATAATTTGTGTTTGTGTTGGTGGCAATTTTCAGATAATAGCAAGGAAGAGAAATATCTTAGATTAGATCTTGTTTATGAGATTAAACAAATCCGCTCTGATACCACTTGTTGGTCCCGAAGGCCTATACAAGTTTGTAGAAGGGGGGGGGGGGGGGTTGAATACAAACACACAGATTTTACTTTTCTAAATTGTTTATTGATAAATCATTAACAATTTACAGCTTGTTGCGGAAACAAGATTAAGGATAAACCTAAATCTAAACAAGTTGGAACACTAAGGTTTCTTGCACTAAGAGAGATAAGGAAATTACTAATAATAACCTATCTTGAGATAAGAGATTGAACTTGTCCAGAGTTAGCAAGTTACTTCAAAATGAAGTGAGTTCATCTCTTTATATACTGCATGCATTTAATGCAAGTCAGTATACACTTTACACGTGTCATCAGCTGGTTGGTTGCATGTCATTGACCTTTGTTGACAACCTTAGTAGCCGCATGGATGAACAGTGTAGTATCAGAGTGGTTGTACGATTTCAGACAGTCGGAGGTTCTTTTCTGACATTTCGTACGGAGTCGTGCAAGGGTGGTTAAGACAAAAGTACTTTGTACGGAGGACTTCATGATCAGCTTTCGTTGATTCAGAGCATTATCATTATCTATTCAGCGAATGATAAAGTTCAGCGATAGCTGAAGTCTTGTACTTGATACTTCACATTGAGTGGACAAATCTGAGTCTTCGCTGATCCGCATCAGTTCATTAGGAGACTTGTCGCTGGTTCTTGAGCTTGATCTTCGACTTCAGCGTAGAACCTTTGTTGACGTGAAACTTGTCTTCAGGGATCATAAGTAAACAACTAACTTATCAGCGATCATCATAATGACTGAACAGACTCAGAGCATTAATGATGAACAGTTTCGCTGAATGTTTAATTTAAAGAGCGAGAGTTCCTATCAGCGGTACTGTAAGATCTTAGTACTTATCAGCGATAGTGAAACTCTGATACATATTGTTTACTTACAATTTTCACTAAGTATATAAGAGAGGGTCATTATCAAATCACTGAAGGTTTGGATCAACATAGATTCCCATCGCTTTATAATATCGCTGCTTTTTGGGTCAACCTCCAACGTGTCTAGGTTTATTCCCCCCAATTTAAGGCCTAGAATACTGTGAACCGTTTCCTCTTTAATCCTGATACTTGCCATTTCTAACTCTAGTTCCAATCTATCAGTATCTAAGTTGTCTACCACGTAATACCCCAGTTTTGATGGTATCCCATCAACAGACAACTCCAGCATTGACTCTAGTCCCATCTTCCTAACAGACTCCTTTTGATCATCAGTAAGATGAATGATCGTTTGATAGAAATTTACGGGTGACGTCCTAGTTCTAATACCATTAACACTTCCTGGCTTTCTACCCCTTTTTTCTTTTTTTCATCAGCTTTTTCACCCTGTGATGCACATGATGATTTATTTGCAGCAACAGCTGAATTTAAATATATTGGAAATTTGTTAATGCCTTCAAAAAGTAACAAAGGTTTATGTAAATTTTAGCATCTAAGTTCCTTACTTGACTTTGGGTTATGGCGCTCTACAAAATCGTCGGCGTCTGTGGATTCATCCCGCAGATTTGGCCGTGAAACAACTATCAGTAAAATATTTGTTAATATTTGATTCACGTGACTTAATTTGTGTCTGGTATGAACATAATAGTATAATTCAATATAACGAATATAAGCATTGTTAAAAAAAAATTCATACCTGCTCTCTTTCGTTTTTTACGTTTGTTTTCTCTATCACTTGTCTTTTTAGCATTATGCTTTCCATCTTTTGAAGTTCCTTGGTTATCAACTTACGTGAAAACAGGTACATCAAATGGTGTTAAAGCATACAATGTTTCATGACATTTAATGTAGAAAATGTTGGCAATCATAGTTTCATCAAAAATATACAATACCTGTAGGTTTTGCTCTTTTCCTTCTACTACTCTCGACCATAATAATCTCCACTTGTTCTGATAAATTCAATTATATATACGTCATTTGTCCATGCATCTCAATATTAGTTATATAATTTTTTCAAGTGCATGTAACAATTTACCTTCCTCAATTCGCCCCTCAGCTAATTCTCTTGTTGCAGATATACTTCTAGTTTTTGCTCCTTATGGAAAATCATTAAAACTTGTTAAACACGCACGTATGTTACATTATCATTTTTAGGTAGTCCAGTTTCACATGGAATCATGTTATTTCATGGCTCAAAAAAGTGGGCAACATCAAATTATTTTTTCACAACAGTTAATCCTTAAAACCACATGGTTTCCAATGACAGTTCATACCTTTTTTCCATTACGTTAAAACACAGTTTTCATATGTTATTTTTGTAGCCTTTGTAATTTTTAACATGTAATTTTTGGCTCTTATAGTTTTTTTCTGTTTTTTCATACCCATCAATAAAAACCACTTTCATATGAAACTAATTATGCACAAGAATGTCAAATTTTTTCGAAAACCAATGTACTGGGTTTTCGTACCCATGAACCACAATACTTTCTGATATGAAAATATCCATAGCAGCAATAAGGTTTTTGAGTTTTTTCATACCCATCAATAAAAACCACTTTCATATGAAACTAATGATGCACAAGAATGTCAAATTTTTTCGAAATACAATGTACTGGGTTTTCGTACCCATTAAGCACAACAATTTCTGATATGAAAATATCCATAGCAGCAATAAGGTTTTTGAGTTTTTTCATACTCACCACAAAACTATCGTACAAACAATTTCTTGGGGTTTTTTCATACACATTAACAACAATTATTTCAGTTATGAAATAAGGATAGTATACAAACTAAATTGCGAGTTTCATACCTTCAAATTTCAGAGAACTCGAAACCCCTTCCATCTCAACGTCTACTGGGTTTTCCTTCGTGTTTTTGAAATTTGAAAACGAAGTCAAATGCTTGATTCTTTCGCTTTTTCGCTTTGCTGTACGAAAATTTTGGTGTAAATATCATATGAACAACTGATTATTCAAAGCAAAATCATATGAAAAACTTGAAATTCGAACCCTAACCTCGCAAACCTCTGTTTTCGCCTTCCATGTCGTTCACAGGTTTTTATCGGCGCCTCTATTAGGGTTGAATCAATCTAATTTCATACAAAATTGGTTTCCAATATTTGAAATCGCTTGCCATGGAATCAGGGAGGGAATCGAAGTGGTCCCTAAAAAATCGCTGCAGATGAATCTTTCCAAAAGGATTTCGTACGCTTGATACCAATAATACCCTTTTCATATTTCATATTAGACCATTATGCCACCGGGTTCATATATAATTACACAATTGCCACCTTATTAATTTCGACCTTTGATCAAAACAATCAATGGTCTAGATCTAGTTTCATAAGTTTCATTTTTTTTCATTGGTTTCATATTAGTGGGACTCTATATATATATATATATATATATATATATATAACACAACACACACACACAATATATATATATATATATATATGCCAGTGTTTTTTTATATATATGTATGTTTGTATGTATACACATAGTCTGATTATATATATGTATATATATATATATATATGTACACACATTCTGATTATATATATACACATAGGCTGAGTGTTCTATTACAGTTTATGTTTATATATATATATATATATATATATATATATATAGGGGTTAAATCATGTGAGAACCAAAAATAGGTTGAGAACCGTGGGAATCGATCTAAGCCGTCATTTGGTTTTGATCATATGGTTTTAAAAACATAAAAATTCATTCATAGGTTCTCACGGTTCTCAACCTATTTTTGCCTATAATAATGTCCATAGATTAAAATCAATCAACGGCTTAGATTGGTTTTCACGGTTCTCAACCTATTTTAGGTTCTCATTTGATTATCGTCCTATATATATATATATGCCTGTGTTTGTGTGTTTTTTTGCAGGGAATGGATGGGGAAGAAGAAGCAAGCACACACACACACATATATATATATATATATATATATATATATACACACACATGTTTGTGTGTGTTTTATTCCAGTCGAAGTACGAAACTCACATGTAACAACCCAACCAAAAATAGCTAAACCAGGTTTCAATAGCTAATTCAAAACTGCCAAAACTTGGCCTACACCAAAATTTAACAAAATTCAATAATGGGTTTGCGGAATACAACCCTAAATACAACTGCGAGTAAAGTCTATAATAATTAAAATGGAGGTCTTCTAATCTTTGAGATGCAAGATCCAGCTCACATCTCCCCCTTTCCCTTTTCCGAGCTTCCTATCACCTGCTTACCTGAAAAGGTTTTTAGTTTTGAAAGCGAGGGTTAGACCATGAATTCTAGTGAGTTCCCTCAAAAGTCACACCATAAATAACACAGTTTATGTAAAACTTTCAGTAAGAAATGATTGTACAAAACTTGTTATGAAACACACATTTATGATCAACACACTATGACAAGCTAATTGCACACGTTATGGTCACACACACCGTGACAGCGTAAAAGGGCACACACCGCCCATATATGAAACGAATTCATATATTTAATATTATGGGACACACCCCCATCTCACACAAATGCCATAGCTTGTCCACACAAATGCAGTTTGTATCCACACAATTAAATCACACTTTTCATGCATGGTTTAAAAATAGTAAAAGCATTTACCAATGTAAACATGCATAAAGTTCCACACTTAAAAGGGTTTTAGGATCAGTAGCAATTTCCCCTTCTCAAAAACTCCAGATTTTATGGGCAACACCTAATACGTTAAAAGTATAGGAATAATTAGTCTCGAGTTAAACTAAAACCACCCTGAACAGTTCGTTATGGAACCTGACTCGTCACGAATACTCTTGGGTTCATTCCCTAACTCGGCCAAAAATAATAAATAATACCGGATCCAATTATCTTAGCCCATCCTAATACCGGATTTTAATTAAATAACGGATCTCAACAATTTAATATCGGGTCCTCATTTAGTCTAAGCCCAATTTCTAGTTAAAGTATTTCCGGCCCAAATAAAATAATAAGTTCTGGGTCACACATTCTACATATCGGATTTTAATTAAATAAGCCCAAGTCCCAAGAGTCCATTAAGAGAATATTTTCGGTTCTTAAATTACCCATTACAAGTTCCGGATCCCACTATTTTCAATGGCCAACTCCGGTTTACTTAATAAATTTTCAGTTCCGGGTCTCACTTGACTCTATTCCGGATTACCGTCCCACATAAGAAATACTTCCGGATCCACTAAGTGGATTCCGGATCTGGCCCACTTGTAAAATACCGAATCCACTAAGGGGAATTCCGGATCCCTCATACGTAGCCCAAAAACAATATAAATTCCGGGCCTCTTTTCATTACTTACCGGATCATATTTGATTGGATTCCGGATCTAAGCTAGCCCAAAATAAGAGACTTCCGGATCCAAGGCCATTTTCCGGATCTGTCAAGCTAAGTCCAACTCCGGTTCTAAAATATTAAAACAATTCCGGTTTCTTTAAAATACCGGATCCCACATTTCAAGTCTAATTCCGGATCCAAATTGGATTCCGGATCCTCACCATTCCGGATCATTTATTAAAGGGAGTAATTCCGGATCCTAATTCTAAGGGCTTCGGATCCTAAAAGTTTACTGATTTCGGATCTTTAGTGAAATAAATTCCGGGCTTCCAATTTTAATAGTTTCAGTTCCACACGCTAATCTTACGAAACGCTAGAAATCGCCCCAAAACAACCAGAATTTGGTATTAAGCCATTTAATCATTAAGAGATTACTAATTTTATCTAACTTGAAAGCTATACTTCAAATTACTTTAATGATAAGATTTCACACAGCAGCCAATCCATGTTCTTCCTGAACGATTAACATAGCTTAACCCTAGTTTTCCCAAATCTTTTAATCAAAACAATAAGTGATAGATGAAGAATATTACCTCTAGAACAGATGAACTCTCCACTCCAAAGTCTGTGATTCCACCTCTTGCAAGCTCCAATCGATTTCCACACTCTCACACAGTAAAATCGCACACTCACACAGTAGCCGCACTCTGATCAGATGAAAATGCTTAAATCCCTACGGTTTGTACCCTTTTTATACTTCTCACAACATACACCAACTTATTCCTATTTCTCATTTAAACCACAAGACTTTTTTTAAATTTTGAACTTCTGCCACACACTTCATTTATCGGCTAAAAATATAAAACCCGATTGTTACAATATCCTCCCCTCAAAAGATTTATGTCCCCGAAATTCCATTTTCAAACAAGCGAGGGCACCGAGTCCTCGTATCCGATTGTAATTCCCAAGTTGCTTCTTGCCCCTTATGGAATTGTCACTGAACCTTCACTAATGCAACTTCCTTATTTCTCGATTTCCGGACTTTGTGATTCGGGGTAAACCTGTCAGGTCATCTCGAGATATCTCCAGGAACTCTCGCACCACAAGAACATCCTCTAGTCCCTTCTTTTCTTTCCTAGCGTCTAACACATACGCCAAAAACCCCCGACACCCCTTCTCTAGACAATGTCTCGCCTTCATCACCGAAATAAGACAAGACCTACGCTCTCGCCTATCTCCATGGATTACCACTTCCGACTTAACAGGCAAAGCCATACGGATCATTTTCCTATTGCACACTATGCTAGCGCTATTACTTGCCAGTCAATCCATTCCTATGACAACGTCAAACTCTCCCATGCCCATGGGTACAATCGCAAAGGAAACGAGTGACCCTCTACCTCGACACTACATCCTTTATACACCTCTCTCACCACGACTCAACTATCATCAGCAATCCCTACTTCGAACCCACACCCCAACCGCTTAGGTTTAACACACAGACGTCGGGCAAATTCCGACGATACAAACGAACGGTTTGCCCCGAGTCGAATAACACTTTAGCAAGTACAGAGAATTAACAAGAAAGGTACCTGCCACTACATCAGATATCTCCACTGTCTCATCAGTCGTCATCCGAAAAGCTCTCGCCCTTGCTTGTCCTGGTTCCACTTTCTTTTCTCCCACTCTTCCTCCTTGTCTACCATCGTAACCACCCGGATCCCCTCTCTTCAACTGAGGGCAATCCGGTCTCAAATGTTCCAAATACCCACATTGGTAGCATGCCCTTGGTTTCCGACAGTCTCGCGCCACATGTCCCAACTTTCCACATTTGAAACACCCCTCGGGCTCACCCGTACATTCCCCACGGTGGACTCGATTACACTTCCCACAAGGTTTCTCTCCAAATCTCGATCCTCCTCGGGACTCCGGCTTGACCACTTTAGCCCGCTCTGAGTCACGCACCGGTCCTTCCCACTTTCTCTTCTCTTTACCTTTCTCCTCATCTTGCCGGTTCTTCTCCCTTTCAACCATTTCAGCCACATTGATAGCTACCTGAAAAGTAGTCGGGTTCCTAGCCGTAACCAGTTCCCATACGCTACTCTTTAATCCGAAAATGTATCTCTCAATTCGGCGCTCCTCGTTCGGTACATACAACTCGGCAAACCTCGCTTTCTCCATAAACTTCGAGGTGTATTCTCTCACCGTCATTCCACCTTGTTCCAAACTCATGAACTCTTCCTCCGGTCTTTTTACTGCCGCCAGTGGGCAAAACGATGCCTTAAACTTTGAGACAAAGGTCTCCCACATCATACTCTTAGCAGCCTTTGACCCTTCTCTCGCGGTCTTCGCATCCCACCAAAACACAGCTTTTGACTTCAGCATGGATAGAGCAAACATCACCCTGTCACTATTGGCACACTTACAGGTGTCGAACACCAGTTCCATTTCCTTGATTCACTTTATCGCCAACACGGGATCACATTCTCCCTTGAAAGTGGGTGGCTTACAAGAGGCGAATGCCTTGTAACTGCATCCCCCACTCAGCACCCGGTCATTTACCGCCAACAGGTTCGACTGAGAAGGACTCCCCGAAGCAGAACCTTGTGAGCTAGTCGTCCCTTCCTTACTACCACTTGCTTCTTTGCTCCCCGATGCTGACCCATCCTGCTTTGCCAATAAGGCTTTCAATGTATCCTGAATTTCACCTAAGGCAGTGGCGAAGTTTTCTTGGGTCACGAAGGTTTGAGCACGACCTCGCCCACGACTTCCACCTCGACTTGCTCCCCGCCTGGACGCAGAGTTCTCCTGATGAGACGCCTCCGGTTCTTGCGGAATCCCTGTGCTCCTCGTTCTATGAGTAACACGTGCACTCACTACAGCTCTTTCCACGTTCTCATTCACTTGAGTAACCGCTCGCCGGGGTACTCTCCCCCGTCCTCTTCCTCAGCCTCTACCCCCACCGCGGGTGGCCGCCGGCACAGGTGGATTCACCGGTGCTGCCATCTCGATTTCCTCATCAACAGGTTCTGATACACCCCTCATGGATCTTCTCAACATAATTACTGATTAACAAAGAAACACCAACATCATTAAACCTACCGTTCCAAGATAATAAGGCAATTAAGCACCTACATGTACCTGTAAGCTCGTAATTACACTGGCCAGGTGTAATCGCCAACTTACCTTACATGACAGTTCTCACCACCCTATTAATCATTCTACCCAGTCTCGCTAAGGTCATCCTAGTTCTCAGCTGTACTTCCTAACTCCACAGTTTAAGTTTAGGCCCGTCCGGTCACCTAAATCTCTTAAACTAAGGCTCTGATACCAACTGTAACAACCCAACCAAAAATAGCCAAACCAGGTTTCAATAGATAATTCAAAACTGCCAAAACTTGGCCTGCACCAAAATTTAACAAAATTCAATGATGGGTTTACGGAATACAACCCTAAATACAGCTGAGAGTAAAGTCTATAATAATTAAAATGGAGGTCTTCTAATCTTTAAGATGCAAGCTCCAGCTCACATCTTCCCCTTTCCCTTTTTCGAGCTTCCTATCACCTGCTTACCTGAAAAGGTTTTTAGTTTTGAAAGCGAGGGGTAGACCATGAAGTCTAGTGAGTTCCCTCAAAAGTCACACCATAAATAACACAGTTTATGTAAAACTATCAGTAAGAAATGATTGTACAAGACTTGTTATGAAACACACATTTATGATCAGCACACTATGACAAGCTAATTGCACACGCTATGGTCACACACACCGTGACAGCGTAAAAGGGCACACACCGCCCATATATGAAACGAATTCATATATTTAATATTATGGGACACACCCCCATCTCACACAAATGCCATAGCTTGTCCACACAAATGCAGTTTATATCCACACAATTAAATCACACTTTTCATGCATGGTTTAAAAATAGTAAAAGCATTTACCAATGTAAACATGCATAAAGTTCCACACTTAAAAGGGTTTTAGGATCAGAAAAACTCACCTGGCGCGTTAGCAATTTCCCCTTCTCGAAAACTTCAGATTTTATGGGCAACACCTAATACGTTAAAAGTATAAGAATAATTAGTCTCGAGTTAAACTAAAACCACCCTGAACAGTTCGTTATGAACCTGACTCGTCACGAATACTCTTGGGTTCATACCCTAACTCAGCCCAAAATAATAAATAATACCAGATCGAATTATCTTAGCCCATCCTAATACCGGATTTTAATTAAATAACGGATCTCAACAATTTAATACCGGGTCCTCATGTAGTCTAAGCCCAATTTCTAGTTAAAGTATTTCCGGCTCAAATAAATTAATAAGTTTCGGGTCACACATTCTACATATCGGATTTTATTTAAATAAGCCCAAGTCCCAAGAGTACATTAAGAGAATATTTCTGGTTCTTAAATTACCTATTACAAGTTCCGGATCCCACTATTTTCAATGGCCAACTCCGGTTTACTTAATAAATTTTCAGTTCCGGGTCTCACTTGACTCTATTCCGGATTACCGTCCCACATAAGAAATACTTTCGGATCCACTAAGTGGATTCCGGATCTGGCCCACTTGTAAAATACCGGATCCACTAAGGGGAATTCCGGATCCCTCATGCGTAGCCCAAAAACAATATAAATTTCGGGCCTCTTTTCATTACTTACCGGATCATATTTGATTGGATTTCGGATCTAAGCTAGCCTAAAATATAAGACTTCCGGATCCAAGGCCATTTTTCGGATCTGTCAAGCTAAGTCCAACTCCGGTTCTAAAATATTAAAACAATTCCGGTTTCTTTAAAATACCGGATCCCACATTTCAAGTCCAATTCCGGATCCAAATTGGATTCCGGATCCTCACCATTCCGGATCATATATTAAAGGGAGTAATTCCGGATCCTAATTCTAAGGGTTCCGGATCCTAAAAATTTACTGATTCTGGATCTTTAGTGAAATAAATTTCGGGCTTCCAATTTTAATAGTTCCGGTTCCACACGCTAATCTTACGAAATGCTAGAAATCACCCCAAAACAACCAGAATTTGGTATTAAGCCATTTAATCATTAAGAGATTACTAATTTTATCTAACTTGAAAGCTATACTTCAAATTACTTTAATGATAAGATTTCACACAGCAGCCAATCCATTTTCTTCCTGAACGATTAACATAGCTTAACCCTAGTTTTCCTAAATCTTTTAATCAAAACAATAAGTGATAGATGAAGAATATTACCTCTAGAAAAGATGAACTCTCCACTCCAAAGTCTGTGATTCCACCTCTTGCAAGCTCCAATCGATTTCCACACTCTCACACAGTAGCCGCACTCTGATCAGATGAAAATGATTAAATCCCTAGGGTTTGTACTCTTTTTATACTTCTCACAACATACACCAACTTATTCCTATTTCTCATTTTAACCACAAGACTTTTTTAAAATTTTGAATTTCTGCCACACACTTCATTTATCGGCTAAAAATATAAAACCTGGTTGTTACAATATACATGTTATCAAAAACCCATGACGGCTTTTAAACATAGAAGTAGGTTTTGAGTTTTGCTTATTAAAACTCTAGAATTCTTCTTGGATGTGTGTGTGTGTGTGTGTTTTTATATTTAATGTGTGTATATATATATATATATATATATGTGTGTGTGTGTGTGTGTGTGTTTGTGTGTGTAATTTAAATGTGGTTCTTAAGTGTAGGTGATGGGTTGTTAAAAAAAAGTGCGGGTGATGGGTAAGTGATTGGGAAGAAGAAGAGATGAGAAAGTAGGGGTGGGAGGGTGGGTGGGTCATGGGTGGGGTAGGGGTTGGTGGAAAAAAATATAAAAGTAAAAAGGTGAAAAAACCAAGAATTGAAAAAAAAAGACAAAACTCAAAAAAATCAAAACATTTAATATTATATTAGAGATATATAGAAAAAGACCAAAATACTCTTAATTAAATGGATGGATGTTAGCCTCCGTTAGTGAGAGGGGCCAAAAACGCAAACCACAGTGGCTAATTTGTAATAAATGAACTGTAGGGACGATTTTCGTTATTTTTGGCAAACCACATGGACCAAAATTGAGGTTTACTCTTATTTTAATAAATGTCTATTACTCTGCCCTAATTGCAAACACAACAAAAACCCAATTAGCAATGGCCGCCATTACTCACCCACTTCACTCTCTCGATGCACTTCCAAATCCCCAACAACTCCCAGATTCAAACCCAAACCCTTTCCTAAACTCATAATCTCCGCCTCAAACAAACCCATCTTCGATGACGGGTTTGAAACAGCAAAATCTTAGAAATTTAGAAAAAACCCCATGGTTGCTTCAAAATTTACAATAATCTAAATACAAAAAGCCATCTTGAAATCGTTTGAGCAAAACCCAAAATCGATTTTCAGCCACAGAGCCAACGCAAAATCAGGAAACCAAATCTAAATAGAAAGCAAAACAAATTGAAGAAACAAGGAAAATCAAAGTTGTAGAAAACTAACCTGATAAGAAGAAACCATGATGCCACTTGAAGAAACAAAGAAACTTTTGAGATGAAGTGATTTGAATCCATCTACAGGCTATAAATAGCTTATGTATTTAGTGTTGTGTAACATCTCGAATTTCCATTGTATTATATTTAATATGAATGGGGTCGATTTATATTTTAGCCTAAGATTTGAGCTATTTTTGTAAATGTAAAACTCAAAGGGTTGAAATTTAAATTGACCAAAGTCTAAGTTAATATTGAAAAATTGGAACTTGAAGGTTTGTTTGGTCATTTAGTGATAGTTGGGTGTATAAACGGTGGAGGTCGAATGGAATGAGAAAATATCTCAAATTGGTTCCAGGGAGTCGGTCAAGAAGCAGGGAGAGAAGAAAATTAAGCAATCTGATTTCACTTGGTAAGGGTTGCAATTATTTTCCCCAATCAATTCTTAAAAGATCTGTAATTTACAAGTTCAAATCACCTTTCAATAGGTTATTGATTCAGTAGGGAGAAGGAATCTGATTTCTGTAATTGGGTTTTGGAGTTGAAGCTGTAGCAGGTTAGTTCATCTCTTTTCTTAATAATAACAGCTGAAATTGAATGTAATATATGATGGTTTATGGTCTAAATGTTTTAGAAAATCTGTATGGATATCATGTTTGTGGAAAATGTGATTGAGTTGGGTTTTTAGTCTAAAAACAGTGTGCAGTTCGAAGTTATCGGATAAGAGATAGTATCCGGTAACCCCTGCTCGATGGTATCCGGACAAGTCATAGCATTCGGTAAGTTTTTAATTCTCGTAGTATCCGGTAAAGGATAAGTTCCTGGAAGTATCCGACACTCATTGTTTCCGGATGAATCCGGAATAAGTTCTGGGTGTCAGGTAAGTGTGGTTTCCGGATGAATGTTCCGGATAACATGTTCCCGATTCTTTGGTATCCGGATAGTTGTGCTTTCCGGTAAACTTTATTGTCCGGATAATATGTGGTATCCGGGAAGTTTTGGGTTTCCGGTAACATTTGAGTTTCCGGTAACCAGTATATTTTTAGATAAATGTTGTTAAGGAACGATTATGATTAATTGGAATTTTATCCTAGCAGTATGACTGATTGACGTATGTTTGGGTGATACAAACTTATGCTAGGAAGTGTTATGGATCCATAGGCACTAGTATTATATGAACATGTGGAATATGCATGGACTAATCGTAATTCCCGTGTGTTTGATAAATGTGGAATAGGCGTGGACTAATCGTAATTCCCGTTTATTTGAAATGAGGAATAGGCGTGGACTAATCGTAATTCCCATTTCGTATTGAGATGTGAAATGGTGGGATAGGCGTGGACTAATCGTAATTCCCGATTTCTATAGGAAGGAAAGGGATAGGCATGACTTAATTGTAATCTCTACTTCCTCTCCAAGAAATAGGCATGGTCTAATTGTAATTTCTTGGGTATGAGCAATGATTTAGAATCCGTGGAGATTCGTAGTGGGCTCTTAAACATGTTGTTATGACTTACTCAGTTTTTGTCATATTCATGGAATCGGGTATGATCCCGTCATCGCAAGATGTTTTATGTACGGTAAGAACGATGACAAACCAGGTTTATTTATACGCTTTGTTTACATTGGTTTTCAAAGCTTATAAAGTTTGATTTTAAAACTTGGATGTTCTCACTAGGCGTAAGCCTGATCGTTTTAAATCACATTTTCTTACCTCGGGACGGGATAAGCAGTGATGAGTGTCGAGAAGTCTCAGAGTTACGCTTTTGGAGCTAGATTGGAGAATTTAGTAAAACAAGGATTATTTTGGAGATATTATAGACAACTAGTCTAATCTGATATTATTAGTTATGATTTAGATTAGTTGGTTGTTTACAATAGATCAATTGTATATATTAACCTTGTCTCTAATCCTCCATTTTTGTATTGAAAGTTTTGAGAAGAAATTGTTATGGACCTTGTATATCGAAAGTTTAAATTTATTGTGGTATTAGGGTGTTTCATGTTGGAAGAGTCTTGAAGGGCGGAGAGTATTTTGGACTTAGGAGGTGAAGAGACGTCTTGAGAAAATGAATGGCAGTGTGGCGTGCAAGTGTATTTAATGATAAAGTGATAGTCGGTTTAATGATAATGATTGTTGGCTTTAAAGATATTGTAAGTTCTCACTCTTAAAATTAAGTAATTATGCAGTAGACACCAGTACATATAGCTTTAAAACTTGTTTTTAAGAATTTAGGGGTTAGATGCATTATAAAGTAGTATATATATATATATAGAGAGAGAGAGAGGGGGAGGTTCATTTGTTAACCCACAAAGGTTGTTAACTTTGTGAACCCATTTTTGTCCAATAGGATTGCTCTTTCAATGGTTGTTGCTTAGTCATACGTAATTAATGTACAAGAGTATATTGGGAGGTCATGATTTTGAAAACTTTTAGCTAATTAAATTAGGAGATACAAAATAAGCATATCCATGATTTTAGCTCTTAATGTAAATTCAATTTTTAGTCAATATACATTCGTTTTAATATTAACATGAACATATTAATAATCACCTCAATGATTCTAAACGATAATATGAATTTGGGGATTGGGTAAACACGAACATATGTGAACAATGAACAAACTGAATGTGTAGTTAACAAACACGGTATGCTTCAATATTAGGTATTTGTACAAACACGGGTGAATGGGAGAACAATTACCTTTGGTAATGAACATTTGTGAAAAATATGCCAACCAAGTTTGGTCTCATAAGTGACCATGTATCTGAACATGGGTGATCAAGCATTCACCATTGTTCATGAACAATATACCAAAATAAATGTTCAAACATTCACTACATTCACCATTGTTCATGAATATCAGTGACTAATATGAACATGTATGATCAATCTTATGAATATGAACATGTATGATCATGTATATGTGAACACCCAACGTAATTTGTATTTGACATGAACAATATGCACTACATTGTTCACAGTTTATCCTTGCATGCAAATGACAAAGAAATTGAATGCACATAAGGAGTGATTAATGGGTTCAATTTTGTTCAACGATCGTAGGTTTCGTTTCGGTGTGAGAGAAATTAATGGAGCAATAATTATTTTAGAAGAGAATGGGGATATATCTTTCATAATTACCTTTGATCGGTTCACCAAACCAGTTTTTAAGTTAGGCCTCATTTAATGATTTTTATTATACATCAAATGTCAACATCCATTCTCAAGATCAATAGCTTGGATTGGTTCATAAAGTTAATAACAAAATTGAGGCTAACAAATGAACTAGACTTGGTATATTTTGAAACCTTTAAAAAATGTTGCAACCCTTGAAACCCATGATCTAACCGTTAGTTACATTATAGATGGTCAAGATTAATTCTTAGATTTTTATAAAAAAAAACTGATTTTATATCAATTATGTTTCCATAATTAAGGCGCCAAAGGGCAATTTAGTCAAATCGATTACTAAGGAAATCGGCTAATGATAGAAACTAAGATTCATCAAAATCATAATCGCGAAAATAACTCCACCATCTCGATTCAGTTTCCGATTAACATGGTATAGCGAGATGATAACTGCTTATGCAACCCTAAGGCCATGAGTACCGCCTACCCACGAACCCACTGAACCCGAATGCCACCTCAGCGCCACATCAGTTTTTCTCTTTCCTATCCTCCTTACCCTAAAGTGGAGTACCGCCAACCCACGAACCCACCGAACCCGCTACCCACAAATCTGCAACAAAAACCCTGAACCCGCTCCCCCCAATTCTAGTTCGCGAACCCGATCCTACCCGCACCCATCGTACCGCCCTACCCGCCCTACGAACCCGCCGTGGTACCCGAGAACGGTACGCACGGCCTAAAGAATAAAAAATGGGAGATAGGTTCAGAGGTTTGTTTACAAATTTGTTATTGGGTTTTTTTTCACATTCGAACATCGATTAATCTATACTAATTAGGGTTTTGTTGTTATACTCATCTAAATCATCAGGGAGAAGAAGAAAAAGAGAGAGAATAATGTTGAAATACTGATTCTATCGCTTCAAAAACACTGTTTCAGACCCGATTTACTCGATTTTGAGGATTCCATTGAAGAACTCCCATTACCTATCGACATTGATCATCATGAACAAAATCAGATGCACCAAAGAATATGATCATTGGCGTAATCAGCCACGATGACCCACTTTCACTTGAACCAGAGCCCGAAATGAACGTGCAGACCATATCTAATGAAGGTACAAAATTATTATTGTTGTTCTATATAAAATAAATTTTTATGGCTTTTTTCATTCTTCCCCAATTTCGAGTTGAAACATTTTTAGGGCTTTGCTTACTTAAATAAAATTCGAAAATTCCAGCACCATATTTTTTGTTTTTTCAAACATCTGGATTTTTATTTTTACTGATTCTCAAGATTTTTTAACTGCACATACAAGTTTTTTGTATAGATAAATAATTGTATGTGAAAATCCATTACCATGCTCACTGTTGAGTAAAATGTATATGTATTTTTGCATCATGATTTCATATATTATGAATGTGTATACATGATTAAAGTAATCAGTTTGTGTGAAAATCCATTAATCATGTACCCTGTATATGTATTTTTTGGCATCATTATTTTGTACATTATGAATGCCTATACATGATTAAAGTAATCAAGTTGTGAGAACTGATTCATTTTGACCATCAAGTTGTGAGTTACAAAGCAAGCATATGTTGGATAATTATCCATTCCAATGCACCATGAGGCATGAATGGTGTGATGAGGTTGAATAATTGCAATATGTTCACCGGTTGAATCATGAATCTTGATTACCAATTCAATTGAGCAATATTGAATCAATAATCATGAATATATATATATATATATATATATATATACATAATGTGATTTACAGAAGATATGCAGTTGTAATCTTGAATATTGAAATCTTGTAACCTAATTTGTGACAATGTAAGAAATAAACATAATTACCAAAGAATTATGCCTTTCACCATCAATTTTGTAACCGTTATCTTTTTATCTTGATTGCAAAGTTGTGGAAGTTCTCATGAAAGAATTGACAATGGATGATATAAGGGAAATGTGTTCGACTTATTTTGAAGGTATGTATTATACATTGATAAGGTTTCCATCAATTACTAAATTACCAACTTGTTTGAAATAGAAATACTTAATGATGTGAAGAAATCAGAAAATGTAGGAGGTGGCAAAAGAAAGCTTTGGAATATTCTTAGAATTTGTAATATACTACTGAATACAATTGTCAATTATGTAAGTTGTTTTATTCTTTGAAGGGAAATCACCAATTAATGAAGAAAAGAAACCAAAGAAGCTTAAAAGCGAAGCATCGACATTTGATGCTAATGACGGTAATAAATTTAATAATTTATAAAATGTTTTAGAGAAAGTTTTTCGTGTCATAGAATTAATGACTACATGTTGTAAAATGTTATTATAATTTGATTACATTCCTTTTAGATAACGACTTTGTTCGTGAACCACCAATCACCATTGGAAGTTCGTCACGTTGCACACGAAGTTCATCAAGATTGAGGCAGATGACAGCCAGTTCTACTTGTAAAGCCGAATCACATCCTTCACCGGCAAAAGAGGTTTTAAAAAATACCAATTCAAAGATCAAAATGAAAGGTACAATCATTTGTCACTTATTTTGAATTTGAATGCACAAGTATATTAATACAAACATTTACTTTTTACTAACTCGGATTCAATTATTAAACAAGGGAGCGGCAAAGATTCATCATTGAGCAACAAAGACAAAGAGGATACAGAGAAAAAGCGTAGGCCTAACGTGTCCGACTCATCTGGATCAAAACGGAGAAGGCCTAAATTTGCTAATCTAAAAACCCGAACCTCACCAAAAACCCTCTATGAAACCATCAGTGGATTAAACACTGCCCAAAAGGATGCTTTGAAGGACATAGGTTTGAAATCATTGATTGATATGCGACTTGACGGCGTACCATCCAAACTAGGCTTCTTTGTCGTAGATAGATTAGACAAAACCACCATGCAAATACAGATCCAAAGTGGTAACATAGGAATAACTGTTGATTCTGTGAATAGACTTCTAGGGCTGCCATTAGATGGAATAGATCTAATTCATTCAGATGTTATGTCATACGACTTAAAGTTGATGAAGGAATGGACTCGCGTGTAGTGCGTGTGCTATTTATATGCATCCGTAGAACCCTTTTTCTTAGCATCCAATAATTCTTTGAGATCACTCTTAATCAACACCATTTTCCCTTTATACTTATCAACCCAAACTCAATACTCGCTATCATGATGTTTGGATTCGTCACTTGCCATTAGGTGGAATATATCTAATTCACTCAGATGTTGTGGGAAGTCGTGCGTGTCATATGAAGGCCCGCGACTTGAAGCCGCGTGGCAAATCGCGCATGTCTCTGTTTGGTTCTTCTTCTTCAACTTTTTCTCGTTTTCTTGCTGATTCTTTCGGGTTTTACCATCTCTCGGAATTCCAAAAATTCTTGATTGAACAAGGTGAGAAAACCACTTGTTTGCTCAAAGATAAGCCACACATCATGGATTTTGGTCTTAGAATAACGCCAAAATCGGCGTTATCAGACGTCACATATTTGTATTAAAAATATTATATAAAACAAATTTTTATTAATTATATTGGTTTAACCAAACATCATCGATGCAATGCTCATTCCTATTCTCATTCTCCTCAATTCCCACTTTCATTCCTTAAAATGAATAAAACGCCCCTTAAATATATTAACGATAAGATACTAGATTATAAGGATCGATCTCAAAACCGCAAGCACAATTATAAGTAGGGCTGTAAACGAACTGAACGTTCAACGAACCGTTCGTGAACCGTTCGTCGGGAAGTTCGTTTATGTTCGTTTATTTAATAAATGAACGAACATGAACACGTTTTTTTGTTCGTTTAGTTAAATGAACGAACATGAACAATGGTCTCGTTCGTTCATTTATGTTCGTGAACGTTCGTTCATTTATGTTCGTTAATGTTCGTTCATTTACGTTCGTTTATGTTCATTTATGTTCGTTTATGCCTGTTTATATATATAAACATATTTATATAATATGAAATTAATATGTATAATCATCAAGTAAATTGATCTTTTAGAATATATTTTTTATACCTCCTAAATTAACCCGGTTTTTCATTTTGTTAAAGTATTTTTTACGAACGAAATGATGAGTATGGTGGTTGTTTTTTGTTCATTTGGGTTCGTTCGTTTATGTTCATTTAAGTTCGTTCGTTTATGTTCATTTAAAGTTGTTCGTTTATGTTCATTTAAGTTCGTTCGTTTACGTTCGCTTATGTTCATTTAAGTTCGTTCGTTTACGTTCGTTCGTTTACGTTCGTTTAACTCTTAATGAACGAACATAAACGAACACGAACAAACAAAAATTCTTAACGAACGAACATGAACACAAAAAATCTCGTTCGTTTACCGTTCGTGTTCGTTCGTTTGTTCGTTTAAGTTAAACGAACGAACATGAACAAGCATCCGTTTGTGTTCGTTCGGTTCGTTTACAGCCTTAATTATAAGTATAGCTACTACTACTACTACAAGATAGTAGCTTTTTGTTTATTTTTCATTTCATTGTAAAGGCATCTTAAAAGTTGTCATATTTTATCTATTTTTGAAGACGACGTATATTTATGAGTACATTACATTTTTTTGTCACTATGGTTGCAACTCAGTATCAACTCAAAACTAAATATAGTTTTAGTCATTGTGGTTGCCAATTTGTTTCACTTTTGGTCTGTCTTACTTACTTTTATGAGTAAACTACTATTTTTGTCCCCGTGGTTTGATATTTGTAACGATATTTGTCCCTGGTCTTTAAAAACTGCTTTTTCGTCCCTATGGTTTGTACTTTGTTTCTTTTTTGTCCCTGAGACTAATGTCGTTACAGAACATAAGCTAAGTCACGGATATTATGGTATTTGATTTCGTGGAGCTCTTTCTAAAAAGCGCACAATGTTTTTTTAGAGGCAATTTTATAAACGACAAAAAAAGAATACAAACACAGCCAAGAGCCAAACGCCCAAGGCCACAAGTCCGTACCAAGCCACAATCAACCAAAACAAACAGAGGCCAACAGATCTAACAAGGCTAGAGAATAAAAAAATACAAAACCAAAACAGCCTTAACATCCACCCATAGATATACGATTCATCCACATCATGATGGTAGCCTCCCCTCTTCCTTTCCTTCCACTTAACTCTTAGCATCACAGTTCTCATAATTTCCTTGCATAACTGAACTATCGGCCGTTTCACATTTCTGAACGTACGATGGCCGCAAGGACAAGTTTTTTAATGAAGGTCTTTGGAGACCGCCTAGAGTCCGAAAGCGCACAATGTTCGTGATGTTGATTTTAAGATTTAGCATAACGATATTGAAGAGAAGAAACCACAGGTGACCATCGAGATCGAAGGGAAGAAGTCAAGAACATATAGAGAAGAAACCATAGATGACCATCCAGTGACCTTCAAGATCGAGATTGAGCTTTGTTTTTTTTCACCTTCGCTTCTTTTCCTGTCATCTTCTTCCCCACTCCCTATGCTGCTTGGAATTTTGAATTGACGTAGATCGGTTTTCCCATAGAAAAGAATCAACTACAAACCTTAGCTAAGGCGTTTAATTTCCCTATATGCAAAAATGGAACCCTAAACCCAACTAAAACCTATCGCGGATGAGATGTGGATTGAAGTAGACATCGTCAATGGGAGGAAGGATACAATGAAGAAAAGTAGGTCGTATATAAAGGAAGCAAGAAGGTCAGTCGTGATGTGGGGTTTACGTTGAAGCCTCTTTTGGGGACGGTGGATTTTCAGTTTTTGTCTCAGTTCTTAATTAAAGAAGATGACTAAGAGCATCTCCAATGGCATTTAAACATCACTTGATGAAAGACTTGAAAATGGGTTGATAATGACTTGATGGTTGGAGTAAGGACTTGAGAAAGGGTTTACTTATCAAACGCTTGGTTAACCTCAAGTCTTTGAAGGTGGGACCCACTAATGTATGTGAGAGGCAAAGAGAGAGAGAGAGGAACTAAAAGGTGGGACCACTATTTTTTTAGTATATTTTTTTTTGATCAAATCATTGAGATGGTTTACCATTGTGGATGCCCTAAGTCATCTGAGGTAAATGCCTAAATGGCCTGACATAAAATAAGGGGAAGGAGGGGGGACTAATTTTTTTTAATAAATGCTTATATATTTAATTAAAAATATAAGAAAAATAAGAAAATGAAAAGACAAAATTACCCCTAATTTAACAAATATTTTTAACAAAGTTAGTCTCAGGACGAAAAGAGAAACCGAATGAAAGCCACAGGGACAAAAAAAAGCAGTTTTTATAGACCTGAGATGAAAACATCAAACCACAAGGACGAGAATCGTGGTTTACTCTACTTTTATTTTCAAAAAAAGTAAACTACAAATTTGGTCCACATAGTTTGTCAAAAATAACACTTTTCGTCCTTGCAGTTCTGAAATTGCAAGATGGTCATCTTGATTTGCAAAAAATGTTCAGATTTGGTTCCTCTTTCTAACTCATTAAAATATTCCGCTAAATGAGGGGCATTTTCATTGTTTATCAACTTTTTTATCTTTTTACCCAATTAAAAACTATAAAGACCGAGTTGTAATTTACTCCTTTTACATTTTTGTCTTTTTTTTATGAAACGGAAATAAAATTAATGCTTTTAATAAAAATCATTTATATATTAATCTATTTTTATTAACTACTAGTTGGGTACCCGCGCAATGCGGCAGGATGCCAATTTTTTTTGTAAATTGAGAGTATGACGTTTATGATCTTTATAAACTTTAAAGTTCATAATGGTTGGTTGACCAAAAAGTTTTTGTTGTAATTAGATTACTGCAATTCATAATTAACCAAAAAACCAAAATTCATGTGTACACAAAATAAAAATGTAATCTTCTTTATAATATAAATCGATACATACAAAATACGCTAAGGTATCACTTGAAGCATCCATATGAAGACATGCCCTGTAATAAAAGTTTTATGATTATAATCTATATAAATAGTTGTAAAAAATGTTTATGTTTAATAATAACTCGTACCTTGTTAGTCGCGTAAGACTTCCTGATACACCACGTTTGATGTGTAGACTCCAGCACGATTGAATTTTTTGGCAGGCTTTACTAATACCTTTGTATTTCCGCGTGATGTCCCTCTTGCAACGCCACATAAAGTTGGCCGTGAGAGAATACTGATTCTGGTAGATATACACCCAGGTTAGGAATGGTCTGTCCTTGAGCTTTGTTGATTGTCATACAAAAGCTAAGTCGGACTAGGAAATGTTTTCTCTTCAATTTGAAGGGGAACATGTTATCTTCAGATGGACAAAGAGGAATTCTCGGCAAAACACCCTCTTTCCAGCATGCTGACCTACAACTATTTCTTGTGATATCGGACTATCTGTTGTGCTCTTATGAACATTGGTTGGAGTTGCATTCTCACCAGTAAATGAAACAACATCCTTCAAATAACATATTAGTGATATATAAACAACATCCTTCAAATAACATATTAGTGATATATGTTAATTTAGAAACTCCCTAATAAATTTACCAACCACATTAAAAGTTATCTATATTACCTTTAACTTTTCCACAGAACCAAAATCTGCTGAAAGAATGTTTACAGAATCGGATTCAGCAGGCTACATAATTAATTGTAAAAAAATGTTAGACAAGCAAAAATATATGGCTCAATTGAAATTTAGTTTCGGGTAATGATAATTATTGCCCGTTGAGCACTAAACCTCATTTCCAGCTCATTCAAGATGTTCTCATCATCAATTAATTTTGAAATACCGTAAACAAAACAATTGTTTTTGATGTTGTAGTTATTAACTTCAATCTTTATGGCAAATTTCCTATCAAGCAAAACATTCAAATCATCCGGAAACATCTCCAAATCACCATGCTGTAAAAAAATATAACTTTTACATTAATAAACATTATTCATAAAATTTTAAAATTAACGTAAACAGTTAAGTTACATAAAATTACCTCTTTAATCTTTTCATATAGTTCTAACACAGATTTGTCCAAAACTTTGTTGGCCTCCCGATCAAACAATGTCAACGAAACGACTCTAGTATCATCTTGAACTCTCAAAGGAATTTTGAATCTAAATAATTTTAAATTTTAACATAAATATAATAATATAAAAGATATTTATTTACATTGTAAGGTAAATAATACTTACTTTGGCAAAACATCAGTGATAAACCCTTTGCATTTATCAGAATCACATTCAAATTTTTCTGTCTCTTCAACCTGACCTGAACCATCATTTTTGTTTGTGACAATGTATGTAGGTCGAACCTTTCGACTACACCTTTTGCTACCCATGTAGAACCAAGGAATGTCTTTACTAAATGCCTTAACTGTGCCTAAAATAATCAAGGACTTCGCCTGCATAAAGTAGTGCATTATTGTTATGATACAATGATTGAATAAATGAAAATGTTATTAAATAGGTTGTACCTCAACAGCTTCGTTAATTTCAGCAATATTTGCTTTACTGTTGTTGTCTAGAAAATCTCCACGATATGAATAAGACAATCCAGAAAGCATTGTAAGTTGCTGTGACGATTTAGATTCGCCACTCAACCCAAGCAGACTGTTTAATAAGAAATATAATTACGGAACAATGTAAACTAAAAAAATAAGAAGATATAGTATATACATAGAAATAAAATGTGCTAACCTATTTCTGAAATCATTGATTTCATCAATTTCAGAATTGATGAACAACCTCGTACCATTAAATGAATTTGAAAGAGAAGGTTTTTCTGAAAAAGAATGAATAATTGAAGTTAATATATCGTTCCTTAAACGAAAAACATATTTTATAAGTTAGACAAACCTCGGTAAATCTTGACCATTGCGAATTGAATTACAACAACGAAAAGACCCTCGTCTTTATGAATTGAAACATATTCGTTGAATTGCTCAGCAAAAACATCCCACAATGTGACATGTAGTTTAAGCCCTCTAAAAAAATTTATCAAAGGAATTATATATTATGTCAATATTAACGTTAGTCAATTAAAATAAAAATACCGACTCCAAGTCTTGTATCTCAATCTGCATTTGTCTCTTCGTCTTGCCGTTGTCATTCGGAAAGTTCACCATTGTCTCACATGCTACAACCTCACCAATGACATCTATAGAATGATTAAAAAAACTAGTATACAGAATGATAACATAAATAACATATATTAAGAAAAATTACTAAATATAAAACAATTAATTGACTAACCAACTGCAGTATCTTGTGGAATAATTTTTGATATCACGTTTTGATATTTGACAAATGAAAAACCAAATAGGGAACCATTAAAATCCAAGCAGCTGGTAACCGAAGTTTTGTAATACAAACTTAATTTGTTTGTATTATCAATTAACTTGTATTTTGAGGCATGTCTAGCAATTGTAGGATTTTTTAAACTTCGGCATGAATTTTTGCAGAACATTAGCATGGATTTTAGTGCCCTGAAAAAATTGATATGGAAAAGTAAATAATTGTTGAAAAATAAGAAGCTATGATGAATACGAAGCTAAAGATTCGAATACAAGTAATTATTTACCTCTTCATCCATTAATATCATCTTGATGAAATATATTTGTTCAGGATTCTTGAACAATGGTTGATTCCACATACGAGGACTCCCTATGGCCTGGTGCACGAGATGACGTGTCTGCGGTGTGGATCAGACCGCTACCCTTGGTCTGTTACCTGAACTGCGATTGGCATTGTGGATCATGCTAGTACGATGACTATCCTTCGATCCCCCATTCAGACCTAGTCCATACGGTGGCATTCGTCCCCCACATCCACATCCACGCCCACGCCCACACCCACGGTGAACCGACCTAGTGTGGATTGTGTGCACCATTTTCCTACAAAACAATAAGGAAACACTATATTAAGAAAACAAGGTCGGTAAATTAAGAAAGCAAGTAAGCATATATACGATCTTTACAAAAAAAACAGAAAAAATACAATCTTTAACTTTATAGTTTATGCATGAAGTAGATTCCTCGATTGTATAAACTTTACATGTAAACGTGATAAAACAGAATTTTATGTATAAAAGGTTAAAAACAGAATTTTTATGTATAAAAGGTTAAAAACAGACTATTTATCTAGACTACGGAATACCTAATCTGCATTGAAGCATACCGACAAAGCAATCAAGTAAATAAGTAAGATTGCTTAAGCCTTAAACAAAAACAACTATACTGTATCATAAACATGCTTTTTTGTAATAAGAACATGCAGTTTATGATTAATAAGAACATGCAGTATATATAATAAACAAACATGCAATATCTAATACAGTATAAGTATACTTTAAACAAAAACAACATAATATGATTAATAATATAATATCTATACAATATACTTGTAAATCACTAAATTGTAATAAGAACATGCAGCATGTAGCAAACAAGAAAATATTGACACTTAAAAACAACAAAGAACATGCTGCAGCAAAAAAACCAAACAACATAATATGATTAATAATATAATATAATACCGACAAAGCAATCAAGTAAATAAGTAAGATTGCTTAAACCTTAAACAAAAACAACTATACTGTATCATAAACATGTTTTTTTGTAATAAGAACATGCAGTTTATGATTAATAAGAACATGCAGTATATATAATAAACAAACATGCAATATCTAATACAATATAAGTATACTTTAAACAAAAACAACATAATATGATTAATAATATAATATCTATACAATATACTTGTAAATCACTAAATTGTAATAAGAACATGTAGCATGCAACAAACAAGAAAATATTGACAGTTAAAAACAACAAAGAACATGCTGCAGCAAAAAAACCAAACAACATAATATGATTAATAATATAATATAATACCGACAAAGCAATCAAGTAAATAAGTAAGATTGCTTAAACCTTAAACAAAAAAAACTATACTGTATCATAAACATGTTTTTTTTTGTAATAAGAACATGCAGTTTATGATTAATAAGAACATGAAGCATATATAATAAACAAACATGCAATATCTAATACAATATAAGTATACTTTAAACAAAAACAACATAATATGATTAATAATATAATATCTATACAATATACTTGTAAATCACTAATTTGTAATAAGAACATGCAGCATGCAGCAAACAAGAAAATATTGACAGTTAAAAACAACAAAGAACATGATGCAGCAAAAAAACCAAACAGAAGCAGAGAAGTTTGAGGTCTGAAACCTTATTGGTTCTTAATGAAGCAATAGATGGAGTCTTGATGGAGAGGAGACGCAAATTTCCAGAATTCTAATTCTTCAGTTTAGTGTTTTACTGTTTTTGACTTCTAGTCTTGAATAGGTGGATCAATTTATAGGAGGAAGAGTGGTCGATTATTAAAGTAGAAGATGTTGATTATAGGGTAGAAGATATTGATTATAGCTAGAAGATATCAATTAGAATTTTAAAGGAGAAGATATCAATTAGAATTTTAGAAGGAGAAGAATAGATATCGATTAAGGAAAAAGTATTAGGAAATAAGAATAGATATCAATTAGAATTTTAATTCACTTTCCATATTAAAAGAAATATCTATCAATTCCATAATTAAGAAAACATTTTTTTTCAAAAAAACAGGGGTTCTATTAAGTTATAATTTCGTTTGTGATTAAAATAAAAAATAAATTCAAAGGGGTTGCATTAAGATGAACAATGCAAATCTTTAAAAGGATTTTACAATATGGACCGTGTGTGAAGCTGTAACCCTTGGACACAAATCATCTGATGCCCTTATAACTGTTGTCTTCTTTGCACTTCATAAAGTTGCATTTGAAGTTTTGAACCCCTCTTAGTATCATCAGTTTTTTTCATATATAAATCAGGATACAAAATGGGATTTTGATACCATCTGTGTTGTGACTCATGCAAGAAATGATGCCATTATTAGGGAAGTTTCTAGAAATGGAAGCCTCCAATGCCTAATGGTACTTTCTTGCAAGTTTCGCCCGACCACCATGGCCTGCTCCAAGTTGAAGCTCCAATAATGAATCCATGGTTCCAAGGAGTCAAGAATTCAACCACTAAGATTGTTGACCTGCAAATCCAGATTAGATAGCTTTTGTAAAGACCATCAAACAGCAATAAAAAACCCAAATATCGATTTTGGTTTAAGGTTTTGTCCAAAATCGATTAAAAACCCCAAATGAGAGTCTGAAACCGTACGTAATTAGAAACCCAAAGATAGATTTTGGTGTAAGGTTTTGTAAGAAAAATCGAACCAAAATCGAAAGAAAATCTGTTGAAATGGATCGATTTTAGACAAAACCTAAAAAAATCGATTAGAAAAATCGAAACAAAATCGATTAGATAGAAAACAAAATCGATTAGAAAAAACCCACATACCTCAGAAGAAACCAAAATCTGAATTGGTACCTTGAACAAACTGAGATTCGGCCAAAATCTGATTTAGGAGTTGCCGAGAACACTACTGTATCGATTGCAACACTATTGTATCAATTTAGGAGTTGTCAAGAACACTACTGTGAAGTCGATTAAATAGAACCAAATCGATTAGAAAGAAATCGATTAAACAGAACCCAAATCGATTAGAAAGAAATCGATTAAACAGAACCAAAACATACCTGAAATGGCGAAAAAATGTATGATCGATATACACTGGAGTGTAGGATTTGCAGAAGATGTGAGATGAAACTGATGTGTAGAGAGAGAAAGCTAGTGTGTAAAGAAGAAGAAGAAAATGAAACTGAAGGCGTCATTTTCTTATTGAGTTTTTTGAGAGGAAATTAATGTGTAGAGAGAGAAAGCTAACGTGTATAGAAGAAGAAGAAAATGAAACTGAAAGCGTGAATTCTGGGAATACCAAAAAAAAAAGAGTTAGTTTTCTCTCTCTAATTTTTTTAAGTAAATATGCTTTAAGTTGTAGTACATAGTGCTTAAATGGTTGTTTTTAAGAGTTTGGGGGCTTCATGCTTTATAATATAGTATAGATATCTATTTATGTACATATGATAACACATTTTCTTTGTTTTATTAGATAGTAGTTTTTAAAAGAATTTGAATTACATCAAAAGAAAAGTGTTTCAGTTTTTAGTTTAATTTGATTTAAGAAATATATTTACGCCTTTTGTGAAAGAAAATGAGAACATATTATATATTTTAAAACAATTTTTGAGATGTTTTGTGTTATAGACAAATGAGACGCTATAATTGTAACAACCCAAATACCATATACACAACAAATCATGTTGGGAACTGAAGATATGCTAAGTATGGTTAGTACTGCTAAGTCTACATTACTACTGCCAGTTCTTCGTTACTACTGCTGGGCAAGATTACTACTGCTAGACGAAGTTAGTACTGCTAGACGAAGTTAGTACTGCTAGACCAAATTACTACTGCTAGACATGGTTAGTACTGCTGAGCTGAGTTACTACTGCTTGAAGACTGTGAAGATTAATACTGCTGAAGGTCGTTAATGCTGCTGAGCCAAATCATTGTTAATATTGCTGACTTGATAAGTTTGGTATGCGATACTTTTGGAGACAAATAAGGAATTGATCAAGATATGTTTAACGAAGATTCAGAAGATCAATTTACTTTTGATAGTTATCTTGTAATTACTTTTGTATAAATAGTATTGATAGATAGCTATTAGAACACACGAAAATATACGTGAGAATACACAAGAAGATACACGATACAGAGAATAGTTTTTACAAAGTTTGTTTAGCTATTCAGAGAGAATTAACCTCAAGATCATAGATCCTATTTCTAGAGAAGTAGAAGTCGTCTTGTTGAGCCTGTTCAACAAGATTGAGGTTTGGTGTAAAGCTTGTGAGTAATACTGTTTGATATATATACAGTGTATTGAATTTCTATTGATTGTTCTTTAATTGATTTAGAGTTCTATTCCGCAAGATTCTCTAAATTCTGTTTCTAAGAAGTTTAATTCTTGTTAAGAATCGATCCTGACAAATCACATAATGTAATATAACATTGAGATAGCAAACGAAAGTTCACATTACAAGTACGGTCCTGAAGTCTTTTACATTACAAAATAAAACATTCCACTACAGCTTTGACTTACTATATACATACATAAAATTTAACTATCATAACACCACTGCTAAACATATCAAATTCTTCATCATATTATCCTTCACAAAAGCCATCACTCGATTACTCTACTTACTTGCTCTTACTCGATCCGCCACCTGGAATACATATTTTAAAACAGAAATGAGGGTTAGACCTAATGGTCTAGTGAGGAATCCCTGTCAATTTAGTAAGCTTTTGCATCAACACCATGTATATAAAACTTTTCATATAATACCCACATACCACACGTAACTAATTACCAGTCAAGATTCAAGCTTCGTACCCGTCTCATTTCACCTTATTCCTCCACAATTGGCCAAATTAATTGGTTGCGAGCCAACTAATCTATTGTGCAAAAAATACAGTAAACACACCGGTCCTAAGCCCGGCCACGTATTATATTCCGATATAATACTCACGTAATTATAATATCTCAACATATCATAATTACACATGTATAACATTTTCATACCATTTATCAAATATTCGACATCCACACAAATGTATTCCAGTTTAAAACACTTTGAAGTAAAACTCACTTGTTTTGATTATTACACACGCTCGATAGCTCCTTTCAAAATGATCCTATCTCTTACCACGACTCCACAGAATCTGAAACAAGTTAAGATACACATATTGCTTTACTAACCAAACACATAAAGCCTAACAGTTTCCCATCCTCAATGTCTCATTATACACTGCACTTAACCCACTACCGGGACTACACAGGGTACCGGGACTTATACAGTACCGGGACTCTTCAGTACCGGGAGTTCACAATACCGGGGGTTTTATACTATCGGGATTCTATACTACCGGACTTCATGGTACCGGGAGTCGGCCATATTGGGACTCCACCGGGACTTGACATCACCGGGAGTTGATACTACCGGGAGTCGACTATACCGGGACTCCACTTTACCGGAGTCTAAACTACCGGGAATCTACCGGGACTTCCCCGGGACTCTCAAGAACACAGTCGGTTTCCAAAATATCCAAATTTGAATTAAACTTATATAACTTCAATTTAAACATTCTAATTCGATAGAAGTCTAACACTACTGATTATAACCACAATTTGTAAAGGAATTTACCTTCAAATCGCTTTCAGCCCAAACGATTGATGCTCTATCCGTAGGGTTCGTCTTCTGCTTCTTTTCGCTCGGAACTCACACACTTTCTAAAAGAGGAATAATAAGTTTAATCTGAAGTATTTGAGATATTTATATCTCAACTTACACTTTTGGCTCAAACTATTCAATAAGGACTAAAACACCCCTAAACTTATATCTTATCTCAAACTCACCCCAAACATCCAAATTTTAAAGTTAAATAATTTAACTGATAGGGAATTTATCTAACTGAATTACCCTGGGTATTACATCATCTCCCCCTTAAAAGAATTCCGTCCCGGAATTCAGTTAAGCAAAAAGATGAGGGTATTTGGCTCTCATTTCTGATTCGGATTCCCACGTAGCATCCTGACCTCTATGATGCCTCCACTGAACTTTCACTTGCCTGATCTCCTTATTCTGCAGCACTTTAACTTTATGATCAACTATAGCTTCCGGTTCTTCCACATAATTCAGTCTTTCATCGACTTGTATTTCTGGTAGGTAGACCGACTGATCTGGAGTAATCAAACACTTTCGGAAGTTCGATACATGAAATGCGTTATGAATCCTGCTCAACTCCGGCGGAAGATCTAATCGGTAAGCTACTTCACCGATCCTTTCTGTAATTGCAAATGGTCCGATATATCTCGGGCTAAGTTTACCTTGTCGTCCAAATCGGATGACTCCTTTCCACGGTGAAACCTTTAACATTACGAAATCTCCAACTTGAAATTACAATGGCTTTCGGCGTCGGTCAGCGTAGCTTTTCTGTCTATCTTGAGCCACTTTCAATCTTTCTCGAATCTGAGTAACCTTTTCAGCAGTTAATTGAACTATTTTCGGCCCCGCTAACTGTTTCTCTCCCACTTCGTTCCAACACAAGGGCGTTCGGCATTTCCTACCATACAGTACTTCGAACGGTGCCGCTTGTATGCTGGAATGATAACTGTTGTTGTAAGCGAATTCGATCAACGGTAAATGCTTATCCCATGATCCCCCAAAATCAACAATGCAATCCCGGAGCATATCTTCTAAGGTCTGAATCGTTCGTTCGCTCTGCCCATCTGTTTGAGGATGATATGCCGTACTTAACTTTATCTGTGTCCCCATTTCTCTTTGAAAACTTCTCCAAAATCTTGAAGTAAAACGACTATCACGATCAGAAATGATCGAGATTGGAACTCCATGTCGAGTTACTATTTCATCCATGTACAACTTAGCTAATCGCTCCATCGAATCGGTTTCTTTTATCGGTAGAAAGTGTGCAGACTTTGTCAATCTGTCGACGACCACCCAAATAGAATCAAATCCCTTTGGAGTTCTTGGTAGCTTCGTGATGAAGTCTGTGGTAATCTGCTCCCATTTCCACATAGGTATTTCTAGTCGCTGGAGCTGACCAAACGGCTTTTGGTGCTCAATCTTTACTTTCTTACAAGTATCACATCTTTCCACATACTGAGCAATCCCTCTTTTTATCCCCGACCACCAATAGAATTGCTTTAGGTCTTTATACATCTTGTTTGTACCTGGGTGAATAGAAAAACGGGATTGATGAGCTTCTTGTAAAACACGATCACGTAATCCACCCAAACGAGGTACCCACACTCTGTTTCCCATACACAATAACCCACGATCATCTTTTACTAGCAATGCTGACATCCCTGCTAACCGTTCAGATTTCAGATGTTCATCTTGATAAGCCTCCACTTGACACTTCTGCAATAAATCAAATATGTTGGGTATGAGTTCAGTTCGTAACGAAATAACTTTTATTGTCCCACTCCTTTCTTGACGACTCAAGGCATCAGCTACCACATTCGCCTTTCCTGGGTGATAAAGGATTTCACAGTCGTAATCATTCAGCAATTCTAACCATCTTCTTTGTCTCATATTTAGTTCTTTCTGATCAAAGAGGTGTTGGAGACTCTTATGATCGGTATAAATCTGACATTTAGAACCATACAGATAATGCCTCCAAATCTTTAACGCGAAAACGACTGCTGCAAGCTCCATGTCGTGCGTAGGATACTGCCGTTCATGATCCTTTAATTGACGAGAAGCATATGCAATAACCTTTCCACGCTGCATAAGTACACACCCCAATCCTAGTTTTGACGCATCGCTATAAACAACAAAGTCTTCCGAACCTTCAGGTAGCGACAAAATTGGCGCGCTGCACAGTTTCTCTTTCAATACCCGGAATGCTCCGTCCTGTTCTGCTTTCCATTCAAACTTCAGATTCTTTCGAGTCAACTTAGTCAAAGGCGTAGCAATACGGGAGAAGTCTTTTATAAAATTTCGATAGTAACCGGCTAAAGCCAGAAAACTTCGCACTTCCGTTGCTGTCTTCGGTGGTTCCCACTTTCCAACTGCCTCCACTTTCATCGGATCAACTTGTATACCTTTTTCGGAAACTACATGCCCCAAAAACTGAACTTCTTGTAACCAAAATTCACATTTTGAGAATTTAGCATACAATTTCTCTTTCTTTAATAGCTCCAGGATCAAACGAACATGTTGCGCATGTTCTTCTTTGGACCGAGAATAGATAAGTATATCATCGATAAATACAATAACGAATTTATCGAGATACGGCTTACATACTCGATTCATTAAATCCATAAAGGCAGCTGGAGCATTCGTCAAACCGAACGGCATTACTAAGAACTCATAATAGCCATACCTTGTTCGAAAAGCAGTCTTCAGAACATCTTCTTCTTTAACCTTCAACTGATGATAACCAGCTCTGAGATCAATCTTAGAGAAATAACAAGCTCCAACTAATTGATCAAAAAGGTCATCAATTCTGGGAAGTGGATACTTGTTCTTGATCGTACGCTTATTCAGCTCTCGGTAGTCGATACACATTCTCATCGAACCATCCTTCTTTTTCACAAATAATACTGGTGCTCCCCACGGCGATGAACTAGGTCTGATGAAGCCCTTATCGGATAAATCTTTTAGTTGTGCCATCATCTCTTTCATTTCTGGAGGAGCCAAACGATACGGTGCACGGGCTACAGGAGTGGCTCCAGGAATCAAGTCTATACCGAACTCTACTTGTCTAACAGGAGGAAGACTATTCAAGTCTTCAGGGAAAACTTCTGGAAATTCATTAACTATAGGAATATCTTCCAACTTGATCTTTTCAGGTCTACTATCTATCACATAGGCTAAGTAACTCTGGCAACCCTTACTCACGCACTTACGGGCTTTTATCATCGATATAAGGCAAGACTGATGATTCCTACGATCACCATAAATCACTACTGATCTCTTATCAGGTAAAACGACATTGATTATCTTTTTATCACAAACTATGCTAGCCTGATTCTCAGCTAACCAATCCATCCCTACTACTACATCAAATTCGATCAAAGCTATAGGAAATAATTGTATAGGCACTTCGCATCCCTCTATATTTATCACACTCTTCTCAAAAACTTCCTTTACTGTCACCTGATTATCATTTGCAGTATCTACCAGTAAAGCATGTTCTAACATTTTTGGCTCTAAATGCATATGAGCAGCAAACGAAGGAGACACAAAAGATCGGTTGGCACCGGAATCAAACAACACTTTAGCACGTGTAGAATTTATGAAAAATGTACCTGTAACCACGTCCGGAGTTTCCTCCGCCTCTTTAGCTGTCATTTGAAAGGTACGACCCCTTGTTCTTGGCGGTTCTATCCTTGGAACTACTGGTCTAGCATTTGTTGGTTTCCCTGACGTTCCTCCTTGTTGAATTTTTCTTTGTGGACAATCCGACAGCATGTGATCCAGAGAATTACATGAATAACAAAACCGCGTCACGCGACAATCTTTAAGGACATGCCCGGTTTTCCCACACTTAAAACAAACTCGAGATTCCACTTGACAATTTCCCTGATGGTAGCGATTGCATTTCGGACACGGTCTTTCCGCTGGTCGAAACGGTGGACGGTTATCGAACCTCTGAAATCTGGATTTCTTCGGATCATGTGGTGGCCCTTCCCATTTCCTTTTTCCCATACTCTTATCACTAGCATCCCTTCTGTTGTTTCTTTCTACGTTTTCAGCAGCATCCACTGCGGCTGTAAAGGTATCGGGTCTTGTTGCAGTTACTAGTCTTCTGACTTCCGAATTCAGTCCATATATGAATCTTTCCATCTTCATTTTCTCCGTAGCAACGTAATATACTGCAAAACGAGATTTTTCTAAGAAACGAGCAGTATAGTCTCTAACCGACAAATTCCCTTGTTGTAGGTTCATAAATTCTTCCTCTAATTGTCTGACAGCTGCTTGTGGACAGAATTGTTTTGTGAAGGCTAAAACGAATTCTTCCCAAGGAAAAGTAGAATATATGTCTGATCCTCCCGATTCAATGTGAGCCTCCCACCAGTATAAAGCATCGCTTTTCAACATTGCGGCCCCATAAAGTACTCTATCTTCATTAGCACATTTACTCGTCTTGAAGATAGCTTCTATTTCTTTCAGCCATCTCATTGCCTTTCCTGGATCCCGATCACCTGAGTACGTAGGGGGTTTGCAACTAAGAAACATTTTATAATCACACTTTTTCGTTACTGGTACGACAGTAGGGGTGATTGGCAATTCGATTTCTTGTTCTGGATCTGGGTTATCATCTCCATTATTGCGACTTCGTTCAAACATTGCTTGAATACTAGCCTGTAATCTTCCCATCTCGGCAGTTAGGTCATCCCGTGTAATAAACTTTGTACCTTGTGGTTGAGTTCTACCCCCAGTCCGTCCCCCAGTTCTACCTCCAATTCTACCTCCGGTTCTACCTCCGCCACGGTCTCCTCCTCTCCCTCCTGTTCCTACTGGTGGGTTCTCTCCACCTGAATTCCTTCCTCCCCTTTGATTCCTTTGTCTGATGCCGCTTGCCATTCTGTAGATCCAAACAAGGTTAATATACACATAAGCACATACCCATATAACAAGGTATTCCAGTTCAAACATGTACCTGTAAGATCATAATTACACTGGCTAGATGTAATCTGAAATTACCTTACATGATGTTCCTTCTACCTTTTATACTTAGTATCCCCAGGTTCTATAATAATAGGGACATCTTACTTCTCATGCAGTTTAAGTCTAGGTACAGATACTAATACCTAAATCCCTTAAACTAAGGCTCTGATACCATTTGTAACAACCCAAATACCATATACACAACAAATCACATAATGTAATATAACATTGAGATAGCAAACGAAAGTTCACATTACAAGTACGGTCCCGAAGTCTTTTACATTACAAAATAAAACATTCCACTACAACTTTGACTTACTATATACATACATAACATTTAACTATCATAACACCACTGCTAAACATATCAAATTCTTCATCATATTATCCTTCACAAAAGCCATCCCTCGATTACTCTACTTACTTGCTCTTAGTCGATCCGCCACCTGGAATACATATTTTAAAACAGAAATGAGGGTTAGACCTAATGGTCTAGTGAGGAATCCCTGTCAATTTAGTAAGCTTTTGCATCAACACCATGTATATAAAACTTTTCATATAATACCCACATACCACACGTAACTAATTACCAGTCAAGATTCAAGCTTCGTACCCGTCTCATTTCACCTTATTCCTCCACAATTGGCCAAATTAATTGGTTGCGAGCCAACTAATCTACTGTGCAACAAATACAGTAAACACACCGGTCCTAAGCCCGGCCACGTATTATATTCCGATATAATACTCACGTAATTATAATATCTCAACATATCATAATTACACGCGTATAACATTTTCATACCATTTATCAAATATTCGACATCCACACAAATGTATTCCAGTTTAAAACACTTTGATGTAAAACTCACCTGTTTTGATTATTACACACGCTCGATAGCTCCTTTCAAAATGATCCTATCTCTTACCACGACTCCACAGAATCTGAAACAAGTTAAGATACACATATTGCTTTACTAACCAAACACATAAAGCCTAACAGTTTCCCATCCTCAATGTCTCATTATACACTGCACTTAACCCACTACCGGGACTACACAGGGTACCGGGACTTATACAGTACCGGGAGTTCACAATACCGGGGGTTTTATACTACCGGGATTCTATACTACCAGACTTCATGGTACCGGGAGTCGGCCATACCGGGACTCCACCGGGACTCGACATCACCGGGAGTTGATACTACCGGGAGTCGACTATACCGGGACTCCACTTTACCGGAGTCTAAACTACCGGGAATCTACCGGGACTTCCCCGGGACTCTCAAGAACACAGTCGGTTTCCAAAATATCCAAATTTGAATTAAACTTATATAACTTCAATTTAAACATTCTAATCCGATAGAAGTCTAACACTACTGATTATAACCACAATTTGTAAAGGAATTTACCTTCAAATCGCTTTCAGCCCAAACGATTGATGCTCTATCCGTAGGGTTCGTCTTCTGCTTCTTTTCGCTCGGAACTCACACACTTTCTAAAAGAGGAATAATAAGTTTAATCTGAAGTATTTGAGATATTTATATCTCAACTTACACTTTTGGCTCAAACTATTCAATAAGGACTAAAACACCCCTAAACTTATATCTTATCTCAAACTCACCCCAAACATCCAAATTTTAAAGTTAAATAATTTAACTGATAGGGAATTTATCTAACTGAATTACCCTGGGTATTACAATAATAAAATTGCCTTTATAGGACGTATATAATCTTTAAGCATTTTAATAGAATACCTTATAGAATTTATGTTTATAGGGCCAAAGTATAAAACGTTCAATCTAAAAGCGTTACAATAGGATTATAGGATATTTTAACAAGTTTTTTATGACATTTTTAAAATAAAGTGCCGTATTAGCTATTTTATATGACATTTTTTAAAAGTGTTTTATTTAAAGCTATACGCTTTAGGCGTCCATAAAAGCAATTTGTTGTAGTGGGAGATTTTAAAAGTAGTCCCGAGAAAAGGACTGGATAATATATTTCATTTTTGATATAATATGTACAATATAATATAATAAAAAAATAAATTAAAATGAAAACTATCTTAAGTCTAATGTGTTATTTGATGGTTAAATATATTTTTAATCGGAACGTAACACCCGTGTTTTTTAGAGATATTTAGTTATCATAAGTCTAATGTGTTATTTGATGAAAATTTTGAGGTGTTATCAAGTTTAGGTGTGTTTTGTGATTCAGGTAAAGTTGGGTGGTCAAAATTATATAGCAAAATTGTTAAGATATTTTGGGTATAAAACCCTCAAATCCCCCGCATATCTTCATTTTTGGTTGTTCTAGAGCTTCAAATGGGAGAAAATCCTCCTTCTTGAGAGTGAAGATACTGTTGTGATTTAAGGCTGTAACACCCATAATTTTATTATAGCTTAGCATGATTTTAAATTGTATTTCGGGTAGTAAGTGCAACTCGTCGACTGGAAGTAATACATAATCCCTTTTGAGTTCAATTTTCGTTCAACGAGTTATTTCAGACAAGGAAATCGAGGCCCAACACAGTGTGCGCGACATTGCCTACGACTATGACAGGGGTCAATGTCGCGGGGCATAGTTGTGAACGTGGGGAGGCTTACCATACATTAGTGACGACAGTGCCCGACGATTATGCCCGAGGTCATTGTCGCATGTCAAGACCGCTCGGTATGTACCGAGTGCTGGTTAGCTGCGGCGACAAGGCCGGTGATAGTGACAAAGTGTCACAGTCGCCGGGCAAGGTCGCCGTGAGGGTTTGGGTTTAAATAAGGACAAGCGCGATTTTCAGCCATTGTGGTCACTTGGAGCCGATTTTTGGACAAATTTCCTCTCTAACCTAGGTGTTACTAAGCTTTAAAGTGAACTTTAGTAAGGTTGATCAAGTCTCAAGAGTTTCCATTTCTAGGGTTTGGGTTTTCTACAAAACTCAACAAGGTGATTTCATTCTCCTTTGCAAAACTTTATACATGCTAAAATGGATATCTTAAACTCGCAATCATCTATTGGTTTTCATCCAAATACAACTTTTGACCTAAAAATGGGTTTTGGAGATTCTTGGGATTTTAACTTGGTTATTAATTTTTGGTGAAGGTAATCATGTTTTGAGAACATATATATTATTTATACATATGGATTCTCACAATTTTGTTTTGAAAATCACCTTGGTGGAAATTAGGGTTTTCTCAAAAAGTGATGTTTTGCTTTTAGGAATAGATGGTTGTTGAGAACATTATAAATATGGATTTACTTGTTTTTATGAGGATTGAGAACCCCATTTGGGGCATCTTATAAAGAATGGGTGTAGCCATGAAATGCTTGTTAACAAATTATGTACATGGAAATGACTATGTCTTGAAGATATTATATGAAGGGGGTTTATATGTGAAAGTTTATGAGAATTATTATTTTAGTCACTAAGGGTGTGTTGGTATACAGACAGAACATGACAGTTGTTCAGCGTTTGGTAAGGCATGACCAAACTGGACAGAACAAGACAAGACCGTTTAAATGACCAATTTACCCCTAACGAGTTATTAATGTTTTCTTACCTAATAGTCAATCTAAATGAAAATTATGAAGGTAATTCACTAAATTCATCATGTATCAACAACATAATTGATATAGCATTTGATCAAATGACAGCAACCCATGAGACTGATTTACAAAGGTTAAACAGGTCTATAGCATTTGATCAAAGGTTAACAACCCATGAGACTAAAATTGCATTTCTGAATGCACCCAAAATGACATTTACCCTTGAGACTTCATAGCAACCCATTGAATTCCATGAAAATTCATAGCAGCAAGGTCTTAGTATGTAACAACCCAATTCTAGATAAAGCATACATAGCATTAAATCATAACATTTACAAAACTGGGTCCCAAATTTTCGTTACATCAGTCTCAAACTAAGGTTGGTGGAAACAACCTATACACAACTGAGAACGTACTAGATTCTATAAGTGGCACATGCACTGTCTCTATCTGCATCTGTACTCTATCTTGCTCTTGCTCACTTACAAGAGCCTCCTACTAGATGCTTACCTGAAAAGGTTTTAGTTTTGAAAAGCGAGGGTTAGACCATGAGGTCTAGTGAGTTCCCTCCGTAAACATCGTACATCAACATTATAAAAGTCATTTTATAAAACTTATAACATTTTCCACATAAGCATCAATCATGGTGATGCACAGTGTTTAAGGATCACGTAAGCTAACCGCGATCGGGGCCCAAGCAGACTCCCCTCTCGCCTCATACCGGGGCCCAAGCAGACTCCCCTATATACGAGTAGAAGGGAAACGAATTCCCTCCTACAAGCTCGTCACAAATCCGAGTAGGAAGTAAACGAGTTTCCTCCTACAAGCTAGTCACAAATGCCCAAGGGATCATCGGATCCTGAGGTACTCAGATCCTACTGTGCAGACCGACTCCACATAACATACACATAGCTCGTCATAAATCACGGAACGTGAAAGCTTTATAAATCATTCCTTTTGTGCTAAATCATCAGGGAGCAGTTCGTAAAAGCTTGTAAGCAAATCGTGATTGTAAACATATCATAATCAGTGAAACATTTAACTTTCTTTCAAGTAAAAATCATGTAAAATAACATGGCATTTCTACACAAACACTTTCTTTGAAAAACACATTAAATCACGTATTTGAGTTAGAAAAACTCACATGGTGCGTTTAACATCTGGCTTTACTTTGCTTCTGACTTACAATCGGGTTACCTGAGAAATGGATGAAATATAAACTGCTCAGACCCTAATACCAACTTTCCGGACACTATCCGGACTCAACTTACCGGATACTTAACTTACCGGTCAAACTCTACTCCAGACAACTTACCGGATAACTCGCTTACTGGATAGCTCTTACCGGTTAAAACACAACTTACCGGAGCTATCCGGATTCCTACTTACCAGAACAACATACTTACCGGATGACTTCCGGATTCCTACTTACCGAAACAACATACTTACCGGATGACTTCCGGATTCCTACTTACCGGAACAACATGCTTACCGGACGACTTCCGGATTCCTACTTATCGGAAACTACCGGTTTACACTTACCGGATCCTCTCCCGGTAACCTTCGCCACAGGGGTGATTTTCCGGGTACGGCGGCTGTGACGATTTTTGGATTAAAATACTTGCTAATCAAACTCTTAACCAACGAAAAAGCGACACAAACAGATTAATAAGCATACTTAGACCCTTCCTTACTAACCCTTTGTTGTTAAAACACAAGGACGATTGTCTAATCTCCCATTAGGGCTTCATCATCAACTTTTAGCTAAAACCCTCAAACAAACCAACAATAGTTGAACATTAAAATAGGAACTTGAGTTTGGGATTACCAGATAGACTCACTGTAGAATCAGACTCCCAATCCACTTTTCTTCCAATTGATCATTGATGGTGTTTTTCCTTCTTCAATTGCTATGGAACCCAATCTTCCCTCTTTTCCCTTCTCTTTCTCTCTAGCCGACACCCACACACACAAGGAACAACTCTAGGGTTTTATGCCCTTTTGTGGGTTTCAAAGATTACAATTTGGCCCCTGCACTTTCCACTTTACAACTTTTCCCACAAAACTTTAATCTTTTCAATTTAGATCTTGGTTATTATAATATCTCCCCCTCAAAAGAATTTCGTCCTCGGAATTCCATTGTCGAAGATCTGAGGGTACTTGGACCTTAGGTCCAACCCTATTTCCCCAGTCGCCTCTTGTCCCTTAAGAACCGCCACTGAATCGATACCAGTCTGGTCTCTTTGTTCCTTAACTGACAAATCTTGTTGTCCACAATCCCAACGGGTTTCCTTTACGTAAGTTAACTTCTCAGTAACGCTGATGTCCTCTAAAGGAACAGCCACATCTGTTTTTACCTCTCGAATCTTTCCTGTCTTGAGGAGGTTGTCGACCTCATCATTTATTACTTTATTTCTTTCAGGAGCGAACTTGCGACGTTTTTGCTTGATAGGTTTGAACGATGGATCGACGTTAAGCTTATGAGCAATGACACTGGGGTCAATACCGACCATATCTTCATGTGACCAGGCGAAGCAATCAGCATGTTCCTGCAAAAAGGATATGAGTTTTTCTTTAATGTGGGGATCAAGGGATGAACCCACAAGAATCTTTTGATCGGGTTTGCTTTGATCTAGAACGATTTCCTCCAAATGATACTCATCGACAGCTGCTGGGGAGTTTTGTGCATTCTCTAAGCTTGCGTGTACTGGTATAGCAGCTTGTTCTGGATTCCCGTTATCCGCCATTTTCCTGCGACAGAAAACAGAAGAAACTCCAAGAAACTATTAGTAGAATGCACGTTCGTCGAGGATTTTCTCTAGATGTAGTCCCACGGATGGCACCAAACTGTTAATGCCAAAAATCGTACCAAAGGGACAACTTAAGGTCGATATGGACTTAAACAACTAAAGAAAGAATCTTTCGACGAAACGTGTGACGACGATAAAAATAAAGAAACAAGGGATTTGATGACGCAGGAAAAACCTCAATCGAGGAAAAAACCTGCGGACGACAGGGGGTGTCGTCGCTGCACTATGGTCGCCAATCAAGGTTGATGTCCTTGGTACTTTCGTCGGTCGTACGATGATTACAATACAAATGAAGAAAATGCTTCGAAATGTAAAGTACAAATATTTAAAGTATAAAACAGGTGTTTGTCGTGTGAATACAAGTGTAAACAACTGTTGGTCGAAAGCTGTTGGCGTGCGTCGAGAGCGATGACTTGAGCTTTCCTTCAAGTGTTCTTGAGTTCGCTGTAGGGTTCTGGCTTTCAATACTTGATTTCCAGGGTTTGAGGGTTCTTAGCTATGAGCTTGAATGTTTTTCTCTGCTGTTCGCTGATGTTCGCTGATGATTGCTGATGTGTATCGGATGTTAACTGATGATCCTTGATGTGAAGACTTAGCTTGGTATTTATAGTCTCTGCGTCATTAATTAGCTCCATTAATGCTTTGATCAACGGCTACAACGGCTGGAAACGGTTGTCGGAGTGATTATCCATAATGTTCTTCGTCCGTTACGGCTGCTTGCTGTTAATGGCTTTGACTCCTGCATTAAATACTTAACAAACGTAACAGTCAAGGTTAACGTTAGCTTTGGTCGAAGGTGCAGTGATCTTACGCGATGGTCGTACGGGACGGGCGATGCTATGGTCGAGCGTCATGGGGGACGTACGACTTACCTTTTACGGGAGACGACGGATGTTTTCTGGGTTCTTGTCGAGACCTTATCTTAATACAAGATATAGTCCCTAATCATACGTCTTACATGTTCTGGTCGCGGTCGAGCGACGTGATTTTTTGCCCAAACAGGTAATCACTCACTACCGCTCCGACATCTTATTCTGACAAAAGCCAAATCACAACGCCCACTTACAAACCACGTGCTCCAACAACTTGATTAACAAATTGTACACCTAATCTGAAACCCCCGAAAGGCTTCCATCTGATGCTTCCTCTTTCTAACGTCACATTACTACAACACTGACTGGCACATTTATCTAGGTAATTGATGCTTCTACTCGTCCGTACATTCTCCACCATAACATCACACTACAGACCAGGTCTCTCATGGTCATCCGTACGCAATTAAACTTGCCTTCGCATTCTCCCGCATACATAATCGAGTCTATCTCGCTAGTTGTCCTTCCCCAACTTTAGTTGAACTACAACTCACGAGTTCCCAATTAACTCAAACATAATCGTTCTTGCTAGTTCTTTACGATCCGAGCCCTTACTTAGACAGGGCACATTCCCACACTGTTCGATCTAATCTACACACTCACTTCGTTTGTGCTACAAACCTTATCCTTCTACGGACCCTCCGTACCTCGTAAGTAGAACGCTTATCCAAAACAATAATCTCTCATCATCTTAACACTCCTACAAGGTGCTCCCTCAACTTTCAACCTTCTGGTTCAAATCCTTGGCCTCAGCCACCTTACACGGCTGCCGACTTCAACATCACTAGTCAACCTGTTGATACCTTCTTAACCTATTCTTTAACATGGGTTCCTCACGGAACCTAATCCTTCCAACATATAATAATCAACTTCATAATCCGTTTTCCTCATTTAAAAACTTACTCAAGTAACATCAATATTGCAAGCTCACCTCAAAACTCATATCCCACGCCGTGAACATTTCATTTCTGCCTCACAACACTACTCATAACGAGTTGCTAAAACCAACACCTTGATGACTCCTAGTCCTTCCTCCGGACACCGTCGTCCCTCGGCAACCGTATTTCCAGTCACCGAACAAGGGTACAGACCCTCATACAACTGATACCAAGGTCCACTTCCGACTCTACCACTGTTCACCTCTCTTCTTGAACACTAATACCCAACTATAAACACTTTCCCCTGCTTTGACCCACACCTCCCCACTCTCGGAGTTCTTTCTTAGCTTAAAAAATGTAATACTCCACGACCTAGTGAGTTCATAGCCTTCATGCATGACAACGCGGTAAATAAATCATTTCGTACATTTTATCATTTTAAAATAAACAACACTTGGAACTAGCTTCGGTACACACGACCCCATCACTCTCATAACTTCAATGCCATGTACGACGATTTCGAGAATCGTTTACATGCATCTTTCCGTAAAAACTTAGTCTTACTCAACCAGAACGACGTTGTTACGACAGTAACACATTGAATGAAAATCTTCTGTACAACAAAATTTTGAAAGAATTTACCGTCACGGGATAAACCAGTCGGTTCTCACACACATTTCTATGACATCAACATGTCAACACTCATTTTGGTTATAAAAGTCTTGCAGGTAAACGTTTTCTTGACTTTTTGCAACTATTGACTTATCATGAAAAGAGTGGGATATTTTGCAAATCGTTAAGCTCAAAAACTTCCTTGTGCAATGTAAATGGAATTGCCTTTTTCTTTAAACATACGCTTGTACACGCTGACTCATTTTCGATCAAAATTGATATTTACACCTTTACTTTAATCACGAAAATCTCATGTAACACATGTAAAGACACAATGCATGAAATTCTACTTGCACGTGAAGGATGCTCACTCAAACAAGGTCAACCGCTTTACTCACGCAACTTATCATCGACATTCTACTTTCGACCAGTGGTCGCCCTCTCGGCCTTGTAACAACTTGCTATACATGCGTTCTACGGCCCACTTACTCAGCCATTCATACTATTTTTGTTTTGATCAAATGTCACACATTCTACCTCTACATGCTTTCAATTCACTATTGGTATCTTATTTCATTGGTCCTGCCATTGAAAAGCTCGACTAAGAAGTCGGAGCTCTATTGACACTTTCAAGATTTCGACACAGTCCTTCCTTAACATCACAACTGATCTACCTCACAATTTCTACAACTGGGACTCACCAGAACCGAGAGTCTCACTCAAAAGCAATCACTCATCCTCTTCGAATCCACGAAGATCTGCCTCTAGACGACTCATAACATTCCAAACAACATTTCTTCTCTACGATGTATACATACATCACATCATAAAAGATCTCTTACGATACTTCCCCAACAATGGGTCTACATCTATCCCTCAAGGATCTTGCTGACATTCTAGATTACTGAAACACGACATAAAAACTAGCCTAAAACTACAATATCGGAGTCATAAGGTAGATTAAGCACATACATGTACCTGTAAGTACACAATTACACTGGTCAGGTGTAATCCCAAACTTACCTTACATGACTGTCCTTGGTACCTCACTAGTCCTATCTCTACAATAGTGTCATCCTAACGCATTTCCTAATTCTCAGTTGTGATTTCTACTTCCAAAGTTTAAGTTTAGGCCCGTCCGGTCACCTAAATCCCTTAAACTATGGCTCTGATACCATTTGTAACAACCCAATTCTAGATAAAGCATACATAGCATTAAATCATAACATTTACAAAACTTGGTCCCAAAATTTTGTTACATCAGTCTCAAACTAAGGTTGGCAGAAACAACCTATACACAACCGAGAACGTACTAGCTTCTATAAATGGCATAGGCACTGTCTCTATCTGCATCTGTACTCTATCCTGCTCTTGCTCACTTACCTGAGCCTCCTACTAGATGCTTACCTGAAAAGGTTCTAGTTTTGAAAAGCGAGGGTTAGACCATGAGGTCTAGTGAGTTCCCTCTGTAAACATCGTACATCAACATTATAAAACTCATAACATTTTCCACATAAGCATCAATCATGGTGTTGCACAGTGTTTAAGGATCACGTAAGCTAACCGCGATCGGGGCCCAAGCAGACTCCCCTCTCGCCTCATACCGAGGCCCAAGCAGACTCCCCTCTATCCGAGTAGAAGGGGAACGAATTCCCTCCTACAAGCTCGTCACAAATCCGAGTAGGAAGGAAACGATTTTACTCCTACAAGCTAGTCACAAATGCCTAAGGGATCATTGGATCCCGAGGTACTCATATCCCACTGTGCAGACCGACTCCACATAACATACACATAGCTCGTCATAAATCACGGAACGTGAAAGCTTTATAAATCATTCCTTTTGTGCTAAATCATCTTTCAAGCAAAACATACTTTTCAGGGAGCAGTTCGTAAAAGCTTGTAAGCAAATCATGATTGTAAACATACCATAATCAGTTAAACATTTAACTTTCTTTCAAGTAAAAATTATGTAAAATAACATGGCATTTCTACACAAACACTTTCTTTGGAAAACACGTAAAATCACGTATTTGAGTTAGAAAAACTCACCTGGTGCGTTTAACATCTTGCTTTACTTTGCTTCTGACTTACAATCGGGTTACCAGAGAAATGGATGAAATATAAACTGCTCAGACCCTAATACCAACTTTCCGGACACTATCCGGACTCAACTTACCGGATACTTAACTTACCGGTCAAACTCTACTTTCTGGACAACTTATCGGATAACTCGCTTACTGGATAACTCTTACCGGTTAAAACACAACTTATCGAAGCTATCCAGATTCCTACTTACCGGAACAACATACTTACCGAATGACTTCTGGATTCCTACTTACCGGAACAACATACTTACCGGATGACTTCCGGATTCCTACTTACCGGAACAACATGCTTACCGGACGACTTCCGGATTTCTACTTACCGGAAACTACCGGTTTACACTTACCGGATCCTCTCCCGGTAACCTTCGCCACAGGGGTGATTTTCCGGGTACGGCGGCTGTGACGCTTTTTGGATTAAAATACTTGCTAATCAAACTCTTAACCAACGAAAAAGTGACACAAACAGATTAATAAGCATACTTAGACCCTTCCTTACTAACCCTTTGTTGTTAAAACACAAGGACGATTGTCTAATCTCCCATTAGGGCTTCATCATCAACTTTTAGCTAAAACCCTCAAACAAACCAACAATAGTTGAACATTAAAATAGGAACTTGAGTTTGGGATTACCAGATAGACTCACTGTAGAATCAGACTCCCAATCCACTTTTCTTCCAATTGATCATTGATGGTGTTTTTCCTTCTTCAATTGCTATGGAACCCAATCTTCCCTCTTTTCTCTTCTCTTTCTCTCTAGCCGACACCCACACACACAAGGAACAACTCTAGGGTTTTATGCCCTTTTGTGGGTTTCAAAGATTACAATCTGGCCCCTGCACTTTCAACTTTACAACTTTTCATACAAAACTTTAATCTTTTCAATTTAGATCTTGGTTATTACATAGTATGAGAAAATGACAGGAACCAAATCCAGAGTCTATGCAATCACAATTTAAAGTAGCCAAAACACTTTATTTATGAAATCACAGTGGCCAAAAAACACAACTTATGTTGAAGAAACATATTAGGAGAAATCGATTTATGTAACTGATAGTCCTGTACGAGAAATCGATTAGGAGAAATTCGATTTATATAACCACCGTGACCTAACCTGTTGGAGAAATCGATTAGGAGAAATATGTATAAGAGAATGATTACCTGAGGAGAAATCGTTCGATTTGGCCAAATCAAATCGACTAGCACATAGATGATTTAGAAATCGATTTAGGAGAAATCGGTGAGCACGAGAGAGACAATTTATGAGAAATTGGTGAGACGATTAAGTTTCGAATAAGATCAGTTCGATACCAGCAACTGTAACACCCCGACCTTTGGAAGGTATCGACATTTTGAGAAAAATATGAAAAATAGGATTTTGGATTAAGCCCTTGATTTTATATTCTTGTTGAATGGAGAATTCAAATACGAGTCCAACGGTTCTTTCCGGAGCAAAAACAGAGCTAAAACGAAGAAGTTATGGCCAAAACAAGTTTCGATACTCTATGTGCTATAGTGCCCCGCGATTGTGACACTGTCACAATCGCATGTCACAATAGCCGGATGCCAAAAACTCTCGGTACAACCCGTGCAATTGTGCCAGCGATTGTGACTCTGTCACTATCGCATGTCACTATCGCCCGGGGGTACCAGGACCCTTAAAAACGCGATTTTTAGCACTTTTCTCATTCTAACTTCACCCATTTTGTTTTTCTCTCCCAAGAACCGAAACCCTTCACCCCCAATGTCGATTTTGAGGCTTTTAGACCCCAAGAATCAAGTTTTCAAGTGTCCCTTCTTCATCTATCATGGTTTTGGAAGCTAAAGCAAGAATCCTTTCATTTCATCTTCTTCATCAAAGTTTTCTAGGGTTTCATCCAACCATTTTTCTCCATTTTGAGGATTCTGAGTTTGTGGTTCGTTTTGGTAACTCTAGAGGTGTTTGGTTGGTGGATCCAAGTTGTGGTTAAGGTTTTTGGAAGATTTATCTTGACGATTCAAGTTTCTTCAAAGGAGCTCATATTGGGGAAAAATCTGGATTTAGCCTAAATCTAGCAAGGTGAGTTCAAGTTGATTTGTGAAAACGTTGTGCATGCCAAAAATGTTATTTTCCAAGTATTTGTGTGTTTTACTTAAAATTATCAACTGTTGAGTTATTTAGTGAGTTTGACCCTTTTAAGTGTTTAACTTTATAAAGATTGTAAAGCACCCATATTTGGGATTTTTGGATATTTTGATGTGTAAAAATCATAAATATGTCCTTAAATGATTTATTGCTCAAATGGAGTTTATTCAATGGTTTAATCATGTTGGTATAGTTGATGTTATAAACCGTTTGGGAAAATGCACATTTTCGTGTCATGAGTCGTTTTGAGGATTATAAAAGTACGAGTCCCTTCGGGGAAACCATTTGTATTAATCCGTGACGAGTTTTGGGTTAATGATGATTTTGTGGTATATGTTTACCTAAGCGATGTCTATATGCATTTTATATTTTGAGGATCGTTAATTATTGGTCTAATGAGTTTTGAGCATTTTGCTCGATTTTGACTTTAAAGGAGTATTTGGGGACATCTTGTCCGATTTGGATGACTCAATGTGGAGTCCTATTTATGGTTTGCATTTACTGCATTTTATTTGGAGATTACATGTTTTGAGTGTGTGTGTCATTCAAGTGGAGTCATGTACTTTTAGACTGTAATGCATTGGATCCATAGGCATGTAAGTCAGTCATACTTAATAGTGATGAGTCTTGATATTCTCACTTTGAGAATTATGCCCGAACTAGCGTTGGTGTTGTCTCGTTTCTTTTATGGAGAGGAACCGTTATGGGTTGTACTCCGGGATTATGAGTTATTTGGTGTCTGTCTTTTTGTGCATGAGGAGTGGACTATTGGAACGCATGGTTATATGCGGTAGGCCGTTCGGGGCCACTAGCGAGTAGGCAATAGGGGACATTGAAGTTCTTGAGGTGTAACTCGTCTAGATTGGATAGGCAATATGGTCCCATAAGTCCTTGAGATGTAACTCGACGGAGTAGGCAATAAAGGCATGTATATGGTTTGAGGTTGTGATGTCTTGAGGTGTAATCTGTGACCCCACTCACGTGTTATCGTCACCTTGATGGATACGGGTCTCCCCCGTCATCAGAAGGTATTGGCTTGGGTATTGAATTTTATTATCCATGTTTTCGGTGACATTTTATATCTATGGATTTTTATTCATGATTTATGGTTTGAGTATTTTTCTCCATCCGTGTCTTGGATGTTTTGGGACGCAACATTTTATGCACGTTTTATAAATTGGGAAATTCATTTCTATCCTCGTTTTGAGTGAATTTTGGGTCGAACTTACCTTACGTTGGGAAATCGTTTATTTTGGTGTCTCCATCACCTAAAATGCATGTTATTGGAAATCGGGTCGTTTTCATACCTAAAGTAAAACATTTTGGAAATCATGGTTAAAGTTGTACTCTTTCTTTCTTCAATTTTATATAATCATGGTGAAAACTCTTGAACTCACTAGACGTTAAGCCTAACCCTTTTTATTTGTCGGCATGTGCAACAGGTTCAGGTTGGGAATAGTTCTAGCGACACTGTGACGAGATGAGTGCTAGTAGTGTGCTCGAGAAGTGATTCGCTTAGTGAAGTCTTCCACATTTATTTTGGGATTAGCAACTTGTACTTGGGTTAAGTAACACCCGTTATGGATTTAGTCTTTGTAATAAGACTTGGCTAATGAATTGTTTGAGGTTTATTATAGAACTTAATTTGAGATATTTCTAGTATTGGTTTATAGGAAGAAATTCTATTCTTTTTGGTTGTATTATTGAAAATTTTAGTTAGTTGCTCTTTCCAAATTTTGAGGGTCTTACAGCAACCCCATACCGCCGTCTTCGGTGCCGTCACTGTTGCCATTGCCATCGGCCGTTGTTAGTCTGTACGATTCGCAGAATACCCCAACCACTTCCTACATTCACTTCGTGTATAAGGTTGTGTTTTAGGTTGATGGGTATTATTGTACAAAAGTCTTGTTCCACTTAATTCCAGGGGTAAGGAGAGAACAGCCGTGTCCCACACTTGTCTAACTTAGTTCCACTTTGTTCCACATAAGGACACGCCAAACATGGACAAGCCTGTTCTGTCCAGTCCCACCCTGTTCTGCGTACCAAACGCTCCATAATGGAACTTGTGACTAGCCTTACTGTAGATGTCAATGGATCCATAGGCACAAAGGTAAATATTGTATTGGTTTTGTGAGTGGTTGGTTTTATCCCACTCACTAGCTAGATATGGGTAATAAATATCTGGAGGACTTAAACTATAGACCGTGGGTGGTTGAACTTGATGACTTGAGGCCTATAGTGATTTAAATCTAGCGTTGAGCAAATTGTAGTATATTGGAGGACTTGAACTACATACCGTGGGTGGTTGAAATCAATGACCAATACTCTACTTGTGAAGCTCTAAACATAGAATCGTGGCCTACTCTTGTGTTCCGCCACGTTCCATGGAAATCGGGTCTCCCCCGTCATGGCAAAGTATATTTCGGACCAACCGTATTTCTTATGGTATCAAGGAGGTTTGAGAATACAAACAAGTTTTTGAGATTATTTATTTGTTTAATTATTATTATTCTACTTCATTAACTGTTTGTTCTCATTAGGCTTTAGCCTAACACTTTTTCTTAAAATGACATGTATATCAGGTCATGTTAGCAGCGGGACTCCTCGGGCATGAGCGGAGGGTCAAGGGTCGAGAGATAGCATTTTTAGAGTTTGATAGCTATGGCGACACTTTTGTTGAATAGAGACCTTTTGATGAGAGATACGGACACCCGTTCTTAATCTAAATTAGAGTTGTCTATATTAGTAGGTTGTCTACATTTATCACTCAAAATATTGGCTTGTATACGCTATACTATTTCCCTTCTTTGGGTGATTAATTTAAGTCCAGTCACATTAATTCCGCAAATATCCAGGTTTAAATTTACCCCAATTTTTAGGGTGTTACAATATTCCCCCAAGATAAAAGAAAAGAGGGGCAATCTGTCTTTTCAGAGCTATCACTCCAATCGGTTGCGTTTGGTACATATGACAGGATGGGACAAAACTCATTGTCCCACGTTTGGCGTGACATGGGACAGGACAAAAATTCACTGTCCAATGTTTGGTGTGACAGACTGGGACGGGACTGGGACAAGGTGGGACATGATGGACAAAAAGAGTTTTTTTCTTGTTCCACCAAAATAGGTGGAACAACATGGGACAAGAGTGACACAGAAACTAAAAACTTACTAATCTACCATCGTTTGATATATAACCCCAATATGGTATTTCTTCCACCACCACCTCCACAACCACCACCCATCACCACTACCACTGCCATCATTGACCACCTCCACCTCCGTAACCACCTCCCATCGCCACCACCACTACCATTGTTGACTACCTTTACCTCCATCGATCGCCACCACCGGTAGCCACCGCTAACCAATGTTGGTCACTTCCACCTCTTCCTCTACTACAACAATCTCCACCTCCATCAATCACCACCACCCATCATCGCCACCAAAACCGACGGTCACCGGTAGCCACCGCCAACCACCAGCGACCACTTCCACCTCTTCTTCCATTACAACAACCTCCTCTACCACCGTACACCGCCACCACCACCAGCATCGTCGACCACCTCCACCAATCACCACCACCAATCGGTGCATCCTTTTAATTCAGTCTATTTTCACAACTCGTCCCCCACGCCCACCACCACCTATATCTCCACCACATCGACCACAACTACCTCATTCATCACCACCACTTCAACACCACTGAGGTGCACTTTGTATTCTTATTTAAATATATACCTTGTATCTTATTTAAATATATAATTTATTTGTATAACTATTATATGATATATAAAATCATCAAAAAACGTTTAGGAGTAACTTGTCTAGTCCTGTCCTATCCAGTCCTAGTCCTACGAAACACGAGACAGACACTTGTCTTGTCCAGTCGTGTCCTACCCTCTTGTATGTCATGTCATGTCTAGTTCTAATATGTCATGTAGTCCAATCCAATCATGTCTGCGTACCAAACGCGACCTAAGAAAACGAAAATTGGTGTTGGTGGATTGAGTGAAGATTGGGTATCAAAACTACCATTTAAACTTCCATTTAAGCTCAACCATGGTAAAACTAGACACTTAAGATTTCTTCTTTTTGGTCAAAATTTTGCATTCATAATGTTGAGAGCTCAAGATTGAAGCTACATAGATTGTATTGTGTCTATTTTGAGTAGAAATAAGTTTAAAGAACACATTTTCTTCCTTCAAAAATATATCCACGTTTTTTGGGTTGCTGTGTTTTCTTAATTGTTGTCCAAATCTTGTAAAAATCATAACAAATCGACCGTAGATCATTTTGAGACGTTTAATATGTCTCTAGAAATGTTGAGACATCATCCACAATCTATACTTTTGAGGTAGAGTTGATTTGGACTGTAAGTAGGTAAAAAATGGGGTTTAATAGAGCAACTTTGTTTTATGACAGTATTAAGTAAACAGTTTTCAAACATTCGTATAAAATTGGTTTTATATCCGTTGAGGGTGATTCTTAATCGATTGGAAAGGTCAAAAAACATTTGTATAAAAGTTGGTTTTATATCCGTTAAAGGTGATTCTTAATTGGTTGGAAATGTCAAAGAGTTTTCTAGATATATTGTTTAGAGTATTTTCATTGATTTGGTGATTACCGTTTCTTATGGTTTATTTAGGTAGGAAGAAGATTGTGCAAGTTGGATGAAATTAGGTTTAACATAACCTATCAATGTGAGTTTCAAGTTGCTACATGTCAAAAATATTTATTTTGGAGTCTTAAAGTGTTTTCTTTGAGATTTATCAAATGTTGTTGGCTACTTGATGAAACTGAATCTTTTGCACATTTTTTTAAACATTGAGAAATACATATATTTGGGTTTTTGGACATTATGATAATAAATCATAAATTGTGTAGGTTTTGATGATTTTTTTCTCATATAATGGTTATTTGATGTTAATCATTTTTGGTATATTGATTTTTATAAATTATTCGAATAATACATATGATTTGTGTAGTGACTCGTATTTCCAATAATTCTCTCAACTAATTATTTCGATATAATGAGTCCAATATATTAAGTTTAATGGAAGAATTAGTATTTGAGGAAAGCTGGAAGCTACGAGGGAATCAAACATGCAGGATTAGAACCACAGTGGTGTGCGCGACTTGGTGCATGACTTAGGGTGCGAGCAAGGTCGCGTAACTCATTGTCCAAATTTCCCATTTTGGTCCATGCGACTGTCACTGCGGCTTTAGCCGCAGGACGAGTTAGGTGGCTTAAATGCCCGAATTTTAGCCTAGGGTTTCATAATTCTCTCATTCTCCTTCTTCTTTCCTTGTTAAATCTGTTTAGGGTCATTTACTACAACATTTTGGAAGCTTTTTGGAGGACTTTGAAGTTAGGAAATCAAGTTTGGAGCTATTTCTTAGCCCTCCCTTCATCTAGAGGTTCTTGGAAGTTCTAGATTTTGTCAAGGAATCTACCAAAATGAGTTCATCCTTCATTTTTGAGCTTTTATACATGTTCTTTGCTCTATTTACTTATCATAAACAACATTCTACGAAACCCTCCAATACTTGGAGTTAAAATAAGTTTTAGTTCATTTTCCATGGGTTTTGGGAAAAAGGATGAGATTGTTCATTTGATGAGAAATGACATATATGGTGGTATAAAGTCCCCTTTGATGTTATTTCATGTAACTTCCTATCTATTGGTACATCATTGAGTCTTTTGATCAAATTTCACTTATTGAGCCATATGTACCACTCCAATGTTTTAGATTGGAAATTGACATTTGACCATTATTTCACTTGATTATTATAAAAACAATCTTGTTTACGACATGTCATTCATATGCGTCATTTGGGTGTAAGGCCTTTGATATTAAACAAGTTAAGAGTTTTGAGGTTGTCATCTTGTAAACTTGGGGTTCAACTAGGTATGGAGTTTTGAGGTTCTTACCTTTGTCCCAAATAGAGCAAATGCCACGACTTGTATGCCTAGAGTGAATCGCTCGTCAACATCTTTATGTGATTTACTTTGTGTTCGTCACTTGATGGAATCGGGTCTCTCCCGTTATTGCAAGATATCTCGCTAAATATTGTGAGTTGCTTCCATGGTCACCTCTTTCCCGAGAGAGACCTACCACACTCATCTTTTAAATCTTTATGCATTTATAACTTGGGATAAAATGTGACCTCACTAGGCGTTATGCGTAACACTTTTTCTTAATGACTTGTATAATAGGTTCTATTGGCGACAAGCCTATAGGTCAATGAGTTAAAACTCGGAGACCATTTTGAGGTGCAACCGTGCAAGTAAGAATACCTTTTGGAGAACTCTTGTTTTTTGGAGATAGCAAACTTTCGTGGTTGATGTAACCCTCGACTTAAATCTAGTTCTAATAGAATTAGATAGAAGTATATAGAACTCTGATATTCTAACTATATATTTGATATCTTGTAAATCTTGTTGTCATGTTTGGGCAAATACAATTATTTTGGTATTCAAATGTCGTTTTTTACCAAGTTTCAATTTATTACTATTTTCAAATTTTAGGAATGTTACGTTCGTCCTTTAAACCTGGTATTGGTTTAATTTGTATAATATTTTTGAATTAATGTAAATATTAAAATTTTGATGTACCGTATATTGTAAATATTAAAATTTGAAATTATAGATAAAAAAGACAAAAATATCGATATTACAGTTTTAAAAGAAGTTAATTTTAGTTTGGTTATACAATTTAACGGTTAAACGGACAAAAATGGGATGGATTAGAATTAGAGTCAACTCCAACGACGTCGTATGATTACCTACACCTTCTAGTAGGTGCGCACCTTGGCTTGACCTCCCCAGACCCCGATGACCCCAACCATTTGTCTTCCTTCCGATTTGATTCATCCCTTCTCCCAACAAAAATGGAATCCCTTCCGAACGGCAAAATCCCAAAAATCCCCTTCTTTGGTAATACCATATAAACAACATTGTTTAACAACTCACATTAACAAATTCTCCAAAATAGTTTTACATAGACATAATGAAAGATAACTTTCCGTCCAAACTCTAACATATGTGGAGGAGATCCAATGTTAAAGTCACAAGTCGTAGTTATTGCCCAACATCTTAAACATCATAAAATATGGATATCACTGTACCCGAAAGAAACGTTGGTCGATAACGAAATAAAGCAAAACAAGTCCCGGCGGAGTTTGCAACTCCCGCAATAAAATGGTTTCATGTACGTTCAAAACTATGATTAAAATCTTGTGTGTGTGCTAAACATTTTCCAAATTTGTAACACAATCCATATAAGGATTTGAAACGCAAGAAATAGTTGATGCAACTTATTTTCAAAATAAATTTTATGCATAACTTAGTCGGCACTCAACGTCTCAACCCATGATCCTCCAAATCCCTCCGGTCCACTATTGTCATCCGGATAGTCAAACCTTGTAAGGCTAGTTGGAAATTACATCAATTAACCTTACGGTTTTTCCTCGAATCAAAGTCGGTTCAATAAGTCTATGGTTCTAATCCAACCATCAATCTTGACCCGAAACGGTCTACTTAAAGCAATTATCATGCTTATCGTCACTCTAAGTGACTAATGCTAGAATCGTCCATCTATCCCAATGACTACTAACTTAGAAGCTTCTTCACTACCCACAACGATCATCACATTAAAGCAATTCAAGTATGCACATGTACTAGTAGGTTCACCATGACACTGGCCAGGTGTCACTATGAACGCACCGTACATAATTATCCTTGCTACTCTCGACGTGATTTTCGTTTCTAACAACATCCATTGACCTCGAATCATCCTATCTTAAAGTGCCTACTGGTGAATTTCACTCTCGTTTACTTAAAGAAACGCTAGTTTGAGTCTAGGTATCCAAAATCAACACATAATTCTCTCAAACTTATGCTCTGATACCAACTTGTAACACCCTGGAATTTGGAAAGAGCAACTAAATAAAATTTCGATAAAATAATCACTTAAGAAATAAAATTCCTTCTACAAACCATTCCTGGAATTACTTCAAGATAAACATAACAACTCCCACAATTTAAAACTCAAATCATACTATGAACCACTTAAAGTCGGATGTTACTTAACACCGGTACAAGTTGCTAATCCCAAAATAAATGCGGAAGACTTCACTAAACAAATCACCTATCGTGCATTCTACTAGCACTCGTCACTTCACAGTGTAGCTAAAGCTACTCCCAACCTGAACCTGTTGCACATGTCGACAAATAAAAAGGGTTAGGCTAACGCCTAGTGAGTTCAAGCATTTTATCATAACTATATAAATTCATAAATCGAGAGGGGTGTAGTTTTAGTCATGATTTCAAAATAGTTTACTTTAAATGCAAATCACCCATTTTCCAACTCACACAAATCTATGAGAAGAGCTCCCAAATTATATAAAGCGTTTTCCAAAATGAATTCCAACTCCAACTCACTCAAAACGTGTTTGGACGTAAATATCCCAATAAATATAAACATGGACAAAACTCCAATATTTAAAACATCCAAGTAGGATGAAGCGTAGAACCCTGCCAATGAACCATGAAAACATTTCACATAAATAAAGTACGTCACCGAAAATATGGATAGAAGTAACTACCCAAAAACAACACCTTTCGGTGACGGGGGAGACCCGATTCCATCGAAAGTGACGGGCATACAAAGTTAGGTCACTCGTGATGTTACTGGATTACACCTCAAGTCCCGATCTTAGTTCCCATGCCATAAAGACATCACAACCTCAAACCATAAATAGATTACCTTTATGGCATACCCCGTAGAGTTACACCTCAAGAACTTACAGGGGACCACATTGCATATCCAGTCTAGACGAGTTTCACATCAGGGACTCCAGTGTCCCCTATTACCTACTCGCTAGTGGCCGTACGGCCTGACGCATATACCCATGCGTTCCCATGGTCCACTCCTCGTGCACAAAGAGATAGACCATCAAATAAAGACTAACTCACATGCCTATGGATCCAATACAACACAGTCTACAAAACATGCTTAACCCGAAATGACAGAAGCACCCAAGCATGTAAATATCAATAATGAACAATAAAATGCATCAAGTTGCAATAAATGCAAACCATAAATAAGACTCCACATTGAGCCATTTAAAACCGGACAAATGTCCCCAAACTTTCTCAAAGATAAACCCGAGCAAAATGCTCCAAACTCGCTAGACCCATAAATAACGGTCATCATCGCATAAAATGTGTTTAAACATTGTTTAGGTAAACAAGTACCCCCAAATCATCCTTAACTCCAAAACTCGACACGGTTTAAACAAAAGGGTTTCCCAAAGAACTCATACCCTTATAATTCTCAAAATAACTCTTGACAATAAATCGTGTATTTCCCAAATGGTTTATAAAATCAATTACACTTACATGATTAAACCATCAAATAGACATGTTATGATTTCTACACATCAAAATATTCGAAAGCCCCAAATATGGGTGTTTTACAACATTTATGAAGATAAATACTTCAAAAGAGTTAGACTCGTCAAATGACTCTACAATTGATATTTTCAAGTAAAACACACAAACATTTGGAAAATAACATTTTTGGCATGTACAAAGTTTTCACAAATTAACTTGAACTCACCTTGCTAGATTTAGGCTAAATCTAGAATTTCTCCAAACGTAAGCTCCTTTGAAGAAGTTTGCATCCTCAAGCCAAAACCTCCAAAAACATAAATTCATAACTTCCAACCATGAATATTCATATTCATATTCAACCACTTTAAAACCATTCAACAAAACACTAGGATATCATCAATGGAACATTTATAACTCATATGAAAGTATAGAAGCTAGGAGGATGAACTCACCACTTAGGTTTTGATGAAAACCTAGAAAACCCCAAAAATCTCTAGTGTTGTGGATGAAACTTGCTCTTGCATCAATAAATGAAACCACTAGCATAAAATGGAGAAGGAACACATTAATCTCTATGAAAAACCCCCAAAATCAGTTAGGGTTTGTGAGAGAAAGAGGGGAAACGATTTGGAGAGAAGAGAAGAGATGTGAGAGTGAGAAATGAGAGACTTACCACGACCAAACACCCTTAAGTCTTTCAATAAACTTCCAAACTCTTTCTAGATCCTTGAAGAGCTCTCAAAAACGGAACCATAGCAACTTGAATCACCAAAATCGGAGTTGAAATGAGAGAGATATGAAGAAATGAAGTTTGGGGCTAAAAATCCCGTATTTATGCTCATCAGACGCTCCGCGCGAATCGCCGCACGGATGCACTAGCACCACCATCAGTGCCAAGCACTGGACAGACGCTCTGCACGGATCGTCGCGCGGATGAACTAGCGCCACCATCAGCGCCAAGCACTGGTAACACTGTTTTGGCCATAACTTCGTCGTTTTAGCTACGTTTTCGCTCCGGAAAGGACCGTTGGACTCGTATTTGAATTCCCCATCAAACAAGACCATAAAATCTAGGATTTAATCCAAAATCCTATTTTTCATATTTTTCTCAAAGATCGGTTCTATACTGATTCGAAATTGTGCTTATCCGAAAATCACGGGTGTTACAATTCTCCCAACCTTAGGATGGTTTCGTCCTCGAAATCTAGATCCCTTACAACCAACGGCTATCCAATTCAACGCCGACCACGTTCCAATAGCTTTTAATTGAAAACTAAATTTTCCCCACACCGATTGCCTCAAGCAAACTCTTACCGACCATGTCCTCTTAGGTACACCGTACTTATGTCCGGGAGAACACTCCTTCCACTGGAGTAACTCCAGATCAGACAACTTTGGTTGTCTCCCAACCTTAGATGTTTCATACATCCCGGTTTCGGTTTTCAGGCTCTAAGTCAATCTAAGGTTTGTTCACTAACGAATCCAACAGAATCTCCAATTCCGATTGCTCCTACCATTAACTGTCGTTTGAAGCCCAACGAGTTCTAATAGACCTAAGAATCCATCACGACATTAATCATCAAACCGACAGGTTCTTTAACCGCACACGAAGGTTATCCTACCAAAACTACTCATCACAATTGAGCATATTAGGATTTCTACCACCGTTATCATTATTTCTTTAAAATCGGACTGCACTCTCCGAATACGCTAACGGTTATTGACCTCGAACCCAAAAAGGTTGACACCTAGTCATACCACCAAGCTTTGAACTCTAACATGACTCCACACACGAGTTCCGTTTACCGGGTATTTACACAAAACTAAGGTTATCAATACGGTGTCTAAAGGGTCCTTCATGCGATAACTGTCCAAGACCCAAAACAGGGTTGCTGACAAAACGGTTATACCATCCTCAAAATATATTATCGCAAATCTAGCTCTCCAATTGCCACAAGCACATCGACTTTGCTACCGATATCATCCGTCCTATAGTCATATCACGTGCCTAAACACCCACTTTCCATAGTCAAGGTTTTATACAACTTACTCTTAACTGGGGTTACTTAACCTTTCCAAAGGTCCTAATGAGCTCAAGGTTTTCAAGTGAATTATTTAACAAATATGCCAATCACAAAACTTTTCATAGAAACTTTCAACATAAAGATTTTCATATCAAATTAATCGTACGCATAAAAACTACTACTATCAATTTGGTAGTTGCGCAAAATGGACACGCTCGTCCCACATATGAAATTATATTGAAAGCATTTTCAACGCGGTTAAGGTTATTAAGCTTTTTGGAGGACTTTGAAGTTAGGAAATCAAGTTTGGAGCTATTTCTTAGCCCTCCCTTCATCTAGAGGTTCTTGGAAGTTCTAGATTTTGTCAAGGAATCTACCAAAATGAGTTCATCCTTCATTTTTGAGCTTTTATACATGTTCTTTGCTCTATTTACTTATCATAAACAACATTCTACGAAACCCTCCAATACTTGGAGTTAAAATAAGTTTTAGTTCATTTTCCATGGGTTTTGGGAAAAAGGATGAGATTGTTCATTTGATGAGAAATGACATATATGGTGGTATAAAGTCCCCTTTGATGTTATTTCATGTAACTTCCTATCTATTGGTACATCATTGAGTCTTTTGATCAAATTTCACTTATTGAGCCATATGTACCACTCCAATGTTTTAGATTGGAAATTGACATTTGACCATTATTTCACTTGATTATTATAAAAACAATCTTGTTTACGACATGTCATTCATATGCGTCATTTGGGTGTAGGGCCTTTGATATTAAACAAGTTAAGAGTTTTGAGGTTGTCATCTTGTAAACTTGGGGTTCAACTAGGTATGGAGTTTTGAGGTTCTTACCTTTGTCCCAAATAGAGCAAATGCCACGACTTGTATGCCTAGAGTGAATCGCTCGTCAACATCTTTATGTGATTTACTTTGTGTTCGTCACTTGATGGAATCGGGTCTCTCCCGTTATTGCAAGATATCTCGCTAAATATTGTGAGTTGCTTCCATGGTCACCTCTTTCCCGAGAGAGACCTACCACACTCATCTTTTAAATCTTTATGCAGTTATAACTTGGGATAAAATGTGACCTCACTAGGCGTTATGCGTAACACTTTTTCTTAATGACTTGTATACTAGGTTCTGTTGGCGACAAGCCTATAGGTCAATGAGTTAAAACTCGGAGACCATTTTGAGGTGCAACCGTGCAAGTAAGAATACCTTTTGGAGAACTCTTGTTTTTTGGAGATAGAAAACTTTCGTGGTTGATGTAACCCTCGACTCAAATGTCGTTTTTTACCAAGTTTCAATTTATTACTATTTTCAAATTTTAGGAATGTTACGTCCGTCCTTTAAACCTGGTATTGGTTTAATTTGTATAATATTTTTGAATTAATGTAAATATAAAAATTTTGATGTACCGTATATTGTAAATATTAAAATTTGAAATTATAGATAAAAAAAGACAAAAATATCGATATTACAGTTTTTAAAAGAAGTTAATTTTAGTTTGGTTATACAATTTAACGGTTAAACGGACGAAAATGGGATGGATTAGAATTAGAGTCACCTCCAACGACGTCGTATGATTACCTACACCTTCTAGTAGGTGCGCACCTTGGCTTGACCTCCCCAGACCCCGATGACCCCAACCATTTGTCTTCCTTCCGATTTGATTCATCCCTTCTCCCAACAAAAATGGAACCCCTTCCGAACGGCAAAATCCCAAAAATCCCCTTCTTTGGTAATACCATATAAACAACATTGTTTAACAACTCACATTAACAAATTCTCCAAAATAGTTTTACATAGACATAATGAAAGATAACTTTCCGTCCAAACTCTAACATATGTGGAGGAGATCCAATGTTAAAGTCACAAGCCGTAGTTATTGCCCAACATCTTAAACATCATAAAATATGGATATCACTGTACCCGAAAGAAACGTTGGTCGATAACGAAATAAAGCAAAACAAGTCCCGGCGGAGTTTGCAACTCCCGCAATAAAATGGTTTCATGTACGTTCAAAACTATGATTAAAATCTTGTGTGTGTGCTAAACATTTTCCAAATTTGTAACACAATCCATATAAGGATTTGAAACGCAAGAAATAGTTGATGCAACTTATTTTCAAAATAAATTTTATGCATAACTTAGTCGGCACTCAACGTCTCAACCCATGATCCTCCAAATCCCTCCGGTCCACTATTGTCATCCGGATAGTCAAACCTTTTAAGGCTAGTTGGAAATTACATCAATTAACCTTACGGTTTTTCCTCGAATCAAAGTCGGTTCAATAAGTCTATGGTTCTAATCCAACCATCAATCTTGACCCGAAACGGTCTACTTAAAGCAATTATCATGCTTATCGTCACTCTAAGTGACTAATGCTAGAATCGTCCATCTATCCCAATGACTACTAGCTTAGAAGCTTCTTCACTACCCCCAACGATCATCACATTAAAGCAATTCAAGTATGCACATGTACTAGTAGGTTCACCATGACACTGGCCAGGTGTCACTATGAACGCACCGTACATGATTATCCTTGCTACTCTCGACGTGATTTTCGTTTCTAACAACATCCATTGACCTCGAATCATCCTATCTTAAAGTGCCTACTGGTGAATTTCACTCTCGTTTACTTAAAGAAACGCTAGTTTGAGTCTAGGTATCCAAAATCAACACATAATTCTCTCAAACTTATGCTCTGATACCAACTTGTAACACCCTGGAATTTAGAAAGAGCAACTAAATAAAATTTCGATAAAATAATCACTTAAGAAATAAAATTCCTTCTACAAACCATTCCTGGAATTACTTCAAGATAAACATAACAACTCCCACAATTTAAAACTCAAATCATACTATGAACCACTTAAAGTCGGATGTTACTTAACACCGGTACAAGTTGCTAATCCCAAAATAAATGCGGAAGACTTCACTAAACAAATCACCTCTCGTGCATTCTACTAGCACTCGCCACTTCACAGTGTAGCTAAAGCTACTCCCAACCTGAGCCTGTTGCACATGCCGACAAATAAAAAGGGTTAGGCTAACGCCTAGTGAGTTCAAGCATTTTATCATAACTATATAAATTCATAAATCGAGAGGGGTGTAGTTTTAGTCATGATTTCAAAAGAGTTTACTTTAAATGCAAATCACCCATTTTCCAACTCACACAAATCTATGAGAAGAGCTCCCAAATTATATAAAGCGTTTTCCAAAATGAATTCCAACTCCAACTCACTCAAAACGTGTTTGGACGTAAATATCCCAATAAATATAAACATGGACAAAACTCCAATATTTAAAACATCCAAGTAGGATGAAGCGTAGAACCCTGCCAATGAACCATGAAAACATTTCACATAAATAAAGTACGTCACCGAAAATATGGATAGAAGTAACTACCCAAAAACAACACCTTTCGGTGACGGGGGAGACCCGATTCCATCGAAAGTGACGGGCACACAAAGTTAGGTCACTCGTGATGTTACTGGATTACACCTCAAGTCCCGATCTTAGTTCCCATGCCATAAAGACATCACAACCTCAAACCATAAATAGATTACCTTTATGGCATACCCCGTAGAGTTACACCTCAAGGACTTACAGGGGACCACATTGCATATCCAGAATAGACGAGTTTCACCTCAGGGACTCCAGTGTCCCCTATTACCTACTCGCTAGTGGCCCTACGGCCTGACGCATATACCCATGCGTTCCCATGGTCCACTCCTCGTGCACAAAGAGATAGACCATCAAATAAAGACTGACTCACGTGCCTATGGATCCAATACAACACAGTCTACAAAACATGCTTAACCCGAAATGACAGAAGCACCCAAGCATGTAAATATCAATAATGAACAATAAAATGCATCAAGTTGCAATAAATGCAAACCATAAATAAGACTCCACATTGAGCCATTTAAAACCGGACAAATGTCCCCAAACTTTCTCAAAGATAAACCCGAGCAAAATGCTCCAAGCTCGCTAGACCCATAAATAACGGTCATCATCGCATAAAATGTGTTTAAACATTGTTTAGGTAAACAAGTACCCCCAAATCATCCTTAACTCCAAAACTCGACACGGTTTAAACAAAAGGGTTTCCCAAAGAACTCATACCCTTATAATTCTCAAAATAACTCTTGACAATAAATCGTGTATTTCCCAAATGGTTTATAAAATCAATTACACTTACATGATTAAACCATCAAATAGACATGTTATGATTTCTACACATCAAAATATTCGAAAGCCCCAAATATGGGTGTTTTACAACATTTATGAAGATAAATACTTCAAAAGAGTTAGACTCATCAAATGACTCTACAATTGATATTTTCAAGTAAAACACACAAACATTTGGAAAATAACATTTTTGGCATGTACAAAGTTTTCACAAATTAACTTGAACTCACCTTGCTAGATTTAGGCTAAATCTAGAATTTCTCCAAACGTAAGCTCCTTTGAAGAAGTTTGCATCCTCAAGCCAAAACCTCCAAAAACATAAATTCATAACTTCCAACCATGAATATTCATATTCATATTCAACCACTTTAAAACCATTCCCCGAACATCTTATATTGAAATCTCCATTTTGACCAAAACCCCAATATTAACCTAACTTCTCCAAAATCATCCAAACCGAAATTGGAGAAACAAAACACTAGGATATCATCAATGGAACATTTATAACTCATATGAAAGTATAGAAGCTAGGAGGATGAACTCACCACTTAGGTTTTGATGAAAACCTAGAAAACCCCAAAAATCTCTAGTGTTGTGGATGAAACTTGCTCTTGCATCAATAAATGAAACCACTAGCATAAAATGGAGAAGGAACACATTAATCTCCATGAAAAAACCCCAAAATCAGTTAGGGTTTGTGAGAGAAAGAGGGGAAACGATTTGGAGAGAAGAGAAGAGATGTGAGAGTGAGAAATGAGAGACTTACCACCACCAAACACCCTTGAATCTTTCAATAAACTTCCAAACTCTTTCTAGATCCTTGAAGAGCTCTCAAAAACGGAACCATAGCAACTTGAATCACCAAAATCGGAGTTGAATGAGAGAGATATGAAGAAATGAAGTTTGGGGCTAAAAATCCCGTATTTATGCTCATCAGACGCTCCGTGCGAATCGCCGCACGGATGCACTAGCGCCACCATCAGTGCCAAGCACTAGACAGACGCTTTGCACGGATCGTCGCGCGGATGAACTAGCGCCACCATCAGCGCCAAGCACTGGTAACACTGTTTTGGCCATAACTTCTTCGTTTTAGCTCCGTTTTTGCTCTGGAAAGGACCGTTGGACTCGTATTTGAATTCCCCATCAAACAAGACCATAAAATCTAGGATTTAATCCAAAATCCTATTTTTCATATTTTTCTCAAATATCGGTTCTATACTGATTCGAAATTGTGCTTATCCGAAAATCACGGGTGTTACAATTCTCCCAACCTTGGATGGTTTCGTCCTCGAAATCTAGATCCCTTACAACCAACGGCTATCCAATTCAACGCCGACCACGTTCCAATAGCTTTTAATTGAAAACTAAATTTTCCCCACACCGATTGCCTCAAGCAAACTCTTACCGACCATGTCCTCTTAGGTACACCGTACTTATGTCCACGAGAACACTCCTTCCACTGGAGTAACTCCAGATCAGACAAATTTGGTTGTCTCCCAACCTTAGATGTTTCATACATCCCGGTTTCGGTTTTCAGGCTCTAAGTCAATCTAAGGTTTGTTCACTAACGAATCCAACAAAATCTCCAATTCCGATTGCTCCTACCATTAATTGTCGTTTGAAGCCCAACGAGTTCTAATAGACCCAAGAATCCATCACGACATTAATCATCAAACCGACAGGTTCTTTAACCGCACACGAAGGTTATCCCACCAAAACTACTCATCACAATTGAGCATCTTAGGATTACTACCACTGTTATCATTATTTCTTTAAAATCGGACTGCACTCTCCGAATACGCTAACGGTTATTGACCTCGAACCCAAAAAGGTTGACACCTAGTCATACCACCAAGCTTTGAACTCTAACATGACTCCACACACGAGTTCCGTTTACCGGGTATTTCCACAAAACTAAGGTTATCAATACGGTGTCTAAAGGGTCCTTCATGCGATAACTGTCCAAGACCCAAAACAGGGTTGCTGACAAAACGGTTATACCATCCTCAAAATATATTATCGCAAATCTAGCTCTCCAATTGCCACAAGCACATCGACTTTGCTACCGATATCATCCGTCCTATAGTCATATCACGTGCCTAAACACCCACTTTCCATAGTCAAGGTTTTATACAACTTACTCTTAACTGGGTTACTTAACCTTTCCAAAGGTCCTAATGAGCTCAAGGTTTTCAAGTGAATTATTTAACAAATATGCCAATCACAAAACTTTTCATAGAAACTTTCAATATAAAGATTTTCATATCAAATTAATCGTACGCATAAAAACTACTACTATCAATTTGGTAGTTGCGCAAAATGGACACACTCGTCCCACATATGAAATTATATTGAAAGCATTTTCAACGCGGTTAACGTTATTAACAATAATGTTGAGAACTCAAGATTGAAGCTACATAGGTTGTATTGTATCTATTTTGAGTAGAAATAAGTTTAAAGAACACATTTTCTTCCTTCAAAAATATATCCACGTTTTTTGGGTTGATGTGTTTTCTTAATTGTTGTCCAAATCTTGTAGAAATCGTAACAAATCGACCGTAGATCATTTTGAGACGTTTAATATGTCTCTGGAAATGTTGAGACATCATCCACAATCTATACTTTTGAGGTAGAGTTGATTTGGACTGTAAGTAGGTAAAAAATGGGGTTTAATAGAGCAACTTTGTTTTATGACAGTATTAAGTAAACAATTTTCAAACATTCGTATAAAATTGGTTTTATATCCGTTGAGGGTGATTCTTAATCGATTGGAAAGGTCAAAAAACATTTGTATAAAAGTTGGTTTTATATCCGTTAAAGGTGATTCCTAATTGGTTGGAAATGTCAAAGAGTTTTCTAGATATGTTGTTTAGAGTATTTTCATTGATTTGGTGATTACCGTTTCTTATGGTTTATTTAGGTAGAAAGAAGATTGTGCAAGTTGGATGAAATTAGGTTTAACATAACCTATCAATGTGAGTTTCAAGTTGCTACATGTCAAAAATATTTATTTTGGAGTCTTAAAGTGTTTTCTTTGAGATTTATCAAATGTTGTTGGCTACTTGATGAAACTGAATCTTTTGCACATTTTTTTAAACATTGAGAAATACATATATTTGGGTTTTTGGACATTATGATAATAAATCATAAATTGTGTAGGTTTTGATTATTTTTTTCTCATATAAGGGTTATTTGATGTTAATCATTTTTGGTATATTGATTTTTATAAATTATTCGAATAATACATATGATTTGTGTAGTGACTCGTATTTCCAATAATTCTCTCATCTAATTATTTCGATATAATGAGTCCAATATATTAAGTTTAATGGAAGAATTAGTATTTGAGGAAAGCTGGAAGCTACGAGGGAATCAAACATGCAGGATTAGAACCACAGTGGTGTGCGCGACTTGGTGCATGACTTAGGGCGCGAGCAAGGTCGCGTAACTCATTGTCCAAATTTCCCATTTTGGTCCATGCGACTGTCACTGCGGCTTTAGCCGCAGGACGAGTTAGGTGGCTTAAATGTCCGAATTTTAGCCTAGGGTTTCATAATTCTCTCATTCTCCTTCTTCTTTCCTTGTTAAATCTGTTTAGGGTCATTTACTACAACATTTTGGAAGCTTTTTGGAGGACTTTGAAGTTAGGAAATCAAGTTTGGAGCTATTTCTTAGCCCTCCCTTCATCTAGAGGTTCTTGGAAGTTCTAGATTTTGTCAAGGAATCTACCAAAATGAGTTCATCCTTCATTTTTGAGCTTTTATACATGTTCTTTGCTCTATTTACTTATCATAAACAACATTCTACGAAACCCTCCAATACTTGGAGTTAAAATAAGTTTTAGTTCATTTTCCATGGGTTTTGGGAAAAAGGATGAGATTGTTCATTAGATGAGAAATGACATATATGGTGGTATAAAGTCCCCTTTGATGTTATTTCATGTAACTTCCTATCTATTGGTACATCATTGAGTCTTTTGATCAAATTTCACTTATTGAGCCATATGTACCACTCCAATGTTTTAGATTGGAAATTGACATTTGACCATTATTTCACTTGATTATTATAAAAACAATCTTGTTTATGACATGTCATTCATATGCGTCATTTGGGTGTAGGGCCTTTGATATTAAACAAGTTAAGAGTTTTGAGGTTGTCACCTTGTAAACTTGGGGTTCAACTAGGTATGGAGTTTTGAGGTTCTTACCTTTGTCCCAAATAGAGCAAATGCCACGACTTGTATGCCTAGAGTGAATCGCTCGTCAACATCTTTATGTGATTTACTTTGTGTTCGTCACTTGATGGAATCAGGTCTCTCCCGTTATTGCAAGATATCTCGCTAAATATTGTGAGTTGCTTCCATGGTCACCTCTTTCCCGAGAGAGACCTACCATACTCATCTTTTAAATCTTTATGCATTTATAACTTGGGATAAAATGTGACCTCACTAGGCGTTATGCGTAACACTTTTTCTTAATGACTTGTATAATAGGTTCTATTGGCGACAAGCCTATAGGTCAATGAGTTAAAACTCGGAGACCATTTTGAGGTGCAGCCGTGCAAGTAAGAATACCTTTTGGTAACCACAAGGGTTGTGGCGTGGTGGTAAGGGCCTGGGGAGTTCATAGCGCTTGCCCAGGTTCGAGTCCCACACGCAGCACTTGTGGCCACTGGGGATTATATCAGGGTTGCATTACTTCGCGGTCGGTGTGTTTGCCAGGGATGTACTGGGCCGAAGGCCCAGGAACCCTACTAAAAAAAAGAATACCTTTTGGAGAACTCTTGTTTTTTGGAGATAGCAAACTTTCGTGGTTGATGTAACCCTCGACTTAAATCTAGTTCTAATAGAATTAGATAGAAGTATATAGAACTCTGATATTCTAACTATATATTTGCTATCTTGTAAATCTTGTTGTCATGTTTGGGCAAATACAATTATTTTGGTATTCAAATGTCGTTTTTTACCAAGTTTCAATTTATTACTATTTTCAAATTTTAGGAATGTTACGTCCGTCCTTTAAACCTGGTATTGGTTTAATTTGTATAATATTTTTGAATTAATGTAAATATAAAAAATTTGATGTACCGTATATTGTAAATATTAAAATTTGAAATTATAGATAAAAAAGACAAAAATATCGATATTACAGTTTTTAAAAGAAGTTAATTTTAGTTTGGTTATACAATTTAACGGTTAAACAGACGAAAATGGGATGGATTAGAATTAGAGTCACCTCCAACGACGTCGTATGATTACCTACACCTTCTAGTAGGTGCGCACCTTGGCTTGACCTCCCCAGACCCCGATGACCCCAACCATTTGTCTTCCTTCCGATTTGATTCATCCCTTCTCCCAACAAAAATGGAACCCCTTCCGAACGGCAAAATCCCAAAAATCCCCTTCTTTGGTAATACCATATAAACAACATTGTTTAACAACTCACATTAACAAATTCTCCAAAATAGTTTTACATAGACATAATGAAAGATAACTTTCCGTCCAAACTCTAACATATGTGGAGGAGATCCAATGTTAAAGTCACAAGCCGTAGTTATTGCCCAACATCTTAAACATCATAAAATATGGATATCACTGTACCCGAAAGAAACGTTGGTCGATAACGAAATAAAGCAAAACAAGTCCCGGCGGAGTTTGCAACTCCCGCAATAAAATGGTTTCATGTACGTTCAAAACTATGATTAAAATCTTGTGTGTGTGCTAAACATTTTCCAAATTTGTAACACAATCCATATAAGGATTTGAAACGCAAGAAATAGTTGATGCAACTTATTTTCAAAATAAATTTTATGCATAACTTAGTCGGCACTCAACGTCTCAACCCATGATCCTCCAAATCCCTCCGGTCCACTATTGTCATCCGGATAGTCAAACCTTTTAAGGCTAGTTGGAAATTACATCAATTAACCTTACGGTTTTTCCTCGAATCAAAGTCGGTTCAATAAGTCTATGGTTCTAATCCAACCATCAATCTTGACCCGAAACGGTCTACTTAAAGCAATTATCATGCTTATCGTCACTCTAAGTGACTAATGCTAGAATCGTCCATCTATCCCAATGACTACTAGCTTAGAAGCTTCTTCACTACCCCCAACGATCATCACATTAAAGCAATTCAAGTATGCACATGTACTAGTAGGTTCACCATGACACTGGCCAGGTGTCACTATGAACGCACCGTACATGATTATCCTTGCTACTCTCGACGTGATTTTCGTTTCTAACAACATCCATTGACCTCGAATCATCCTATCTTAAAGTGCCTACTGGTGAATTTCACTCTCGTTTACTTAAAGAAACGCTAGTTTGAGTCTAGGTATCCAAAATCAACACATAATTCTCTCAAACTTATGCTCTGATACCAACTTGTAACACCCTGGAATTTAGAAAGAGCAACTAAATAAAATTTCGATAAAATAATCACTTAAGAAATAAAATTCCTTCTACAAACCATTCCTGGAATTACTTCAAGATAAACATAACAACTCCCACAATTTAAAACTCAAATCATACTATGAACCACTTAAAGTCGGATGTTACTTAACACCGGTACAAGTTGCTAATCCCAAAATAAATGCGGAAGACTTCACTAAACAAATCACCTCTCGTGCATTCTACTAGCACTCGCCACTTCACAGTGTAGCTAAAGCTACTCCCAACCTGAGCCTGTTGCACATGCCGACAAATAAAAAGGGTTAGGCTAACGCCTAGTGAGTTCAAGCATTTTATCATAACTATATAAATTCATAAATCGAGAGGGGTGTAGTTTTAGTCATGATTTCAAAAGAGTTTACTTTAAATGCAAATCACCCATTTTCCAACTCACACAAATCTATGAGAAGAGCTCCCAAATTATATAAAGCGTTTTCCAAAATGAATTCCAACTCCAACTCACTCAAAACGTGTTTGGACGTAAATATCCCAATAAATATAAACATGGACAAAACTCCAATATTTAAAACATCCAAGTAGGATGAAGCGTAGAACCCTGCCAATGAACCATGAAAACATTTCACATAAATAAAGTACGTCACCGAAAATATGGATAGAAGTAACTACCCAAAAACAACACCTTTCGGTGACGGGGGAGACCCGATTCCATCGAAAGTGACGGGCACACAAAGTTAGGTCACTCGTGATGTTACTGGATTACACCTCAAGTCCCGATCTTAGTTCCCATGCCATAAAGACATCACAACCTCAAACCATAAATAGATTACCTTTATGGCATACCCCGTAGAGTTACACCTCAAGGACTTACAGGGGACCACATTGCATATCCAGTCTAGACGAGTTTCACCTCAGGGACTCCAGTGTCCCCTATTACCTACTCGCTAGTGGCCCTACGGCCTGACGCATATACCCATGCGTTCCCATGGTCCACTCCTCGTGCACAAAGAGATAGACCATCAAATAAAGACTGACTCATGTGCCTATGGATCCAATACAACACAGCCTACAAAACATGCTTAACCCGAAATGACAGAAGCACCCAAGCATGTAAATATCAATAATGAACAATAAAATGCATCAAGTTGCAATAAATGCAAACCATAAATAAGACTCCACATTGAGCCATTTAAAACCGGACAAATGTCCCCAAACTTTCTCAAAGATAAACCCGAGCAAAATGCTCCAAACTCGCTAGACCCATAAATAACGGTCATCATCGCATAAAATGTGTTTAAACATTGTTTAGGTAAACAAGTACCCCCAAATCATCCTTAACTCCAAAACTCGACACGGTTTAAACAAAAGGGTTTCCCAAAGAACTCATACCCTTATAATTCTCAAAATAACTCTTGACAATAAATCGTGTATTTCCCAAATGGTTTATAAAATCAATTACACTTACATGATTAAACCATCAAATAGACATGTTATGATTTCTACACATCAAAATATTCGAAAGCCCCAAATATGGGTGTTTTACAACATTTATGAAGATAAATACTTCAAAAGAGTTAGACTCATCAAATGACTCAACAATTGATATTTTCAAGTAAAACACACAAACATTTGGAAAATAACATTTTTGGCATGTACAAGGTTTTCACAAATTAACTTGAACTCACCTTGATAGATTTAGGCTAAATCTAGAATTTCTCCAAACGTAAGCTCCTTTGAAGAAGTTTGCATCCTCAAGCCAAAACCTCCAAAAACCTAAATTCATAACTTCCAACCATGAATATTCATATTCATATTCAACCACTTTAAAACCATTCCCCGAACATCTTATATTGAAATCTCTATTTTGACCAAAACCCCAATATTAACCTAACTTCTCCAAAATCATCCAAACCGAAATTGGAGAAACAAAACACTAGGAGATCATCAATGGAACATTTATAACTCATATGAAAGTATAGAAGCTAGGAGGATGAACTCACCACTTAGGTTTTGATGAAAACCTAGAAAACCCCAAAAATCTCTAGTGTTGTGGATGAAACTTGCTCTTGCATCAATAAATGAAACCACTAGCATAAAATGGAGAAGGAACACATTAACCTCCATGAAAAAACCCCAAAATCAGTTAGGGTTTGTGAGAGAAAGAGGGGAAACGATTTGGAGAGAAGAGAAGAGATGTGAGAGTGAGAAATGAGAGACTTACCACCACCAAACACCCTTGAATCTTTCAATAAACTTCCAAACTCTTTCTAGATCCTTGAAGAGCTCTCAAAAACGGAACCATAGCAACTTGAATCACCAAAATCGGAGTTGAAATGAGAGAGATATGAAGAAATGAAGTTTGGGCTAAAAATCCCGTATTTATGCTCATCAGACGCTCCGCGCGAATCGCCGCACGGATGCACTAGCGCCACCATCAGTGCCAAGCACTAGACAGACGCTTTGCACGGATCGTCGCGCGGATGAACTAGCGCCACCATCAGCGCCAAGCACTGGTAACACTGTTTTGGCCATAACTTCTTCGTTTTAGCTCCGTTTTTGCTCCGGAAAGGACCGTTGGACTCGTATTTGAATTCCCCATCAAACAAGACCATAAAATCTAGGATTTAATCCAAAATCCTATTTTTCATATTTTTCTCAAATATCGGTTCTATACTGATTCGAAATTGTGCTTATCCGAAAATCACGGGTGTTACAATTCTCCCAACCTTAGGATAGTTTCGTCCTCGAAATCTAGATCCCTTACAACCAACGGCTATCCAATTCAACGCCGACCACGTTCCAATAGCTTTTAATTGAAAACTAAATTTTCCCCACACCGATTGCCTCAAGCAAACTCTTACCGACCATGTCCTCTTAGGTACACCGTACTTATGTCCGGGAGAACACTCCTTCCACTGGAGTAACTCCAGATCAGACAAATCTGGTTGTCTCCCAACCTTAGATGTTTCATACATCCCGGTTTCGGTTTTCAGGCTCTAAGTCAATCTAAGGTTTGTTCACTAACGAATCCAACAAAATCTCCAATTCCGATTGCTCCTACCATTAACTGTCGTTTGAAGCCCAACGAGTTCTAATAGACCCAAGAATCCATCACGACATTAATCATCAAACCGACGGGTTCTTTAACCGCACACGAAGGTTATCCCACCAAAACTACTCATCACAATTGAGCATCTTAGGATTACTACCACCGTTATCATTATTTCTTTAAAATCGGACTGCACTCTCCGAATACGCTAACGGTTATTGACCTCGAACCCAAAAAGGTTGACATCTAGTCATACCACCAAGCTTTGAACTCTAACATGACTCCACACACGAGTTCCGTTTATCGGGTATTTCCACAAAACTAAGGTTATCAATACGGTGTCTAAAGGGTCCTTCATGCGATAACTGTCCAAGACCCAAAACAGGGTTGCTGACAAAACGGTTATACCATCCTCAAAATATATTATCGCAAATCTAGCTCTCCAATTGCCACAAGCACATCGACTTTGCTACCGATATCATCCGTCCTATAGTCATATCACGTGCCTAAACACCCACTTTCCATAGTCAAGGTTTTATACAACTTACTCTTAACCGGGGTTACTTAACATTTCCAAAGGTCCTAATGAGCTCAAGGTTTTCAAGTGAATTATTTAACAAATATGCCAATCACAAAACTTTTCATAGAAACTTTCAACATAAAGATTTTCATATCAAATTAATCGTACGCATAAAAACTACTACTATCAATTTGGTAGTTGCGCAAAATGAACACGCTCGTCCCACATATGAAATTATATTGAAAGCATTTTCAACGCGGTTAAGGTTATTAACAATAATGTTGAGAGCTCAAGATTGAAGATACATAGGTTGTATTGTATCTATTTTGAGTAGAAATAAGTTTAAAGAACACATTTTCTTCCTTCAAAAATATATCCACGTTTTTTGGGTTGATGTGTTTTCTTAATTGTTGTCCAAATCTTGTAGAAATCGTAACAAATCGACCGTAGATCATTTTGAGACGTTTAATATGTCTCTGGAAATGTTGAGACATCGTCCACAATCTATACTTTTGAGGTAGAGTTGATTTGGACTGTAAGTAGGTAAAAAATGGGGTTTAATAGAGCAACTTTGTTTTATGACAGTATTAAGTAAACAGTTTTCAAACATTCGTATAAAATTGGTTTTATATCCGTTGAGGGTGATTCTTAATCGATTGGAAAGGTCAAAAAACATTTGTATAAAAGTTGGTTTTATATCCGTTAAAGGTGATTCTTAATTGGTTGGAAATGTCAAAGAGTTTTCTAGATATATTGTTTAGAGTATTTTCATTGATTTGGTGATTACCGTTTCTTATGGTTTATTTAGGTAGAAAGAAGATTGTGCAAGTTGGATGAAATTAGGTTTAACATAACCTATCAATGTGAGTTTCAAGTTGCTACATGTCAAAAATATTTATTTTGGAGTCTTAAAGTGTTTTCTTTGAGATTTATCAAATGTTGTTGGCTACTTGATGAAACTGAATCTTTTGCACATTTTTTTTAAACATTGAGAAATACATATATTTGGGTTTTTGGACATTATGATAATAAATCATAAATTGTGTAGGTTTTGATTATTTTTTTCTCATATAAGGGTTATTTGATGTTAATCATTTTTGGTATATTGATTTTTATAAATTATTCGAATAATACATATGATTTGTGTAGTGACTCGTATTTCCAATAATTCTCTCAACTAATTATTTCGATATAATGAGTCCAATATATTAAGTTTAATGGAAGAATTAGTATTTGAGGAAAGCTGGAAGCTACGAGGGAATCAAACATGCAGGATTAGAACCACAGTGGTGTGCGCGACTTGGTGCATGACTTAGGGCGCGAGCAAGGTCGCGTAACTCATTGTCCAAATTTCCCCTTTTGGTCCATGCGACTGTCACTGCGGCTTTAGCCGCAGGACGAGTTAGGTGGCTTAAATGCCCGAATTTTAGCCTAGGGTTTCATAATTCTCTCATTCTCCTTCTTCTTTCCTTGTTAAATCTGTTTAGGGTCATTTACTACAACATTTTGGAAGCTTTTTGGAGGACTTTGAAGTTAGGAAATCAAGTTTGGAGCTATTTCTTAGCCCTCCCTTCATCTAGAGGTTCTTGGAAGTTCTAGATTTTGTCAAGGAATCTACCAAAATGAGTTCATCCTTCATTTTTGAGCTTTTATACATGTTCTTTGCTCTATTTACTTATCATAAACAACATTCTACGAAACCCTCCAATACTTGGAGTTAAAATAAGTTTTAGTTCATTTTCCATGGGTTTTGGGAAAAAGGATGAGATTGTTCATTTGATGAGAAATGACACATATGGTGGTATAAAGTCCCCTTTTATGTTATTTCATGTAACTTCCTATCTATTGGTACATCATTGAGTCTTTTCATCAAATTTCACTTATTGAGCCATATGTACCACTCCAATGTTTTAGATTGGAAATTGACATTTGACCATTATTTCACTTGATTATTATAAAAACAATCTTGTTTACGACATGTCATTCATATGCGTCATTTGGGTGTAGGGCCTTTGATATTAAACAAGTTAAGAGTTTTGAGGTTGTCATCTTGTAAACTTGGGGTTCAACTAGGTATGGAGTTTTGAGGTTCTTACCTTTGTCCCAAATAGAGCAAATGCCACGACTTGTATGCCTAGAGTGAATCGCTCGTCAACATCTTTATGTGATTTACTTTGTGTTCGTCACTTGATGGAATCGGGTCTCTCCCGTTATTGCAAGATATCTCGCTAAATATTGTGAGTTGCTTCCATGGTCACCTCTTTCCCGAGAGAGACCTACCATACTCATCTTTTAAATCTTTATGCATTTATAACTTGGGATAAAATGTGACCTCACTAGGCGTTATGCGTAACACTTTTTCTTAATGACTTGTATAATAGGTTCTATTGGCGACAAGCCTATAGGTCAATGAGTTAAAACTCGGAGACCATTTTGAGGTGCAACCGTGCAAGTAAGAATACCATTTGGAGAACTCTTGTTTTTTGGAGATAGCAAACTTTCGTGGTTGATGTAACCCTCGACTTAAATCTAGTTCTAATAGAATTAGATAGAAGTATATAGAACTCTGATATTCTAACTATATATTTGCTATCTTGTAAATCTTGTTGTCATGTTTGGGCAAATACAATTATTTTGGTATTCAAATGTCGTTTTTTACCAAGTTTCAATTTATTACTATTTTCAAATTTTAGGAATGTTACGTCCGTCCTTTAAACCTGGTATTGGTTTAATTTGTATAATATTTTTGAATTAATGTAAATATTAAAATTTTGATGTACCGTATATTGTAAATATTAAAATTTGAAATTATAGATAAAAAAAGACAAAAATATCGATATTACAGTTTTTAAAAGAAGTTAATTTTAGTTTGGTTATACAATTTAACGGTTAAACGGACGAAAATGGGATGGATTAGAATTAGAGTCACCTCCAACGACGTCGTATGATTACCTACACCTTCTACTAGGTGCGCACCTTGGCTTGACCTCCCCAGACCCCGATGACCCCAACCATTTGTCTTCCTTCCGATTTGATTCATCCCTTCTCCCAACAAAAATGGAACCCCTTCCGAACGGCAATTCCACCGTCACCACCGCCACGACGGCGTCACCCACCGCCACATCGCTTCCATCACTTCACGGCGGAGTTGCGTCTTCCAAACTCAGCCAACTAACGGAGTCGTTAAAACTTGAACATCAGTTCTTAAGAGTCCCTTTTGAACACTACAAGAAGACGATCCGTGCAAACCACCGCGCTGTCGAGAAAGAGGTCTCCGCCGTCATGTCTGGTTTATCAGATGCCGCTGATCTTTCACAAGACGACGCCGTTCAGCATCTCAATTCTCTTGTATCCAGATTACAAGGTCTCAAACGAAAGGTAATTATTATTATTATTGTTGTTGTTTATCTTCATAAAACCTAAATTGATTATTATTATTATTATTATTCTAGGGTTTCATAACTTCATTTATCTAAATGCAGTACCTGATTGTATGATATCACTTAATTTCTGTTGTGTATTTATTGTTTGGGTGATTAGGGATAAAAATAGTTGGTTAATCAATGACTCGTGATTTGCAAGTAAACAGTTGGAAGATGGGAGTCGTGCTGAGCATCTTCAAGCGCAGAGGTGTAGGGCTCGACTTGATCATTTGGAATCTGCTGATGCTGATAATGTATCAGAGTGGAATAATACACGATTGAAGCGAATACTGGTGGATTATATGTTGCGAATGTCGTACTATGACACTGCCACAAAGCTTGCAGAAAGCAGTAGCATACAGGTATTTGGCATTCAACTTCTGTTTTTATGCTTTTTGGCAACTGTGTTTTTGGTGTTGCGTTAATTTGATTAACTGGTTTAGGTATTTATTCATGGATACTATTGATTGGGGCCATAGAGGCAATGATTTTAAAGTAGATCTTGTTTGTTCTGAAGTTTCTTTTTGGTTTCTTTCAATGTTAATTACAAAAAACAACTTAGTGTTGTATTATAAAGAGTTATATTGATGCTTTGTGGTTTAAAGATTACATAAGAAGGAACTATCTAGGGTTCACCTATCCAAAATAACAAGCACCAATTGTTTTCTTTGGGTGATCTGAGGAATAGGCCTAGTTTCTTTTGTAAATTTTTCTTACATCCTTGCTTTTTGTATGTTGACAGGATCTTGTTGATATTGAAATCTTTTATGAAGCCAAAAAAGTTATTGATGCTCTACAGAATAAGGAAGTAGCTCCTGCTTTAGCCTGGTGTGCTGATAATAAGTCTAGGCTAAAGAAGGCCAAGGTACTTCCTTTTTATTGTTTAAATTTGTAATTGTTAGTGATGTGGAATAGATGGGCTTAGTTGTCATTTAGTTGTCTTCTTTTGTACATTTTTAATGTCATACTGTATACTTTGGAGTTTGAACTTTTTCTGAGGTTCATAATGAACAAATTCTGTGAGCACTCTGTTTAAGTTTTCAAATTTGAGCAGTTACCAGTTCTATATTTGATGCCAGTTCTCCAAACAAGCCATCTATTTAGCTAACTGGTTCATGTTGGCAAGAGGTAGTGCCTCTTGTATCATAATGGGTTGCATGATTGTCAGTTATGCTAGTAAAGCCTCAAATTTATTTTGCAAGGATGCAGAACAGAAATGTGCTTTGCTCACTATTCATTACAAAATTGTTTTTTTTAAGGAAAAATGGTTTTTAGCAATTGAGACAGTTTAGTTTATCTTGGATCCTCTCAAGTTAGTTCCTCATAATTTCTGTTGATTAGTCAAAGAACTTCTGGATGATCATTTTTAATTTTGAGGTGATGGAATTCTTAATCCTTCAGAATTGAAATTGACACATCGTGCACCTAAAAAATCAATCTAGTCTTGAGATGATGAATGAAGCCACATATATCAGGAAGACTTGGTAGGACAACGAAAAGGAATACATACACCAAAGTAAGATTATGGAAAGAAAGCAATAGAGAGATGAGTAATGAGCCTTCGACGAAGAAGCAGCAGCAAGTAACCATATATATATACATAATATATATATATGTAAACCTGGGCACAGACTTCTTATACTCAACAGAGAACAATACAAGTAATGAGTTCCAGAAATTGTTTTAAAACCGTATCCCCTCACTTGCAGCTCTTATTAAACCATAACCACAACAGGCAAAAATTGACTCAGATTTCTACGAATTGATTCCAAAATTTTAAGTTGCAAGACCAATAGCTAAAGAAACGAATGCATCTCGTAGAAATAAAGCAGAGAGTTTGATATGTGTAATAACAGCAAATTCTTAATGCTCACTAATCTCAGAAGGTGAAACCTAATTTGGGATTGAGTTTGAGCAAACGATAACAAAATTCTATAATAATGGGAAAGTTCTTGTAGAAATTAAAGCGGAGAGTTTGATAAGGAAAAAGCCGCGAGGACGAAACAACTTAATCAAGTCGAGTATATACCAGAGTCGGTAACAGCCTCTCCAAAACAGAAATAGGTGAGAAAGAGTAGACAGTGAGATGAGAAGCAGCCATGGCATGGGGCAACAGGAGGAGCGGTGATGGGGAGGAGGGGAAGAGGAGCAGCAGTGAGCTAAAGGTTTGGGAGCTTGTTTTCAGGTTGTGTTTTGAAGGGCAGGGCTGTGTGGATTAAGCTCTCCCTTCTGGGCTGAGTGAATAAGTTATCATCTGAACTAATAAGCAGCAAACAAATTAAAAGATCGAGCGAATTGTAAGATGATTATATGAAATAAAGTAACATTATTCTCCTTCACAAACTCGGTTCAATATATATATCAATCTACTATCAAAAGTTGGTTGCACCTGTACCTCTTTTTTAGATTGCTGAAGGCATCTTATGCTTGTTATATAAAGTATGAAGAAATCATTTATAAGTGAGACCTGTTTGTAGTTGCATGAATCTAGTCAAATTGACATGATAAATTGGAGTCATGTTTTTATCTTTTTTTTCTTCTTCAAGGTGGTTGATGCACACTATTTGTTTGTGATTCCTTTGGAATTTTTGTATTCCATGTAATAGAAAGTGTTGGTTACGTATTTTTTGCTAATATTGAGTGTTTGTGTTGATTACAGAGCAAATTTGAGTTTCAGCTGAGACTTCAGGAGTTCATTGAATTGGTACGCAGTGACAACAATGTTCGGGCTGTTATGTATGCCCGAAAGTACCTTGCACCATGGGCAGCTACTTATATGAAAGAGCTTCAGAAAGTTTTTGCCACACTGGCCTTTACAAGTAATACTGGATGTGAGATATACAAGGTTATTATTAATGTTCTTCTAAATACCTACTTTGTCAAACGAGACTCAAATTTGATCATAATTAACACACGAATTATGGGTAGTTATATGGCATTTTGTGCTTAGTTGCTACATATGTTCACTGGTTAACCACTCTGAGTAACTTCGGTTTTGTGGCAGGTTTTATTTGAACCAAAGCAATGGGATTACTTAATGGATCAATTCAAACAGGAGTTTTGCAGGTTATATGGCATGACTATGGAGCCTTTGTTGAATATTTATCTCCAAGCGGGTTTGTCGGCTCTCAAAACTCCGTATCCCAACGTGTGTAAATCACGCACTTGCATTGCTGTCAAAAGCTTTTTCTAAGAATCCTATGAATGCATTGTTTTTTTAGCATTTGAACTAGGTAAAAGGTCCAGCACTATTTAGAGGGTGTTTGGATGTGTGTTATAAAACTGCTTATTGACTTATTGGCTTTTCAAGAAGCCAATAAGTTAAAAATAGTGTTTGGGTAACTGAAAAGCACTTTTCAAACTGCTTTTTGATAAACTACAAAAAGTCATTTTCCAAAAGTTACAAAATCCTGACTTTTTGATCCCAAAAGCGCTTTTTGATTTAAAAAGCCATTTTTGTTAACTAAAAAAAGCCAAACACTTTTTAAAAAAATAACTTATTGATTTATTGGCTTTTCCTACCACAAAAGCTAATCCAAACATTTTTTTAAAAACTCCTTTTCCCACCACCATAAGTCAATAAGCACTTTTGGCCAAAAGCACTTTTGGGACTAAAAAGCACTCCCAAACACCCCCTTAATCATATGGTAAAATGCAAACAACTCTATATGCATATTATCTCATCTTTCTCTTGAGTACTTGCATACTGCATCTCTTTATATTGCTCAAAACTTGTATCTCTAGTTTTTGCCTTGATCGCCTTTAGATTCTGTTACGAGGATGATTGTACAAAAGAGGATCCTCTGTCTCAAGAAAGCTTCCGCAAACTTGCAATGCCACTGCCCTTCTCAAAGCAGCATCATTCGAAACTCGTTTGCTATATAACAAAAGAGCTAATGGATACAGAGAACCCACCCCTTGTCTTACCAAACGGCTACGTTTACAGCACCAAGGTTAGAGATGGTGTAGTTATTACACTTTTTTAATCAACTAAATGACAAATTTACCCTTAATAATTGAGGGGTAATGAATTTATTCTCCTCATAATTAAGGGTAGAATTGGAAAGTAGAGTGGACAGTTATTCAGGTACAAACTAAAATAGAAATGTGGACACTAATTTTGGGGTATAAACTACATTTTGTCGATTTGGTTATTATTGTTTTGCAGGCTCTTGAAGAAATGGCGAGTAACAATAATGGAAAAATCACTTGCCCAAGAACAGGTTTGGTTTACAACTACACTGAAGTCACCAAAGCATACATCTCATAATATATCTGAGAGGGGGGTATGATTTGTTCTTAAAATATGCATCCAAGCCTCACAACAGAACTCACCTCACCAAATGCATATAATATAAATATATATATATATATGCTGCTAAATGCTAATCACCTTCTGTGTTTGTAATTGTTGTTTGTACCTAAATCAACTATAAAACTTCCCTTCACTGGAAAACATTTATTTCAATGTCTAAATGTACAGTTGTGCCAATTGCTGAAAAAAAACATTGTTTATATACGGCCGGTGAGACATGTGGGACCCAGGTCTTTGGTATTTACTTGTGTCGAGTATAACGGTTCAGCATATTGCTTTAGGGGGCATTTGTTTTGTTTTAAGGTAATTGGTATAATAGGGAATGATATTGTTGCCCCCAATTTTGTTAGGGTATGGATGATTGCTCTCGTTTAAATAATCACTCATTGGATTATATTAAAGTAAGCACTAAGGGGCCATTTATAAAGCGCTTACCCGGGTAAGTGTTTACCAAGTCATATTAGCTAACCGGGTGAATATGGCAAGGACCAAGAATCTTACCTGGTAAGAGCGGAAGCAAGGACCGAGAGTCTTACCCGGTAAGCGAGTGCGACGACTCTTACCACTGTTAGTGTTGTGAACTAAAGAAACTGAACCCAATCAAAACACTGGAAGGAATTATTATTTAGTGAAATAGGCTAAAAGTGAACAGAAAAGAATTCTGTAATGGCTGATTTGTTAACCATTAACAGGAAAAGATAGCTATGGCAGTTCGAGAGGCCATTTCTCTCCAAGGGATTACAATCTCAATTTCTGCATGCCCCCACTAATACCCACCACCACCAGCTATATACTAGCTTTATTGAATAAAACCCCAAAAAGCCCCTTAACAAACTTACTCTCTGTAACCGACTTACTCACAGCTCTTTCCTCCAATTTAAGTGGTCCCCAGCTCATTCACTTGTAGTGGTCCCCCACGCTTTCTCCTCCTACTATACGTAAACCGAATTGGCACATGTCTAACATTACCCGCTCCCCAAAGAGCCACCTTGTCCTCAAGGTGAAAAACAGGGAACAATTGACACATAGTGGTGAAGTCTTCCCACGTAGCTTCGGATTCAGGCAAGTCCTTCCATTTCAATAGGACTTCAAGTTGTTGTCCGTTCCCCGTGTCGACCGAACGAACATCCAGCAAACCTTCGGGTGTGACTTCTAATTCCAGATCCTCCGACAATTGGGGAGGCAAGGAAGCCGACACGTTTCGTTCCCCTACGGCTTTCTTCAGTTGTGAAATGTGAAAAACGGGGTGGATGCGAGCAGTGTCAGTGTCAGGGAACTGCAGCTTATAGGCTACCTTGCCGATCCGCTCGAGTATCCGAAACGGCCCATAATAGTGGGATGCTAGCTTCTGGAAAGGTCTCTTGGCCATGGATTTCTATCTATACGGCTGGAGCTTAAGATACACCATCTCCCCCACTTGGAATTCCACATCCCGTCGGGATTTATCTGCCACCTGTTTCATCACCTGCTGAGCTCGAAGTAGATGAGCACGTAATTCGTCGAGTACAGCGTCTCTGTCCAACAGCTGCTCTTCGAGAGACGGCACCCCGGTTTTCCCTGGTAAAGTACGCACAAGCTTGGGAGGGTCTCGACCATACAATGCTTTGAAAGGAGTACATTTGGATGAGGAATGGTAAGACGTGTTATGCCAGAACTCAGCCTATGGTAAATAGCTTGCCCATTTTCGAGGATTTCCATTAATAAAACACCGTAAATAGGTTTCGACCGTTTTATTAACAATCTCCGACTGTCCGTCCGTCTGCGGGTGGTACGCCGTACTCCGTAGAAGTGTGGTTCCTTGAAGTCGGAACAACTCCTTCCAAAAAATGCTCAAAAAAATCTTGTCTCGGTCCGAGACAATGGTGGCCGGAAAACCGTGAAGTCGGACAATTTCCTTAATGAATATTGCTGGCACCATGGAAGCAGTAAATGGGTGTTTTAACGCTAAGAAATGGGCGTACTTAGTTAGCCGGTCTACCACCACTAACACAGTGTCAAATCCGTTTGATCGAGGCAATCCTTCGATGAAATCCATGGTGATGTCCTCCCATACCAAGGAAGGTATCGGCAGTGGCTGAAGAAGTCCCGCTGGATGGGTTGTAAGGGCTTTTTGCTGTTGACACGTAGCACAAGCCTGGACGTACTTCTGCACCCCACGTCGCATACCAACCCAAAACCATTCCGACGCTAGTCGTTGGTACGTTTTTAGCTCTCCCGAATGACCCCCCACCGTAGAATCATGGTATTCGTGCAAGAGCTTGGGAATGAACTTGGAATTATGCAGGATTACTATCCTGCCTTTATATAACAATCGTCCCTGTTCATATGAATAACCCACATGCGATTTCCCTTCCTCCACAATGTCCCGAATCGTCCGAGTGATAAACGTATCGGCCTTTATCTCTTCTAGCAATGCTGCTGTATCCACCGACCAGGAAGAAATGATAGCCCCTAATTCAGTTTCCGATACAAATTCCCGTGAAAGAGCATCCGCAACTGTATTGGCTGCCCCCGATTTGTATTGTATTTCGAAGTCAAACCCCAAGAGTTTACTCATCCATTTTTAGTAATCCAACCCCACTTCTTTCTGCTCCATCAGGTACTTCAGACTCCTCTGATCTGTTCGAATGACAAAATGCCGACCAAGCAAATAATGACGCCACTTTAACACCGCCAACACAATGGCCATTAACTCCTTTTCATATATCGATTTGAGTCTGTTACGGGTCCCCAACACTTGACTGAAATAAGCAATAGGATGGCGGTTTTGAAGGAGTACCGCCCCAATCCCGAATCCCGAAGCATCAGCCTCCACCACGAAGACTTGAGTGAAATCCGGCATTGCAAGCACCGGGGCGTTGGTCAAAGCGGTCTTCAATTGTTGGAAAGCCTCGGTCGCCGCTGCCGACCAACCGAAACTGTCCTTCTTTAATTGATCTTTCAAAGGTGACGCCAAACGAGCATAGGCCGGAACAAACCTTCTATAGTACCCGGACAGCCCTAAGAAACCTCGTAACTCGCGTAAATTCTTTGGTATCGGCCAATCCTTAACGGCTTTAATCTTGTCCGGATCAACGGACACTCCATTTTCTGCAATCACGTGCCCCAAATAAGCAACTTCACTTTTCCCGAATTCGCACTTGTTGGGGTTGGCATAGAACTGGTGTTGTTCCAATTTCTCGAGAACCAAGGTGAGATGCCCCACATGTTGTTGTTGGTCCTGACTGTATATCAAAATGTCGTCAAAAAATACTAACACAAATTTCCGAAGATAAGGTCGGAAAATGTCGTTCATAATGGATTGGAACGTGGCCGGGGCATTCGTCAAGCCAACGGCATGACGAGAAATTCATAGTGCCCTTCGTGTGTGCGAAAAGCTGTCTTAGTTACATCTTCGTCCTTTACACGAATTTGATGATAACCGGATTTTAAATCCAGCTTGGAAAATACCCGGGATCCGTGTAGTTCATCAAGTAACTCGTCAATAACGGGAATGGGGTATTTATCGGGCACCGTCGCCTTGTTTAAGGCTCGATAATCAACACAAAAGCGCCATGATCCGTCTTTTTTTTTTTACTAATAGCACCGGACTAGAGAAAGGGCTGTTCGAGGAGCGTATTATTCCCGCTTGCAACATTTCTTGGACCAACCGCTCAATCTCCGTCTTTTGGGCGTGCGGGTATCGATACGGTCTGACCGATACCGGTTCTACTCCGTCCTTCAAATTGATAGCATGATCACGGTCCCTCCTCAGAGGTAGTTCATTTGGCCACGTGAACACCCCCCCCCCCCCCCCCCGTAATTGTGTATTGCCTCTTTCAAAAATTCTGGAATAGTGGGAGGCGCCTTCGATGGCGTCTCGGTTTCCACTTGGGACAATTGTACCACAAAACCTCCCTTCTCTTGCCCTATCGTACGCAACATGTTTTTCAACGTCACCTTGGATCTATCTAAAGAGGGATCGCCTTTTAAAGTAGCCGGGACTCCATTAATTTGGAATTTCATGAGTTGGGTCTTCCAGTTAGTTGTAACCGGCCCTAATTTCTCTAGCCACTGCACCCCAAGTATCAAATCTGAGTTCCCCAATTTCAAGGGCAAAAAATCCTCGATGATTTCCAGCCCTTGCAATTGCAGCCTTAAACCTTGGCACTCCCCATATCCTTTTACGGACTCCCCTGTCCCTAAGGACACTCCAAAATCTCCGGTATTACTGACAGTTACACCCAATTTTTGTATTATATCCAATGAGATAAAATTATGGGTGGCGCCGGGATCGATCATTACAATCACCTCGGTTCCGAGCAGTTCACCTTTCAATTTCAAGGTCTTAGGGTTAGTAATTCCCAACACCGAATTCAGACATATTTCGGTTGCTGGGTTCGCTCTGTCTTCTTCTACTTCAGGCCCTTCCCCTTCTTCCAAATCGTCTTCCTCAGACGTCAACAAAACGCTCAGTTCACGCCGTCGACACCGATGGCCCACATTCCACTTTTCGTCGCATCTAAAACATAGACCCCGTTCTCGTTTCAATTGCAACTCCTTCTCACTTAGCCTTCGCACCTCGTTCCCTGTTTTGTTCGTCGTACCATTTCCGGTAGTCGATTGCCCTCCTGGAACCCCTCGTTGGTTAGTTGTTACTGCCGGAGAAGGATTTGACCGATTAGCTGTCGGTATCGCTTGAAACGGAGACACTTTCGGCGAGTAAATTCCACCCGAACTGGTAAATGTTGCCGATCGAGGATCTGATCGGCGTCCTGCCAAGGAACGTTGTTTCTCTTCCACCCTTAGGGCCAAGTCCATCGCATGTTCTAAATTAAGAGGCCCAAGCACTCTTACCTCAGCCCGTATCTCAGACTTCAGCCCATTAACAAATTGGCCCAAAGCGATCTCCTCTGGTACATTCGATAGGGGTGCGGCTAGTTCGATAAAACTCCTTTGGTACTCCATCACCGAACCAATCTGAGTTAACGCCAGCCACTGCTCATGTAGCGATCCAAAATTCGAAGGTCGAAATTGTCGAAGGATCATCGCCTTCATCTCTTCCCAGCACTTGATTGGCCAACGTCGGTGTTCCCACTGATACCAGAGGAGGGCATCCCCTTCTAGGGCTACCACCGATGCCTCCAATTTTTCAGTTTCATTCAATTTGTAAAAGAGGAAGTACCTTTCAGCACGAATTATCCAGCCATCTGGGTTGCTCCCATCGAACAACGGCATATCCAACTTGCGAAATCTCCAATTAGCATTCATTCCTCCACCCGAGTTATTATTGAGAATTGGTCCTCCGCTCAGTTTATTATCATTATTAGATCCTCCTCCCATTTTATTGTTGAGAGCTCCTCCACTTGTTTCCTCCTCATTCTCCACATTGCCTGACCCTTTTGGTGATCCAAACATATGAGATCCAGCAAACGAAAATTTAGGATTGGAAATCGATGTTCTGAACTCCTGTCGCAGTGAGGAATTTTCTGCCGCTAACTCCTGGAGACGTTGGGTGATCAATGCCATGTGCTCCATTTGCTTCTCCATCTGATCACCGATTTGTTGTTGGATTGCTTGTTGTATCTCCTGAATCGATGTTTTCACTGCCGCCATATCTTCTTCTACAGATTCTACCCTCTGAGCAACCTGATCTCCTTTAGGGGGTGCCATCTTCAGGAATCGATGCTCTGATACCAATTTGTTGTGAACTAAAGAAACTGAACCCAATCAAAACACTGGAAGGAATTATTATTTAGTGAAATAGGCTAAAAGTGAACAGAAAAGAATTCTGTAATGGCTGATTTGTTAACCATTAACAGGAAAAGATAGCTATGGCAGTTCGAGAGGCCATTTCTCTCCAAGGGATTACAATCTCAATTTCTGCATGCCCCCACTAATACCCACCACCACCAGCTATATACTAGCTTTATTGAATAAAACCCCAAAAAGCCTCTTAACAAACTTACTCTCTGTAACCGACTTACTCACAGCTCTTTCCTCCAATTTAAGTGGTCCCCAACTCATTCACTTGTAGTGGTCCCCCACGCTTTCTCCTCCTACTATACGTAAACCGAATTGGCACATGTCTAACATAGTGCTTACCGGCTAAATTGTAGCATACAGTGTGATTTTGGTGGACTAGAATCTTACCCGAGAAGTAATTTTACGGATAAACACTTACCCGAGTAAGTGATTAGGTAAACGGCCCCTAAGGATCCATTATTTAACGCTTACCCGATAAGTGCTTACCGGGTCATTTACCTTACTGGATGAGCATGACAAGTCTATTTTAGATATTAAAATTGATTTTTAACTGTGTTAATCTTATAAAGAGTGAATTACATGTTTGGTGCAATGGCTTACGTGAAAACGTATTAAAATGAAATACTTATGGATTTGGGCCCATGGTTTACATTTTTGGACGTTGGGTCCTTGCTTCTAAATGCTGGCTTTACCTTACCTGCTAACCATATACTGATGCACATGACAATATATGATAATCTTACCAGGTAAGAGCGATGTCAAGAACCGAAAGTCTTACCTGGTAGGTGAGAGTGACAACTCTTATCCAAGCATTTACTGAATAAAAATGTTGCATACGATGTCGTTTTAATGAACTAAAATCTTACCCGATAAGTGAAAGTGTTAGACTATTACCTGTAAATGGCTTCTAACTTTCATATTCATCATGAATTTGTTATTTAAGATGAATATTCATCTTTATACACGTGACAAGTTGTGAGGGTTCTTCAGGTTCTTTTTAGGTTTCTTTACAAACCAGGGTATATATATATATATAGAGGGAGGTTCACGGGAAAACCTCAAATAAATGGAAAACTAAAAAACACTTTATCAACCGTTAGATCAGATGATCTGATGGATGTGATTAGACGGGCGGTTACAACAATATTAATTAAATAAAAAAACCTCACCCTCCTATTTTTTATTCGAAAAAAGACGAAAATAAACAAATTTCGAACGAAATAAATTACACCAAATAAATGATCATATTTTTCTCGTTAATTTGACATCCATATTGATATACTTTTTTCTCCGTATTTTCGTGGTTTTTCGGTTTTCCGGTTATTTATGGTTTTCCCTTGAACCTGACCCTATATATATATATATATATATATATATATAGAGAGGAAGGTTCAAACGAGGAGCGTACCAATTTAAGAGAACGTGAGGAGCACTCCCATGCTTCTGATCACATATGATTTACAACGCTAAAAAATCGGACATAATCGAATTTTCGCGCAAAAGTAGCGCGACTTGGTTCGCGACGCGTGCAAGTCGCGGATCATTAATGATCCACAACTGCCAATCACATGTGATCCATAACTGTCGATTCTCATCCAGATCAGTTGTGAATCACATGTGATCCACAACTGCCAATCACATGTGATTCATAACTATCAATTGCTCCTCACGTTCTCTTAAATTGGTACGCTTCTCGTTTGAATCCGCCTCTCTATATATATATATATATTTATTGATACTACATTTCTTAAGTCTCAATACTATAATTTGTCTCATCCACTTATCATAATTTTTCTTATTTAGTTAATTATCACATTTCATAATTTATTTCATTTCTTCTAAAATTTGAAATTTTCAATTTGGAATCTTTTTTCCTGTAAATAATTTATACTTAGATCACAAACTAAATCTTGCAACAAAAAGAACATATATGAGTTATAAACAAAAATCATTGTTTTACCAATGAATTTTTTTTGTTTCATTTATAAACTTTATTTAAACTTTTTAAATTATCTCATTCATTTTCTGATTTTACCTGTGAACTTTGATTAAAAAAAGGGAAATTAATTAAAATACCCTAAGTTTGACCATCTTTTACTAAAATACCCAAAATCTCTCCCATTTTGCAAAAATGCCCTAAAAATCCGCGATGGAGCCCGCGATCGCGGGCTCCAGGCCACGTGTCACCAATGTTTACCCACTTTGCCCGCGTTGGTCCCTCAAGAATGGCCGCGGTACAGCTTTCCCCCCTCAAGAATGCCCGCGTGTGTAGTTTTGGTCCCTGCCCGCGTTTGACTCATTGACCCCGCGATCGCGGGCTACACGTGTCACCAAAGTTTGCCCACTTTGCCCGCGTTGGTCCCTCAAGAATACCTGCGGTACAGCTTTCCCCCCTCAAGAATGCCCGCGTGTGCATTTTTGGTCCCTGCCTGCGATTGACTTTCTTTGACCTCCCGCGATCGCGGGCTCCTGTGCCACATGTCGGCACAGGGTTAACCCTAAAATCCCTTTGACGAACCCTAAACCCTAATTCCCTTGTTCCTTCGGCCGCACTATATAAGGGGGGGGGGACCAAGACACGGCCACTCTCAATTTTTTTAATCACTCTCTCAATTTTTAATCAAACTCTCTCAATTTTCTCCCACTCTCTCAATTTTGTCGTGTGGAATACGCGTTCGGGTTTTGTGAAGATGTCTCGTATTACCTCTTTGGTATGTTTTCCTTATGTTATTTGTTATTTTTTGTATGTTATTTTAAGTTAAGATATATGATTTGTAGGTTGTTATAGTGTTTATAACTTATGTTTGAATATGTTCTATGTTTAACATGATATGTATGGTTTTATGTTTGAATGTGATATTTGTATGTTATAATGTGTATGTTGTTATAGTGTGTTTTTTCATATAAAAATTATTAAGAGTGTTTTTTTATAAAAAAATTGTTAAAAGTGTGTTTTTATAAAAAAATTGTTAACAATGTGTTTTTTTTTATACAAACACACTCTTAACAATTTTTTTATAAAACACACCCTTAACAATTTTTTATAAAAACAGTTTTTTTATAAAAAAATGTTTAATAGTGTGTTTTTATAAAAAATTGTTATAGTTTTATGGTTTTTATAATGTGTTTTTTTATAAAAAATTGTTAATTTTTTTTTATAAAAACAGTTTTTATAAAAAAAATGTTAAAAATGTGTTTTTTTATAAAAAATTGTTAAGAGTGTGTTTTTATAAAAAAATTGTTATAGTTTTATGGTTTTATGTTTGAATGTGATATTTGTATGTTATAATGTGTATGTTGTTATAGTGTGTTTTTTCATATAAAAATTGTTAAGAGTTTTTTTATAAAAATTTTGTTAAGAGTGTGTTTTTATAAAAAAAAATTGTTAACAATGTTTTTTTTTATAAAAACACACTCTTAACAATTTTTTTATAAAAACACACCCTTAACAATTTTTTATAAAAACAGGTTTTTTTATAAAAAAATTGTTAAGAGTGTGTTTTTATAAAAAATTGTTAAGGGTGTGTTTTTATAAAAAAAAACACATTTTTAACAATTTTTATATGAAAAAACACACTATAACAACATACATATTATAACATACAAATATCACATTCAAACATAAAACCATAAAACTATAACAATTTTTTTATAAAAACACACTCTTAACAATTTTTTATAAAAAAACACATTTTATAAAAAAATTGTTAAATATGTGTTTTTTATAAAAAAATGTTAAGAATGACAACTTAGGTCCCTACGGTTTTAAGAATGACAACTTAGGTCCCTAAACTTTTAAGAATGCCAATTAGGTCCTAAACTTTTAAGAATGACAACTAGGGTCCCTAAACCGCACTTTATCTCTATATAACAATATGATACGTTGAAATAAAATAAACCGCACTTTATCTATATATAACACTATTATACGTTGAAATAAAATAAACCGCACTTTATCTATGTATAACACTATTATACGTTGAAATAAAATACAACCACACTTTATCTATATATAACAATATGATACGTTGAAATAAAATAAACCGCACTTTATCTATATATAACACTATCATACGTTGAAATAAAATAAACCGCACTTTATCTATATATAACAATATGATACGTTGAAATAAAATAAACCGCACTTTATCTATATATAACACTATTATACGTTGAAATAAAATACAACCGCACTTTATCTATATATAACAATATGATACGTTGAAATAAAATAAACCGCACTTTATCTATATATAACACTATTATGCGTTGAAATAAAATAAACCGCACTTTATCTATATATAACACTATTATGCGTTGAAATAAAATAAACCGCACTTTATCTATATATAACACTATTATACGTTGAAATAAAATAAACCGCACTTTATCTATATATAACACTATTATACGTTGAAATAAAATACAACCGCACTTTATCTATATATAACACTATTATACGTTGAAATAAAATAAACCGCACTTTATCTATATATAACACTATTATACGTTGAAATAAAATACAACCGCGCTTTATCTATATATAACACTATTATACGTTGAAATAAAATAAACCGCAACATCTATATAAAATAAAATAAACTGCAGCATCTATATATAACACTAACTATAACATCTGTGAATGACTATGTAGAAGGATTTCTTTAACATCGACTTGACGGTAAGGTGCAAAGTTTCATACATCGAGGAATTAGGAGCGCTGTTTAGGGGATTAGGTGATCGCGCAGATACCCTTGAGACCATCTATAGAGGGACACCGTTCGGGCCATGGATGGATGTGTCTTACTCTGGTGGCGACCCTACGCTAGTACACATGTTTCTACAGTTGGAGGTCGAGGACGCCAACGCTGAGCCGGAGGAGATGCATTTTGATTTCTTCAGCTCTCAATTGCATTTTGGGCGTCGGGAGTTCTGTCTAATTACAGGACTACGGTTTGGAGAGGCTCCCCCCTTCCTCCCTTAGAAGACTGCTCCTTCGTTCCTAGGGTTTTCGGCATTTCAGCATCTCGTTTGAAGCTGAAGGCAGCCCGAGAAAAGATGAAAGAGGGCCTTAGTGCCCTAACCGACGACGATGATGTCCGTGTATGCTTGGTGGTGATCGTGGATATGGGCTTCATGGGCCGTGAGTATAGCCAGCATGCTTCATCGACGGTCCTTAGGGCCGTCGAGTAACTTGAGCTGTTTAACAGCTACCCGTGGGGTAGCCATATCTGGACACATTGCTACTCTAATCTGCACCGAGCCATAGGCAGACGCGCCGATCGACATGCAAAGATGAATCTTTGTGGTTTTACATACGCCTTCAAGGTTAGATACGTAGTATAACAATTGTTAATAATACATACAAACTGTTTGGCTTTTCTTTTTACGTACTTGCTCTGCTTGTCTAATTCCAGATATGGATCTTGGAGATGTTTCCCGCATCAATCCGATATTTCGTCAAGCGCGACGATCGAGTACTTAGGGGAACCCGTTGGGACAAGCGTGTTACCCTAAGTAGGTCGCTTTGGATTGAGTTCTTCAAAGCGTCTAGAAATGTAAGTTCTTTTACTATGTTTACAATTTGCATACGTTAGTCCCGCTTATTAATTTCTTTTATGTTTTATCATATATTTAGCAACCACTCTTGCCCGCCGATCGCCTTGTGCCTACTGTTGACGAGATGGGCACAGATTGGTACAGAGACAGCGTGGCCTTTATTGACGCAGAGGCGGAAAGGGCTCGACGTCCCCCTACTTCCGAAGATGAGGAAGACGACGACAGGCCCCCTTCCGGTGGATACCAGTCGCCCCCTTCCTCCTCCTACCAGCCGGCCCGTTCCTCCTCCTACCAGGCGCCCCGTTCCTCCTCCTACCAGGCGCCCCCTTCCTCCTCCTACAATCCATATCAGGCGGCCCCTTCCTACGAGCCACAGCGTGGCTCACATGAAGTCCTGTGGGACTACGTCCACGGGCCGCTAGAGACACGTGTACACTATCTGGAGGAAGTCTACAGACAGTTTAGCGCTGTCAATGTTAGTGTTTAACTTAATTTGTTGGCCACGTTTATTTAGTTTGTATATTAATATTACGTTCTAAATTTGTTTTAGCTGTCGAGTACGACACCGATCCCCGCTCCGTTCGGACAGGGGGGCACATGCGACGTTTGCCACCACATCCCATCCGTCATTCCCTGAAAATGTAAGTGACATTGAGTAACCATTATAGTTATATGTTTGTTCCTAAGTTTGTAACTTTTATAATGATCAATGTCACGCAGGCCGGGATGTCGGGGACCGGGATGTCCCAAACGTCGTTCGCCACCACATCCTATTCTACTATCCCGGAGAGTGTAAGTGACACTGAGTAACCATTATAGTTATATGTTTGTTCCTAATTTTGTAACTATTTTAATGATCAATGTCACGCAGGCCGGGATGTCGGGGGCATACACCTCGCAGATGCCGCCACCGTTCGCCACCACATCATATTCGACTATCCCGGAGAGTGTTAGTGACATTGAGTAACCATTATAGTTATATATCGATAATCCTAATTTTGTAACTATTTTAATGATCAATGTCACGCAGGCCGGGATGTCGGGGGCATACACCTCGCAGATGTCGCCGCCGTTCGCCACCACATCAATCACAAACATCTTTGGCGGTTCGGCCGATGACTATTACAGGCCGGAAATGCATACTGTAAGTTATTTTGGTAGTTTTGGTTTAATTGTGAACATTTCCTAAATTGTACTTAAAACATTGAGTAACGTAATTTTCAGACGGGGTCTCCTATTATCCAGGATCACTTCTCGGAGCACTTCTCGGAGCCTGACGATGACTCGATGGATGTTGTAGATCCACCACCACAGGTGACCCCGCTCCCTCAAAAGCGGCCGCGATCAATTTCACAATGGTTTCGTCACCCGTTTGGCCAACAAGGATCTACGACACCACCGGCCGCTAAAAAACAAGCAAAGAAAGCGGGGGGAAAGAAGGGAGGAAAGAAAAAGGGAAAGGTGCCTTCACCGGAGCCTCAACCGGCATCGGAAATATTGAGGATGTGCCGGACTGGTCGCCTCCCCCCCTTGATCTTCATCCCTCACTTGAACTTGGAAATCACCCCCCTCGTTTTTCAATGTATTGCTGGCCGTTGACCCTTTGGAGTCTGACTTACTGGATGTGGTTAGTATGAAGTTTAATTATAGTCATATAATTAAATATATTTATTTTACATGTCTAACCATCTATTTTTTATGTATAGCACATTGATTGTTGGGTCTCGTTGTTGCAAAGACATCGTGGAACAGACACGAGGTGGACCATGATGTTCAGTATGTTCTTTCATTACTTGTTGATTGAGCATCTAGGTCCCACCTCCGTGGTTAATTCATGCAATGGCGTGGAAGGGACCTCTTGGGCTCTCCTCGATGTGGTATGTAAATCGTTTTACTCTTATTTTATTTAACTTGTTTTGTTGCTAACTAAGTTGTCTAATATTGTAATATTTCAGGTGTACATCCCTATATGCCTTAATCCCCAACATTGGCTGCTTGGAGTGTTTGAACTTGACGCTATGACCATGACCATATATGATAGCGACAGTGCCAGTCTCTTCAGACAGCAATTGGAAGAGCAAATGACAAAGTTTAAAGCTGTGCTGAATGACTTCTTTTGTCGGGTCAAGGATGTTAGACGTCGTGAAATGACAGGTGCCTTTCGCTATAAGTTCGCCAAGAATGCACCCCAGCAGGCCGGGTTAACTGCAGATTGCGGTGTCTGGGTATGCCGTAATGTCCAAATGTTGATAAATAAAAATGAGGTATGGGTACACCCTGACGAGGCCGAGGTTGTTGCCAAAGATTTCCGCATACATATGGCGGAGTCCATTTATGAACATTGTCAAATAGGGTCACGTTAGGTTGTTTATGTAACATTAAATAATTGTTATTTTTAGTATTAACTTATTTTGTTAAAGTATTGTGATTGACTTACTGTTTACTTCATTTGGTTTTTGCTAATTTCATCCATTTACTCAACTTTGAGTATCGATATCTCTTTCACACATACTCTATTTTGGACGCATTATATATCATTTCGAAGATCTCATATAGAAGAACATAAACCTACTAAAAGTTAGTTATATATAACACATATATATAAATTTAAATGCGTCCAAAGTTTAGTAAAGCCCATATTTCCAACACATAGTAAGTAGGTTTATGAAACTTGCGATAATCCTAATACAGAGATTATTGGATGAACAAGCATTTATTTCTTGATTATTGGGGTATTGGTTCTTGTTGTCTGGAAGTGATTCATATGATGCAAAAATTGGTATCATGTAATGTAGAACAATATCTATATTATAGAAACTTGCATTTGATAGTACCATATAAATCTGATCTAAATTCTCATTAATTAGCTATGTTTGACTACTTAAAGACTAATTTTCTGCCTAATGAAAGACCTTTATTCAAGAGCAGACGAATATTGCAGTTACTTTTTCAGTGGAATCATGCAGGCAACTTTTTCAGACGAAATCTATAAACACATTCAAATAATAATAATTTAAAACGATTTAATGAATTAGTTAATATATGATTATTATGTTAATGCGATAGTAGTGTAAAAAAAAATTGAAAAAAAAAGAGATGTACCATAAATTAAATAATTAATTATAAGGGTATGAATTTTAAATATAAAAAATATTTTTTATGTAGTGTATAACTGTATATGATATATATTAAAATATATAAATCCAAAAAAATTCAAGATTGGGCTCATTTCGAACATATCGAAGAGACGATTATAATGGTGTAATTTGTTAAAATTAAAACGTATTTTTTAACGTATTTTAGTTAATAAACGATTATATGTGTTAAATGTAAAATTAAAATAATGAAATTAAAAGGTACAAAGTAAATTTAGTAAATAAGTATAGGGGTTGAAAGTGTGTCATTTCATTTTAAATTCATAAAAATGGACGAAATGGGGTGAACACTGCCAAAATATCAAAATTTTCATAAATGGTCCCTGGAATTTTTCAAAAATGGTCCCTTGCAATTGAAAAGTCACAAAAGTACCCCATCGCGGGATGAGCCCGCGATCGCGGGATTCCATTTTTCAAAAATGGTCCCTGCAAGTTTAAAAAAGTGTCAGAAAAGGTCCGTGGCCCGCTATCGCGGGCTCCCATCGCGGATTTTTGGGGTATTTTTGCAAAGTGGGAGAGATTTTGGGTATTTCAGTAAAAGATGGTTTGACTTAGGGTATTTTAATTAATTTCCCAAAAAAAAAATATTAGAACCAAAGTTTCTACACGAAAACAATATTATGAACTTTCAACAAAAATCATTGTTTTACTTATGAGCTTTGTTACAATTATTTTAGTTATCTCGTTCATGTTTTGGTTTCATCTATGAACTCTAATTAATTTTTTTTGAACAACCAAAGTTCATACACAAAAAAATATTAATCTTTAAATTAACCGAATTTAAGGGATAACAGTAATTAAAACTAGGGATGAGATCGGTGACGGACCGGTACTGAACCGGTTGGTACCGAAAATTTTTGGGAGTAAAAACTGGTACCGAAAACCGAACCGTATGTACCGGTTCGGTTTCGGTTTTGGGACGGGAAATTCGGGACTAGCACCACTTAGGATCGGAAATTTTCAAATGCGTTTCAAAACATCAAATCAAACTCTTAAGTTTTGAATTTTCAAAACATCAACTAATGGAAACTATGTATATATAACAAGAACTTTAAGATGTTTATTTTTTTCAAATGCTAACCTTCAATAACTGATGTCGGAATCCCACCAACAAATATTTTTTTTGTTTTGAAATCTTCGGATTCAGCAGAACCTTTAGGAATGGTTCTCTTGATCTCAACCTACCAACATTTATTCCAATATAATCAGTGGCCTACCAACAAAAACAAAAGAACGAAAAAAGCAACAGTAACGATAACGAACAAAACATCTCCTAACCTATTGACTTATTGAGAACATCAAAGATATATCAAAACCAATCGCAAATCAAAATATATTAATAATGTTTCAAATGTGTTTTAAAATCAATCACGAACAATCAAATAAAAAACTTACTTGAGTTTGATCCATGGAGGTGCCGAATCCCGAATACCAAATCCCGAATACCGAATCACAAAAGTTTGGGTTGTTTAGGCAAAAAAATGAAGAGATATGGTACTTATGGAGAAAGTTTGGATAGATTAGGAGATGATTTACTTTGATTTGGAAGAGATAATCTTTATTAGGAGAAGATAAGGATGATCAAAGAAGTTTAAAAGACACCACCTTTATATACCCGGTTCGGTTTCGGTATTTTCGGGAAATTTACGGTACCGAATACCGAAATACCGAATAACGAAATTTAAGATTTTATGGAACCGAATACCAGACCGAATACATGGTACCGGTTCGGTACCGATACGGTACCGGTTCGGTCCCGGTTCGGTTCGTGAAATCGGTCCGATTTGCTCATCCCTAATTAAAACTGAATATAAGGGATAAAAGAAAGGAATTTAATTAAAAAATAATCAAATTTATCTTTAAAAAATAAACCACAATTTGTGCCAAAATTACGCTTCATTTAATTTCATTTTTTTTCATTAGTTTATAACCTTCAATTTAACAATAATCATTGATTAAAAAAATGAACGACTCAAGTAAGTTCGTAAAATTAATACAAATGTCACATCTCCATTATCGTCGTTGACCCCTCACCATTGATCCCCCTTTTAGATTTTTTTGGTCTTTCAATTCTCTCTTTTCCAATAATTCAATAAAGTATGCATAGTTAGATAAAAAAGAAAAATTGAAAAAAAAACTTACAAAAAAGGAGGAGATTGATGGCAAACGCCAACAACGATGAGTTTTGATGGACCGTGCACGATGATGAGGCAGCGAAGAGTGATGCGGGGACGACGGCGATGGGTGTGAGACGTTTAAATGATGTAGGATTTATGAACAATAAAACTGATATAATTTTTATCTACTTAAAATATTACTAGACATTTAGATAAATTTTCATATTAAAATAATGTAGGTATTAGAAATTAAATACCTTACTTTTCAAAAAAAGAGTTCAATAGAATTTACTAATTTATTTATTTAAAAAGGTTATTTAATCAATAAAATTAAATAGGGAAAAGTCTGAAAAAAAACCCAACGAACTATTCGATTTTGAATGATTAAGACCTTAAACTATTTTTTTTGAATGAAAAAACCCTTAAACTTTCTAAAACCGGTTAAATAGAGCCCCATGACCTGTAAAAACACGTTAATGCTATACAAATTTTGAAAAAAACCCAACAAACTATCTGATTTTGAATGACTAAGTCTTTCAATTTTTTTTAACAAATAAAATATTTACATTTTTCTCTAAAAAAATTAACAAATAAATCTTTAAACTTTTTCCTAACTTTTTTTTTACCAAATAAATTCTTGAAATTCCTTTTAACAAATAAATAAACTTTTTCTGAATAAACAAAATAATGAAGGGATGTGCGTATTTTTTTGTTAATGGGATGAACATATCTTTTGGTCATTTTTTGGTATATTTGTGAAGGATATGCGTTTTTTGATATATTATGTGAAAAATATTAGCGTACTATGAGCGTTTTCTTGGTATATTTTGTGAAGGGATGGTCGAATGGATATAGTCTTTTTTTTAAAGGCATGGATATAGTCTTTTTATGTATCTATTAATGTTTTATGCATGACTCTTGAATGATTTAGTAATGAAAATAATATAATTTTTCTCTGTTAATTTGTTCATTTTATTTGTTGTCAGTAAATGATTAGTTTATTTTTTGTTCAAAAAAAAGTTTCGGATTTACTTGTTCAAAACTAAGTTCATGACTTTGTTTTTTCAAAAAAATTTGGAAGTTATTTGTTAAAAAAGTTCAAGAATATATTTGGTAAAAAAATTAGAAAAAAGTTTAGAAATTATTTTGTTAAAAAAAACAGGGACTTAATCATTCAAAATCAAATAGTTTGTTGGGTTTTTTAGACTTTTCCTAAATTTGTATAGCATTAACCTGTTTTTACAGGTCACAAGATGTATTTAACCGGTTTTAAAAAGTTTAAAGGTTTTTTCATTCAAAAAAATAGTTTAAGGATTTAACCATTCAAAATCGGATAGTTTGTTGGATTTTTTCAGGCTTTTTCCAATTAAATAATATAATTTTTCCAAAATCAAAGTAGAAATTATTATATGCATAAAATACAAAACATTCAAATATTATTGTTTGAATAAAAACATAGTATTCACATTAATAAGACCATGAGTACCGCTATCCAATGAACCCACTTGCCACCTCAGCGGCACATCAGCTTTTCTCTTTCTTACCCTTCTTACCCTAAAGTGGAGTACCGCCTACCCACCCTACCCGCTGAACCCACCCTCTTCGCCACCTCTCACAGCTTCCTCAGGTTCCATTGGGTTCACGAACCCGATACCCTAAACCCGATCCCCCGTACCCCCTACCCGCTGAACCCTTGCTAACCCGATTGTCACATCCGCTGAACCCGATCCCGTACCCGAGGGCGGTACGGGTGGCCTAAGACGACCTAATAGTAAAATAATTGAAAACAGAATTAATGGTTTCCGAATTAAACCCCATTTCCACACCGGCAGCATTCGAGAGCCCCAAATTGGACCCAACGTAGACACCCAGTTGAATCAATCTCTCACTAATCCCCCCTTTATCGTTCGTTGCTTGATTCTTGAATCCAATAAGATTTTGTTTCTTCACAACACTCCTTTTAAAATTTATTGTTTTTCTTGATTTTTCATCCCTCGACTTGACAGAATCGTCGGTGTTTTGCATTCCAAGCTCGCGATTGACTCTGGAGGTGCGTAAACTGATTTCGTATTTCAAGTGAATTAGTTAGGGTTTTGGTTTTTATTGTTTATGATTGGTTGTAGGTGTATCTTTTAAGGTCGTTTGTAAATTCATGAGAATTCGAGGTTTTGAGCTATATTTGGTTTTGAGCAGGAGGATGCTAAATTGCTAATGATGATAAGATGAATCGAGGCGTTACTGATACCATAACCACACTGGAGCCTAATTCACTTGAGGTAAGGATTAAGCTCATATTTGGTCTTTTATATTTATCGACACACATAGAAACAACACAATAATATGTGTATATAACTCCAATCTATGCATATGATTGATTGGTTTGTTGTTTTTCAAGGTTGAGACAATATTGAGTTGGTTCTTATGGGTTCAAAGGTTCAGTTTTTATATATAGTGCCTTTTAAACAAAATTAGGTTGTTGCCAGTTAAAATTTTGTTTGAGTGAATTCGCTTGTCTGATCGGTGTGTATTTTGGGTTTAGTAATTGGAAAAGTGCGATTATCATGACATAAACCGTGGGAAGAAAGAAGCCATATGAAATTTACCTAGTTTGTATGAGTCATTTGAGTTATGCACCATGATGCATATATGCCTCAGAGTTCCATTAGTTTTTAGTTCAAAGGTATAGGTCTAGTTATTTATGGATGCTCCACCACTGATTTTTGATTTAAATGTTAATGTTCAACTTGTAACTTATTGCAAGCCCTTTTCTGTCTTGTGATGATTTCATTGTATATGTCAGCTTGCTCCTGCATGGCTTAATTGTTTACTTAGATGCTAGCTTTCTTGATTGATTTTTGATGATGATGTATATCAACTAAAACCAATTTTTGGCCCGTTTAATTCTTTTAAATAGCTTCATGCTGTTGATTCGAGTTATGGGCAAGCACCATCAAGTTACGCCCCACCTACCAGCTCTGAGTCAGCATCCTGGACCATGTATGGAACCGTTAACGAATCCAACAAAACTTATCCCAGTACCAGCTTTAACCATGATCAACATTCAGAACCCCACCCAAGAAACATTCAAGATGGAGAGACTGTGGCATCTGCTTCTGGAACACCTGGTCTAGAGTTTGCCAACTATGCCACTTACCCAAACAGTGATCCATATGGATACGGAGCCACAGGATATGCAGGTTACTATAGTAGCTATCAGCAGCAGCCAAATCAATCATATCCTCAGCAACAGCAGCCAAATCAATCATATACTCAGCAGCCGCCAAATCAATCATATCCTCAGCAGCCGCCAAATCCATCATATTCTCAGCAGCAGCCGCCAAATCCATCGTATCCTCAGCAGCAGCCGCCAAATCAATCATATGCTCAGCAGCAGCCAAATCAATCGTATCCTCAGCAGCAGCCAAATCAAACGTATGGTCAGCCAGCGGGAGCCTATCAAAGCACAGGTGCTCCTCCTCATCAGCCTATTTCCTCATTTCAGAATACAGGTTCCTATGCTGGACCTGCAAGTTATTCAACCACTTATTACAATCCTGGTGATTATCAGACATCTGGTGGTTACCCAAGTGCGAATTACAATAATAGTCAGACTCAGACAAACTCGTGGAATCAAGGAAGCTATGCAAGTTATGGTCATCAATATCCAAACTACTCTGCAGAATCTAACATTGCTTATAGTGCTCAAAATGCTCCTCCTGCAGCACCACCTGTTCAATATCAACCGGATTATAAACAATGGACAGATTATTACAGCCAAACAGAAGTCACCTGTGCTCCTGGGACAGAAAATTTATCTTCTACCAGTGCATCCAATCTGGTATCTCCTCTTCCTGCTGTTGCCACTGGGTATTCAGCTCTAAACAGCCAGCATCTGCCATCTACTGCTCCATCTTCTTGGAGGCCAGAAACTGGCTTATCTGAGCTGTCCTCAGTACAGGTTTGGGGATTGCTTTTCCCGTACTATTTACTATTTAATAATTAATAGTGGTGTGATGCCTGGAATATTAATTTTTTTGCAAAGTAACTGTAGTTTGTAGGAGACTAATTGTATCCTTTCAAGCTTCTAAGTTTTAGAACAAATCCAGATTGCATCCAAATACAATATAATACATAAAGCTAACATTATTTATCAATCCTAGCTGTCTCATTTGCCAGGGTTTGATGTACCTGTAGAAGTTCTAATTGTGATTTGATTATTTCTTAAGCTTTCAGTATGTGTTTAAGAGTATTTGTAACCTGAAAAGTTGCATATAATGTTTCCCCAGGGAAATAAACATATAGAAGTAGATTCATACTTGCTTAGTCGGTCCAGGTGTTCACATGTTGCATGGAACCATAGAAATTGGTGATATTCATATTTTCATGTAAACACTCAAAATTTACTTTCTTATTTGTGCGTAAGTTAACAGTTATAGAAATCATTTTGTTCTTGTATTCAGCGACTCAGAATTATATTGATTATCATGATAAAATTCAAATATCCTTGCTAATTGCTTAAGGTTTCTGAGTTATTGGCCAAGTTATACATTCAATAGTTTGTGCCTTACAGGAAGGACTCTACCTATATTTTCAGCCTTTTCAATGTGTAAGAGCTAATTTCTTATTATGTATTTTATTCCTTGTAAATGTACATTCCTATTTTTAAATGTTGCTACTTGTAGAAATTTTGGCTCATATTGTTCCTTCAGGTATTTTGTGTCAGCATATTCGTTTCCAGTTTGTGTTTTATTTTGCACTTATGTCAAACCCCGTTTACGAACAGTTTTTGGTAACCATTTTCAAGTTCACATAATTTTAATGTATTGAGATCTTCAAAATCAAGTTTCCAAAACCAGTTATTCTGTAAGATACTGATGAATCCTCGATGTTAAATGAGAATGCTGGCTAGACCATGGTATCTTAATTCGTCATGTTTCTTTTCCATACTTCCATGACAGAAATAGATCCCGTTTCTCTCTCTCTCTCTCTCTCTATCACACACACACACGCACGCACACACTTACACACATATATGCATTTCCCCCATCTTTGTAAATGCGTACATACAACCATGCAGATATTATGTATGCATACATATAGACAACCCATCCATACATCCATACTTATATACATTTATGCACACATACTTACATGCATGCATCTGTTTATCCATACATACTTCCATGCCTTAAGCAATAAAAAAAAGACGACAAACTAATATATGCATACGGGCTGTATAAAAATCTTATTCTTCTCTTTTCTCATGCTCCTAACTTGGTATGATGGAAATTGCATGACTAAAAAAAGTAAAGATAGAAATTCAGACAGTAATGAACCAGGCAAGATTTCCATCTTTTGGTTTTGGTGTCAAGCGTCTTATACTTTTCAAGTTTTGGAGGATAGTTCTCTCTTCTTTATTTATAGTTTTTCTTAGATAAATACAAGTAATTGTGATATGGACTAAAATATTTCGTGATTTTGTCCTCAGCCTAGTGCAGCAATTAACAATGTTCCAGAAGGATACTGGAAGCATGGGGGTCAAGGTTTGCAAAATTATCAGGTTAGTTCCGTGCAATCGAACTTTCAGAAGCCTTTGGATTCAAATCCTATTTCTGGAAGCTTCCAGGATCAACGGAAGCCTGAAGTCCCTCAACGACCAATTGTGCAATATTCAGCTTCTCATCAGGTGGCACAGACTTATCAACCATCTCCACAAACTGCTACACCCTTCGATTCAGGCAGGGTGAACAAAGTGCAGATTGCAACAAACCCTAGAATCTCTTCAAATTTGCCTGGGAATTTGCCCAAGAATGACAATGCTGCAATTGGTGGAGTGACCAAACCAGCTTATATCAGTGTCTCACTTCCAAAGCCAAATGAGAATGCATCATCGCATGCTGCTGCAGATTCTTCGTTTAAGGTGAGACCAGATTTGGACTTAAAGAAGTTATCTTTGTTATCATATATTTTGTATCATGGAAATTTTCAACTAAAATGTTAGGTTTATTCTTTCCCTTTTCATGTTAAAAACATTCTTTGTTACTGGCAGTGTTATCATTTGCTGATAATTGTCTGGATTTTCTTGGATTTGAACTAATGGGGACTACCTAACTTATAACATGATATGTTAAGTTGTTCTTTCTGTACAGTGATTGATGATGTCATTGACTAGTCACTGAAATTTGTGTTGCTTGTAGCCTGGTATGCTTCCCAAATCACTGCGTGGATATGTGGAAAGGGCTTTGGCTCGTTGCAAGGATGATAGACAGATGGCAGCTTGTCAAGATGTTCTGAAGCAGGTAAGTTGCCTGCCTAATGTATGGATAACATGGTTTGGTTTCTGAAATATACATGCTTCTTAAGTTTTCTTTAAACACCTTTTAAGTTCTTGTTGCTAATAAGCTAACATAAATTTATTATGTTACTTGCTAAATGTTTCAGGTTATTACCAAGGCAAGTACTGATGGTACTCTTTGTACACTAGACTGGGATACGGAGCCCCTTTTCCCACTTCCTAATACCGATGCCATTAATAACGAGTATGCTCTTTTTCTTTACGTATAAACAGATGTACAACAATAAATATATGTTTATATTTGGTCGCCTTGTTTTCCTCTTTAAACCTTGATTAAAGCTTTGATCTGCTCTCAGAGTATCCATTGTTATTCTGTGAACACGAAAAATATTTGTGCTTGTAGATCAGTCCTCAAAACCTCTTTGTTGTTGCAGTAGTTCAATTCTGTCATCATCACCGATGAAGAACCGAAGAAGTCCAAGCAGGCGTACCAAAAGTCGGTGGGAGCCTTTGCCAGAGGAGAAACCAGTTGATAAACAACCATCTTTTACTCCCAATAGTTTAAAATACAGTGGAGGCATTCAAACCAACGAAAGGGATAAGCAGGTTTGTTTATCTTTATATGCTCTATAATGCATCCGAGGCCCAGGTTCTATTTATAATGGTATCTTGCTGAAACTTGGTTTTTAGAGTTCCATCTTTACTTGTTTTTATGCAGTTTCCAACAGGACAACCAGAGAACAAGGAGAATAAATTTAGTCACCTAAAATTTTATATATCAAATCAGAAAGAAACAAATAAAGCAGGTTTTAGGCCAACTAAGAGGCAGCATGTCGGTGATGGTCGGAGTGGATCCAATAACGCTGACTCATCCAGTGATAGTGATAAAGAACAAAGCCTGACTGCATATTACGCTGGTGCAATTACACTTGCGGATTCACCTGAGGAAAGGAAGAGACGAGAAAGTCGTTCGAAGCGTTTTGAAAAGACTCATGGGAATCGAGCAGCATATAATCCTACGAGAACCAAAAATGTTGGAGCTGGAAACTTGTACACTAGAAGGGCATCTGCGTCTGTGTTGGCAAGTAGTAACAGTTCCATTGATGGTGCCAGCAGGGCAGTTGAAGATATCGACTGGGATTCTCTTACTGTCAAAGGAACTTGCCAAGAAATTGAGAAACGTTACTTGCGCCTCACTTCTGCACCCGATCCTGCCACTGTAAGTGTCCATTTTCAAAAATGAGTGCCTGGTTTCCAATTATGCCCTTAATTATCAGATGGAGTAATTCATTCCTCTTTCTCTCTCTCTCTCTATTAGTATGGGTAAAGTGGTTTAGTTAATTAAAAACTATAGAATTTAGACGCTTCTAAAACTGTGTTCTTTTCATTGTGGACATTTTTTTGGGATGGAGGGAGTAAAGTAGTGGCTTGTTGTGCACACACATCTCATATTTTACTTCCCCTGCAGGTAAGACCGGAAGAAGTATTAGAAAAAGCTTTGGTTATGGTTCAAGATTCTCAAAAGAACTACCTATATAAATGTGACCAGCTGAAATCTATTCGGCAAGATCTTACAGTACAACGAATACGCAATGAGTTGACTGTCAAGGTATGCTTTGTATTTTTCCTTTTGTTTTTGTTGTATCTTACCATAACGGGAAACTGACACGTCTATTAGTTAACTATTCCCGCTGTCCCAAAATAAGTGTCCACTTTCAAAAATCGATAGTTATAATTTACTAAAGTTCCAATTCTACCCTTAATTATGATGCACAAATATTTAAGAGTTGATGAGATGGAGACATTCATTAGTGTGGGACAATTTATTAAGGGCAAAATTGTCATTTAGATTATGAAAAGATGCAATAATTATACGTTGCTAAATCTTTGTGTTTTATTTATTTATGGTGGACACTTATTCTGGGACGGAGGGACTAACATATTTCACTCATACCGGCATCATTTCTAATTGTCTAGTCTATAATATTCAGGTCTATGAAACTCATGCACGATTAGCAATAGAAGTTGGAGACTTGTCCGAAATCAATCAGGTTTGTCTTCTCAATTTTGTCGAGATTACTTAAGTTACTGTTCATTATTTACTGTTTTGGCTCTAAGTTTAAGTGAGATCTTTGGTAGGGTCATAAATGGACATAAAAAAATCTGCATAACAAGCCGAATTTGTATCCATCTTAACTGGTCTGTACCTGTTATAAGCAAATAACTATCCACAAATATCCGGCATCCAAATTCTTTTCATATAATATTGATAATAAATAACATATTTTTCTTAACAATATGTCATAAAAAATGATGTATGTGTAATTATTAGTTTACGACAATATGTTTTTTGATTATGAAACCACAGTTATATACTTTGGTTATTAAACTATATGTTTATATCACTAATAGTCTAATATCAATACATTATTCATATAATTCTCATAAAATATTGTATCCCTATTGGGATCATTTGGATTGGTTTTACTTTTTTATGTTGATACAAACGATTGTTCTTGTTGCAGTGCCAGTCACAATTGCAAACACTCTATGGCGAAGGAATCAAGGGGTGCCATATGGAATTTTCGGCATACAATTTACTCTCTGTTATCTTGCACTCTAATAACAACAGAGATCTCTTGTCAGCAATGTCTAGGTTTGTAATTTCATGCATATGCTGGCCTAGATGTTCTATGTGTTTGTTTAATCTTTCTAGTTGAAGTGAAAACTTGTATTGCATCTGTAGATTATCAGTCGAAGCAAGAAAAGATGCAGCAGTAAAGCATGCTCTTGCAGTCCGTGCAGCCGTCACCTCTGGAAACTACGTATCATTCTTCAGATTATACAAAATTGCCCCTAACCTTAATACCTGCCTTATGGGTGAGTCTCCATTTCTTTTTCTTTTTTTGGGTAATAATGGGTGTGTGGGCCAATTTGCACGCACCTCGAATAATCCCATGATTATGTGTTTTCTTGTTCTGCTGTAGATCTTTATATCGAGAAAATGAGGTATGCAGCTCTGAAATGCATAACTCGTTCATATCGTCCCACGCTCCCAGTGTCGTATGTGGCTCAGGTCCTAGGGTTTTCGTCAACTGAAGTGTTGGATGAAAAAGATAGTGGAGGATTGGAGGAGTGTACGGAATGGTTGAAGGCTCATGGTGCATGCCTTGCCACCGATAGTTCCGGAGAGATGATGCTTGATGCCAAGGTATAGTAAAATAATAACTATATAATTACGTTGGGGTTAAATCAAATGAGAACCACAAATATGTTACAAACTCGTGAGAACCGATATAAAAATATCTTTTTACATGATATTTTTTCATCAAATGCTAGGATTTAATATATTCTGCTTCACATATATTTGTTTCATAATATGATAGTTTCACATGGGTATGTTAATATTTTTTACGTGTGTTTTTCATTTCACTAGGTGAATCAAAAAAAAATTCCACATGTAATCTTTCACGAACATATGTGAAACACTATCTTAAATCATAGGTTTTGATGAAAAAAAACATTTTTACATTGGTTCTCACGGGTTTGTAACATATTTGTGGTTCTCATTTGATTATCGTCGTAATTACGTTAATCAGATGCAAAACTCTTGCCATATGTGGGTACATGGAAATATCTAAAATCCGAATCTAATTACATATACGAGATATCTATATATATATATATATATATATATATATATATATATATCCCGTCCAATAACAATACCCACATCAACCATGGTTTGGATACTTGACCAAATACAAGATGTGAAATACCAATTAAGTTAATCAGGATTTGGTATATGAAAGTTAACGTTTGGTTTGGGTTTTGGACGTGCAGGCTTCAACGGCTACTCTGTTCATGCCAGAGCCAGATGACGCAGTGGCCCATGGAGATGCGAGTCTTGCCGTTAATGATTTTTTGACCCGTTCTTTGTCATAGGCGGCTGAATAAAGCTGTAAGAAAAACTAGGTTTGCTAGCTAACACTGGGATCCCGGAAACTGGCCTGGAATTTATACACGGCGTGGTTTTGATAGGGGATGAAACGTGTGGAGGTCGATATAGAAAATTAAAAGATGGATGGGTAAGTTGATCTAATATGTTATTTTGATTAGAATCAGATGTTGGATTGGATTGGAGGGACATTCATTCTTTTTTTATAGAGGCACAATGTGTATGGCAATATGGCATGGCAGAGATAATTTATTGTGTTAAGTTTTATCATTTGATTTGCTTATGTTGATGACTTTATATTTTTCTATCAAATAAATTGATTACAATGTGGTCTTTGTAGTAAGAGTAAATAGGGTAAATGAGAATGGTAAAAAAGTTGAGAACGTAAGAATAAATGATCTATATATGAATAATTTGTAGACCTCGAAAATAAGATCATTTGAAGATTTATATATGAATCTATATTTGCTCATCTATGGTGATGCATATGTGAAACATGTTTTCTTTTCAACCCAATGATTCACATAGGAATAATTTATTCTTATGTTCTCTACTTATTTATCGTTCTCATTTGAATCTTATTGAGAGCAAACAATAACGATGTATCAGGACTTTATTTCAAAGCCGGAAAACTTACTCTTGTAAGAGAAACTCGTGGGGTTATTCGTTTGTCTCTTAATGGGGTCATTAAGAGGTAATCTTTGAACTATAGAAAAAGAAACATCTGAATCATTCCTTTTTGTCTCTGAGCCAATTTTTCATGGAAGTCACCCTATACCGTTCAGATGCCTCATCATTCCTAGATCAATATCCGACATCTCTACTCTCTCTCTCTCTCTCTCTCTCTCATCCTACTAGGCTGCTAAAAACCCTATATTATGAAAATCAAACATAAAATTTTCTAATTTGATCTTAATATATTATTGTTTACTATTGATTGAACAAACTTTATCAATTTTTTTTGTATTGTTGGTTAATAAATTTCATGTCAAAGTTTTAGGAAGAATATGGGTTAACGGACAAACAACCAAATATCATAAATGTTAAAATGGTAATTTTATGTCATCTGGATTGTTCATTCATAATACTTATCGAATAGTCACTTCTCATTCAATACTAAATTATACAAAACCTCTTAGGGTGCGTTTGGTTTACGGGAATGGATTGGAATGGATTGGATTTCAATAAACCATATAAGTACTTCACAAACATGCCTCACGTGCTCTCCCTCATCATCATCATCAAACATGGGAAGTAAAAAAAATAGCTAAATTCTATTCATGAAATCCAATCCAGATTGGATTTCAAATCCCAGCCTTCACCAAAGGATTTCAAAATCCATCAGACATGGGATTTCAACAAAAAATCCAAGGATTTCAAAACCCTCCACTTCCAAATTCTATGGAAACGTGGGATTGAAATGACTTTGAAATCCAAATCCAATCCATTCCAATCCATTCCCGTAAACCAAACGCACCCTTAGTGTTTCCGACCACTTAACTATTATGTACCAAATCATTTGCAACTTGCCAAATAACCTCTTAATCTTTCAATCATGTTCATAAGCATCGAGCATCATCTTCAACATGTACACAAACACGTGTTTTAGGTGATCTACGTGTTCCAATAGATGCATTCTCTCTAATTAAAGGTCATATAAGAGCATCTCCAACAACTTTTCTAAAAAATTTCTAAAATAAAGAATCAAAAGTTAAAATCTCTAAAAAATATTACATTCATCTCTTCAACAAATTATCTATTTTAGAGATTTTAACATAAGTTATATTAATATAAATATTCTCTAATTTATCTTCCTAATACACTTTTAAAAAAAACTTAATATAAAATGATAAAAGTTCAATCTCATTGGTGGGATTAAAAAAAACTTAAAATAGAATTGATGTGTTGTATCTTATCTTGGTGCATCACATCCTTATATTCGTCTATTTCTCATCTAATTTAGCATTTTTCACCGGAACCCAACCCGTTTGATATACAAGGCATTTATGAAATAGGAAATGGGAGAAAAATAAACTATTGGGTCAACCTGACGCGACCCATTTAACCCGTTTTGATCTGTTTCCTCATCCAAACCAACCCATCCCATCCCATCCCATCCATTTTCCCACCTCTAATTTAGCATTTCTCACCCATAACCTGACATTGATGATGCTATCGAGTGATTGCTTTTGATCATATGATTGTTTAGTTATTTGGCTGACAACAAGTAAAAAATCCAAGATAAAGGAGTTGGTGGGTGATATAATTTATCTTGTGTATTCTTTGGTTACATAGATAGGAAAGAAGCGGAAACAGCTATCATCTATCCACCCCTCTTCGTTCAATTTGTCCATCTCGCTATTCTTTCTCTGCTTTCTCTTATTAATCGCAGGTATGTCAAACCCTTTCCCATTTCTAGACGTTTAAGACAATGATTTATTTGGTATTTTTGAAACAATGGCTTCTATGTTGATGGATCTTTATTGTGTTATTCTGTTCGGGTATGATTTCTTTTGGGTTTTCTTGAAGTCTGCAGTTTTCAGTTCAACATCTCTCATCTTCAAAAAAATTATCACCCTGTGTTCTATCTTGGTTTATGATTGATTACCTCCATTGTATTCCTGTTTTTTCATGAACACCAAGTGTTTGATAAAAGTTTCCACTGAGAATAAATTCAATTTCCCATAGCTAGTTTACCGTAGATGGTTGTGCTGTGGTTAAGTTGTATGTGTAGTAATGTATTATTCAGTTTTCTTGAGTTTGGAGTTGTTCATTGAGATTTTTCAATTTAGCATTATGCCTCCATACAACTTTCTCCACATTGTCTACTCCAGTGATTTTGGTGTATTAGATGATGAATGGTATTGAAAGGTTTTGAGCAAACTTACAACCACATGATATAGGCAACGGAAGCATATTTAAAATATCATCTATGGCAATACAAACTAACAACCTATAAGGATACATATGTTCTAGATAATTAACTACAAAAGAATGAACCAAGAATACTTACTTGTTTATTGTGATTGTCGAAAACCACAATGATGAATCAAACCTTTGATCTCGCTTCTTGGATGTCAAGGACCAATAATAGTATGAATCCCTCTAGTGGCTCACACTTAAGAACACCAAATACCAACAACCAAGAAGAGGCTTAAACCCTAAACCCTTATTAGGGTTTACGATTTGGGAGAGAGAGAGAGAGGGGAGGTCGACGGCCACAAGAGAGAGATGGAAAAACCTACAAGGGTTTGACCCCTAGCAGTTTATTTATGACCCCTAGCAGTTTATTTATAACCCCTCTTCTGCTTCTCGACTAAGTTATCTCTATTTTACAACTAGCCCCCTTGAACCGATAAGCTTGTTAAAACTATTTTAACCAATTATCATTTAGTCCCTGTACTTTATATAATTAATCTAATTAATTATATTGTAGCTTATAATTAATTTATCATCAAATGACAAATTAATAAACTAATTGCTTTAACTCCCTTTTATTCTTCTGATTGTTTATTTGGGTCTTAAGGGCAACCCAAAAGGACCCTGCTATTATTAGAAATATTACCAATAGTTAATGACTCTGGACACTATATCCAACAGTCTCCCACTTGGACAAGTTATTAACTCTATTTGGTTCAACACTTTCAAATAATCAGCAGAGAGCAAGCCATCCAATGCAGCTGCCGAACTCTGATAAAGATTCGGTCCTAAAATAAGTGATTTAATGTTCCTTTGTTCTACAAGATATCATATGAACCTGAGACATGGATAAATGTCTATCTCATGGATCAAGATTATGTTTCCCGATTTCCGATATGTGTTTAATTCATCAGACTACTCAATTGAACACATCAATTATAGTCAGGGTTTGGCCAAACACTTAATGTCAACACCAAATCATCGAGGGGCCCATGGATATCGCTTCTCCTGTTTAGGCAGAAGGAACAAATAAACTTTGACTACACAGTTCATTTCTACTCATCATATTATACATGGACATACCCTGTATAGCTGCCAGTTACGGTCAGCGTTGGAGCACACCAAAGCATAACAGAATCCTAGAGCAAAACTCTATGTATCTCCGTTTGAAGAACATAAAATATTATCATCTCAAAATTACTCTGACTTAATCCATGAAGTAAACTTTTGAGTGCGGGTTGTTCCAATACCCAAATCACCATTAAGTACTCATGAGTGTCAGTTGCATTCTCTATGCTTCTAACACTCCATGACAGTCTTGAATCACTACTTACTTCCAGGAGTATGACTGACTGTGGAGGTTTAAGTAAATTAACACTCAGGAAGTTGGTTCTAAACATGCAAAACGAAACACGAAAATAAATTAAATGTAAATGGACGCAATCCAGCATATATTATAATCTCCATATAATAATCTCCAAATCAAATACAATTTATTACGTTTTTAATACATCAAACTAACAACTAAAACATTCAAGGTATATTGATAATTCTAACACCTATGGCTTCAGTATGATACTCATGTTTGGGTCGAGTTAATGCTTTCGTGAAAGGATCCGTCGGATTCTCTTCAGTCGGCACTCTACTCACCACGATCTGGTTTTCCGCAACCTTGTGTCGCACAAAGTGATACTTCCTCTCTATGTGCTTTGACTTCCCATGGTCTTTAGGTTCTTTAGTCAATGCGACTGCACCTTCGTTATCACAGAAGATTTCAATGGGTTCACTGATGCTTGGTACAACGCCCAGATCACCTATGAAATTCTTCAACCATGCAGCCTCTTTCGCTGCTTCACTAGCTGCGATATATTCTGATTCACACGTGGAGTCAGCCACCGTGTCCTGTTTGGAACTTTTCCAAGTCACGGCCCCACCATTCAACAAGAACACCCATCCTGACTGCGAGCGGGAATCATCACGATCTGTCTGGAAACTTGCATAAGTATAACCTGTTACTCGTAATTCATATTTTCCACCATAGACTAAGAACACATCTTTAGTCCTCCGAAGATACTTAAGAATGTTCTTTACAGCCGTCCAATGACTTTCGCCTGGGTTCCCTTGATATCTACTCACCATGCTTAAAGCAAATGAGACATCAGGTCTAGTACATGTCATGGCATACATGATCGATCCTATAGCAGATGCATATGGAATTCGACTCATTCTGTCCAGTTCTTTACTAGTGCTGGGACATTGATCTTTACTCAATCTTATGCCATGTTGCATGGGCAAATATCCTTTCTTGGATTCACTCATATTGAATTTCTTCAATATCTTATCCAAGTATGTACTTTGGCTAAGTCCAATTAAACGCTTGGTTCTATCTCGATAAATTCTTATTCCAAGTATGTATGCTGCATTTCCCAAATCTTTCATAGCGAAACATTTCCCGAGCCAGACCTTTACATCTTGCAACATCGGAATATCGTTTCCTATGAGTAGTATGTCATCAACATACAAGACTAGAAATACAACATTACTCCCACTAGCCTTAACATATACGCAGGACTCATCTTCGCTTCGAGAAAATCCAAACTCCTTGACCTTTTCATGAAAACAAAGATTCCAGCTACGAGACGCTTGTTTAAGTCCATAAATGGATCTTTCAAGCTTACACACCTTATCTGGATACTCGGTATGTACAAAACCTTCAGGTTGTGCCATATACACATCCTCATCAAGTTTCCCATTGAGGAAAGCGGTTTTTACATCCATTTGCCATACTTCATAGTCATGAAATGCAGCTATGGCAAGCAATATCCTGATAGACTTAATCTTTGCCACTGTTGAGAAGGTTTCATCATAATCAATCCCTTGAGTTTGAGTGTAACCTTTCGCAACCAATCTAGCCTTGAATGTGTGCACATTCCCATCCATGTCGGTCTTCTTTTTGAATATCCACTTACACCCAACTGTCTTGCGACCAGGTGTATGATCAACCAATTTTCAAACTTGGTTATCGTACATAGATTGAATCTCGCTCTCCATGGCCTCTTTCCACTTGGCAGCCTCAGGGCCTGCCATCGCTTCCTTGTAGTTGGATGGCTCATCCGCACTATCAAATGTTTAATCATTGACTAGTGTACCTCCTTCCTTTGTAATATGAAAACCATAATAAAACTCAGGAGGTCGATTAACTCTACTAACTCTACTAGTTCTGCGAAGAGGTGGTGGATGTATGTTAGTTTCCTCAACAGGTGGTTCAATCTCATGTTGAGGGCTAGTGTCAACTATAGGTTCATCATTGGTTGTTTCTTGAATTTCTTCAAGATCAATACTGCTCCCACTATCCTCTTTGGAAATGAGCTCCCTTTCTTGGAAGACTCCCCTTCTAGCTACAAACACTTTGTTCTCAGAAGGTTTGTAAAATATATATCCAAAGGATTTGTAGGGATAACCAATGAACCGACACTTCTCTGCTCTAGGTTCTAACTTGTCGTTAGTTTCGCGCCGAACGAAGACTTCACAACCCCAGACCTTTATATGTGCTAACGAGGGACGAGTCCCGGTCCACATTTCAGAGGGTGTCTTTGCAACCTTCTTAGTTGGAACGAGGTTTAAGATATGAGCTGCAGTTTCTAAGGCATAGCCCCAGAACGATATTGGAAGTGTAGCACGACTCATCATGGACCGAACCATATCAAGTAGCGTTCGATTTCTTCTCTCAGCAACACCATTGAGTTGTGGTGTTCTGGGAGGAGATAATTGCGAAACTATTCCACAATCCCTTAGATAGTCGTAGAATTCATGACTCAAGTATTCTCCACCCCTGTCGGACCGGAGCATCTTGATCTTCTTGCCCAGTTGGTTTTCTACTTCGTCTTTGAATCCTTTGAACACTTCAAAGGTGTCCGATTTGTTTTTCATCAAATAGATAAATCCATATCTACTGAAATCGTCAGTAAAGGTAACAAAGTATCTCTCACCGTTTCTCGTGGTAGATCTGAACGGTCCACATACATCTGTGTGGATTAAGTCCAACAGATCCTTACCCCTTTCCATTTTTCCTTTGAAAGGTGCTTTTGTCATCTTGCCTAGTAAGCAAGATTCGCATTCTTCATCCGACTTTAAGCCAAATGGTTCCAAGATCCCGTCCGATTGGAGCTTGGCGATGCGTTTCTTGTTTATGTGGCCAAGACGATGATGCCATAACGACGATTTATCCAATTCACTATTGGAGGAACCAACGTTTAGAGTTAAGTTATTATTATTTCTACCAACACAAATCACGCTTTCATACACGCCATTACAAGGAGAGGCTTTAAAATAAAAACAACCATGTTTATAAACCAAAATGCAACCATTATTATTATCAAATTGAAATTCAAAACCATCCTTGTACAATGCATGAAAAGAAATAATGTTTCGAGCCATTTTCGGTGATTAGCAACAATCTAATAACTTTATTGAAAAACCACTACTAAGCATGAGCTTAAAATCTCCAATCTTGGTAACAGCGGCAGTCATCCTGTTTCCCATGATCAGATTCAGCTCCCCATGCTTCATCGTCCTACTTCCCTTTAGTCCCTGGAAATTAGAGCAAATGTGAGTACCACATCCCGTATCAAGGACCCAAGAGTTAGAAATCGAAGTACTATGGAGTTCAATTGTAAAAATACTTGAGGTGCCACACCCTTTGACCTTGTTCATTTTCAAGTCCTCCAGATATTTTGGACAGCTTCTCTTTCAATGGCCCCTTTCTTGACAGTAAAAGCATATGGCCTCTTTAGGGTCACTTATGGGCGGTATGTCAGAAGAATCAGTTTTTCTCTTAAGGCCTTTGTTGCGAGGAACAACTTTAGCCTTTCCCTTCCCTTTGGGATGAGAAACTTTCTTCTTCTTACAGCCACCTTCCCTAATGGCCAGGACGGGAGCAATTGAGTGAGCACTTGGGTCTTACCCATACTTGCTTCAGCAGATCTCAACATGCCATGGAGCTCCATCAAGGTCTTGTCCATATTGTTCATATTGAAGTTCACTATGAATTGTTTATATGCCCCACTAAGAGAGTTTAACACCATGTCAATGGCAAGCTCTCTTGGGAAATCGACACCTAGATTGCCTAACCTGTCAATGTACGCTTTCATCTTTTGCACATGCGCACATACAGGGGCACCGTCCTGTTGCTTACATTCCACAAGCGATTTTACGACTTGGAACCTTTCTTGCCTCGCTTGCTCCTGAAACATTTCACGAAGCTGCTCATTTAGTTCAAACGCCCCCATGTTCTCGAAACTCTTTTGAAGTTCTGGGGACATGGACGCCAACATGAGACACGCAACTTTTGTGGATTCCGCGAATTGCTTGTTATATTCAGTTACTGCTTCAGGGCTTGCATCATCATTAAGTATAGGAAGATCCTCGTCGAGCAAATATTCTTTGTCTTCGTACCTCAAGACAATTCTCAAGGCACGAATCCAATCCAAGTAGTTTGGGCCCAGTCAGCTTATCTTTACTTAGGATAGAGAGTAACGTAAGGTTGGATGTTGAGTGAGTAGGAGGAGGAATACTTTCAGCCATCTGTAGATATAGTTTTTTTTTAGTTAGTTTGATATTTAACCCTTAAAAATAATTATCCAAAAATATTTAATAAGGCTAGGATCCATATTTTACTCTATGATGCGAAAAGGGATGCCGTAATCACATCACAAGGTTATTTAGGTAAACAAATGCTATTTGTTAATTTCATTCACTATGAAACTCCTAGATCTTTTGAGATTCACTGACTTATGTCAATGATATGTTAATCTCGATTATGCTTATCTTCTATTTGTGACTGGGATGCCGAGGATCACAAACTAGATGGTGAATCGACCATGCAAAAACACATGGACCCCTCGGCTCAAGTACGCTTGAGAATCACGAGCGCCACATCATTTTCGACTATAGTTTCACATTAACGTGCCGGCAAACCGCACACGCTCCGTTAACAAACTATAAGAATATGTGTGTTCTTCTCATGGGTAGCATAAGACTTTCACATTTCTTAGTATATCTAAAACGGGATTTTTGTTTTATACTTCATAGTTAATATTTAACTTGTCACATTGACCTATCAAACCTTTTCGGTAATTCCACTAGTCCACACAAGAGGCGGTGAGTATGGTAACGCATGGCGTTTTAAAAACCATTGACTCATTCGGCAACCATATTATAGGTAACCTCCTTAAACCCCCTTAGAGTGCTTATAGTGAGTACGCCTAGTCTCGGTTTGACTATCAATGTATAATTTAATTTTATATATATAATTAAGGTATAATATATATATAAATTGAATGGAATTTTGAACAATTTAAAATTATGATTATCTAATTAATTCTAATTAACCATGTGAGGACACATTTAATAATTAATATAATCGTTTCCATAATTAATTCCAATTAAACATGTAAGGACACATGCTAATAATTAATGTAAATATTTGACATACAATTTATATTCACTATATAAATAATGTTAATATTTATCTTACAATATTATTCAAACTTAAATATATTTATATAAGGTAAGAGAATATGTAAGATTATCTATTCAATATTTTTGTGTTTTTTTTAGGCAAGTTAGGAAACTAGCCAAAAACAATTAGGGTATAACATTGCATAAAAAAACAACTACCCTATACCCTTTAGGGATTTCGATAAAACTTAATCGCTAATAATACAAACCTTTTATGCAAGTAAAAAATTTTAGTTTCCAAAAAAAAATTAGGTTTTGAGGTTATGACCATGAAACCCTAACTTAGGGATTAAGCAATCCAATGGCCACAAAAAATTTGAAATTGATTTTTGTAACCTCAAACCCTAAATTTCGAAAACCCTAAACCAACGCAAACAGTTTTGCAAATCAAATTGAAACTACTTTTGAGCTAATATCTAAGAACTATGGCTCTGATACCACTGAAAGGTTTTGAGCAAACTTACAACCACATGATATAGGCAACGGAAGCATATTTAAAATATCATCTATGGCAATACAAACTAACAACCTATAAGGATACATATGTTCTAGATAATTAACTACAAAAGAATGAACCAATAATACTTACTTGTTTATTGTGATTGTCGAAAACCACAATGATGAATCAAACCTTTGATCTCGCTTCTTGGATGTCAAGGACCAATAGTACGAATCCCTCCAGTGGCTCACACTTAAGAACACCAAATACCAACAACCAAGAAGAGGCTTAAACCCTAAACCCTTATTAGGGTTTACGATTTGGGAGAGAGAGAGAGGGGAGGTCGACGGCCACAAGAGAGAGATGGAAAAACCTACAAGGGTTTGACCCCTAGCAGTTTATTTATAACCCCTCTTCTGCTTCTCGACTAAGTTATCTCTATTTTACAACTAGCCCCCTTGAACCGATAAGCTTGTTAAAACTATTTTAACCAATTATCATTTAGTCCCTGTACTTTATATAATTAATCTAATTAATTATATTGTAGCTTATAATTAATTTATCATCAAATGACAAATTAATAAACTAATTGCTTTAACTCCCTTTTATTCTTCTGATTGTTTATTTGGGTCTTAAGGGCAACCCAAAAGGACCCTGCTATTATTAGAAATATTACCAATAGTTAATGACTCTGAACACTATATCCAACAGGTATAGCTTGCAATACGGTTTGAGTTGCTAATTTGGGATGTTACTGATGCAATCTATTTTCTGATCATTTTGATTGAATATGGCTTTGGTGATAGATGCAGATGTTTATTGCTGTATAAGTTTTTATGCTTTTATGTTGTGTTCCAGATGCTAGATTGAAGTAGTTGACTAGTTGTTGTGGCCATTGGATTCCAAAAGGCAAGGATATGCGAGGCTGTTTTTAGTTTAGCTCTTGATATAGAACATATATTCATATTTCTCTCTATAAATTACTTCTTTGACCCAAATTTAGCAGTATCATGGAGTTTCAAGTCAACACTCAACATAATACAATTGGCTCATTTAAAAGGTTTATTATTTATGGATAGTAGAATCCTTTGCAAATGGAGTCCAATATTTTGGTACATCACTGTGAATGATGTTGCCAAGATCTTGCAAAATCAAGCATTTTCATGTTGCTAATGGTGAGTGAAGAGTTCACGGCATATAAATTCTAGGACACTTTGGTCTTTTTTGCATCCATGACCATTAGTTCCATTGTTCATTTGGGAATGAAATACCATTTGTACTACCTGGAATAAACTTATATATATAAATGTTTCATTGTTTTGCAAAGTGATATATGGTTTTTATTTCTTGTAATTTATATTTGCAAGGTAAATTAAATAATTCAGAACATTTATCAAGTGTTCATAGTTAAGTCAATATTAAATCATATAGATGGTTAAGATGGTAATGTTATGTCATCCAGACATTCCATTAAGAACATCTACCAAACTGTCATTTTTTATTTTGCACTAAATCATACAGAGTCTCTTCATTATTCTAACCACTTAATTATTTTGCACCAAATCGTTCGACATCTACCAAACAACCCCTTAATCATTCTGCACCAAAATCCACATGTAATCCTTCAGATTCATAAAAGTATTGGCATATGCCAGAACATATACCTAGGAATACATTTTTTCAATAACAAACTTTTGCAATTTATGTATTTTAACTAGGTTATGGCTAATTTATGTTCAACATAGTATTTGATTATTTTTATTAATTGATGATCTTAAACAAACTCCCCTAACTTCCAGGTTCTTGACCAGCTGTATACATAGCTGTATGATTTAACTACTTAAATCTCTTCAAATTTGATAAAAGTATTAGGAAACAATGGTACGTGTTGATGCATGTATTTGGATGTTTCTTTTAGATCGTAGAGGAAAATGGGAAGCAGGGCATTACTGCTACTAGCACCAACAACTTTAGCTGATCGTATTCTGGTTAATAACTTCCCAAAATATGGATTTTATCAAGTCTTTAAACGGAGGGAGGAGATGCTTAGGGTTGGAGTTCGGAACTACTCAGTTCATTCCAGTTTGGAGCGACCTAATGTGCCTCGTTTAGCAGAAACTGCTCGTATCTCTCTCACTCCACAGGAGGTACCCACTGAATCATTCTAGAATACGTAATTAACTCTTTATCAAAATTTTCCCAAAACGAGGAGTTAAGGAGACACTATATCACTTTTATGCTGTACACCAGTTTAATGCACTCTCAAGAAATTACATAAAATATCTATATTCATTAGGTCAGTAAGATTATAAATTGATGGGTTATTTATTTATTTATTAATTTGGTAATGTAATTTGCATGGAGTTTAATGCACTAACCACTTATTATTATCATCTATTTAGCAAAAACTTGTAACAATTTATTCATCGGGATTTTTATTTTTCTTTCTGAAAGAGTGTTGGATTACATTAATAGCATAAAAACTACAAAGTACATGATGTAGATCTTTTTTAACAATAAAAAGGCATGCAACTTGTATATTTTGAAATGAAACTAAAAGCCCTCTGGTACAAGGGAGTAGCATGCTTCTATATATCATACACTGAGCATGAGTTATTTTTTCTTGATGCGTATAGGCTGAAGAGTTTGCCCCCAAAATTCAGCAAGTGGTAGACTGGTATTCATCTCTCCTTTCGTGCATTTGTTATTTAATTTATGCCATGTCTTTAATGTATGTTGTTCTAACAAGCTATTAAACATATTTAAGGTTAATAAGTTAAGATGATCCAACTTAACATTTTGGAACAGGTTTGGGCAACTTCAAGATGTGGATCTTCAGAGTATCGAACCAGCTATACGAGCAGGTGCTTGGACTTTAGATGCAATTTTGTTTACTTCTTTGAAAAAGTTCTTACTTGTTGCTTGCTTTGATAACATTGCAGCCTCAGATAACAACTTGAGTGAATTGTGGATTTGGTCCTGTGCTTTAATGGTTTTTGTGACTAAAGTCCCTATACTATGTTTATTGTGGATTTGATCCTTGTGGTATTCAGTTTTTCTTGGCCATGGTCCCACGACTAACGTTTTCGTTAACTTCGTTAAGTTAAGTACCATTTTAGCCATTTTTTCTAAATTTTGTCTTTCTACTATAAAAAAAGTAAAACAATACTTTTATACACACACAAGTATATACATATATAACTATAGACACACAAATATATATATATATATATATATAATTATACACAAATATATGTATATATATACATAACGATATATAACAATTTAATTTTATCATTTTATTGTAATGGTGGAAAAAGATATTATCGATATAATTATGTTAAAGACGATTTAATTTTATTGTTCTTTTATTTTCATTGTAAAACAAGCTTATTATCGATATTTTAACACCAAGTTATTGAAAACCACTTAGAAATGAACTCCAATTTTATCATTCTAAAATTAGGAGTTTCAATTTTAATATTGTTTTTCGTCTTTAACATAATTAATGTTTTAATTTAAATAAATCAAATCATAAAACAATATCTTATTTTTTCGCTCTAAATAAAATAAGATACAATTTTATGATTTGATTTGTTTAAATCAAAATTTTAATTACATTATAACAATAAAACCATATCTTTTTCCACCATTACAATAAAATTATAAAATTAAATTGTTATATATCATTATGTATATATATACATATATTTGTGTATAATTATATATATATATATATATATGTGTGTGTGTGTGTGTGTGTGTCTATAGTTATATATGTATATATTTGTGTGTGTATAAAAATATTGTTTTACTTTTTTTATAGTAGAAAGACAAAATTTAGAAAAAAATGGCTAAAATGGTCCTTAACTTAACGAAGTTAACGAAAACGTTAGTCGAGGGACCATGTTCAAGAAAAACTGAATACCACAAGGACCAAATCCACAATAAATATAGTATAGGGACTTTAGTCACAAAAACCATCAAAGCACAAGGACCAAATCCACAATTCACTCTAACAACTTTATTATACATTGTTTTCATCATATTCAATTATTCATTTGTTGTTTGAGTCGATTAGATTCATTTGTGAATTTCCTTTACGACTCCTTTCCAGCATGCAGACTTGACCATCTCCTTATGCTCTATTGTTTTTATAGATACTGAAGCAGGAAGCTTTCGCGAGGATAGTCCTGAAACATTTGACAAGAGGTAGCTAACTATTCATCATTCTTTCCGATCCAAAAATAAACGTCCACAATGAAAAAAGGCACACGGTTTTAGAATTGTGTAATTGTTGTTACACTTTTTAACCAACTAAATGACAAATTTACCCTTGATATAGATGGAGTAATGAGTTTCTCCATCTCATAATTAAGGGTGGAATTGGAAAGTAGGCACTTGTTATGGGACAAACTAAAATAGAGACGTGTACATTTATTTTGGGAACGAAGTTTATTGTTCATAGACAATCTAATAACTAACATTTGGTTGGTAACAGGGAGGCCATGATAGCTGCTGTCCCAAGTTATGAGAAGCCATACATTAAAGTTCCAAAAGTCTTGAACAAGGATTAACTCAATAAGGTTGGTAGTTCATTTCAAAGGAAACAGTTTTTATGTTATCCTTTGGGTTCCTCTCTGGCATCTTATCGTTGGTCTCTTGTATTGATGATGTAAAAGTGTTTTTTAGCTGATAAATAAATGCCTAACATTTTGACGTTTTTCAGGGTTTTCGTGGTGATTGATCTCTCGTCGTCCTGCATATGGTTTTACTATCGTTTTGGCGTTTGACAATTTCTGATGAGGCCGTGTCGTTTTAGAGTTGATTTTAGAATATGTCGTTAACATGCGTATTTGAGAATCAATTATTGATTAACGATCGTATCCGATTCTTGACGGTTGAGATTTAAGATGGTCGTTTATATTTATAAAAAAAACTACTTGTAGGTGGCGTTTTTTTTATAAGGTGCTAAAGTATGAAATCTTATCAACAAGACTGTTTGTTTTTGTAAACTGACAACAGACATATGTATAATTGTCTATTTTATCCATCAAAAAATCGACTTAGATACGTCAATTGAAGTGAGCATCGATGATCGAAGCACGAAAAAAACAAAAACAAAAGAAAATGTTGGCATATTTGCGAGGTTGAGTTTTAATCATATTTCACACACCGAAACCCCGATTTAAGCGAGTCAAGATTTTCTGGAAAGTCAATATATTGATCTACAATCTTCGTTTTTGTGTTTTTGCAAATTCGAGGTCCATCTAGGCTAAAAACGACGTTGAAATCGAAAGAATGATGCTGGGTAGAAATAAGAGGTAATTAAGTGGCTAGGTTATGAGAGGTCATTAAGGGTTAAGAGACTCTGAAAAGGATAAAAACGGTATAAATTGTCTTATGTCCAACCGAATCAGACATAAGTGGCAAACAAGAGCTTTTTATTGAAAATCCAAAACACCACCTTAGTGTTTTCTCTTTTTCTTTTTCACATTTATATAAATGACGAAAGTTTATTCTCACAAGTAAATTTACATTATTATCTAACTTATTAGATGATAGCTTATTTATTTATACTGTCAGCTAATAGCTAGTTTATTATCGATTTACAAGCGTTAATTGGTGCCAATTGGAAACCCAATCCCATGGCGTTTTGTAGGGAAAACAACAAACAACGTACTACAAATAACTCCAAATCCAAGTGGCAATGTGGTTAGAAGCCCTTTCTCTTCATCAGATGGTGAAGGATAAAAGCAATTCACAACATCTTCATCAAATAAAGCCACTGCTGCAAAAACCATAATCGACATCAATCCATGTATGAAATCCATAAATCTCAGCCTGTAATCAACTGCAAGTTCTGACACTAGACTTCTCGACCCATCAATCATCCACAACCCATGGATCGTGGCGAACCCATAACATACATTTCCTTCTCGATCCTTGAAACTATCCGTGAAACTCAACAAAAAACACGAAAGCACACAAAGGCCCAAGAACCCAGCAGTCAGGTCCCGGCTCACGGGGTCGCACTGGCCTTGGTTCGTGAGTATGGGCGAAAGGAACTGAAAGGCAAGAACTGTACCAGTGGGCAAAAGATTTGCTAAGTGAGCCGTGCTTTCGAATGTTTGGCTAATGATTTTTTCAATAAGGTTTTTCTGTGCGGGTTCAGGAAGGAGAGCTGTGTTGTTTGGGAGGAGGGGAGCTTGTTCGTTTTCGACGTTAATATCCATTATTTTGTAGTCTGTTTTTTTAGTACCATTTTGTAGTTTTTGGAATGTTGTATTTATAGACGAGTGATGATGGGGTTGTAAGAGTATTGAGTACTAGTAGGAGGAGAAAAGGAAGAGTTGACCAAAATAAAGTAGTTTTATTATTGGTTATATATGGTTGTTGCTTTTATGTATGGTTTTGCATCCATCATCGTGTGGAATTGTGGCTAAGCCTTTTGTTTTACTCAATCAACCAACCAACATGTTCGTATTTTGGTTTATTTATATATATATATATATATATATATATATATGTTGGTATTTTGTTTGGCCTTTGACTTATTAAATATCATGATTTAAAGTTTGTGTAAAAAGCATAGATACGTACATCTAAATTATTCCATGGTCCCATTTGGCTATAAAAACTAATATAATGATATTTTTCTACTATTTAACTATATACAAACAATAATTAATACTTAGATTTAACCAAGTGCATCTTTTATAACCTAAGAAAAATTCAACTTGTGAAAATCAATCAATTGCGAAACTTTCTATGTTCTTTATAGGTCCGGTCCGACCATCCTCATCGATGAGGTTATGATAGTTTGGAAAAAGGTTAATGCAACTTTTAGGATTGCCTCTTTTTAGCTAACCTTTTCTGTAAAAAAAATTATATATCCAAAAATTTAGTATAAAGTTGAATAATAAGTAAAAGTCAAGAAAATGGTACAAGTTATGTTTATGAAATCTATATCTATATAGCTGAAAGATATTCATAAGATTTTAGTATTACACTTGGGTCAAGTGGAACACAGTTGTATCTCCTTTCGATCCGGGCGGCGGGGAGGGGTAAGTGGTGGTGGAGATTTAAAAGTCGAAAGTAAAACTCTTTGGGCCAAACTTATTCGTAGTGTGTATGGTAGAGACGAGGGTTAGGACGGGAGGAAAGAATCCCTGTCAGATATAGGGAAGGTGCGTAGGAAAACATAGCTTCTTTGGGCCGGGTGTTAGAGTCGAGCGGTGTGCATTTTTCATCATCTTTCAGTAAAAACCTTGGTGATGGGACATCGATTCACTGTTGGTTAGATAATTGTTGCCTTTGCGATCGTTTCCCACGTATTTTTAGACTTGATAAAGACCCTAACATTTCGGTCGCGTCGATGGGTAGAGGGAAAGTGGGAATGGGTATGGGACTGGACCCGTAATCCAAGTGGCCGTGGGGTGAACAAACTTTCTGAATTGATTAACTTGACCTAGAATATTCATCCAGTTCATGAACGAAGAGACAAAGGGCAGTGGGAGATGGAAGCTAACGAGGAGTTCTCGATGAAAAAGTTGAGGTCTATAATAGAGTTCAAGTATCTGCCTTACGATGGACATTCTTCACGAATGGGCTCGAACTATTTGGTGCCAAGGAAGGTAAACATATTAGTGTGGCGGGTACTTAAAAATAGCATTCCAATAAGGTCTAATTTGGTTAGACGTGGGATCGATTTGGATTCAGTTTTATGTCCGTGTTGTAAAGATGAGCAAGAGACTCTAGACCATTGTCTTTCAAAGTGTAGAATAGCATCGAGAATTTGGTCGAGCTTATCCCAGTGGTGGAAGATCGGCGACAATAATGGAATTCTGCGTATGAGATTTTAAATCACTCAGGTGCATCTTTAAATTCAGAGTGGTTGAAATCTGTCCGGCGAGCCACTCTTTGGTCTGCGACGTATATGTTATGGGAACATCGTAACCAAGTGGTTTTTCGGAACAAATCTTCTTCACCGGATTGTTTATTCGCAAAAATTCAAGCTAAAGCTTTCGACTGGATTCGAGAAGAATGCAGAAAGGCCGTATTTCGCAGAACCTTTGGCTTACTGCGCCGTTTTTTTATGTCTTGTTCCGGTTGATGGTGTTTTCAGTCTTGGTTTAAGGTGCACAAGGTTGATATTTTTGTCTTTTTTCTATTTGCCCGGTTCTTTGTGGCTTTGTCCCTTGTTGGTTAGTTTTTATGGTTGTTAGTTTCCGCTGCTTGTAGAAGTTTCTTTTTGTTTGTTGTGTAAGTTTTTTTTTTTGGTTTCTAATAAAGTGTTGCCTTTCAAAAGTAGAACTTATTACATTTTGAAAAATTTATGTACAAAAAGGATATTGGGTTGATTATATGAAACCATGAGATTATATATATTTGACATGCTCAAAACAAAATTAAAGAACTTTTTCATTAGCCATCATGTATCTTTAACATTTCGGTCGTTATGTTTTCTTTTTAAAATATATATATATATATAGAGAGAGAGAGAGAGAGAAATGTGGGTTCAAACGAGAACGCTAACAATTTAAGAAAACACAAAAAATATCGCCCGTGTACAAAATCACATGTGATTTTACACTACACACGTACAAAATCACATGTGATTTTGTTCATGAACGGTCTTTTTCTTGTTTTCTTAAATAGTTAGCGTTCTCGTTTGAACTTTTCTCTCTCTCTCTATATATATATATATATATTGGATGGATATTTTACAAACAATATTACAGCCATCAGATTCAACCTCCCTTGTTTTCAACTTTTTTTTCGTTTGCATGTAATCACAAGGGTAGTGTAGGTATTTTACATTTTATTTATTTTTTGTTTTTTTTTAAAAAATTGGCCGGTTCCCTTAGATGTAGGAGATATGATTGATTATATTATTAGATAATTAGGGAAGTTATTCCCTTTCAGTTTTTGATAGACATCATAGAGAAGGGATAAAATATTGGGATTCGTTAAAATATTGGTTTTTCAAAAGTACAAAACATGTTGGGGTGAGCAATATTTTATTGTATGAAGATTAACATGATTATTAGAATTGCTTACTATGATAGAAGAATTATCATATGTTATCGACCACATCAAACATTAACGCTTTTGACATTTCAATATCGCTGGTTGAACAAAATTTTCATTACCATAACTATTCAATTGTAACAATGTTGTTAAACAATAACGTTGTGATGATTAACGTAATAATATTATTAAGAGGTTTACTCGATATCAGTTAATAAATTTAGAACGATTTTTTTTTATTACAGAAACATGTATACAAGACCCTTAGAGCATCTCCAACAGGTTTGCTATAATTTTTCTAAAATAGAGAATTAAAAGTTAAAATCTCTAAAAAGAGTTACAGTCATCTCCAACAGTTTTGCTATTTTAGAGATTTTAACACAAATTATATCATATAATATTCTCTAATTTATATTCCCAATATACTTTAAAAGAAAAACTTAATATAAAATGATAAAATAATGAGAAATTTATTAAAATACCCCAAGTTCAAAATTCAGTTACCAAAATGCCCAAAATCTCTTTGGTTTTGCAAAAATGCACCTTTTCCCCGCGATTGGGCCCTCGATCACGGATCTGGCCAATTGGCTCGCGATTGGGAGGCCGCGATGGTCACAATTTGTTATATTTTGATTTCAAACTTACATTTCATACCCTTATAATTATTTACTTAGTTTACTTTATACCTTTTATTTTTCTAATTTTAATTTTACACTTTCATCATATTAACATATATAATCGTATATTAACTAAAATACGTTAATAAAATACGTTTTAATTTTAACAAGTTACACCATTATAATCGTCTCGTCGATACCTTCCAATGAGCCCAATATTAAATATTTTTTGATTTAATTATATTATACTCAGTTAGTTAATTTACTTTATACCTTTGAGCAAATGTACGAGACTCCATGGGTCCTTCACAAGGTTCTAAATGGCGTGAGGCGTGGCGTGGCGGCGAGGCCAAGCCTCAAGCCTTAGGAGCCACGACGAAGCCATGGCGTTTTCAAGGCGTGACTTATAGCGTCGAATTTCTAATTTATATATAATATTATATATAAAAACTTATGTTTTGTAGTGTTACTCAATTAGAGTCAATAGTAATAAGCAAGTTAAATTAGGTTATATATCAAAAACTTACGAATAAGACATTAAAAACGTAAAGAAAAATCAAATATCTCATTATGATAACTGCGCATTAGGCCATGGCGTGCCATGGGCTTAACGTGGCGTCACACACAAGCCTTGGTGCCATGGCGGCTGTACGACGAGTTTTTTAGAACAGTGGTCCTTCATAGGTCCGACCATCCTCCTCAATGAGGTTATGATAGTTTGGAAAAGGTTAATGCAACTTTTAGGATTGCCTCTTTTTGGCATAAGGTTCTTATAATTGGAGATGCTCTAAATAATCAATCTCCTATGGCTTAAAATTGATATAAATGTTTATTTTTTTGTTAGTTGAAGATCAAGTACTTATTTTTTTTTATTAATTGTTAAGATCAGAGTTTTTTAGTTAATACATAATTGTTAATTTTTTTATTAATTATTTGGTGGTTAAATGCAAATTTTTAATTGTGTATCATTTTGTTAGCAAGATGATAATTGTTAATTGTATAATATATATATATATATGTATCATTTTGTTAATTATATCTAATAAGTAATAAAAGTTAATATTTAATAACAAACAATTCCTATGGAATAAAATTTGTTCCAATAATTTGATTATATTTAATTATTTTGGAATGTCAACCCTGCCATTGTTACGTCAACATGTAAATCTGAAGGGTTATCCCAACAGGTAATCAATAAAGATCATGTTATTAATTAATTAAGAAGTCAATGGTGCAACGTGAAGATTTAACTCACTCATAAAAAATAAACATTTATATCAATTATAATTGCTATAATTCAAAAATCTCTTAAAATCGAAGAGGTAAAATACCATCGTAGTGAACACAGAAATTCTGTTCTTTGGTCAGACGTTTATAATGCATTCATACTCATGTTTCGCAATTGGTTTGATTCCCTGAAGTCTGTACAATGCAAACAAGGCCAACAACAGAATTCAAACATTGATTCGAGAAACCCTGGCTTAAAATTTCCGATTCACAGCAAGAATAGATGAAATTCATAACCAAAGATGAAAGTAGAGGAAAAAAAACATCATATACAAAGACATAAGTCAATTTATCAAGGAAATCGTTTCTATTTTACCAGCAAAATCATTTAGGGGGAAATCAAGCTAGAAGATATGGATTCCATATGAAAACACACTTCAAATTACTTGAAAAATCTAGGGTTTCTTTTGGTTAAAATTTATAAACATGTGGTTTTATTTCTAGGTTAAGATGCCCTCGATATATAAATACAGTTTCCAGTTCATCTACCGTAAAGATGGATTGATGTTTCAACACTCTAACCGCGATAGACAAACAGACCGCAAAAATGGAGATATCGAAAAAATAGAATCTAAAGCCAAAAAGGGGATTTAAACAAGCAATCGATTTCTATAATTCAAATTGTAACATAAAATTAGGGTTTCATGGAAGAAGACTAATCACAAACAACTTTACCGTTAATGATGGAGAGCGACGAATCCAGATGAATTAGGGTTTCTTTGAAGGCGAATTTCTTTTTAATTTAACAATTCCTTCCAACGGTCATATTTGTCTTCTCTATTTACGATTTTGCCCCTCCATAGGAGATTGATTATTTAGAGCATCTCATTTTTACTTTTTTTGGATGAAATCTCATTTCCAACTCATCAAATTAAAAGTTTATATAAAAGTTCACAACGGTAGTTCTTATAAGAACCTCATTTTTGTGGGTCTCATTTATTTGTCAACATCAATAATTATTATAAATTTATAAACAATATTAATTATTTAATTTAAATACCAATAGAAATAAAGAACTTGTCATTCACACAAACTTCATGGTAAAAACCAAGGTTCTTATTTAAGAACCTAAAGGAGTTTGAGTTCTTATAAGAACTCTCCACAATGCTAGTTACTACAAGCCAGCCACTACACTCTTTGCTTATAAAAACCTTGCATTGGAGATGCTCTTACAGTTTCACATTAATTTTTAACCCGTTATTAATTTCCCAAGAATTGTTAACCGCATCACTGTAACAAAAAAAAACAAGGGATTTGTAACGGTAATTTACCAAACAAAGTAAGAGCATCTCCAACAGCATTGCTAAAATAGAAAAAAACAGATTTTTGTTTGCTATTCTTCTCCAACATCATTGCTATTTTGTTTGCTAAAATAAAGATTCATGGAGAAATATCTAATTCTCTATAATTCTTTAAATTAGAAAGAGAAATAATTATTTTATTCAATTCACCACTAACATAATTCTTTTATCATTTTATATTAAGTTTTTCTTTTAAAGTATATTGGGAATATAAATTAGAGAATATTATATAATATAATTTGTGTTAAAATCACTAAAATAGCAAAGCTGTTGGAGATGACTGTCACTCTTTTTAAAGATTTTAACTTTTAATTTTCTATTTTAGAAAAATTATAGCAAACCTGTTGGAGGTGCTCTAAGGGTCTTGTATACATGTTTTTGTAATAAAAAAACCGTTCTAAATTTATTAACTGATATCGAGTAAACCTCTTAATAATATTATTACGTTAATCATCACAACGTTATTGTTTAACAACATTGTTACAATTGAATAGTTATGGTAATGAAAATTTTGTTCAACCAGCGATATTGAAATGTCAAAAGCGTTAATGTTTGATGTCATGACGTGGTCGATAACATATGATAATTCTTCTATCATAGTAAGCAATTCTAATAATCATGTTAATCTTCATACAATAAAATATTGCTCACCCCAACATGTTTTGTACTTTTGAAAACCCAATTTATTTCAAAACTTTATTTATCATAATCACATGTCAACCGTTGAATATATCATATCGTTTTATTATCTTATTTGTTGAAGGGTATGGCTTAAGGAATGGTAAAGTCTTACAATTTCTTCTAGGATTGGGTTATTGATCTCTTAAGCCATCCATAACGAGTCATTATATATATTTTTCACTATTCAAGTCTCCAATGAAAATTTTATAATTGGGTTGGGTTCACATGAGATCAGTCTGTTTTCATTTAACCCGTAAAATCACATTTTTATATTTGAAACTTCACAGCAAAATATTGTGAAAGTAAAAAAAAAAAATTAAACCTTCACAGCAGAAAACAGTGTGAATGTTACTTTTATAGTGTTTTGCTATAAAATTTCAAAAGTTTAAAAATGTAGTTTCACCGGTCTTATGAAAACATTTTAGTCTCACATCATCTTAAGTCTACTGTAACTTACACTAAAATTGTGTAACGAATATGAAACCGCCGATTTTAACACAAAATTATTTCAACTTATTTTATTGTGTAATAACATTTTAATTTTACTTGGTAATATGTTAGATTACAGAGGAAATATATATTATTTTTGTATTTTAATAAGTTTAATGTTTATTCATTCCACTTATATAAATTTGTGATTATGTACATTTTAATAATTCAAAACCCAAAAATCAAAACACACCAACACACACACACACACACATATATATATATATATATATATATATATATATATATATATATATATATATATATATATATATATATATATATATATATATATGGGAGGTATATTTAACGAATCCCAATATTTTATTCCTTCTCTGTGATGTCTATCAAAAACTGAAAGGGAATAACTTCCCTAATTATCTAATAATATAATCAATCATATCTCCTACATCTAAGGGAACGGCCAATTTAAAAAAAAAACAAAAAATAAATAAAATGTAAAATACCTACACTACCCCTGTGATTACAACCAAACGAAAAAAAAGTTGAAAACAAAGGGAGTTTGAATCTGATGGCTGTAATATGGTTTGTATGGTTTGTAAAATATCCATCCAATATATATATATATATATATATATAGAGAGAGAGAGAGAAAAGTTCAAACGAGAACGCTAACTATTTAAGAAAACAAGAAAAAGACCGTTCATGAACAAAATCACATGTTGTGTAATCGATCACATGTGATTTTGTTCATGAACGGTCTTTTTCTTGTTTTCTTAAATAGTTAGCGTTCTCGTTTGAACTTTTCTCTCTCTCTCTCTCTCTCTCTATATATATATATATATATATATATATATATATATATTGGATGGATATTTTACAAACCATACAAACCATATTACAGCAATCAGATTCAAACTCCCTTGTTTTCAACTTTTTTTTCGTTTGCATGTAATCACAAGGGTAGTGTAGGTATTTTACATTTTGTTTATTTTTTGTTTTTTTTTAAAAAATTGGCAGGTTCCCTTAGATGTAGGAGATATGATTGATTATATTATTAGATAATTAGGGAAGTTATTCCCTTTCAGTTTTTGATAGACATCATAGAGAAGGGATAAAATATTGGGATTCGTTAAAATATTGGTTTTTCAAAAGTACAAAACATGTTGGGGTGAGCAATATTTTATTGTATGAAGATTAACATGATTATTAGAATTGCTTACTATGATAGAAGAATTATCATATGTTATCGACCACATCAAACATTAACGCTTTTGACATTTCAATATCGTTGGTTGAACAAAATTTTCATTACCATAACTATTCAATTGTAACAATGTTGTTAAACAATAACGTTGTGATGATTAACGTAATAATATTATTAAGAGGTTTACTCGATATCAGTTAATAAATTTAGAACGGTTTTTTTATTACAAAAACATGTATACAAGACCCTTAGAACGATTTTTATTAAATATCATGATTTAAAGTTTGTGTAAAAAGCATAGATACATCTAGATTTTTTCCATGGTCCCATTTGGCTATAAAAACTAGTATAGAGATATTTTTTAAATGATGACACCATCTATACTATATTATAAAGCATTTATTAAAAAACTCTTAAAAACAACCTCTAAAGCTTCATGTACCGCTATTTAATGTTAATTACTTAAAATCTCTTAAAAACAACCAATGAAGCTTTATGTACCGCTTTTAATGTTAATCACTTGATTAATACTTATCTCTAACAACCTTCAAATCCTTAAATCGTGGACTCTTATTAATTAATCCTTATCTCTAACCACTTTCAAGTCCTCAAATCATGATCTCCTTAAAAAGTGTCATTCTTTAAACAAATTTATTAAAAAAACATGATCGTTTTCTCAAAACCACGCATTAAAATAAATTAGAACATTAAAATCGAGATATAGCGCGCTGCATTGCGCGAGTAGACTTCTAGTTTAACTATAAAAGTTATATAAACAATAATTAATGTTTTTTTTTGGAAAGAGGACAATGCCTCTGGCAAATATATTGAGAGAGAACCAAACAGCACAACAATCACCAGTGAGGAGGATCCTCCTTGGTGTACAAGTTTACAGTGGTCCTATCATCTAAACAATAGATATTAGAACATCCCCCATACCATTGCACAATTAACCAAAATAACGTAAGACTAATGGACATGTAATAAACACCCAACCCCAATATACCGTAGTACCTAAGCACGCCCATGCGGATACTCCAACACCTCTTCATCAGCCAACTGTGGTGATCACCCGTCTTGAAATCATTAGTCGTATGGTGCACCATATTCATTTAGCGATGGGATTTGCCAAGCCATAAGAACTTCCAAAAGGTTGTTACTATCCAAAGGCCGAATTATAGAGATTCTTAGGCGAACCTCATGCTTGATGCTACGAGCGAGCTCCTCCATTGTCCTTCTAGCATTTTTAAATAACCTGTTATTTCGCTCCTGCCATAGGAAGTAAACCGCAGCTCCAAAAACCAGGTTTCGGGTAGTAGTCCACATATTTTTGTTGTTTAGCCCTTTACAAATAATATCAACAATTGGGTCCCAGTCGTCCGGAATAATGATGTTCCCCATCATGGGTTTCAGCTCATGCCAAACACTCCGAGAGTAACTACACTGGAAGAAGAGATGGTTTCTAGAGTCCTCCGTCAACTTACAAAGTGGGCTATTGAGGTCGGGCGGTCTAGAGTTCCAAACCAGCATTTTCGTTTGAGTGCGAAGGTGGTCACCCATGGCGAACCATAGAGTCACAGCATGCTTAGGGATCCGGTGTTTATGGCACACTAATTTATGCCATGTCACCTTTTCACTAACCTCACGAAGGCACCTCCAAATGGCCCCAACAGAAAAGAACGTCGTTTCACCATTTGTTTTCTTAAGACGAACCTGGTCTTCCGCACCGATAAAAAGTCTCGGGGGCTGTAACCTACGAATGGCTTCCGATCTATCATTCCAGTCATTCGGCCATGCCCACCCGTCATCACGAATGATATCACAGACTTTACTATTGAGCTGAAACCCATCCCTTAGCACCATGCGGTTCGAGATTATGTTGCATAAAGGGCCACTGGGAAGCCACGAATCATACCAATCCGAAGTATTTCTGCCATTCCCAATAATATGTACCAAGAGTGGTCGAATCCATTCACGTATTTGGAGCAAATTCTTCCAAGTACCAGAACAATCATTGGTAGTTGGGACATTCCAAAGGTGGCGGGATTGAAGGCGAACCGAATGAATCCATCTTACCTAAAGGGTGTTTTTGTTCGTGAGGATGCTCCATATATGGGAAGATAGCAGAGCTACATTCCAATGAGCAATACGCTTAAGACCCAAACCCCCATGCTCACGGGGTAAGCATACTTTCTTCCAAGCAACTTTAGCACTTCCAGGTTTAGAATCACCCTGGCACCACAAGAATCCTCGGATAAGTTTCTCAATTTCCTTTATAGTTCTTACTGGGAACTTCAAGACACTCGCCCAATAGACTTGAATAGGACCCAAAACCGATTGGATTAATTGGATTCTGCCCGCAAAGGAAAGAAATCTATTTTTCCAGTTTTTAACTCGATCACGGATCTTTTCAATAAGTGGCAGGCAATCACCGTGTTTTATCCTACCGGAAAGGAGAGGGACCCCAAGGTATCGAACAGGCAAAACACCCTCACGGAAAGGAAGAGTATTAAGGATGCTCGATTTTACCGTTTGAGGAACGTTGCAGAAAAAGATTGTGTTTTTTGGGATACTCGCTTTAAGCCCCGATACCTCCGCAAAATTATCCAAAGCTTCCTTTATAACAAGAATCGAATCGATATCCCCATGACAGAACACCATAAGGTCGTCAGCGAAACACAGGTGCGTGATCTCAAGGCCGCTACAATGTTTATGGAATTGAAATCTCACGTCATCCGTGACATGGTGGTGCAAAATTCTACTAAACGTTTCCATCACAAGAGTGAAGAGGTAAGGGGATAATGGGTCACCCTGACGGAGACCACGTTTGCCATGGAAGAAACCATGGTTTTCTCCATTAACTACCACCGAGAACGAGGTCGTAGTGACAATTTCCATGATCCAATCAACCATACGAGTCGGAAATCCAAATTGGCCTAAAATGGTCCGAAGGAAGCGCCAATTGACAGTGTCGTAGGCTTTTTGAATGTCTATCTTTAATGCACACCGAGCCATACCCCTCCCAAGATGATAACCATTCATTAGTTCATGAGCCATAAGTATATTGTCTGTAATACGTCGCCCAGAGATAAAAGCAGACTGATTGTCCCCGACAAGAGAGTTAAGGCTACCTTTTATACGATTGGAGATGATTTTACTGATGCATTTTAAAACCACATTGCAGCAGGAGATAGGCCTATAATCAGCGACGGTGGAAGGGGTTTGTTTCTTGGGGACAAGGGCAATTAAGGTGTGGTTCACCTCCCTCAGAATTTTCCCACGGTTGAAGAAATATTTTACCGCTTTACAGACATCCCCACCCGTGGTGGTCCATGAAGCCTTAAATTTTTTTGATCCAAACCCATCCGGGCCCGGAGCTTTGTCATTACCGATGTCAAACATTGCAGCTTTTATTTCATCGTCAGAAACGGGTCTAGTCATGTTAGCTCCCGTAGCTTCATCCACCCTGTTGTTGAATAAATCACCAAGAGGTATCCAATCACAGTTGTTAGTATCCGACCACAGCATGCTTTGATGGTGTTTGACAAATTGATCAGCTACCATGGTTCCCTCAAAATAATTACCATCAAGGTCGTGCACCGCCTCGATCCTGTGAAGCACGCTTTTCTCATTTACAGCTTTGTGGAAATAAGACGTGTCGGAGTCTCACTCCTTGAGCCAATGGATTTTGGCTCTTTGTTTCAACCAACTTTCTTCCTCCCGAGAAGCATTCTTATAAGCATTTAAGATGAACATGTGTTCGATACGGATCTCTTCATCGTTTGGATTATTATCAATAACATCTTAAATATTATTGAGCTCAAGTGTAAGTTTATCCGCACGGTTTTGCAAATTTCCATAGGAGGACTGAAGTTTCCTGATCATGGGCTTCATACTCCGCATTCGTACCACTAATTTGTGGCCCGTAATAAAATTAGGAAATTTGTCTTCTCTTCATCGTTTGGATTATTAATGTTTAGATGTAACTAAGAGCATCTCCAACAGCTTCCCCATTTTGGAGAAAATGGGGAAAATGGGGATTTTGGAACACAAATAAGCTCCAACAGCTTCCCCAAAAGTTTTCCCAAAATGGGGATAATAGGATTTTCCCCAAAAATTTCTCCAAATATGGAGAATACTCCAAATATGATTACAAGTGTTTTTCCAAATATGGGGAATCTGTTGGAGATGGGTGTATTTTTTTTTGGAGATTTTGACTTTTGTTTCCCTATTTTGGAAAATTTTTGGGGAAGCTGTTGGAGATGCTCTAAGAAGTGCACCTTTTATGCAAAAATAAGTTGAGGTTATGATAGTTTGGAAAAGGTTAATGCAACTTTTAGGATTGCCTCTCTTTGGGATGAGGTTCTTATAATTGGAGATGCTCTAAATAATCAATCTCCTATGGCTTAAAATTGATATAAATGTTTATTTTTTTGTTAGTTGAAGATCAAGTACTTATTTTTTTTATTAATTGTTAAGATTAGAGTTTTTTAGTTAATACATAATTGTTAATTTTTTATTAATTATTTGGTGGCCTTAGATATATCTATTTGGCTATAAAAACAAGTATAGAGATATTTTTTTAAAATGATGACATCATTTAACTATAAAAGTTATATAAACAATAATTAATGTTTAGATGTAAGAAGTGCACCTTTTATGCAAAAACTAGTTGAGGTTATGATAGTTTGGAAAAGGTTAATGCAACTTTTAGGATTGCCTCTTTTTGGCATGAGGTTGGAGATGCTCTAAATAATCAATCTCCTATGGAGGGGCAAAATCGTAAATAGAGAAGACAAATATGACCGTTGGAAGGAATTGTTAAATTAAAAAGAAGAGAACTTTCAACACTCGATCGATCACTAAACTTGTCTTCGCCTTCAAAGAAACCCTAATTCATCTGGATTCGTCGCTCTCCATCATTCACGGTAAAGTTGTTTGTGATTAGTCTTCTTCCATGAAACCCTCCATTTTATCTGTTACAATTTGAATTATAGAAATCGATTGCTTGTTTAAATCCCCTTTTTGGCTTTAGATTCTATTTTTTCGATATCTCCATTTTTGCCGTCTGTTTGTCTATCGCGGTTAGAGTGTTGAAACATCAATTCATCTTTACGGTAGATGAATTGGAAACTGTATTTATATATCCAGGGCATCTTAACCTAGAAATAAAACCACAGAATGATGATGCGTGTTTATAAATTTTAACCAAAAGAAACCCTAGATTTTCAAGTAATTTGAAGTCGCATTTGTTCTGTGTGTTTTCATATGGAATCCATATCTTCTAGCTTGTTTTCCCCCTAAATGATTTTGCGATTTTGCTGGTAAAATAGAAACGATTTCCTTGATAAATTGACTTATGTCTTTGTATATGATGTTTTTTTCCTTTACTTCCATCTTTGGTTATGAATTTCATCTATTCTTGCTGTGAATCGGAAATTTTAAGCCAGGATTTCTCGAATCAATGTCTGAATTCTGTTGTTGGCCTTGTTTGCATTGTACAGACTTCAGGGAATCAAACCAATTGCGAAACATGAGTATGAATGCATTATAAACGTCTGACCAAAGAACAGAATTTATGTGTTCACTACGATGGTATTTTACCTCTTATCCCTCTTCGATTTTAAATTTCCTGATCGAAAATATTTGTTTTCTCAGTGTTTTATGTGGATGGTATGTTCATATCCATCTATTTTCTTTAATCAAAGGGCACAATTTTTTTTTGTTTTTATATGATTGCCTATATAACCATTGTTTCTTTTAGGAGTTAAGACCAATGGGTCTACTGTTCAAAAGAACAAAGGGGGTCTTAGAGGGAGAAAAGCACTTAATGATATATCAAACTCAAAGAATGTGATCCCAATTGGGGAAGATCTTGGTGTCTCTAAGAAGGCACAGATTCCTGTTGGGGGGAAAGCTCAAATCAGGGGCAAGAAAACTCAAGTTTCTGGCAGGAAAGAATTGGGTGACGTTACCAATTTGGTAAAACCATTTGGTCAGCAGCAGGGTTTAAAGAAAAAAGGCCTGGAAAAGAAATCAATTGCCATTGCTGAAGATGAATATGAAAACGAAGGCTTCCTTCACAATCATGAAGAATGTATCAAATCACAGAAGACTTCAATGGATTTGCATCACTTCTTAAAAACCATTGGGTTAGATGAAGGTAACATATTCGATCTTTTTTATTTAATTGTTATCTTTTACTCCTTTGATTGTAAATAACTTAACCATTTCTATTATTCAACCATAGATGTTTCTTGTCAACCTGTGTCTGCATGCAATACTTCACCAAGAAAATCAATGGTAAGCTTGCTGATATGATTTCCAGAATCACAAATTTCCTTAGTAATTTGTGTTATTCAGAGTGAATGACTTATTTTTATGTATAAATCCAGGATGAAGATCTCATCATGCTCTATGGGATGGAGGAGATTCCCATTTCGAAAATAGAAGATCCACCTAGTCAATACAGGGGACAAAGTTCCCCAATTTTTGGAAGCCCAGATTCTCCAAGATGGCCATGCATGAATGATTGGGACGACATTCCTAACTTCATCTTAAGGTCAAAGTAACGTTTTTAGGTATCTTGTGCTGTTTCTTATGGTTTTTTTTTTGTGTTCTAGCTTACTTGGAGGTTTATTTGGAAGATCATTTTTATACTGCTTAGTGTTCTATTTTGCCGTGGTTAGTATTTGAAAGTAATTTGATTAGCACTATCACTTCAGTTTCATGATGAGTTCATAGGTGATGCAAAAATCAAGTTTCTGATGGTATATTTAACAACTTTTTAACATCGAGCTAGCTCCTTTCTTGCTTTGGAGTTGCATAAACTTCTAAATGGGCAACAAGTTATTCATATGTGATTGTCCTCTGGTGTGTGATCTGGAATAGCCTATTAAAGTATATTCCTATCTTCTATCTCCTCCTGCAGGCATGAATTTTAGCACTCAATGCATCCTATATCTGGCGGCTATTTTATTGATATCCATCAAGGTTCGTCTTCATTCATCACCGGTTTGGTTGTTTTCTGAGAAGTTAGTTGTTTTGATGGTAGCTTTAAGATGTTTAGAAAGTGGATGTAGTAGAATAAGAACCAATATTGTTAGGGTAATTGCTTGATAAATGGGATGAGAAGATATCGATTTCTTACAACCATATAGAAAAATAACCATATAAACATAAAGCATCTATTTATACCAAATACTGGTTGCATCTAAAACCAGTCATTACCTTAAAGGGTTGATTTGTTTTGGGCAAGAATACATGCATTACAAGTTGTACTTGCTCTCATATTAATTATTGACACATAATTCAACTAGAAACTAATAAACAAACTGATCACAACATTTAAACTACATCTACTATTTACGATTACTACCTTACCCCATGCATGCAGTGTTTTAAAAGGCGATTGAGGCGTGCGCCTCAAGGCGCGCCTCAGGGCGAATTGATGAAAAATATCACCAAAACGCACGCCTCACAGTCCTGGGTCTGAACGTGCGCCTTGTATGGTGAGGCGGGGCGTGAGGCGTAGGGGCGATGGGGCGTTCTTGAGGCGTCCGTCCCCTGAACTATTCCCTATTCCAGTCTTTTCCTATTCCTAATTGATCTCTTCTCCTCCAGTCTTTTCCTATTCCTAATTGATATCATATCTTCTCCTAATTCCTAATTGATATCTCTTATATTATATGTTAATCTGTATTCTGTACTATTATATATTTATATGTTACTGTCTTACACTCTTACTGACTTACTGTTAATCTGTATTCTGTATCTGAAGTTTTGTACTATTATATATTTATACGTTTCTTTCCTGTGCATGCATATTTGGTTTTGTTGGTGCAAGTGTACCCAGCTTTTAATATTGTGATATATTTTTTGGTACACATAAAATCACATCTCCATATTTATTTTGATGATTACAAAACACACCGCATTCTTTGTTATCTAATATTTTATCTGAGTGTGCAGCTATTTTAAATGATCTCGATAAATTTATCTGAAGAATCCAAGTCTGAAGATTTACGTCGTTTTAATTTTAAAATGATAAACACCCTAAAATAATATACCACTTGGATATTTCTAAAACCTAATATATTTTTAAAATATACAAAAACCCTTTGGAAGTCAAATGCTATCTAGCTCCATCTCCTGCTTCCCAACACAACTAGCTGTCAACAACAAATTGTGAAGATTTATTCTATAAGCCATAGCCTTTGTTGTGAGCTTCCTATTGGTTGAAAGTTTTCCATAGCATTCCCATTTCTCCTATAAATAACATGCAGGGACGTGATACTTTTTAACACAAAAAAAATACACCAATTCACAACATTTAATCCCAGCATTTGATCAATACTCTGCTGCCTCTTTTCTCTCTTAATCACTTATTAAAATTTATAAAATATTTTTTGAGCAAGAAATCTTGAGTTGATAGCAGATTAAAATCTCTCGATTAGTTGAATCAGCAACACAACTCAAGTGATCAAACTCTCTAAAAATATCCAAGTGATAAACATTATACAAGAGTGATTATCAATATTAAAATTATACACCTCTTGTAAGTGTTTGAATAGAGTGAGTGATCCATAGAAATCTCATCAACTGAAGTAGAGATATCCGTGATTATTTTTTGTATTAAGGTTTGTGTTCTACCGTAAAGAACACGTTCTTATTGGATCTCCGAGAAGTGTTTTCTCGAGGTGGACTAGCCAACCACGTGATTGGTGAACCACTTTAAAATATCGGTGTCAAGTATTCTCTTTCCTTTATCTCTTTATTTTTACCACTGTGCATTTAATTATATCTGTTTATATAATTGTTGTATATTTATTCTTTTATACTCTGTTGTATTTGTACTGTCTTTTATACCGTATTTATTTATAAAAAGAATTTTTGAAAGTAAAAGATTTTAAATACACCCCCTAGGTTGTCTAACAATTGGTATCAGAGCAGGGCTTTCAAAATTTTCTGCTTAAATATTTTTTAATGGCTCAACAAACTAATATTATGTTTTCAAAACCTCCTATGATAGATACTGAAAAGTTTGGCATTTGGGCCGAACTATTTGAATGTCACGTTCGTGGCAAAAATCAAAGAATTTGGGATATTATAGAAAATGGGAATTTTAATCCTACTATTGTAAAAGATGATCTTATTGTTGATAAACCTTTAAAAGAATGGACTCCCGCTGAAGAATCTCATGTCTGTTTAAATTTTGAAGCTAAGAATATATTATATGCTGCTTTAACTACTGATGAAATTGAAAGAGTGTATACATATAAAACTGCTAATCAAATCTGGGAAAGTTTAAACAACACTCATCGTGGAAACACACAAGTTAAAAGTTCTAAAATAAACATTTTAGTTCATGATTATGAATTATTTGAAATGTCAAAAGATGAGTCAATCGACTCAATGTTTAAACGTTTTAACCTCATTATGACTACTTTGAAAGGATTAGGTCGCACTTATCCTAATGAAGATTACGTAAGGAAAATCCTCCGAGCACTTCCTTCGGAGTGGATGGCAAAGATTACATCATTAGAAGACTCCCGTGATCTCTCCCTAATGAAGCTCGACGATCTCGTCGGCAATCTTAAAGTACACGAAATTGCACTTAAAAGAAACAAAGATCGGGAGCAAGTCAAAAAGAAGTCGATCGCTCTTAATGTCTCAACTCCGAATGACAAAAAGAAAAAGGAGGAAGCTAGCACTTCAAAAGATCAATCCGATAAACTCAACGAAGTCGCTATGTTGGTAAGAAACTTCTCTAAATTTTTTACTAACAATAAATTTTCTAAAAATAGCAGATTTCAAAGAAACGGTAACTACCGTCGTGGCGGTGAAAACCGGAGTCGCAACTTCCATAAAAGAGAAGATAAAGTGAAGAAAAATGACGACTCAAGTGACGACGAAAAAGCCAAACCAAAGAGAGGTTATTGTTACTCATGTGGTGATAAAGACCACTATGCCAACGAATGTCCTAAAAAGTACAAATTTCAAAATAAAAAGGATAAAGCCTTCGTTGGAGGCTCGTGGAGTGGAAGCGAAGAAGAAGACGAATATCAAGCTATTTGTCTTATGGCCGAAAGCGACGACGAGGTAAAATCTTGTTACTCAGATTACGCTAGTGATTATGAAAATGAAGATGAAAATAATCTTGACGAATTATATGAATCATTCCATGACATGGCCGCTCTTGCAAATAGGTATCAAGATGAAATCTCAAAATTAAAAGAAACCGTATCTGCATGTGAAAAGAAAATTAATGACGGTAAACAAAAATCTGCAAATGATATGGATATAATTGCTAAATTAGAAACTAAATTAGGTGAAAAGGATTTTTGTAAATCTTGTGATATTCTAAATAAAAAAATTGCATGTTTAAATAAAAAGACACATGAAGATATTATATGTACAAAATGCGATATTCTTAAAAATGAAAATGCATGTTTAAAAGCTAAATGCGATTCATATGAAAAGGACAATCTATTAGCTAAAGCATTTCAAAGTAGTAATGAAAAAGTTCTTAACATGCTAAATATGTCTAACCGTATAAAATGTAGAAAAGGTATTGGTTCCGATGCTTGCAAAGAAAAATGTTCTTGTATGCCAATTAAAAGATATTTTGAATCACCTAAAGTAAATACAAGAAATCGATATGTGCAAAAACCTCCGTATGTACCTAAAATGAATAATGTAAAATATATACCGAGAAAACCGTATGCTCGCATGTACCATGATAAATATTCTAGACCGAAAAATAATGCGAATATAAATGCTTCTTTTTATGTGTATGATAAATACAATCGCAAAATTAAAATGGTAAATAAATGGATTCCAAAAGGAATGTTTAATAATGATAATCCCGGTGGTATGCGTTTATGGTTTTAAATATGTTACATATATATGCAGTTCTTTTTAATTCTATATATAATATATTTTCTTATATGTATTATATATAAATAATATACTTTTGTATGTACTTTTTGTTTATATATACATACATACGTACTACATATAAATATATATTTGTTTTGTTTAAATTTTTTATTGTTTATATATTAGGTTTGACTTTCTATTTACTTATATATATATACCTCATATATACGTATATCATACATATATTTATATATATTCTATTCAATTCTTTTGTCTTACTTATATATATAAAAGACTCTAAGTCCTTTATATATTTTTGTTGTTGTCATCTTGAAACTAATTAAGAAGGACCCACGAGAAATGGGGACCATAAAAGTTACATCCTTATTATTGTAGATAAACCTTGATATGGACTGGATTCTCGATAGTGGTTGCACACGTCACATGACCGGAAATAGCAATCTCTTTTCATCATATAAGTCATGTGATGGTGGACAGGTAATTTTTGGAGGAAATTCCAAAGGAGAGATAATTGGGAGAGGTACAGTTTCTTGCAATAATGTTAAATTTCTTGATGTTAATCATGTTGATAATTTAAAATTTAACTTGCTAAGTGTTCGTCAACTTTGTAAAAATGGTATAATCGTTATCTTCGAAGAAGATTCTTGTAAAATCTTGAAAAATGGCAAAGTTCTTTTAACGGGTCTTGTAAAAGGAAATTTATACATTTGTAAAACTCTTGTAAATAAAAATGTTTGTTTATCGTCCCTTTATGATAATTCTACTTTATGGCATAGACGTTTGGGTCACGCTAATCTTAGATTAATTCAAAACTTAAAAAATAAGGAGCTTGTGAGTGACCTTCCAAAATTAAAGTTTGATAATCATTTTTGTGATGCTTGTCGTGTCGGCAAACAACATCACGTTTCTCATAAATCAAAAAATGTGATTTCAACTCAAAGAGTTTTAGAACTTTTACATATGGATCTTTTTGGCCCTATGGCGATTCAAAGTTTTGGAGGAAATTTTTACACTTTGGTTATTGTGGATGATTATTCCCGTTATACTTGGACTTTATTTTTGAGACATAAAAATGAGGCTTTTGAAAAGTTTAAAATTTTGGGAAAACGAATTCAAAACCAACAAGGTTGTACGATTGTTTCCATACGTACGGACCATGGACGTGAATTCGATAATGATGTCCAATTTGGTGCCTTTTGTGATAAACATGGTATAACTCATAATTTTTCGGCTCCTCGAACACCTCAATCTAACGGGGTTGTTGAAAGGAAAAATAGAACGTTACAAGAAATGAGTAGAACCATGCTAAACGAACATCAAGTTCCCCAAAAGTTTTGGTGTGATGCCGTTGCTACCGCGACCTATGTGCTTAACCGTGTCCTAATTAGAAGTATCCTAAATAAGACACCCTATGAGCTTTACCGTGGTAGAAAACCTTCCTTAGCCCACCTAAAAGTTTTTGGATGTAAATGTTTCATTTTAAACACCAAATCCTATCTAACCAAATTCGATGCCAAAGCCTATGAGGGAGTGTTCCTAGGTTATTCCTGGAATAGCAAAGCCTATAGAATCCTAAATAAGGAGACCATGGTTGTAGAAGAATCCCTAAATGTTAGCTTTGACGAGAGTCCTCCCAAACCGAGTGCACCCTTAGCAAATGACAATATCCGTGAGGGAGAAGTCTTAGCCCAACAACTTAGTACCTTGGATTTAGGTACCCAACCTTCCACAAATAATATTGAATCTAGTGATGCCCCTCCGTGTTTTATTCCGCAAGGTGTAGATGATCCTAACCTTAGAACCGCTCGAGGCCATCCCGTAGATCAAATTATAGGTGACCTAAACCAAAGGACAACTAGATCACAAATCCATACCCATTGTGCTTTCCATGCCTTTATCTCAACCATAGAACCTAAAACCATAGATGAAGCTTTAGGAGATGAGGATTGGATAATGGCCATGCAAGAAGAGTTAAACCAATTTTCTAGAAATGATGTGTGGGACTTAGTTCCTTGCCCTAGTAGTCAAACCATTATTGGCACAAGATGGGTCTTCCGTAACAAGGTAGACGAGAACGGTGGAGTCACACGAAACAAGGCACGTTTAGTTGCCAAGGGGTACAATCAACAAGAAGGTATAGATTATGATGAAACCTTTGCACCGGTTGCAAGGTTGGAGTCTATTCGAATGCTTCTCGCTTTTGCAAATGCTAAAGATTTTAAATTATTTCAAATGGATGTTAAAAGTGCTTTCTTAAATGGTATTATAAATGAGGAGGTATACGTTTCTCAACCTCCCGGTTTTGAAAATTTTGAAAATCCGACACATGTTTATAAATTGAAAAAGGCGCTTTATGGTTTAAAGCAAGCTCCGCGTGCGTGGTATGATAGATTAAAAACCTTTTTAATTGTAAGTGGTTATATTATGGGTAAAATAGATAATACTTTATTTGTGAAATATGATCAAAATGATATTGTAGTTGTGCAAGTATATGTTGATGATATTATTTTTGGTTCCACTAATGAAAAACTGTGTAATGAATTTTCTGCGAAAATGACAAGCGAGTTTGAAATGAGCATGATGGGAGAGTTAAAATACTTCTTAGGATTGCAAATCAAACAATGTGAAACTGGTATTTTTATTAGTCAATCTAAATATTGTAAAGATATGTTGAAAAAGTTTAACTTTGAAAATGTCAAACCCGTTGAAACTCCAATGACCACAAACTTACAATTATCTCGTGACGAGGAGGGAAACGATTTTATTGAAAAGATTTATCGTGGTATGATTGGTAGTTTATTATATTTAACTGCTAGTAGACCTGATATTATGTTTAGTGTATGTTTATGTGCTCGTTTTCAATCTTCACCTAAACAAACTCACTATGAAGCTGTCAAGCGTATTTTTCGATATTTACGAGGTACTACTAATCTTGGCTTATGGTATGCAAAGAAACCCGAGTTAGAAGTAACGTGTTTCACCGATTCCGATCTTGGTGGATCTATTGTTGACCGAAAAAGTACTAGTGGGGTATGTGCCTTTATAGGTCTCTCACTTGTATCTTGGTTCTCTAAGAAACAACAATCCGTAGCTTTGTCTACCACCGAAGCGGAATATGTAGCCGCCGCAAGAGCATGTGCTCAAGTCCTTTGGATGAAACACACACTTACCGATTTTGAGGTACACCTAACCAAAATTCCAATTATGTGTGATAACTCAAGTGCCATTAACTTAAGCAAAAATCCCGTGTTACATTCTCGTACCAAACATATTGAATTGAGACATCACTTTTTACGAGACAATGTTCAAAAAGGCCAAATCGTGCTTGAAAAGGTTGATTCGGAAGATAATTTGGCCGATATTTTTACTAAAGCTCTTAACAAAAAGGCTTTCTTTAAATTAAGACTTGGTTTAGGCATGCTTGAGTATAACCCTTGAGAAAATGCTAACTCTCAAATACTTCATATTTTGAGGGGGAGCATCTTTCAAGGGGGAGCATAGCGTCTTTCCTAACCCTTTTTGCTTTGACAAAAGGGGGAGAGAAACCGAGTATGCTCTCCTGTTTAGCGTTGTGTTTGTCATCATAAAAAAGGGGGAGATTGTTGGTGCAAGTGTACCCAGCTTTTAATATTGTGATATATTTTTTGGTACACATAAAATCACATCTCCATATTAATTTTGATGATTACAAAACACACCGCATTCTTTGTTATCTAATATTTTATCTGAGTGTGCAGCTATTTTAAATGATCTCGATAAATTTATCTGAAGAATCCAAGTCTGAAGATTTACATCGTTTTAATTTTAAAATGATAAACACCCTAAAATAATATACCACTTGGATATTTCTAAAACCTAATATATTTTTAAAATATACAAAAACCCTTTGGAAGTCAAATGCTATCTAGCTCCATCTCCTGCTTCCCAACACAACTAGTTGTCAACAACAAATTGTGAAGATTTATTCTATAAGCCATAGCCTTTGTTGTGAGCTTCCTATTGGTTGAAAGTTTTCCATAGCATTCCCATTTCTCCTATAAATAACATGCAGGGACGTGATACTTTTTAACACAAAAAAATTCACCAATTCACAACATTTAATCCCAGCATTTGATCAATACTCTGCTGCCTCTTTTCTCTCTTAATCACTTATTAAAATTTATAAAATATTTTTTGAGCAAGAAATCTTGAGTTGATAGCAGATTAAAATCTCTCGATTAGTTGAATCAGCAACACAACTCAAGTGATCAAACTCTCTAAAAATATCCAAGTGATAAACTAATACAAGAGTGATTATCAATATTAAAATTATACACCTCTTGTAAGTGTTTGAATAGAGTTAGTGATCCATAGAAATCTCATCAACTGAAGTAGAGATATCCGTGATTATTTTTTGTATTAAGGTTTGTGTTCTACCGTAAAGAACACGTTCTTATTGGATCTCCGAGAAGTGTTTTCTCGAAGTGGACTAGCCAACCACGTGATTGGTGAACCACTTTAAAATATCGGTGTCAAGTATTCTCTTTCCTTTATCTCTTTATTTTTACCACTGTGCATTTAATTATATCTGTTTATATAATTGTTGTATATTTATTCTTTTATACTCTGTTGTATTTGTACTGTCTTTTATACCGTATTTATTTATAAAAAGAATTTTTGAAAGTAAAAGATTTTAAATACACCCCCTAGGTTGTCTAACAGGTTTCTTACTGTAGTATGATGAATAATGCAGTTTGTTTTCACCATCTTTGTGCTCAAACTTTAACTGTTTATGTATGTCTTTAATCAAGTTCATAAGAGTAATGGGACTAACACTAATTACTTTCGTGATTTTGGGACTAACACTAATTACTTTCGTAACTTTGCCACTTTGGTTGATGTTTTGTTGAATTATGGGGTTTATAATTTGAAGATTTGCTATTGAAATATTAAATTATGTTTTTTTTGGTCAAGGGTTATGGATTTATGAATTTTATTGATTTATTTTCTGAGGCTTACGCCTCACCGCCTCGGGGCTTACGCCTCGAGGCTCGATTCCGCCTTTTAAAACCTTGCATGCATGTTTTATATATCATTCCCTTTCTCCACCACCTTTTGTCCTCCTCTTAATGGAACTATTAAGAGGTAACCAAGGGTCATTGGCTGAGTGGTACCAGGTTCGCCTGCAGTCGCTCTATTGACTGCTCCACCTGCAGTAATTTTCCAAATTGCTACGTCAAATTACAGAACAACAAAGACTTAAATATATAATCAAGACCTATATATGTATATATATGTAAGGTAGTAGAAGGATCAATTAACCAACCTCTTTGGGTCCGGTCAGTTCTATAAAAGTACAAGCAGGAGGAGCACTGTTTGGAGAGCAGTCCCACATATCATGCCTCCCCACAATCTCTGTAACCAATAAGATATAAGATGCAATCATATTACTCTCCAAAACAGCCCCCGAGAAAGAGTAATGATCCAAAATTCTAACGGATGCATGTGGGGCACCAACATCTTTTAACAGAATTTACGCTAGAAATCAAATTGTCTAGTGATCAATCTTTGTGTTTCCAAGTATTACCTACACTCCCAACTTGAACGTGTAACCGAGAAAAATTCCCAATGGAATCCTGAATCCATAGTAACACTCCAAATTTATATAAGCAGTCCCACATATCACGCCTCCCCACCTTCAAGACCTGCAAACAACATCATCATCACAAATACCTTCAATCAATCAACCAACAATCTAATTATATCAAAGAGATGTTGGTTGCAAGTAGGTCAGGGTTCAAGTCTCACCAAATTAGATGGGTGCGAGTTTAATTTGCAGTATATCTATACTACCTTATAAAGCATTTATGGTAAAAGTCTTAAAAACAATTGTTAATGCATAGAGTACTACAGATTTATGCATAAAGTCTTAAAAGTCTTAAAATTAACTCTTAAAGCATAGGGTACTACAATATTAGCACATAATTTAAAAATATCTTCAATACAAATTATTAAAATAGACATACGATTGTTGGTACCGGTTTACTTCCCCATACATGCTATTGTACCCCGATGTGGTATTGGAACTCCCCACGCCTCTTTGTCTTCCCCACTGCCTTCCATTTCTTTGGGTCAATCAAAACGTTACCCTTACATTCTGGATTGAGGTAATCTAGCAACCACAACTCTCTTCTGCTCCACCATCTGCATCCTGATAACGTGCCGGAGCTCTCGATTTGTCTTCTACAGCAACCACCAATCTCTGCCAAATGTTCTTGAATATTCGCTTCAGTCCTCATCGGCCTTGTAAATGTAAGGTATATCTTTTTTTCTTGTATGAACTCAAGATTTTGCTCTTTTAGGTTTTTCTCGATTAAGGTAGGTGGTTATTTCATTTATCGATTAAGATGCTCGATCATATGTTTGGATGATGGTTATTTCATTTATTGCTCGAATACGATAGGCTTGCATTTTCAGGATTTCACAATGGTGGCAGAGAGAGGGAACGAGAAGTAGATGAAAAACTTTACAAGTAACCAGCACTTCATTCTCTTTCTCTCCACCCCTATACTAATATATATATATATATATATATATGTATGTGTGTGTAATAGCATGTACTATGTCCCTCTGCTGATGGGCGGACATTAGTGGAGTTGTCCAAGATTGCTCTGGATAAAGGAAAGCTAGAAGACACAGTTAACTAAGGAACCAAGGTAACATTGTGTGCTGATAAACATATCAGAATGTTATAAGTTGTTAACATTTGCACATGCAATATTCAAGGCACTTGTGAAGATGATATGTATGTGAAGATGACATATAAACAATAACTTATAGTACAAATCGACATAAACATAAGAAAGGAATTCAATTCTTGTAGAAAGATATAAAATAATGAAAAGATGATTTCTAGCTCTATACTTTTATCTCTACTCTCTTCTTCCTCCTATATCAAAGCTAAATCTCCTACAATTTTTTTTTGATTCTTCAAAAATCTAATCACCAAGTTTGACTCCTTCGGTAACAAGAAAAGCGACAGCCATGGAGGATCAGATCAAGGCATGCATGAATTAAAAGGGGAACCGTCAGATAGATTTAAATTTCCAAGAAGCAGTAGCAATGGATTTGAATCTTCAAAAAAAGGGCATTTTGGTCTTTAATAATATTTTATTTCGCGAAAAGTCTAAAAAACCCAATGAACTTTAGTATAAAGTGTAAGTATTAAAAACAACTAGTGTCGGTCACCGCGCAACGCACGGTGGCGATAATTATTTTTAAAGAAATGCAATTAAAATAATAATGTGTTTCATAAGTGATTAGTTTGCATATATTGATAATAGTTTTTTTAACGAATAGTTTAAAATGCATCGGGTAATAATTATGTTTTTATGTTAACATAACCCGAACATCATGTCCCACAACCATATCATCATTATTGAAAATAATATATATGTGTGTGTGTGCGCACGCACGCACACACACAAATTAGTTAATTAATATGCAAGATGGTCTATATATGTTTATACATCCTTGTTGTGTTTCATTTTTCAATAGTACCTTATGTTGATTATTTAAGGATATTTTAAGTGTATCTAATAACTTACAAAACATAAACTAAAAAGTTAGTGTCAAATGATAAAAGATAAATTACCAAGTAGGCGAATGACCAAGATATTGGATATTAAACTAAACATATATTATACTTGATCTTAACCAAAAGACCGCGAGTCGGGAAAGATGTGTGTCTTCTATTGTTAGCCATATCTTTTTGTACTCACCTCTTTTTTGCCACGTTCGTTCCATCATCTGATCTAGGATGCAAACAATATTGAGAAAAAAACTTGGCATTTTTCTATTTGTATCTACATCCCATTTTAGGATGCAAACAATGATGTGAGAAAAAAGATTAAATATTATACTTGATATTAACCAAAAAGCCGAAAACCGGAATATGTATGTTAAAATATGAAAAATTTATACTATACATGATTTTGACCAAAATGTAAAGATTAGAGAAAATATATGTTTGTTCCAACTTCCATGTTAGCCATTTTTTTGTACTTGTCTAGCTGTTGCCCCTTTCATTCCTTCATTCAATGTGCGATGCAAACAATGTTCAAAAACAAAGAATTAACCCTTTTCTTTATATATCCACATCTTTCATGCATATATCACACTTTCATCCAATGTGGGATGCAAACATGAGAAAAAAAGAAAATATGATTTCTATCTTCTAAAGCTTAGGAGTTGTTACCTCATTCTCTATGATTGTTGTTATTGTTTATATAAAGATATACTAATTGATTGATTGATATGTTAATGAGATATTGACATATTGATGTTTCAACATATAAACTAAAAATAATATCTTTTATTAAAAACTGGGGTTAAAAATGACGTGTAGCCAAACGACCTTTTAGTTTTCAAAGGCTTCTCCTCAACCTTTATATACCAACTCTTCTATTGATATATCGTTTTTCTTATCAATCTATATTGATATATTGAAAGTTCAACATGTAGACTAAAATAACTATTTTTTTATTAAAACTTGGGGGTTTAAAATGACATGCTTAGCCAAATGACCCTCTTAGTTTTCAAAGACTTCTCATCCTTTATATACCCAACTTTTCTGTTGTTATATCACTATTCTTATCAATGTGGGATACTCAAATTTTGACAACAATCCACCATTTGAGAATACTCAATTCTAATGGTGTCACCTCAACTCTTATTGGTTATTGTTTTTATATATATAAAGATCCGTGCCTAATTAGTAATATAAGATTAAATACAAAAATGTTTAATGAGCTCATTTTGAACGTATTGACGAGACAATTAATTATGTAATTTGTATAATAACATATTTTTTTATATATTTTAGTTAATATACAATTATGTGTATTAATATAATAAAGATGTAAAATAAAAAATGAAAAAGGAATGGATAAAAAATAAATTAAATAAGTATTTTTAAGTAATAAGGATGTATTTAACATGTTTCCAAAAGTCCAATGATTTATTTAACAAGTTCTGAAATGTTCAAGGACTTATTTGTTCCAAAAAATTGTTCAAGGACTTAATCACTCCAAACACTAAAGTTCGTTGGGTTTTATTGAACTTTTCCCTTTTATTTCAATTCCAAAGTTACATTATATGAACCAGTTGAAAATATGTGTTAAAAGTCAATCTTGTCATTTTATAGTCTAGTCTAACTTAATTTATTTGTAATGAATTGTATTGTATGAGGACTGAATGTGTTAATGTGGAAAAGTATTGGTCTGCGCTTCAAGGGGAATATGACAAAAGGGTAGCGGAGCAATAACAAGACTTTTGAGGACTTAAGTGCAAAGGACTTATTTGCAAATACAAGATGTTATAAAATGCAAGAGGTTTTAATATGTAATAGTTTCATTCTTTAATAAGAGTCTATTTGAGTTTTTCTACATGGTATCAGAGCGTCTGATACGATCCTCGTCTTCGTGTTCATCGGTGACCTCTGGTATGGATTCCTCGATGCTATTATTTGTTTTTTTGTAAATCTGAGTCGTATGAAACATATTCTTTTGTTATTTTTCGTCTTCATCATCGCACAGCCGTTTGTTCAAAATCGTTCACAAAATGTGTACTAACTCTTTTTTAAATCTTGATTGTTCTAAGATTTGTTAGTCTGTGTGATGAATCTGAAAAGATTTTGTTTAAAAACTGGTGAATGTTACTAGTTTTCTTTTTCCTGATATGTTTTAATTTGTCTCTGTGCATGCATGTACAAAGAAATTTTGAATCCTGACTTAACAGCCTTGATTCTATTTCTTTGCACTCTATTCTTGTCACAAACAATTAGATCTGCACGTTTTGGTACAGATTTGTAAGTGTTTGTTTTCTATACTTTCCATATGTTCATGCATGTTTTAAATCTGAAGGTTGTACCTCAGTTTGTTTCTATTTTAACTTGACTAAATCTGATCTCTATACGTAGATCTGGTTTTGTTCTCAAGTCTTTTTGTTCAAGTGGATCTCGTGATTAAGGTCTGGTATGCTTATAGATCTGGTCTTTTCTCGAGTATCCGTGTTGTTATTCAGTATCAGTATCTCGTGATTAAGATCTGATCTGCTTATAGATCTGGTCTTTTCTAGAGTATTCGTGTTGTTATTCAGTATCAGTATCTAGTGTTTAAGATCTGATCTGTTTATAGATCTGTTTTTTTAGTATACTTGTTGTTATTCAGTGTCAGTATTTTCTCTCTCCTAAGATTTGATCGGTATTGTGTAGATCTTGTCTTGAGGATGATCTATTTTAGCTTTTGCTTGTTTCAATCTGGCATTATATCGGTTTCACTCTTCTATGATCCAGTCTCTATTTAGTAGATCTGGTATAGTTGAGTGTTGTCATATAATTTGTGTTAAGTGTGCCTCCTTAGGGAAGCATATTGTGGTCCCTGCAGATTTTTTACAGATCTGGATAGTCCTTCGTCCTTCCTTGTCTGCTTCTTCTGTGTTCAGGTGTTTGTTTCTGGTACTTGTTGTTGTGTAATCCCTGCTTATAGAATTTTTTCCGCTGCATGTAATTTTGGAATCTCACTGTAAGTTTTCCTCTACTCTCCCGCTTGTGTGTTTCTCTCTTCTCACATACTTCTGCTTTTGGGCACCTCTGTGTTTGGCTTGACCTACCACCTCAAGTGGCAAGGAATCCTGCCATCTATCACCTAGGTGTTTCCTGTGTGTGTTTACTGCGTTTACAATGACAGGCTCAGCAGATCCTACCAAAAATCCAGAATCGCAGTCCTTGATTGCGAAGCTGGATTTCGGTGATCCGTTGTACCTTCATCCTAGTGACACTTCAGGTGTGTCAATTTTAAACATGAAACTCACAGGTACTAAGAATTATAAGGTATGGTCATGTGCTATGGTTCTAGCTCTTGAAACTAAAAATAAACTAGGGTTTGTGAATGGTACTGTGTGTCGTTCCACTGATAATGACATATTAGGTAGACAGTGGGACAGATATAATTCTGTTGTTCTGTCTTGGATTCTTGGCTCTATTTCTGAAGAGTTATTTGCGAGTCAAGTTTTTTCTAAAATTGCCTCTGATGTTTGGGAGGAATTGAAGGAAACTTATGATTAAATAAATGGTTATGTCACCTTTAATCTACATCAAAAAATCAATTCACTAACTCAAAGTGGGACATCTGTTTCTGATTATTATCATAAGTTGAATGCCTTTTGGAAACAATTTGATGCTTCGATTAAACTACCTGCCTGCTCTTGTAATGCATCTGCTGAATTTTCTAAACATAGTCAGCTTTTATAACTCATGCAGTTTCCAGAGAAGAGTCACACCGTGGTGTCACTCGTACCTCCTCTGATTCCAAACACCAAAATACTGCATTCTTTAGTAGGCCAATTGACAATAAAAGGAAATCTGGAAAACCACCCTTGCTGTGTAAACATTGTGGTGTAACTGGACACACTATCGAAAGATGTTTTAAATTGATTGGTTTTCCTAAAGATTTTCAGTTTAACAAAGGTAAGTCTAATCAATCTTTTAAGTCACCCTCCAGCAATGCTTGCACTACAGAGGGTTCTGTAAATAGCTCTTCATCCACTAATTCCCTGACTGAGGAGCAACTCAACAAATTGCTAGCTCTTCTTGATCAAAACCAAAAGGAAGGATTAGCTGTCAATATGGCATGTAATTTTTGTGCTAATATGGCTAGGATAACAAAACCATCTCCATCTGGTTGGATTATTGACTCTATTGCAAATCAACACATGACTTCTTCAATGTCTAATCTTGAAAATATTATTGATATATCTAACTTGAATCTTAGGGTCACCCAACCTGATGGAAATGAGGCTAGAATAAATAAAATTGGAAATTTTCGTCTTAACAACAATGTTGTGTTGCGTGATGTTCTTGTTATTCCTGATTTTCAAGTAAATTTACTCTTCGTGCATAAACTTGCTAGGGATAGTAAGATATTCATTGGTTTTGATGAATTTAGATGCTATTTACTTCAGGGCTCACATCCAATGAAACTTGTGGGGACTGGTAGTGAGCTTGGGGGCTTGTATTTCTTTGATAATGTTTCTAAGGGTGAGATTTTTGATTCAAAACTGTTAAAAAATAAGGCTAATAATTCAAATATGTCTATTTTCTGCTATGTGACTCGCCAATTATGGCATAGTAGATTAGGACATCCCGCTGAGCAGGCACCTTGCCTGTTTGAAAGAAAAATTAAGCCTTGGAAATGATTCATATTTTCCCCCTTGTGACATTTGTCATATGGCTAAGCAAACTAGAGATAAATTTAAATTGAGCAATCATACTACAACTAGTCTAGGTGAATTAGTTTATATTGATTTGTGGGGTCCTTATAAGGTTCCAAGTAAAGAGGGATATAGATATTTTCTAACTACAAGATCTGTGTGGGTTTACTTATTAAAAGGTAAAGATGAGGTTTTTGATAACATTGTTGTGTTTCACAGTTTGCTGCTTACACAATTTGGAAAACATGTGAAAATATTTAGGAGCGATAATGGCACTGAATTTGTTAATCAAAAACTTGGTGAGTTTTTTAAGACTAAAGGAATAATACATCAAACCACTTGTGTCTACACACCCCAACAAAACGGGGTTGTAGAACGCAAACATAGGCATATTTTAAATGTAGCTAGAGCTTTAATGTTTCAAGGAAATATTTCGTTAAACATGTGGAATGAGTGTATTCTCACTGCCACATATCTTATAAATAGAACTCCTTCCTCAGTTTTGAACGGAAAATGTCCTTATGAACTTGTATTTGGGTTTGCTCATGTGCTTTCTCATTTAAGGAACTTTGGTTGTTTGTGTTTTACAGCTAAACCTAATATTTCTGATAAATTTGCATCTCGTTCTGAAAAGTGTCTTCTTTTAGGGTATGCTAATTCTCAGAAAGGATATAGACTTTATAGTTTAACTACAAAACAAATTATTGTTACACGTGATGTAAAGTTTTATGAAAACATTTTTCCTTTTAAGTTGCAAACAAACAATCAAAATTCTGACTCTAGTGATATCAATTCCTTAAATTTCTTTGATTATGTTGTGCAATCTAATGATTTGTTGTCTGGAATACCCGATGAGGAGTTTAGGGGTAACTCACAAAATGGAAATGTAAATTCTGAAAATATCAGCAACCCTGATCATTCTGGTAGCCCATCTAGTGTTGCTAATTCAAATGAATTTGGTAGCCTAAGTGGATTGCATAATCAAGGAAGAACTACCGGATGTGGTGATCCAAGTGGTTCTACTTTGGCTGCTAATGATCAGTGTGTTACAAATGAAAACAATAATGATATTAATAATGATGTCCATTTGAGTTTCCGTCCTGAGGGTGGTTTTATTGAACCTTCATCTTCGATTAGAAAATCAAATAGAGTTTCTAATTTACCTAGGAAATTTATTGATTATGTGATAGAAGGTAAGGTGAAATATGGAATAGAAAAGGTAGTAAATTACTCTTTTTTAAGCCCAAATAACTTTTGTTTTGTCACAACTCTAAATAAATATGTTGAGCCAAATAATTTTTTTGAGGCCAGCAAAGATCAGAATTGGATTAGTGCAATGAATGAGGAGATGGAAGCATTGTACCGAAATAATACCTGGGTTTTGACTGAGCTTCCTGTTGGAAGAAAACCTATAGGATGTCGCTGGATATATAAGATTAAATATAAATCAACCGGTGAAATCGAACGGTACAAAGCTAGGTTAGTTGCTAAAGGTTACTCTCAACGTGAGGGTCTTGATTATGAGGAGACTTTTTCTCCAGTTGTTAAAATGGCCACGGTAAGATTTGTTGGGTCATTGACCAGCATCTTCCTAAATCGAAACGTGGCGCTGACTGCTACGCTATATGGAAATAAGTTGCGCCTTCTCCACCAGCAATTGCTTTTGGCTTAGTGGTAAGCGCTTGGATCCTAACATGTGGTATCAGAGCAGGTCACGGGTTCGAATCCCATGGAGTGTATTTAAAATGCCAAAGGCATGTTGTGCAACCATTGACTTCTAGCGAAGCTCTCGTTAGTGCTGGCAGATGCTGGGGGGGAGGGATTGTTGGGTCATTGACCAGCATCTTCCTAAATCGAAACGTGGCGCTGACTGCTACGCTATATGGAAATAAGTTGCGCCTTCTCCACCAGCAATTGCTTTTGGCGTAGTGGTAAGCGCTTGGATCCTAACAAGATGTGTTATAGCTTTGGCAGTTCAAAATAATTGGCCATTGTGTCAATTAGATGTAAACAATGCTTTTCTGTATGGTAGTCTAGATGAAGAGGTATACACGAGTCTTCCTCCTGGATATTTTTCTTCTAGTGATAAAAGAGTGTGCAAACTAGTTAAGTGCTTATATGGTTTAAAACAGGCTCCTAGACAATGGTATGATAAATTGTTTTCTTGTTTACATGATCATGGGTTTATACAAAGTACTAGTGATTACTCTTTATTCACTAAAATTAGTAACTCCGTTTATTTGATTTTGCTTGTTTATGTTGATGACATAGTTTTGACTGGTAATTCTCTTTCTGAAATCAATAAAGTTAAAAGTCATTTACAAGCAAATTTTAAAATCAAAGATCTTGGTGAACTGAAGTATTTCTTAGGAATAGAAAGGTATTTGTATGTCACAACACAAGTATTGCCTTGAATTACTTAGTGATTTTGGATATCTAGGATGTAAACCAATAAATACTCCTATGGATATGAATCTTGTAGTGACAGATTCAATTGGGTCTGAAACCAAAGATCCACCTCTAACTAATTTTACTGAGTATCAAAGATTGATAGGAAGATTGATATATTTGCCTGCTACTCGTCCATATATTGCATTTGTTGTTCATTGTTTAAGTCAGTTTATGCACTCACCTAGACAGTCTCACCTTAAATTGGCTTTGCGTGTTATGAGATATCTTAAATTGTCACCAGGAAAAGGGGTCAACTTTTCTAGTTCTTCAGATTTTAAGCTTAATGCTTATGTGGACGCCGATTGGGGTAAATGTCTTTCCACTAGGCGTTCTATTACATGTTACTGTTTATATTTAGGAAATTGCATGGTCTCGTGGAAGAGCAAGAAACAGTCAACTGTTTCTCGTTCTTCTGCGGAATCTGAGTATAGGGCAATGGCTTCTGCCTTGTGTGAAATAATATGGGTTTTGAGCATTTTAGCAGATTTAAAAGTAGAAAATCTTCTTCCTGTTAATCTAAACTGCGATAATAAGTCTGCTATTCAAATTGCAAATAACCCAGTTTTTCACGAAAGAACCAAACATATAGAGATTGATATACATCAAGTAAGAAATAAGGTAACTGTTGGATTAATTAAAACTGTTAAAATACCTTCTTCGGAAAATCCTGCTGATATCTTTACTAAGTCACTTGGTGTAGGTCAACATAATTATTTATGTTCTAAGTTAAATTTGATAGATCTGTTTAAATGCCAAGATTGAGGACGGGTGTTGAAAATATGTGTTAAAAGTCAATCTTGTCATTTTATAGTCTAGTCTAACTTAATTTATTTGTAATGAATTGTATTGTATGAGGATTGAATGTGTTAATGTGGAAAAGTATTGGTCTGCGCTTCAAGGGGAATATGACAAAAGGGTAGCGGAGCAATAACAAGACTTTTGAGGACTTAAGTGCAAAGGACTTATTTGCAAATACAAGATGTTATAAAAAGAAAAATGTTTCAGTATTAGGGTTAGTTTTTTCATTGTTTAGATTTTGTATCTTTCGGCTCTCTCTCTCTCTCTCTCTCTCTCTAAAACACCCGATTAGGGTTTCTGTAGTATCTCTCCTTCAAATCTCTTGAAGGTGATTATGAGTGTTTGAGTGTATTTGTAGTGAGTTTTCTATGTAATATGTTGAGAGTGAGTGTGATTGTAGTGAGGTTTTAATATGTAATAGTTTCATTCTTTAATAAGAGTCTATTTGAGTTTTTCTACACAAGGAAACAAATTCTAATTCATTTAATGGATTCCACTCAAATGATTATCAACCCAACATGTTGATAACATTTGATTCAAATTCTTACAAATATTTTTGAAACCCAAACATATTTTTCTGAAAATAAAAATTAAATAAATGAATTCTTTTAGAATTTGTCGGGAAAAACAAGTAAAGCGCGTAAATGAGTTGGGGGTAATCTAATCTATTGACGCAAGCAAACAATCAATCACCAAATTCCTTGCATCTTCTTCCTCCCCATCATTCCAAAACCCCCTTTTCATCCTCATTCCTTCATCACAACTCACGTTAAAACCCCCTCATTTCATTCCCACGATAACCTCTCAAACGTCCTGATTGATTTCCAGGTACAATCATATTACTCTTGCTTGAGAGTTGTTTTGAGTCATAACATCATCATCGATTGTTTTGGACCGAGAAAATTCAGTGATTTTAGTTTATTGATTTTGATCAGAGCAGTAGGTTTCAAGAGCAAAGAGTTAACGATGTTTACGCGATTGTTTGGCAAACCTAAACAAGAAGCTAACGCGGTAACAACGTTAGACAAGTTACATGAGGTACATTATGAGAATCTGTGGTGATTTGTTAATTAACCACTATATGATGGTTTGAGTTATCGTTTCTATCTGTGTTTCAATAAGTTTTTTAGTGTTATTCTTTCATTGACTTTGAATACTGAAAAGTTTTTTCCTGAATTTTGAGGGCTCATTTAGCATAAGCTTACAATGCTTGTAATCAAGTTCGTTTTCTGTTGCTCTCTGATTTGATACACTTTTGCCTAGACCAAATATCTGTGCGATCTTACAGTCTATGGGCTAACACATGAAATGTTGTCAGTCTAAGATGCTCCATTCTGTCTACTTTATAAAAGGTATATAAATGTATGTTTCTTTTATTATTTCATCATGCTGAAAGTAAAAGTAGGTCGAATTGGTCGGACTTCTGCCCTGTTAGAAATTGGGGATTGGAAATGATTCGTAGACCGGATAATCATCATTGACAATGACTGAGACCACTGAAGGTAGTTGTGGCCATTTAGTTTATGAGTGGTGATTGGGACAGGATCGTTTTCTGAGTTATTTGAGCCAAGGCGAGATGTTGAAGGAGTCTTGGGAGTGGAAGTGGACGAATCCTTGGATACGAGATCTGGTTCCCCCATGAAGAGTGGTTTTGAGAGAGACAGATGAGAAGATTAAAGAAGATGATGGCTTGAGGAAAAGTAGGATTTCTAACCTACAACTCTTATACCATGAAGCTGGTTGAGACTTGAGACTTGAGACTTCTATATCAACATGAATACAAAGTACATATTTATATACAAGTAAATCTATAACGTTCCCCTAAAATGCAGCCTCTAAAAGATAATACAAGTTAACCCCTGGGGCTCCACTCTAAGGCTTGGCTTGCATTGTAATGCATTAGGGCACGTAATGGCGCGCCGCATTGCTTTGTAAGGTGTGAGATTATTTTTAATATATAACTTGAGGCAGGAATGATAATTGTTTACGGAACCTAAGACTTAAATAAACATAAAAAGAAAGCAAAAAACTAAAAACCCTAAATTGGTAAATACTTACTCCCATCCTCGTACACGAAGAGTCGAACGCGAATTCTTTGAAAATTGAAGAAAATAGTGAGTAGAAATTCAAGAGATCCCGATTTTTCACTCTTGATATCATTTTCTGTAAGCTCTATATATTTGGTATCACCTGTCTTTTATTTATTTATTACTTTATATGAATTTAATTTGTTCTACACTATTATTCAAAACACTAAACACACAAGTGTGTATGTGTGACCAAAGGGCCTTTTGCCTAGCGGTAATTGAGTCTTTGGCCTCTTGGTTAGGGGTTCAAACCTCACCAAAGGTGAGGAGGGTGTGTGAGTTTATTTGTTGCATTTGCCGTATATAAGTATTATAAATACTCCAAAAAAAGTGTGTATGTGTGTGTGTATATATATGCCGCCTTAGGGCACGCCTTGAAAAACGCAGTGGCCTCGTTGTAACTCGTAAGGAGGCTTGAGGCTTGACCTTGCTGCCACGCCACATCTCACGTCATTTAGAACCTTGCATTTTTTAGGCTGGGTGGGTTGTACTCTAGTAGTTGCAATTCAATGTTACTGTGGATAGGCAACTTACCTTTCTATCAAGGCACTTGTAATATCAAATGGATCTCTTGGAGATTAATACAGTAATACAAGTCATATTTCACCCAAAGTAATTTGAAGATAGTAAAAGGTACCTTGGATTGTAATCCTTCTGTGAGGAGGAGATGAACTCGTAGTTTGCTCTTCCTGTGTCCATTTTTTCTTGAAATAAGATTTTGGTACATTGTGAACTTTTTTTTTGTTTCCACAGAGGAAAAACAGCTGTGCAAAGTCATGCAACGACCCTTGAAATGCTCTTCTTGCACTTTTTCGGTTTCTTCACATATTTAATAATTTATAGAAGTATAAACTATGCAGACACTTGAAATGCTAGAGAAGAAAGAGAATGTACTTCTAAAGAAAGCTGCTGCAGAGGTTGAAAAGGCAAAGGAATTCACTAGAGCAAAAAATAAAAGAGGTATAGATTGAAATTTGAAGAACTATTATGCTTCCTGTTATAAATTATTGCATCTGGAATTTATTATATACTTTTAGGTTATATTTTTGTAATGTTGGTACCATTTTGTTCCTTCCATCCTATAATAAAAGCAAAAGTTCATAATTGGATGTCTCATAATAATTGCAAAACTTCTCTTTTTGGAGATTTTTACAGCTAAGTTTGCTATTTTCCCACATATTCATTCTTGCATAAGTACTTGTGATATACATGTTGACCTTAGGTCTTTACTTTATCTTGAAGACTTTAAAGTTACTCCAATATATTAGGACCTTGTTCAACTTTGTTTGTGTCCAGAAAAGTTTTAACTATATTAATAATGCTATTTCCTTCCTTTTTTGTGTGGTGATCATTCAGCGGCAATACAATGTCTAAAGCGAAAGAGACTTTATGAACAGCAAGTTGAACAACTTGGAAATTTTCAATTACGTATTCATGATCAGGTGCCTTTTTGATGATATCTTATGAACTTAAACTTTTCCATCTTGCTTTATTTTCTTTAACAGTTATGCTAACTAATCAACATGTACCCATGGACACCAGATGATAATGCTAGAGGGTGCAAAAGCTACCACAGAGACGGTGGATGCATTGAGAACTGGAGCTCAAGCAATGAAGGCCATGCAGAAGGCAGTGTAAGTTTCAAATTATATATATCAGTCATGCAAAAACTGCCCTAATCTCCTTGTTTACTATCAACATAAATTGGCCATTAAGCGTTTTAATTTTTCTGGTCATGTTTATATGGTATGAGAACACATAAAGATATGAACTATGATTGTGGGTCGCTTTTAGCCTTTCACAGTTGAGCCCCTTCTGTTTAAGGAATTAATGCAGTTTTATGATACAGGAATATTGATGACGTGGACAAAACAATGGATGAAATAAACGAGCAAACCGAGAACATGAAACAAATCCAGGAAGCATTGTCAGCACCTATTGGTGCAGCAGCGGATTTTGATGAGGTACCGTCTCCAGTTTCTTTTAATAGGTCATGGTCAAAGATATTTTGTTCGACTTGTAAAGTTGAGCATACTGATTTTTAATTTCATATTTGATGTAAATTCTTTGGCTTTTAGTGATAACCACATTAACTGTTCTAAGTGTTACAAAAACCAACTTGGTTTTGAATTCATTAAGTAATAATTTTTGACATATAGAATGCTGAAAAACTTTTTTATGGTTTCAAGAGGATTCCTTCATTGCATAACTGAATAAATGCAGGATGAATTGGAGGCTGAACTTGAAGAATTAGAAGGAGCTGAGTTGGAGGAACAACTTCTCCAACCTGCCACAACTGCCCCTACAACCTCAGTGTATGCACCAGCGGGCAAACAACCAACACGTCCAGCTCCAAGGCAGAACAAAGCCGAGGAAGATGAACTTGCTGCATTGCAGGCGGAAATGGCGTTATAAACAGGTCTGTTTCTTTGTCTAAAGATTATCGTGTTTAGTAGGTAGTGGTAAACTTAATATATGCTCGTTTTAATTATGAACAACGCTTTTGCACAGATGTTGGTTGGCACCACTGGAAGTTCATAAACTCCTCACTTGGATTTACTTTTAAATATTAGAATTTTTAATTTGATTTGTGAAGAATTATTACTCCGTTTTATAGGGTATTTGAGCACCTGCCTTTTGTTATATCAATTTTGAGATGTAAGATGGGATGTGAATAGCCTTCTACTTGTTGAAGCATTAAGTGATAGACCCATTGAACGAAAACACAAATGCAGAGTGAAATCTACAAGTTATTTTTTAACCATCTTGAGCTCTGTTTTTTTTTTTTGAAATTTGCACAATGTGTTATGTTGTAATCTGTTGATAAGATTGCCTGCTATCTTGCAGTTTTGACTTCCAATTGGGAAAAGATTGGAATATAAACAATGGAGGCATGATGGTGAGATGATCCTGACATAAAAAATCATTTGGTTTGATTTGTTGATTCATTACCATCAGTGTGCATGATTTGGGGTATAAAGTGGTCAATCATGTTTCGTCACTAATTTATGAACATGATATGATATGGGATTATCTTTTCATGTTCCGTTGTGTCACTTTATCTTATGTGATCTACTTGATGAGTTGATGGGTACCAGAACGCTCGATGCAAATGAGAAGTACTTTCCTGTAACGGTGCGTTTGGTGTGACAATTAGACCGGCAAAGGATAGAACTGAGTGGGACAAAATTGCAGTTTCTTTAGTGGAACATAAATAAGATAGATATGACAAGATAGGTAAATTACTAAAATGCGTTTGCACCTACTGTTGATTGTTTTGATGCTTGTCTCTTTTATGGTCCAAATAACCAATAGTTATAGAAAAACAGGCCCAATCTTTCTCTTAGTTTAGGCTAGACATTAATTCATGAGGGTTGACTTCATAGCATACACCATTTGCAGTATGATCCTAATATCCCTCCTTCATTTCCTCATAATAAAGAAAAGGTATTTGCCATCTTCTAGAGCGCCCCCATCTCATCGGTCTCACGGTCAACATGGGTAGGTAAATTGCACATGATTTCATTGGTAGAGGGGCGGTGCCTGGGCTCAAACCCACAAGCGCACACATATGGATTACACCCACACATCTTTTGTTATTGTTATGATAGATCAGCAGGGACTAAGTTTGTCTTGAAGAATAAAAACCGTGGGCTCAAAAAATGGTTTGAAACACAGCTCAATGTTGGTGTGATGGGAGAAGGAGACGAAGACCTGCGACAGGGAGAGAGCACAGGTCGCCGGTGAGAAGACAGAGAAGTCTCCGGAGAGTAGACAGACAAAGAACCTCTTCCCTGCTCTCGCCGATGAAGAGAGCAGTGAGAATCACGGATGGGAGAAGTGGGAGAGAAGTGATGGAGGCTAGGGTTGCACTGATGAGTTCTTTTTTTTAAGGGTATAATGGTCAAAATTTTGTCTTAATGGGGATAACACACCCCTTACCTACTTAGCGAATAAGCCACTTGCTGTGCGATTAAGTCGCAAGTAAACACCCCTAAACGTCTGTGCGAATAAGCCGTTTTTGTCATTAAGCTGATTAAGTTATAAGTAAACAGCCCCTAAGTCAGGTTATAAAAAGATAAAGGGCGATAGTATTGAAGATTATTACTCGTAGAGATCCTTTTGTATGTATCCAAACACTCGCGTAGTCTTTCTGTACATTTTTTTCATAAGTCGGAGTCTTCACGAAAATAGTTTCTCCACCTCTCTGGGTAGGGGAAAGAACACATTCACTTTGGCAAACATCCCACATACCCAATTATACAACCTCAAACCATATGTTCACTTGGTTTCATGTTGCATAAGTAGTGACTATTCACATATATATTTTTTCACGTTAGCCTACTTGAGAGTAAGCATGAGAAGCCGGTTTGTATGCGATTGAGTTGCCTTGTCTATAGATTTGAGAAACCATCATGCCAGAACAAATGTCGATAGAAATGTGATAACATCTCGATCACATCTGTAAAACCGTTATGATACACATACAAGGTCCTAATATGTCTAATTTTTTTATCAAACAATTAAATTCATGAAGAAATAACTCGAGGTCCTAATATTTGTAGATTACAAGTGAGTGTATGCTTTGGTGTTTCACATGTCATTTTAAAGTTGATTTTAGTCAATAAGTTGATAAGGTATGTTTATTCCATTGTTGACGGTTGACCCTACATTTTGTACCCATCTTTCATTATCTAATCCGATGTATGAAAAAACTATAAATGGAGATAAAAACGTTACTCTTTCTTTTTTGTACCCGCCTCCTTTTTGCCTATCGGATGTGAGACACAAACCATTAAATGAGAAGAAAAAAAAATCTGATGCATAATACTTACAACCTCATGCTCTTTGTTTTTTCCTTTTATATATAAATGTTTATATATAGATATGGATTTGTAAAATATATATTATGGAGGTAGATATACGTTTCACAACTATAATTTTTCTCATTTTTGTGATATTAATTTATTTGTCAACTTTATCTATTTGTAAAAAAAATAGTTGAGGACAGGAGAACACTCAATTCTTAGTGTGACACATCAATTGTTAATATTTTATTTCCCCATTAATGTGTTGGTGACTTTAGTGAAATCATCGGTTCATTTTATGTAATTTGATTCACAAGATAATAATGGGGTTGGTAGCTAAGCTATAACATGAGTTAGGAGGTGTGGAGTGCACACTCGTGTAAGCTAACTAGAACCCGGGATCGTTGGATGGTTATGTTTAGCGAGTTACTAAGTGGAAGAAGCTGGGCACGGCCAGTGCATTTTTCCTGTTGTAAATGAGCACGGACCGTGCGTTTGTCGACAGAAGGTATTGCACGACCCGTGCGGTTTTCCTCTTGTAATTGGCACGGGCCGTGCGTGTTCGTCAGAAGGTTTTGCACGACCAGTGCGGTTTTCCTCTTGAAATTGGCACTGGCCGTGCGCTTTCATCAGTTTTGTAACTGATTGAAATTCTTGTAACCGCCAACAATAATGTCCACAATCAATCTCATTTAATGAGAAATTATTATCAGTATTAATATAGGGTCGGTTACGATTCTCAAGGTGTTTAAATATGATCGATTTCTGCCTAAATCGATACCGAGAATTGAGATTATCCTCGAATGAATTTCGTGATACCCGTGCAGAATAGGGTCGATATATCACTTAAGGAAAGCGAGCTCTCACGCGATCTCACATTCTTTATCCAAGTATTAATCACTCCTTTTCTCCCTCGATTTTCTGCAACCGTTCCCCAACAATCTTAAGTGATATTCCGTTCATCATGAGAGAGATGACGAGTGATAAATCCGTGAGAGATATGACGACCAAGTTCACCAAACTTAAGAAGTTCGAAGGCGTTGATTTTCGAAGATGGCAGAAGAAGATGCACTTCTTGTTGACGACGTTGAAGGTCGTGTACATGCTAAGCACTCCGATGCCGGAGGTGATGGAAGACGAGACGTTGGAGATGACCCGGCGTCGCGGCAAATAGGAGAACGACGACTACATCTGTCGTGGCCACATCTTAAACGGTATGTGTGACTCCTTCTTTGACATTTATCAAAATGTTGAGTCTGCCAAAGAGCTATGGGACTCTCTTGAGTCCAAATACATGGCGGGGGATGCTTCTAGTAAGAAGTTTCTCGTTAGTAATTTTAACAATTACAAGATGGTGGACTCAAGGCCTGTGATGGAGCAATATAATGAGCTCCTACGCATTCTCGGCCAATATGCTCAACATAGTATGAAGATGGACGAATCCATCTCCGTATCGAGCATAATTGATAAATTTCCCCCCTCTTGGAAAGATGTCAAACACATGTTGAAACACAAGAAGGAAGAGTTGTCCCTTGTACAACTCGGTAGTCACTTGCGCATAGAGGAATCTCTTCGGGCGCAAGAGGCTGAGAAACCTAAGATAAAAGAGGTTTATGCCCCTTCGGTGAACATGGTGGAAGAGGGAAAATCCAACAACTTCAAGGGAAAACGAAAGTTCAATGAAGCCAAGAAAGGGCCCAATAAAAAGGTTAAATTAACCTGTTGGACCTGTGGTATGACCGACCATCTCAAGCGGGATTGTCGGGTTGTCAAGAATAAGAGTGGAGCAAACACAAGTGGTGGTGGGCAAGGATCCAAGGATCAAAACCCACGGCAAGGTCAGTTTCTTGACTTTGGTTTTAATTCGAATTTGAATTATGTACCACTAATATCTGAATCATTTTACGTGCAAGATGATGATGTTGCTTGGTGGATCGACTCGGGTGCTACGAGTCATGTGTGCAAGGATCGTCGTTGGTTCACCACTTTGGAACCGGTTGAAGACGGATCCATGCTACACATGGGGAACGAGTCGAGTGCTCCCATTCTTGGACGCGGCTTAGTTAGGCTAGAGTTTAGTTCTGGCAAAATAATTGAACTTTTAGACGTTTTGTTTGTACCACAAATTCGAAAGAATTTGGGTTTCGGTAGTGTCTTGAATAAGTTAGGATATAGGCAAGTTTGTCTTGTCAAAAGGTGGCTCTTTTGTAGGATTCGGTTATTTGATGAATGATATGTTTATGTTAAATTTAAATAAAAAGAGTTTTGTTTCAAATTCTGTTTATGTTGCAAATGAAAATTTTGTTGATTCTAGTTATGGCATGCAAGGCTTGGTCATGTGAATTTTAAAAGAATGGTTGAAATGTCAAAAGACGGTCTTATTCCGGCCTTTGATATTAAAACCGAAAGGTGTAAAACTTGCATGTTAACAAAGATCACTAGGCAACCTTTTCCTAACGTGAAAAGGGACTCGTCGGTGCTTGAGTTAATTCATAGTGATCTTTGTGATTTGCATTCAACTCCGTCTTTGGATAATAAAAAGTATGTTGTTACTTGTATTGACGACGCTTCATGGTTTTTCTATGTATTTTTGTTACACTCAAAAGATGAAGCGTTGGACAAATTTAAAATTTATAAAATGGAGGTTGAATTACAAATGAATTGCTTTATAAAATGTTTACGCACCGATCGTGGTGGGGAGTATTATGACCCCATGTTTTCCAATCCGTAGGAATCATTCATGAGACTACGGCGCCTTATACACCACAAAAAAATGGTGTGACGGAACGAAAAAATAGAGTTCTCAAAGAAATGGTGAATTCTATGTTTATCCTACTCGGGATTGAGTGATGGATTTTGGGGTGAAGCCATGCTAACGGCTTGTTACTTATTGAATCGAGTTCCCAATAAAAGGAACAAGATTACCCCGTATGAACTTTGGTTCAAGAAAGGCCTAACTTGAGTTATATTCGAGTTTGGGGTTGTCGGGCGGTTGTTCGACTACCCGAACCCAAAAGGAAAACTTTGGGTGAGAAAGGTATTGATTGCATCTTTGTTGGATATACCGAGCATTCAAAAGCCTATAGGTTCTATGTTATTGAACCTAATGATTCTATAGCGATTCACACCGTTATAGAATCGAGAGATGCATTATTTGATGAGACTAGATTCTCTTTAATACCTAGGCCGAAGGACATAGTTCCAAGTACTAGTGGAACTAGTGATGTTGAAGAACAAGCAATTGTTCCAACCGAATCTCCGATGCTTCGAAGGAGCAAAAGAGGAAGGATTGAAAAATCTTTTGGTCCCGATTTCCAAGAATACTTGGTAGAGGGATCAAGAGATGAGATTGGGTCTCAATTCTTTTACTGTTATATTATTGAGGAAGATCCAAAATCATTTGATGAGGCTATGAAGTCTCAAGATGTTGCTTTCTGGAAAGAAGCAATAAATGATGAGATGGACTCCATCATGGGGAATAATACTTGGGTATTATCGGACTTGCCACCGGGTTGTAAACCTTTGGGATGCAAGTGGATCTTCAAAAGGAAGATGAAAGCGGATGGATCAATCGACAAGTTTAAAGCTCGGTTAGTAATCCAAGGCTTTAACCAAAATAACCATTTCACATACCCATCTTCAACTTTTAACCACACAACTTAACTATTTACAAAAATAACCAAGATCCCGCAAGTCTGACACCGCAAGACAACTTTTACTTGCGGTGTCAGACTTTTTCTGACACACTCCAAAAAAATACAATTTTTTAAAAAAAATGACAAAACCGCAAGCCACCACAAGCCACGTGTCACTATCTCATATACCGCAAGTGTTGAGGTTTTGCCAAAAAAGAGACACGTGTAAGGGATAAAGAAGACCGCAAGCCATTTAAGTACACCGCAAGCTGGTAGCATAGAAACCGCAAGCAATGTATTGGGATGTGGAAAAGGACATGTGTCATCATCTTATAAAACCGCAAGCATTGTTAATAATTTCTATTTTCGTCCCCGTGGTAAAAAAATTGAGTTTTTCATCCCTATGATTTTTAATTTATTGTTACTTTTGTCTATTCCTAACTAAGAGACCATAGGAAAAACCTCAATTTGTAGTTATGAACGAAGACCGTAAACCACGAGGACGGAAAAAAAATCAGATAAAACCGCAAGCTGCGCCCCGCAAGAGAAAACGTAAAATCACACTTTTTGTGGAGTGTGTCAGAAAAAGCTGACACCGCAAGTAAAAGTTGCCTTGAAGTGTCAGGCTTGCGGGATTCTGGTTATTTTTGTAAAAAGTTAAGTTGTGTGGTTAAAAGTTGAAGATGGGTATGTGAAATGGTTATTTTGGTTAATAACTCGTTAGCCAACATGAGCCAACAATATGAGTTTAGAGGATTAGCCAAGAGGATCTAACATCGAGTTAAATAAAAGACATCTCAACCTCCTTTTCATATACCTATATCAGTGTTCATTATTTTATCTTTCCATCAATATGGGATACACAGAACTCAACCTCTATACAAGAAATATATAGAATACTCAATGCTTAGATGATGCTACCTCATTATTTTCTAGCTTTCTTTTATATTGATATCTTGCTTTTTTATATAAATTAATCTTTTTGCAAAATGAGGGTGGCCAAACTGAACCAACCCCATGATTTTGGAGGGTAGCCAACAACATTAGTTCAGAGGATTAGGATAGACGATCTAACCCATGAGTTGAAACAAAGACATCTAAACCTCATTTCACATATCTACCATCAATTGTCAATCTTTCATTTCTTCATCAATGTAGGATAGACAAAACTCTACCTCCATTCAAAGAATATAAACTACTCAATTATTAGGTTGTCACATCTTTTTTTATAGATCTTACTTTTAAATATATAAGAGGATAAAGATGGATATTGATAGTTTTATAAATAAATAAATCTTACTTCAAAAATTGGAAGATAAACATGGCTTATATAGCCAAATGAACCTTTTAATTTTCAAACGAATCTCATCATTCTCTTATATATTCATATTCTTTTATCGACGTATTAGTTCATTATCAATGTGGGATAATCGAAATCTAACCACAATGCAAGAGTTTTAGAATACTTAATTCTAATGATGTCACTTCATTATTTTCAAGCGTATTTTCCTATGTATTGTTATACTGATTTTTCATATAGGTTAATCTGTTTTGCAAAAACGACGGTTGACAAAACAAACCAACTCCATGAGCTTGAAAGGTTAGCCAACATGACTTTGGAGGATTTGGCAAAAGGATCCAACCCATGAGTTGAAAGAAAAACATCTCAACCTCCTTTCATATACCTATCATCAATTGTCAATTTCATCTCTCCATTAACGTGGGATAGACAAAACTTAATCTCCAAATTTTAGGTTGTCACGTCATTATTTTTTAATCTTACTTATATATATATATATATATATATATATATATATATATACATATATATATAGGGGAGAGATCAAATGCAAACCACTCTAATTTTGCAAACCGTGCAAACTGTTGATTTCATCGGTTAAGTTAATGAAATTGGTTCATGAAGTTGTTTAATTTGATGAAATTGCTTCTTATAATTGTTTTCTTAATGAAATTGCTTCATGTATTTGTGTTTTTTATGTAGTTTCATGCATTTTTCTCATTCTGATGAAACTATTTCATGCATTTTCTCAAACTGATGAAACTTTTTCATTTTTACATGAAAAACATTACTATATGAAACAATTTCATCAAGAAACAAATTATATGAAACAATTTCATCAAATTAAATAACTCATGAACCGATTTCATTAACCTAATCAATGAAATTGACGGTTTGTAAAACTAGAGTGGTTTGCAAATGAAACCACCCCTATATATATGTATATATATATATATATATATATATATATATATATATATATTCATGGGCAAAATGAACCAACCCCATGAGCTTGGAAGGTTAGCCAACATGACTTTAGATGATTTTTCAAGGATGAACCTATGAGCTGAAACCGAAACATCACAACCTACTTCCATATACATATCATCAGTTTTCAAAATTTCACTTCTCCATCAATGTGGGATTGACAAAACTCAACCTTCATTCAAGAAAAATATAGAGTATTCAAATCTTAGGGTACCACATCATTATTTATGGGTATTACTTATATAGACGAAGGATCGTATGAGAAGTTGAGTTTAACATGAGAAACGTGAGAAGTGGATCAGAACCGTTGATCACTTTTAATCAAATATACTCCCATGAATTGCGCCTTAGAGGGGAATTGATCCGGTGCATCTAGATGCATGTTATCTCGGTGCATCTCATCCTATTTTGCGTCAATTTCTCATCTAATGGTTGATAACCACTTCTCATGTTAATTTCAACTTCTTACCGGAACCCAACCCTACTTATATATATATATATATATATATATATATATATATATATATATATATATATATATATAGAGAGAGAGAGAGAGAGAGACAGAGAGAGAGAGAGGGAGGGATAATAATTTGTAAACCTCTTAATGTGTGTAAACTTTGGATTTCATAGGTTTTCTTGATGAAACTGTTTCATAAAATTGTTTATTTTGATGAAAGTGTTTCATATCATTCATTTCTTGATGAAGTTGTTTCATATATTTGTGTTTTTTATGTAAAAACGACAAATTTTCATCAACTGAGAAAATATATGAAATAGTTTCATAGGAATGAAAAAAATATATGAAACTACTTAAAAACACAAATATATGAAACAATTTCATCAAAATTGTTGATCCAAACCCTCAGTGATTTGATAATGACCCGCTCTTAAATACTTAGTGAAAATTGTAAGTAAACAATATGTATCAGAGTTTCACTATCGCTGATAAGTACTAAGACCTTACAGTACCGCTGATAGGAACTCTCGCTGATAGAAGCACTTGCTAACTCTGGTCAAGTCATCTTTCTTATCTTGAGATAGATTATTATTAGTAATTTCCTTCTCTTTCTTAGTGCAAGAAACTTAGTGTTCCAACTTGTTTAGATTTAGGTTTATCCTTAATCTTGTTCCGCAACAAGCTGTAAATTGTTAATGATTTATCAATAAACAATTTAGAAAAGTAAAATCTGTGTGTTTGTATTCAACCCCCCTTCTACAAACTTGTATAGCCCTTCGGGACCAACAAGTGGTATCAGAGCAGATTTGTTTAATCTCATAAACAAGATCTAATCTATACTAAGATTTCTCTTCCTAGCTATTTCTTAAAATGGTTACCAACACAAACACAAACTATATTGACAATGGTTCTCTTGCAAAACCCCCTAGATTCTCCAGAGATAATTTTAATCTATGGAAAAATAGGATGATTCTCTTCTTAGAAGGTGTAGACCCTACTATGCCTTATTATCTTGAAAACGGCCCATATATTCCTGTAAGAATTGATGCTGCAGTTCCAGCCGCTGAGAATAGACCTGCTATTCCAGAAAGGCTGATTCCTAAGGAAATTCATATGTGGACTGACGAAGATAAGAAGAAAGTGGCTATCGACACCAAAGCCAGATCCATACTCTCCATGGCTCTTCCTGACGAAGTCTACCATTCCGTCATGAACCTAAAAACCTCAAAAGCTATGTGGGACACAATCTGTGTTCAGTATGAAGGTACTTCTGAAGTCCAGGACTCTCGAAAGATCAACCTGGTAAGACAGTATGAAAGCTTCATTTGTGGTAAGAATGAATCTCTCTCTGAAGTACACCAACGTTTTAACTGTTTAATAATAGATCTGAAAACTGTTGGTAAGGAATATTCTAACTTTGAAGTGCTGACAAAGTTTTTAGAATGTTTACCTGAAAGCTGGGACAGTTATTCAATGTGTCTCAAGCTGTCAAAGGATCTAAAATCAATGACCCTTTCTACCTTATATGACACGATGCTGAATCATGAGCAATCAAGTCATCTTAAGAAGAATCTTGTAAAAGATTCCAAAAGCACCCCTGTTGCTTTAATCTCAGAGGAACCTTCCACTCAGCGACCCTCGGTCACTATCACTGAGTTGGAGAGTAACTCTGAAAGGTCATCAGATTCTGACTCTTCAGATCTTGATGAATCTTTGGCTCTCCTCACTAAAAAGTTCAGGAGATTCGCCAAAAAGAAAATGTTCAGAAAGAATAAACCTCTTTCCATTATTGACAAGCCAAGATCATCAGCTCCTGTTGATAAGGCTACTGCTACTTGTTTTAACTGAAAAGATAGGACATTTCGCTAACGAGTGCAGGTCAAAGAAAGTTTCGAGAAACTCAGCGTTTCCCAAGAAATCCTCTAACCTCAGGTCTAGAGATGACAAATACGCCAAGCTGAAAGAAAGGTATGCGAAGCTGAAAAGATTTAAGAAGAAAGGCAAAGGCCTGATGGCTGACTATGATTGGGCTGACTCTGATGAGGAAGAATCATCTGACTCTGAAGATGATGAAGCCAATCTCTGTCTCACGGCCAAACTTGAAGACGAGGAAGACAATTCTGACATTCCCTCTACTTCAACCTCTGCAACTCAGGTATCACCTTCTTTCTTTACCAATATTGCAAATATTGATGAAGCTGATAGTCTTTGTAAAATCGATCTCTTGACTAGAAGTTTATATGAAGCCATGAATGGCAAAACTGTATTTGAAAATCAAAACCTTGATCTCGTTGAACAGCTTAAAAACTGTCACCTTCAAATAGAAAATCTTTCTAAAATTGAAGAAGTTTTTAAAGATCAAGTTCACCTAAATCAGCTAGTCAAAATCGAGCGCGAAGAAGCTATCGCTGCATTAAAAGCTGAAAAAGCTACTGTTGATGGATGGTATAATTCCTCAACAAAGATCACTGAGATAATTAAGTCTCAGATTCCCTTGAGTGATAAACGTGGTCTTGGTTACAAAGCTGATACTCTAGAACTGATACTCTAGAACCAACCACTGATCGTTCCATGCTCTTATTTGGAACTTTCGTATCCTCAGTCGCTGATACTTCATCCTCTCAGTGTTCCTCTTCTAACCCGCCTATCCCTGAGGAAATCTCTACCTCTTCAAAAGGTAAAGAGAAAATGGTTTATCCAAAACCTACCTCTGTCTTTAAAGACAAGGGTAAAGGAATTGCTTATGATCAAAATCCTCAGAAGGGTATCTCTATACCTAAGCTGAATGCTTCTAAAGCCTTAGCAATTCATCCATCTGGTTCAGGGAACAAGAACACTGGATATGTTCAGCGTGGATATATTCAGCGATCTACTCCCAGAATCAAAGTGGATGTTTCTGGTAAGAAATCTGAATAACTGATAGTTCCTCCTATTTCCAATACCAAAGGTGTATTTGGTGCTGGTCCTTCTAATTCAAAATCTAAAGCTCAGCATGCAAATGGTCCTAGAACTACTTTTGGTTATAGAAAATGTTATCATTGTGGACTTACAAATCATATTGCTAGTAAGTGCCCCACAGCCACCAAAGCTGAAAAGATAGCTAAGGTGAAGATCATTGCCCCCGAGGCAAAGAAGACCACTGAGGTTAAGAAATTAACCAAAGTGAAGAATGACAAAGCTGAATCTTCAAATGCTGCGAAGACTGCTGAACCTTCCATTCCAACTACTTCCACTGACAAACGTGTACACATGGTTAAGTGGGTACCCAAGAAAAACTAATCTTCCGTTGTAATGCAGGTTAAGAAGGGTATCTGGTATCTCGATAGCGGATGCTCTAGACACATGATTGGAAAGAAAAGCCTGCTCGCTGAATACAAGGAAGAGAAGGGTCCCTCAGTAACTTTCGGTGGAAATGGAAAAGGACATACCCGAGGGTTTGGTGTACTATCTAATGGTACAACAACCTTCAGAAGAGTCGCATATGTTGAAGGGCTGAAGCATAATCTTCTAAGCATCAGTCAGCTTTGCGACATGGATAACAAAGTAATCTTTACTAAGGAATCCTGCTTTGTCGCTGACAAAAAGGAGAAGATAGCTCTCAGCGGTTATCGTTTGGAAAATGTTTATGTAATAAACATGGACTCAACAACCACTGAGAACTCCTGTTTCTTCTCAAAAGCCTCATCTGATGTCAACTGGCTATGGCATAAGAGGCTCTCTCATCTAAACTTCAAGACACTGAACACTCTTTCTTCAAAAGAGTTAGTCACTGGTCTACCTCAGCACTCATACGCCAAAGAGTCCTTATGTTCAGCGTGTGAGAAAGGAAAGCAGACCAAAGCAAGCTTTAAGTCAAAGCAAGTCTCCTCAGTGTCATCTCCTCTACAACTTCTCCATATGGATTTGTTTGGCCCTGTTAACAAACAATCCATCGCTGGAAAGAAATATACACTGGTCATAGTTGATGAATTCTCTCGCTATACATGGGTTATGTTTCTCCGTTCTAAGAGTGACACCCCTGAAGAACTCATCACCTTTGTTCGGAAGATGGAAACCCTGAACAACTTGACCGTTCGCTCAATAAGGAGTGATCATGGGACTGAATTCAAAAACAGTTCTCTTGATTCCTTCTTTGAGAGTAAGTGTATTTCTCACAACTTTTCATCAGTGAGAACACCGCAACAAAACGGAGTCGCTGAAAGAAGAAATAGAACAATTATTGAAGCTGCACATTCAATGCTCAGCGATTCTCACCTACCTACTCAGTTTTGGGCATAAGCTGTCAATACTGCTTGTTTTACGCAAAACAGGTCGCTGATAGTCAAAAGATTCAATAAGACAGCCTATGAACTTTTTCATGGGAGAAAGCCTTCAATTAGATTTCTTCACATCTTTGGATGTCAGTGTTTCATACTGAACAACAGAGATGCCATTGGAAAGTTTGATCCTAAGGCAGATGATGGAATCTTTCTTGGATATTCTTCAATTTCCAAAGCCTTCAGAGTCTTCAATCGAAGAATACAAACTGTAGAAGAAACTATTCACGTCACTTTTGACGAATCCCGTTCAGCGAACTCTAAACCGCCTGCTGATACTGAAGAACTGAATCAATGGATGTTTTCTCATCTTGGTGATTCAGAAGATATTCCCACTCCTCATACTCATACAGTTGAAGATGATAGTCCTACTATCATCCCAAATATGCAGAATAGTGAAGCTGAAACATCATGGGTCTCAGCTGTTCCTTTAAACACTATACCTGCTTTTGAACCAAATGTCTCAGACATTCCATCTACTTCTCAGCAATCAGTGAATGAAATGACATCTGCACCTACTCCTCTCTTGGCTGATATTCCAGAAGTTGCTGAAGCTTCATCTTCAGCTCCTCCAGTTCAAATTGAGTCAGCGTCTCACGCTCCGGCTCAGCGATGGACTGTAAATCACCCAATTGATCAAATTCTTGGTGATCCAAACGCTGGTGTTCAGACTCGACGAAGTGCAGGTAATATTTGTTTATTTGTTAACTTTATTTCTCTGATTGAACCAAAGAAAATAGATGATGCCCTCAAAGATCCAAACTGGGTCAGCGCCATGAAAGAAGAGATGACTGAATTCGAAAGAAACAAAGTTTGGAAACTTGTTCGAAGTCCAACTGACAAGATAGTGATAGGCACTAAATGGGTCTATCGAAACAAGTTGGACGAACATGGAACTGTAACCCGCAATAAGGCTCGACTTGTTGCTCAGGGATACAGACAAGAGGAAGGCATAGATTACGACGAAACATTTGCTCCTGTAGCAAGACTAGAATCTATTCGTCTATTCTTAGCATACGTTGTACACAAAGACTTCAAAGTATATCAGATGGATGTTAAGTCAGCATTTCTAAATGGAAAGCTGAATGAAGAAGTCTATGTGGAACAACCTCCAGGATTCTCAGATCCTAAGCGTCCAGGTTATGTTTATAAACTGGATAAGGCACTTTATGGCTTAAAGCAAGCTCCATGTGCATGGTATGACACTCTCTCTACTTATCTCCATATTGAAAATTTTAAGCGTGGTAAAATCGATAAGACTCTATTCTTCAGGAAAGTAAAAGGTCATATTATTCTTGTTCAAATATATGTTGATGACATTATATTTGGTTCTACTAACCTTGACCTTTGTACTCGTTTCGCTGATAGAATGAAAGAAGAGTATAAAATGAGCATGATGGGTGAGCTTACATATTTCCTTGGTCTTCAAATAAAACAAAATGAAAAAGGAACTTTCATTAATCAGGGAAAGTATGTTAAAGATATGCTGAAGAAATTCGATTTAACTCAGAGTTCAGCTAGGAAAACCCCTATGGCACCACTGCTGACACTAGACAAGGATTCAAATGGAATACCTGTTAATGTCACGCTGTACCGTGGGATGATCGGCTCTCTCTTGTATCTTACAGCAAGCCGACTCGATATTATGTACGCAACCTGTTTGTGTGCACGATATCAAGCTGAACCTAAGGAATCTCATATGATCGTTGTAAAGCGAATTTTTCGATACCTTAAGGGTACTGCGAACCTAGGTCTTTGGTATCCCAAAGACTCAAGATTCGATCTAATCGCCTATTCAGATAGTGATTTTGCAGGTTGCAAATTGGATAGGAAAAGCACCACAGGAGGCTGTCAGCTCCTGGGTGGAAAGCTGGTGAGTTGGACAAGTAAAAAGAAAAACTCAGTGTCCACCTCCACAGCTGAAGCTGAGTATGTAGCCGCTGGAAGCTGTTGTTCTCAGATCTTGTGGATGAGAAATCAACTACTAGACTATGACCTTCAGCTCTCGAAAATTCCAATCTATTGCGACAGCACAAGTGCCATCACTATAACCAACAATCCAGTGCTACACTAAAAGACAAAACACATCGAAATCAGGTATCATTTTATCAGAGATCATGTGATGAATGGTGATATAGAACTTCATTTTATCCCAACTGACTATCAGTTAGCTGATCTGTTTACCAAACCTCTTGATGAGACAAGATTCAACTTTCTCATCAGCGAGCTTGGAATGCTGAACTTTGAAGAGTAAAATCTTCAGCGGTTCACATTTGATCAGCGATAGGATAAAATCAACTTGTATAACCCATTCTATCATTCTCTCTCTGAACATAATTGATTCGCTGATGTCAAAGTATGTTTTTCTCTCGCTGACAATCGCATGTAAATGCAAGATTTCAAGACAAATTGCATCGCTGAATATCTCTTCCTTAATCAGCGATACTTTGAAATTTCTAAAACCAACACTGATATTTCTATTCAGTGCTTCATGTTTTCAAAAGTGTCACTGAGCTTTCAAAACCTCAGAGACATCCTAAAATATGAAAGGACATCCGTGACGTCATCGCAACGGATAAGCCTGGCACGTTCTTTTTCTGACACACGATTTCACGTTTCGTTTACCTTCCAATCAAATGCAAACACGTGTCCGTGTCATGATGAAAAACTTTCCCGCTCGAGTTTTTCTCTCTCTCTAATCTCACTATATAAACACATTTTGGGTTTATATTTTTCCTTTACGCGAACAACTTCTTCCTCAAGAAAACTATTGTTGCATTTTTTGCTCTCAAGTTTTCCAGAACTGTTCATCTTCTTCTTCTTCAATGAACCAGGTTAATATTTCTTTTATTTACCTGTTTCTTAAAACTTGTTAATGATCTTCTAATTGTTTTTTACAAGATCAAACAAAAGAACCTTTTTCAAAAATGAAATCATTTCTTTCATGGTTTTATGAACACAACCTTTCATGGTTGTTCTTCAAGTTTAAACGCAAATATCTTAAACTTGTTCTTCATACGTTATTCCAGAATCCTAATCCTCAAAGGAAACTGGAAAACAAGACTTTTATTGGGTTTGCATTTATTTTTCAAAAACAAGAAAACCCTAATCTTCATTAAGACATTTTTGTCTGAATGAAATGGACAAAATTCGAACCATCTTATTGGAAAATCTTTCCACATTAAGATTATTCTTATTTGTTATATCTTTGGTTGAACTGATAATACAGAAATGGCATCTACTGATATTCCTACCGCTGAGAACACTGCTGCTGCTGAGGAACTGGAAATCATCAAGGCTCCTCAGGTCAAGTTCACACTTGAGGAACTCGATTGGACAAAAACAAACAATCTCTATGCGCTTTTCGAGTTTCCTCCTCGAAAGCAAGTCACACATCTGAATGATGCTGTGAAATTCCTCAAAACCTGTTGCCTCTCTACAGCCCTGACCATAACACCCCCTGTACATCAGCTACTACTATCTCAGTTCTGGTATTCTGCCAGACACACTCAGCTCACATCGACCAAAGACCCCACGAAGAAAATCGATTGCATCCTCAGTGACACTGATTTTGGCACCATAAAAATCACCCCTGCCATTATCCGAAAAGCCCTGAGCCTTCCTATCGCCACAAAAGAAAAACCCTTTGTTTCTCTCCCTGACCACAAGAAACATGCTGATATGGAAGCCATCACTGCATTCTTTGATGCAATGGGTTATGTATGGGAAATTGGGAGGGACAAGAAGCCTGAGAAGAAGCTGACCCTCATCAAGAAGTCAAAAATTCCCAGCGAGATGAACTTCATCTTCGCACACTTGATAAGCTGCATGACTGCAAATACCGGCTCCTCTGATCAAGCCGCTCAACCTCAGCAAGCAATGGGTTATGCATTGCTGAAAGGACTTCATATTGACTGGGCCTCGATAATCTACGATGATCTAGTGCTCAGAGTAGACTCTGCTGCTGACCGACCACCATGGGTTCCATACCCAAGATTCCTCGGCGCCGTCTTCCAAACCAGCCTGAAAGACAACTACCCAAAAGTAGGAGACCTGAAACTCTCTCAGGTTAGTCCTAAGGTACTCGACTTCAAGCCAGTGGAAAACGAGGTACGTCTCTCTACTCCCTTAACTCTTCTCAATCCTCCTTCTTCTACTTCTGCAGCTCATTCAGTGGACAAACCCACCGCTGATACCCCAGCTGCAACCTCCATTCCTTCTAGAAAAAGGAAACACTCATCTACCCAACTTGGTTCCAAAAGGACTAAGAAAACTAAGGAGCAACCCCAGCAATCTCATGCTGAAGACTCCTCAACTCATCTTGAAGAGCTGATGGAAAGTTCAGTGGTACGCTCTGCCACGGCTGAACAAGCCACCCTTTCCATCCCAGCTTCAGCGTCTCTAAACGCTGAAGTTATAAACTTGGAATCGACCCAACCTCCTTCAGCCCCTCAAAGGACTGAAGAAGTGATTCTCAGTGGATCCAACACTGAATCAACTCCACATAAAACCTTCTCAACCCTCGCTTCTCTCTCTACTCCATTGGACTCTAATCCAGTTTTCACCACGATCACTGGAGCACCCGTCATTTTTCCAGAAGCTAAAGCTGATACTCTTCAAGGAATGATGGATGCAGGACCTGCAGGCATTTCCATGCGTACACGCACTCTAGCTGACGACATGGAACAATTTTCAGGTCACAGAAGTTTTGATGACTTCGCCAACCCTCCTGCAGGTTTACACCAACCCATATACACTGTAACTAAACCCCAAACTTCTGAGCTTTCCTTTGTTCATAAGTACTTATCTGTTACAGGTCCTAATTTGGGAGACATCAACGCCTCTCTAAAGAAACTGGATACAAAGCTGACAGGTCTCACCACTACTCTCTCAGACAACTCTTCAGCTGTAACAAACGCTGGAGAGAATCTCAACAAGCTGACAAAGGTGGTTGAAGAGAAAGCCTCCAAAGCTGATTTGGAGAAGGTTGATGGTACTCTTGGTGACTTTGCCAAAGTTCTTGCTGACATCTACACCGACTACACCTCTCTCAAAACAACAGTTCAAACCATGTCCAGCGAGGTCAAAACGCTGAAGACATCGTTTGGAAATCTTCAGGGAGAGGTGTCCGCTGTAAAGAATGACGTGAGTACAGTAAAGACTGACGTAAGTTCAGTGAAGATGATGGTACAACAGATCCTGAATCACATGACCGCCCCTGCCCCTTCACATTTTACAACGGCGGATCGTGCTGAACTTTTAAAGATCAGTCCTGCTATTACTGGCCTAGAAGACAGAGTAGCAGCGATTGAAAACTATATTGAGATCCCTGGCCAAGAAGACAGGGAACCAACTGCTGAGTCATCGCATTCCTCCCCAACTCATCATGAGGACGGGGGGGGGGGGGGGGGGAGAAGAACTCTGAAGACCTTCCCCAAGATGAATCTATCGAAGGGGAGAAGACTGAAGACCTTCCCCTTTCTGAAGAGGGAGAGAAGACAAATGAAGAAACTGCTGGACCTCAGGGAGATGAAAACCCTGAGGGAACCGAGAAGCTTACCTCTGTATCTGAGGGGGAGCAACTCGAAGAAGCTGCTGAAGAATCTGAATCTGAAGCTGAAGATGAAGAAACCGTCGAGATCTCTGATGATGAACCATCTTCTTCTCCAAAGAATGATGATGATGACTCCTTTATCGTCAAGCCTGCTCAGAAGACTACAGCTCTTAAAGGGATTTTGATAAACGAACCTTCAGGGGAGCGGACCAAGACAAAGCCTGCATCGTGTGAAGCTGACAAAGGCAAAAACAAAGGCCTCGCTGAAGATGACAATCTGACGATCTTGCTTAAAAAGCCGGTTTGTCAGGTACACTACATCTTACTTCCTTACACTGTATCCATCCTCTATCCTTTCTCAATCCCAACTCTCCTCTCCATAAAACCTCTATACACAACCACATTCTTTTTCTATCTCTTTCTTCCCCAACTCTTCTTACTTAAACGATCGTTGTGTTTCAGCTAGTCCTCTCCCCTCTTTGAGGATATCGCTGAAGTTTCTACAGCTGCGACTTCACCAACAATAATCCCAACTCCCAACACGGAAGAAATAATCCCGGTCTTGGATTTGATCTCTGAGACTGATGAACCTGAAGAACAGATGCTCTCTCACAAAAACAGACCTTCCTTGGCTCCTCAAAAGCTGAGTGAAGAGGATCAAGAAAAGAGAGATGCAATGATCAAAAGTTTCGAAGATCAGCGAATCATCCTGAAGCGTGATCAACTTCCTTCTATTCCTCCAAAGTTCAGACTTTCACAAAAGGAATACAAGGATCACCTCAGATCTGAAAGGTTAATCGCTGAAAGAAGGGAAGCTGAAGAAAAAGACAGAGAACTCGCCATCCAGCTTACTCAACAATCGGTGAAAGACCCCTCGCTGAAAAGAACTCCAATCGAAGTTCAACGTCAGCTATGGGAAGACGCCAAGAAGTTCGTTGAAGAAAAGAGAACTGTGTCTCAATCTACTTTAATCTGGTGCAAAGAAAAGGCACACTTCAGATATCGACCTGCCAGAATCAACAAGGTACATATCACTGGAAAATCAACCCTCAAAGTTTCAATCGCTGAAATCGAGATATTCAGAGAAAACGGACAGTACGAAAAATTCTATGCTGAAGCCATCACGAAGTACGGTCTCTCTGAATGGTTGGAGATCAGATTAGCCATCCAGAAGTCTCAATCTAAGTACAAGGATCATTTCGAAAAGCTGATAAATCGACAGATCGACTTAGTATCTTCTTGTGTGGATATTCCTCCTCCCCCTCCTCTCGCAAATCAGAAAAGAAGGGCCTCTGCAAAGAAAAAGTCTAAACCTTCAGACTCAGGTCCTCTTATACGGAACGAAACAGGTATTGGTTTTTCTCGTGCTGAAGTTCTTGGTCCAGAACCTGACCTTTCCGCACTTGACACATCTCTTCCTCCTGGTGAGACTTTCATCCCTGGGAAAGTCATAAGCAAACCCTATGGGATATTCTTTATTGACTATGGTGGACGACAACGTTTTCAACGTATCTCTGAGCTTCCCATCACTCCCATCGAATAGCTGAAAGATCTCATCTACTGGTGTGAATTCAAACGCGACATTCAGGCACGGCATCTTAAACCCTTGATTTTTGAAGAAGCTCTGAACAAAAGGAATCAAGGAGTAACGGTTCCTGACTGGATGATTCCCACATCAAAGACCCTTGATGAACTTCTCATTAAGGAAGAACCTCTATAACCTGATAGGATCGCCTTATTCTTCTATTTTACCAGTTATTCTTTTGTACTTGTAATTTATTTCGCTTGTACTTGTAATCTTTCCACTTCCCTTTGTAATCTGATTCGAAGTTTAAATAAAGATTTCAACGAAAGTACTTTACTCCATCAGTACAGAAAAGATCCCAGAAAACAGTAAAAGGGACAAATATTTTATGAGTTCTTTTTATCCTTATGTTTTCATTAAATAGCAATTTTCTCTATTGCTATGTCATAATCAAATAGGGGGAGATTGTTGATCAAAACCCTCAGTGATTTGATAATGACCCGCTCTTAAATACTTAGTGAAAATTGTAAGTAAACAATATGTATCAGAGTTTCACTATCGCTGATAAGTACTAAGACCTTACAGTACCGCTGATAGGAACTCTCGCTCTTTAGATTAAACATTCAGCGAACACTGTTCACCATAATGCTCTGAGCCTGTTCAGTCCTTATGGTGATCGCTGATAAGTTAGTTGTTTACTTATGATCCCTGAAGACAAGTTTCACGTCAACACAGGTTCTACGCTGAAGTCGAAGATCAAGATCAAGAACCAGCGACAAGTCTCCTAATGAACTGATGCGGATCAGCGAAGACTCAGATTTGTCCACTCAACGTGAAGTATCAAGTACAAGACTTCAGCTATCGCTGAACTTTGTCATTCTCTGATAAAGAATGATAAAGCGCTGAATCAACGAAAGTTGATCATGAAGTCCTCCGTACAAAATACTTTTGTCTTAACCACCCTTGCACGTCTCCGTACGATATGTCAGAAAAGAACCTCCTTATTGTCTGAAATCGTACAACCACTCTGATACTACACTGTTCAAACATGCGGCTACTAAGGTTGTCTACAAAGGTCAATGACATGCAACCAATGAGCTGCTGCCACGTGTAAAGTATAAACTGACATGCATTAAATGCATGCAGTATATAAGAAGGACTCCAGCTTCATTTTTGAAGCACTTGCTAACTCTGGTCAAGTCATCTTTCTTATTTTGAGATGGGTTATTATTAGTAATTTCCTTCTATTTCTTAGTGCAAGAAACTTAGTGTTCCAACTTGTTTAGATTTAGGTTTATCCTTAATCTTGTTCCGCAACAAGCTGTAAATTGTTAATGATTTATAAATAAACAATTTAGAAAAGTAAAATCTGTGTGTTTGTATTCAACCCCCCCTTCTACAAACTTGTATAGCCCTTCGGGACCAACAAAAATAAACAATTTCATGAAACAATTTCATCAAGAAAATCTATGAAATCCAAAGTTTACACGAAATAAAGTTTTACAAAATAGTGGGTTTCGGCAAGAGGATCCAACCCATAAGTTGAAACAAAAACATCTCGCCTCCTTTCATATATCTTTCATCAATTGTCAAAATTTCATCTCTCCATCAATGTAGAATAGACAAAAACTACCTTCATTTAAGAAATATATAATATTCAAATCTTAGGGTGTCACGTCATTATTTTTAGGTCTTACTTATATATATAGAGAGATTTTTTTATTTCTAATTTAAAATATTTTGATTATAATAAAATTTTCAATCAAATAACTTATAAAAAATATAAAGTTTATCGTTTTTAATTTAATATTATATCCATATATTTTATAGATTTTCTAAACTTGAGATTTTTGTTTGTCTATAAATTGTGAACAAATTTAGATTAATTTTTATAATTATTGGACATAATTAATTAATTCTAAAACAATATTTCATGTTTTTATAGAATTTTTTGAAAATTCAAGTTTACAACTTATTATTGTATGTATATTACTTTTAAATCTTTACGTTTGAACTATTTAAAATAACTGCTAAATACGATAACTTTTAATGAACTGTATCGAGTCTTCACAGACTATAATATCTATTTGCCTTGATGAAATGATGGTTGTAATGAACAAACAGGAGAATTCTCTCTCTATATAGAGAAAGAAAGAAAAAAATATCTTTTTTTCTAGTCTAATTCCAATCGGTCTTTTGATAGGTGTTAGTGAACTCTATTGGGTATTCATGGACTTTAGTGATTCTTAATGAACTGTAATGAGCCCTTTATGGGCTAAAATGACTCTTAAATAACTTGATTAGGTTTGTAATGGGTTTTGATGGATCATGTTGGAATCAATGACTCTTAATGAGTTGTAATGGATTTCATGGATTTCGGTAGCTCTTAGTGAACTTGATTGGGTCTTGATGGGTCATATTGGACTTAATAGTTGTTAATGAACTGTATTGAGCTAACATGGCTTTCAGCGACTATTAATAAAATTGTATTGGGCCTTGATCAAGGTTCTAAAAATGAGCCTTGACGTCGCCATGGCATGGATGCGTGACATTGTCGTCACGTTTACCCCCCTTGGCGTGGAAATAAGGCGTATAACTCATTTTGGCTTGTTATGGCTCACCATGGTACAACTTGACCCGCCATGGTGTGTTATGGCGTTACAATCTTTGTACTTTCGATTATCCAAATTTGTGTACTTCGAAATTCGATTAGATCTTGCCCATTAGCATCGATTAGAATTTAGAAATTCTTTTGTTTATCGTTTTATATGAACTTAAATTGTAATAACTTAATCATTATTATTTAAGACACTAACATAAACACCCCCCCCACACACACATATACATATATATACAAATATATTATATACAAAGTTGTCGCCTTAAGTCACGGCTAGAAAACGTCATGGCTTCGCCGTAACTCGTAAGACTTGACCTCGCCGTCACGTCACGCCTCACGCCATTTAGAATCTTGGCATTGATAGGCTGTAACAGACTTAATACTTGTTGATGAATTGTATTGGGCTTAAATGGCTTTCAGCGGCTATTAATAAGTTGTATTAGGCCTTGATTGACTACAATGGGTAGTAATGAACTGTATTATGCCTAGATGGGTCGTAATGGACTAGCTGTTGTTAATGAATTGTATTGGGTATTCATGGGTTTAAGTGACTCTTAATGAATTGTAATGGGCCTTTTATGGGCTCAAATGACTCTTAAATAGTTTGATTAGCTTTGTAATGGATTTTGATGGGTCGTGTTGGAATCAATGACACTTAATAAATTGTAATAGATTTCATGGGCTCTAGTGACTCTTAATGAACTTGATTGGGCCCTGATGGGTTGTATTGGACTTAATAGTTGTTAATGTACTACATTGGATTGACACGACTTTCAACAACTACTAATAAATCGTATTGGGACTTGATTGCTTGTCATGGGTAGTAAGGAACTTTATTAGGCCTTGATAGGTTGTAATGGAATTAATAGTTGTTGATGAATTGTATTAGGTTTACATGGCTTTCAATAGCTATTAATAAATTGTCTTGGGCCTTAATTGACTGTCATGGATGGTAACAAATTGTGATGGGCCTTGTTGGGTCATTATTCTCAATGGCGATTAATGAACTGTATTGGATTTTAATAGGCTTTAGTGGCTCTTAATGAATTATATTGGGCATTTATGGCTAAGTAACACTTAAAGTACTTGATTAGGTTTGTAATGAGTTTTGATGAGTCGTACTAGACTCAATGACTATTAATAAATTGTAAGACCATGAGTACCCGTACCCAATGAACCCACTTGCCACCTCAGCGCCACATCAGTTTTTATCTTTCCTACCCTCCTTACCCAATCCTTACCCAAAAGTGGAGTACCCGTACCCAATCAACCCACTTGTCACCTCATTTTTTTAATTCTTTTATTTATACATTTAATTATTTAACAAAATAAAAATATTTATATATTTTTAATAAATAAAAATAAGATAAATAATAAAAATTAAAATTCATATCATTTATTAAAAAATTAAAAATTACAAAATACAAAACACTAAAAATTATGATATTTTCTAATTTTCTCTTTTCTCGCTAAAGTAGCCCTCAAAACGTCTCCCGAAAGGTGATCATGCGGGGATATGAAAAACTCGAAGTCTTGTTGATATCGTTTTTCTCGTTCGAGTTCCAACTTATCTCGTTCGAGTTCGAGTTTTTTCATTTTGTACTCCATTGTACCCTCAATCTGCTCGTTGAACGAGCCTATGGTCGTCAACAACTGAGTAACACTTTCGTCCGTATTCGACCCGGTCATATTACTCGTTGATTTTTTTTTGCCTTGTTGAGAAAACGCTTGTTGCGGAACATAACCTTGTTGAGAAAACGCTTGGAAGCCAAGCTCCGGGTCTTGTTGCGGTGTATCCGATCGGTTACGACGGGATGTAGGTGTGGTGTTTGGATTCATGATGAAATTTGAGAGAAATGGAAGAAGGTATTGAATTTGAGAGAAATAGAAGAAAGTATGTTTTGGTGTGAAAAAAAAAGATGGTATAGGTTAATATATAGTGTGATTAATTTGAATTTTTTTTTTGTAAAATAGCCGTTACCAACGGAATTGTTTCAAAAAAATTTTAAAAAAAATACAATTTAAATAGGCAACGGGTTGATCGGGTTGGTGAACCCGGTACCCGAACCCGCTCCCTTACCCGATCACCCCCTTACCCGTGCCCGATGAAACCCGATGAAACCGCTGTGCCACCTCACCTTACCCGCTCCCGTACCCGCTACCGGTACGGGTGGCCTAATGGATTCCATGGGCTTCACTTGCTCTTAACTAATTTGATTGGGCCTTGATGGGTCGTTTTAGACTTCATAGTTGTTAATGAATTGTATTGTCCTACATGACTTTCAGCGGTTATTAATAATTTGTATTGGGCCTTGATGCGTTGTCGTTGGTGGTAACGAATTGTATTGGACCTTGATGGGTCGTAATGGATTCATTGGTTGTAAATGAATTATTTTGGACCTTAATGGCCTTTAGTGGCTCTTAATGAAATGTATTGGCATTTTTATGGGATTAAATGACTTTTAATGAACTATATATTTGCCTGGGATTAACTATAGATTTTTAGCAATATTTCTTTTGATTTTTAAATGCATAATATAACTAAGCATGTAGCAAGTCGTGAAAAATCGAAATATATTTGTCTCGGGTTAGCTACATATTTTTCAATATTTGCTTCGACGTTTCAATTCGAATACAATTGTCGTGACAAATCTAAATAATTTTGTCTCGGGTTAGCTAAGGATTTTATCAAGATTTGTTTTGTTTTTTAAATATCGAATATAATTAGATCCTTGTGGCAAAACCGTGACAAATATAAATATATGTCTCGGATTAACTGCAGTTTTTATCATGATTTGTTTTGATCATTCTAATATCGAGTATAATTAGATCCGTAGAAAAGTCGTGAGAAATCTAAATATATTGCCTCGGATTAGCTACGGGTTTTATCTAAAAAAATACTATTGTCGAGTATAATTAGATCCATATCTAAAACTCTAATTATATTTGTTTATAATTACCTACAAAATGTATCAAAACTTGTTTTAATTTTTTAATATCGAATATAATTAGATTCGTAGCATAGTCGTAGCAAATCTAAATATATTTGTTTCATATTAGCTAAAGATTTTATCAAGATTTATTTTGGTTATTTTAATATTGAATTTAATAATATCTGTAGCAAAGTTGTGGTAAATCTAAATACATTTCTCTCGAATTAGCTATTGTTAATCTTCGTTTCTTAGAGTAATTGGTCGTCTTTTTAAACATGTTTCCACTCTTTTTACCCTTCCAAATACCCATTTGAGTCTTCTAATATTTGTTTGGTCTAAATCATTCCAAAAGTTGAGAAATAGCAACAAAAAAATAGATTTTGACGTTGAAAGTCATTGTGGCGAGTCACCACTGTGGCGCAGTAGCTGGAAATCATATAGAAGACTTCACTGTCGAAAATATGAAAGAAAATGCAGGTAGCTTTCATGAAAACCAAGAAAAAGGAGACCAAGAGAATCAATACAAACTTGGGAAGAAGACAAGTAGTGAGAGGTCCCTTTCTCACCCCGAGTTCCTTTCATCTTTACTCATTTATAAAGGGAGACCCAGCTTGGGTCTGGCTTTGGACATTACTTCACACCATCAAGAATCAGCTGAGAAGTTCTTAGTTTATGTTTGCATTTTACTTGGTTTAATTCCCTTCGTTTTCCTTTCTATTCACCATTGTGGTAAGCTTGTGACCACTTGGGTTACGTCACACTGGTAAAGTCTTTGGGGGATGTAGTGGAAAACCTCATCTACCCAAGGTTTAAACTTTAGGCGTCAAAATCCCTTGTGGCCATGGAGGTTCACCTGCGATGAATCAAGGTCATTTGTGGTCGCCCGAGGATTAGTCGGTGCGCATAAGCTAGCCCGGAAATCCACGGTTACCACAAGAAAAAAACTTGTGACCATAGTGGCAAATCTTATTTTAATACAATTTATGTTTCAGTATTACTTTTCTTTCATCATGCATTTACTTATGAGCAGTAGCTAAACCCCCCTTTAGGTGCGGGTGTAAGCCAAACCCTAGAGGTTAAAATGTAACATTTGGGTGTTACAACAATTCACTAACTTCTCGTTTGGTCATCCAAGTTGAAGTTTAACTCAACACGGACAAGATGATCACCTATGTGTGTTAATATTATATCTTTGACGTAGAGATGGGCAGATCTGAATACGGCTTGGGTGATGCAAGGAGGTTTGAGAAAATCTACAATAATCGCATAGAGATATGGATTTTTACATAACTGAGTTAAGGTCCAGATGTCGGTCGAGTTGGTGTGTCATAGAGATATGCGCGCCTCTCCACACTGACGGAGTTATGATCTTCGAGATCTACCTAGTAAGATTGGAAAACAGAAAGTTAGCATTTGTGGATATTTTATGATCAAACCGTAATCACAACATATATGATGTAGCTTCGAGAGAAAGAAATCGTGTGGGGTCACATTGTGACTGGTCCGTCAACCATTTAAGTTATTGATGTACTTTTGGGGAAAACTTACACTCGTACCCGTTTTTTTATTCCTTGTTATATTAAAGTATTAATATTCACTCAAAACCAACCAATTTTATAAACTCTAAACTTTGCACCCAGAGTTCGTAGAAATCTCTGATTCTTAGTTAAGTCCAATCCTTGTGGATACGATTTGTGGTCTTTACCGTTATATTACTGTCAAACCGAACTCAATAGTTGGTGTGCACTTGCACCGCTATTATGTCACATTTTATGTGTGAGTATTTTTGCTATCAGCTACGGATATTATTACGATTTTTTTAAGTATCGAATAAATTTAGATATGTAGCAAAGTCGTGGTAAATGTGTATTTTTTTCAAAATTATTTAGCTAGGGATTTGCGATGGATCTTTAAGTTCACTTTATATATATATATATATATATATATATATATATATATATATATATATATATAGAGAGAGAGAGAGAGAGAGAGAGAGAGAGAGAGAGAGGGCCCTTCTTTTGCTAACCAACCCATTGGTACTAACCGTGCTAACCGGTCACAACCATAGATGCATCAGATCAACGGTTATAATTAATACTGGATTTTAATATTATTTAAAATTAATAGGCATGAGCTGGACCTTTGTGCATATGAGCACAAGGGCATTTTTGTCAAACCAAATTAAACCTAAACATGGCATTATCTCTATACACGGTAACAGTACCTATTTTGAAGGAATAACTCCTCCCTCTAAATTTATCCACTCTCTTTCTCTCTCTAAAAAATTCTCTCACCGTCTCTGCCTTCCTCCCACCGCCGCCTCTGCCTTCCTCCCACCGCCGCATCTGCCTTCATCGGACCGCCGCCTCTGCCTTCATCGGATCTCTTTTTTGTGATTTCCACCATGTTTCTGTTCACAAAGCCGAGTTCGAGCTCGAGTATTGGTTTTCGAGTTCGAGTCGAGTATACTGATACTCGAGCTCGACTCGCATCATTTACACCCCTAGTGACGGCGACGATGACGACGACGGCGATGACGAAGGTGATGACGAAGACCTCCAAATGGAGCAGCCTGATTCTCAATTTCAACCTTCCTACGGCCCAATAGTTCATTTGAATCATGCATATGGTCTTAACGACTGTATTCCTGATTATGTTCCGGAGACGCAACAACAACAACCACAAGAAGGACTGTAACACCCCGCTTACCACGACACAATATTGTCCGCTTTGCCCCACTGGCTCACGGCTTTGTTCTTGGCAACCTAGCGAGGACTTCCCAGGGGGGTCACCCATCCTGGTACTACTCCCACCCAAGCACGCTTAACCACGGAGTTCCCAAGGAACCTGCATGCTTGTGGCCCCAAAACGCGTTGTGCTGATATATATGTTTCTGTTCACAAAGCCTTCAGCAAGCCACAACCGAAACAACCTTCTCACAGGTATTTCAAATCCTTTCCGAAAGAGCCCTAAATAAAGAAAGCACGGCGAACCAACACTCCCTCTCCACCAACCTCCCGTCGTTATGCTCCGCCGCGAACATCCTTTGTTTTCCTGATGTGGGCCCCAGTCTCGAGAAACATTCCGACGATGTGAACTTTAAAGAGTACTCGGAGAAAAACTTCACAGAAGGCGATGATGATGATGATGCTTATGTGCATATGTGCACATAAACTGTGCATATGATTTAGTCTGAGATCACATAAGGCGATGATGATGATGATGATGCTTATGTGCATATGTGCACATAAACTGTGCATATGATTTAGTCTGAGATCACAGAAGGCGATGATGATGATGATGCTTATGTGCATATGTGCACATAAATTGTGCATATGATTTAGTCTGAGATGGCTTTTGCACATATGCACATATATGCATATGTGCACAACTGCACATCTGCACATATATGCATATGTGCACATATGCACATCTGCATATATGCACACCTGCATATATATGCACAATGTCTCAAAGAACTGATTTATAGAAAAAAAATGTATTAATTGAGTTAATATAATTCCGAAAATATATTCTGAATTAATATAATTTTGATATCTTGTTTGATATTAAAAATATATTATGAATTAATATAATTTCGAAAATCATGGATTAGATAACTATGGAATGTAGAATCAGTTATTAAATGTGAGATAAATATGGAAGAAATTGGATATATCCATTTTACCCTTGTTGGCATGCACCTAAACCAAAATAAAAGGAGCAATTTGATTGGTCAATGGTTGGTTAGCACGGTTAGTACCAATGGGTTGATTAGCAAAAGAAGGGGACCCTATATATAGCGTTGGGTTATTTTGTTAACCCACATATTAATACTAAATTTATTAATCCAATTATCAGTCGTTGATCTTAAAATGAATGGTTGAGATGAACACATCTAAAAAATTAATTACAAAATGTCAGGTTTGACTAATAAATGAAATGAATAGGGTTGTGTAGGGCACTGTGCACATTTATGAACAAAAAGAATGTATATTAGTTTTACTATACATATTAATTTTTGGATACACATACTATTTTCATACATGTTCAACCTTCACAGGTGTTCAATTTTCATTAACACAAACCATTTATTGAAACCATGAACATTCAGGAACAAATGGCAAGTTTGTTGCTTTTTAGTTGTTTCACACGTGTTCAACCAGTTGAAGGTGTTCAACATTTATCACTATGTATTGTTGCTTGAATTTTGCTAGAAATAAGAGAACGTTGTGTTTTTCGTGGACTGATTAGAACTTGTATGTCATGAAGTTGTTTTTATCAAATATTTCCGCCGATGTATTTATCAATGATGAACATTTATACATATCGGCTCATCCATCGACATCATCCAATCTCACGGAATTAATAGAATCGTTCAGGAAAACGAGTTTAATGTAGTTTTGCTCACATCGAAAATCCGTTTTTTATACAAAGAATGTTGATCACGTATGAAAAATCAAGACACCAAGTTATTTTTGTGAAAAATTAAGTAGAGCTACATCAATTTTGTAACTCCTAATTAATAAGTCTACCAAAGAAAATCATTTCATGAAATACCAATTCTATCTTTGCACATTTATTGAATATGTTGAAACCAACCAAGATTGAAAAAGAACTTCTATTGATCAATAGAAGTTTGTAAAGTTAATAACATTTGAGGGTTAACAATATAACCTCCCTCTATAGATATATATATATAAGGGTGGTTTATTTTGCAAACCAGTATATATGGGTTTTGTTTTTCCGTCGCTACTCCATAGCAAATATGTACATTTAGTGACATGTCATACACCCGTCGGAAAAATGTGAGAAAAGATTGGTTTTATAGTTGATCCGTCGCAAATTAGTGAATGATCAGTCCCGTAGTAAATTATTGGTTGTTGATGCCCAATTTAGTGCTATGAAAAATGAATTTAAGTACTCATTTTAATAAGATAATGCATTAAATTCGAATAAAACATAATTTTATATTTTCGTTAAACACTTTTAAGATCAACTTCACGGACTTTGTTGATTTCCAATTTTTATTGTGTAATAACTAATAACACAATAGGACAATATCAATATATCTAAACCAATTATTTTCGAGAATAAACCGTCGTATAAAAACCAGAAACATTCATGAATGTTCATCGATTTTTGACAATTTATTTTCATCATTTTAAACAAAATAGCAACATATATATGTTTCATTCACTAATAATGATTTTATGTATTTTAATTGTTATATATAATGTATCACAACTTGATGGTCAAAATCTATTGTAATGGTTTTTTTTAATGGAAATGATTGCGTCACGAACGTGCAACGGCCTAACCGTCACCCGAACGGAACAATCCTATCATTAAAGAAACAAACGTTACATAACAAAGTAATACAAAGCGAAATGAAAGGACTGAAATACACCATAAAGTTAATGACAAGATAAAAACGAAAGTGACTCAGATAAGCCACTTCGTAAGCTCGTCTTTCCACCGCAAGGACAAGTCCCCAACAGTTCCAACTGAAGGCAATCAAAATATTGATTCCATGACTTTCTTGCATAAGCATAGCCGGAAGGTAAGAGAAAAAGTGGGAATGTGCCACTTTGAAGCTTTTCTCCTTGACGAAAGTGGGTATGATCCACTCTACTTGGTTGTGTTTTCCTAAAAGCTGCTTATGCCTGGAAACAGAGGCTAAAATAAGAATACAGAGAACATTACGGAAACATTCTTTCGATCGTTTCCGATATTTCCACATTCTTTCAACCATTAACGATACCAAGTACTCTCCCGAGCCTTTGACAAAATCAACATAGGCTTCTACAAACAGATCTTGGATTTTGTTAGAGAAGGTCGGGAGAAGGACCATGGTATCACAGTAATGGGAGGAAGCCACAAGGGGTTTAGCCACAACGGGATTTAGAGCCACAAAGGGATTTAGAGCCACTAAGGGAGCGGCGGCGAAGCAGCGGCGGCGTTAGTCGGAGCAGCAGTCGGAGCGGCGGCAGTCGAAACAACGGCTCTCTCTCTCTCTCTCTGTCACTCACTAGGGCCTGATGGTGGTGGTGGTGGTGGCGAGATGGTGGTGGTGGCGGCTAGGTTAAGAGAGAGAGAGAGTACCAGATAGGGTTTTCTTGAGAGAGAGCGTACCAGATAGTAGTGTTTGAGCAAAAACTTTAATGGTTTTGTCTTGAAAAATGGACAAATTTTGGTCCTCAAATATATGAAAATAAAAGTATATTGTTATTTTACGTAAAATAAAATACATTGGCTAAAATGAAATTTTTAATAAAATACGTCATTATATATTTAACTCATTCGAAAATTTAAAGATGTAGTGTATCATACCTTAATTGTAGCTCCATACCAGTAGAAAACAAAGAAAGACTATAATCATGTTATTTTGAGTCTTGCACACGCAAGTTCGTTATGCAACTGTTTTTTACTTCCGTTTTCTCTTTTCGTCTTTGTTAACTAAATTTTTTGTTGCGTTAACGCACTTTCATGCATACATTTTGCACCTTATTTTCATTTCCCCCCCCTAAACTATATAAAAATCACAATAACTTGAAAAGATCCCTATCTCTTTGTGCACTTTTAGAGTCCTTTTGGTTATATCATCTTGCCCATACTTACAAAAAGAAAAGTGAACACTAACAAAAGGTCAATAACAGGTTTCCTTAACAAGATTGAAATGTTTGCACATTACATCCATGTGTTGCTTTGATTAGATACATAAATGATAGTAAAGTTAAAAGTCTTGATCAAAAAACGGAGTGGGTGTCTTTTTCTGTTATTTAAAACCTTTCACGACATTGGTAAATAGAAGACGATTGTGGGTGTTTGATCTTGAAAGTAAATGTTTATGAGTATCGGATATAGATGTATAGGGTTGTTTCATGTGTATTATTGAGTTTGTTGATTATATAACGGACTAGGTTATGATCTCGTGGTTGGGAAAGCAGAGCCAAGTTCTTTTGCAAGTTGTATGAGTAAATATTGTCGAGCATGTGCCGTGTGAAAAATGAAAGGATATTAAAAGAGGAGATCAAGGATTGGTTTGCTCAATCATTCAAATTCTTTCATGTTATGGCTTTCACCTGAAAGTATTACATCAACACGGTGTTTCCTAGACGTAGAAAAGCACATGTAAGGATAAACATACCAAAACTATGAAAACTTCTATAAAGTAATTGGTGACTTCTATATCAATAAAAAGGAATTTGGTGACTTAATGAAAGAAATGTAAATCGACGTATTACTGACTTCTCTAAAGTGTTTGGTTTAGGTCTATATATTATTAGTCGAAATATCCGAAGTATTAAAAAAATACCTATGACGACAATCCAAGACTTGGAAGTTGACCTCATGAAACATGTAAAACATTAAGAACTGGCATCGAGATTTCCCGACGAGTATGTAGGAATCAGATATCACTCTATACAGTAAAAAGAATTCATCCGAAAACAAGTACACGTGGTTGTTTAGTTATATAAATTTTGTTTAGAAAATGATTAGATTTCAACAACGAAAAAGCTTATGGAACGATCGTGGATTCTTTCATGTACGTCCATAAATTATCATAATAAACGTTTATGCCTTGATTTTTCAATAGTCGACGTTTTATTGCATCAACAATCGCATGCATAATATCATCCCATTAATCAACGGATGAATCTTAATTGAATGTTCCACTGTTTTTGTAGGACATCCTACTTAACTATAAAGACCATTTTATTGAATTTCAAACAGAAATAGGAAAAGAAGTAGAAAACAACTTATATAAATATGCCTTATTATTAATTTTGTAAAGGATTAATTATTGGCCAACAGAAATAGGAGTATTACTTTTACATAGCCAACCAAGTTCCATGATGCTACAACATAAATTTGTACATGATCTTTAAAGATCCTCATTAATGAAAAAAAGAGGCCACTTAAAGATTGCAGGTGACCTAAAGTTAGAAGCTGATTTTGACTTTTATATTTATAAGAGTATTTCGCAATTTCCCAACAGTTTTACACCTAACCAAATTTAATATTCTCATTACATTTTCCCAAATAAACATATATAATGAAAATTAGAAAAAGTAAATTTAATTTTCATTCCAGTACATCAACTTTGAAATGTTTACACTTTACCTCCTCTTATTCTTGCTCCCCAGCAACAAGCAGAAGTAAAACAGGATCCTGAACAAGAACCCCCAAGCAACTGTTACCCACAAGCAGTTCCATTTGCTTAGATCGGTGATTCCTTGTTGTTGCAATATATCGGCGCCGGTGGTCAAGCAGGTGGTGCCGGTGATGTTTACTCCTAGCGATTTGCTCATGCTTTGTAATAGTTTCACTTTCATGGAGTCATCGATATCTCCCAGAGGGCTGTTGTCGAAGATTTGAGTTCCGCGAACGAAACACTTGCTGGGATCTTGGAATTCGTTTTGTAGAACTGCTTCGTACGGGTATTTGACGAGGGAGATGTAGTGGAACCAGATCCAGTAAATGGGGATTCGATCACGGTTGATGAAGAATCCACTGAAGAGAAGAAAGTAAGCTAGAATGGCAACGACGATGGTGTAGCCGAGCATGACGTGAGGGACGATGCCGGAGAGAAATGTGACGAAGGAGCTTCCGGCCCAGAATGAAGCGAGGATTATGAAGTAGTAGAAGAGGAAACCTGAAAAGCCGCCGTCGAGTCCGACGGCCCAAAATGTGATTGCGGAGAATGCGAATGAGAGGAAAATGAGAGCAGGAATTGCGACGATGGAGTGGGAGAGAACGTATGATGAACGTCTGTAAGCGTTGTAGGCTGTTTCTCTCATGAAAATGTAACGTTCTTGGAGGAAAACGGGTAATGCGTCTGCGCAGGTGTAGAAGGTTGTGGACATGGCGAATGCGAAGAACCCTAACCGTTCCTGAACGCCTTTTGGGGAATTATCGAGATTCCAAAACATGGTGGCGAGAATGAACCCTGTGACAACAACAGCACCTAACCGAATCCCAAATAGTTCAGGCATTCTGCGTGAATTAGTGAATGATCGTTTTGATAAAACCGCCATTTCCATCCACATTGGATTTGCGAAGGTAGGGACCATGGAATTGGGGCTAATGTCGTTGGTGGCTCCAGCGCCGGAGACTAATTTGCCTCTGGATATGCTTGCGCTGATGGCTTCTTTTAGGGATAAACCGTGTATTGGTGTTTCGTAGCCGGTGTTAATGGTGTTTCGAGATCGTTTGATGTTTTGCCATGATTTGTTGAATTCAACGAGGCTTTTTGTTCCTCCTGGTGATCCTTCTAGTTCTCTGATTAAATCGAGAGCGAATTCAGTCCGGTTCTCTTTGTCCGGAATCGGATGGCCGAAATCGGAGAAATATAAGGGGAGATTCGTCGGAGAACCGCTGTAAACCGTCTGTCCACGGGACAGAAACAAGAGTCGATCGAGCAAACCGAGAATCCGGTAACTCGGCTGGTGAATCGACATTATAACGATGCTTCCACTTTGTGCAATACGTTGCAAAACCTTCACCACCATGTACGCACTGGTAGAGTCGAGTCCCGACGTCGGCTCGTCCAGAAGTAGAATAATCGGATCATGAATGATGTCGATTCCGATCGAAACACGACGTCGTTCTCCGCCTGAGACTCCTCTGTGTCCTTCATCGCCGATGACTGTTTTCGCCGCGTTTCGGAGCCCTAACTGGTCAATTAGGGCTTGAACTCTCAGCTTCTTCTTCGATTTCGACAGCGATCGAGGGAGGCGAAACTCAGCGGCAAACATCAGCGTTTCTTCGACTGTTAACATCGGAAATAACAGATCGTCTTGCATTACGTAAGCAGAGATCACCTTCAATAATCTCGATTCCAACTGTTCGCCGTTCAAAGTCACCGTTCCTTTCAAGCTTCCTTTAGCAATTCGATTCGCCAACGCATCAATCAAAGTAGATTTACCTGATCCACTGGCACCAAGCACCGCCAGTATCTCGCCGTCTCTAGCTTGACCGGAAATATCATTCAACAATACCTTACTCCTCGAAAACAACCGTTCTCCACCAACCGCCTCCATCGACGTCGCCGGAGCACCACCACCTAACCTCTTCCTCCCCCCAAACACCTCCGGAATTGACATCTTACTACGAATCTTCACACTATACGTCAGATTATTAAACGACAAAACAAAGGGCAACGACCGAGGCTCGCTGCTCGTTTCACTCATCTCCAAAACACGATGCGCCGGCGTCTCATCGCCATTCCCCTCTTTTCTGATATCTCCAACATACTTCAACAGCTCGCCGAGAGTCGGAGAAGGCGCTGCATTCGCGGCGGCTTCTCGGCGATCGTAAAACGGGGAGGTATCGGTGATATTGTCCGCCACTATCCTTGACATTGTAGAGCAAGGAATGGAATTAGCAGGTAGTTGCAGGGAAGGTGAGGAGTTATGGGAGGTGTGAAGATGTTGAAGATTGAGATGATTATATATATATATAGCTGGCGTGTATCAGTGTATTTATAGTATATAGAATTTGTGTTCAGATTTCTTTCTTGTAGAAATGCATGGGGGATGACGAGTGACTCAACTGTGTGATTATGGTGTATATGTGTGAGAGAGAGAAAAAAACAGACATCAATTTTTATTAAAATAATATATAAAATTATTGGATGAAAAAATTATCAATAAGGTTACGTTTTTATGTTTATCTCACCCAATTGTCAAAATGGAATTTAATTAAAATATCCAAAGTTTGAACTTGACTTATCAAAATACCCATTTCTTTTTCGAATTTGCCGAAATACCCATAAATCTCGCGATTAATCCTGCGATCGCGGGATAGGGCACACATGGCCCGCGGTTTTGGCCAAAACGTCCCGCGGCACCCCCCAACTATCCCTGCATCTACACTTTTGGTCCCTCCCCGCGACTGACCCCGCAATGGGTACCGCGATCTGACAAAATTTTACAATTTTGGTCCTTTTTGCACGAATCTTTGCATGCTTTTACTGTTTTTTCCACAATTATTGTACTTGAAAGACCAATTTGTGGTTGAAATTCACTGACTTGTTTCATCAATATTGAATCATTGTACTTGGGGAAGACCAATTTGTGGTTGCAATTCATGTTCCTCAATGAGATTTCATCCATAAATATCAGTAGAATGCAATCCATAATTCACACCAATTTCATCCTTCATTCTTGCTTTCTTGCTTTCTTTCTTCAGTATTTTGTTTTTGAGATACTACTAAAAAATGAGTTCATATGTTGCAAAAGTTAAGTTATTTTTCTGTTACGACGGTGAATGGGTGCAAGACAACAATGAGTGGATTTTTCTTTATAAATCTAAGCATGGTGTAAAATTGCCAGTAAACTTGGCTTATCAGAAGTTTGTTGCATACGCCATGCAAATATGTGAAATCGACCCTTCGGCTGTTTGCAAGTTAGTGTTCAAGAATGATGATGGGTCATTTGTGGAGTTATGCAACGATGGGGATATCTCTGGTTTTATGCACTTTGCAGCCGAATCAGAAAGATATTCATTACTTTATGTGTGCCGAATCCTCGGTGTGCAACGAAGATGATGACGAAGGTGACGACTAGGGGTGTAAATGAGACGAGACAACTCGCGAGCTACTCGCGATCGACTCGGTCAAAACTCGGTCAACACTCGACTCGAATGTGCTCGACTCGAACTCGAACTCGACTCGACATACTAACGAGTCGAGTCGAGCTACCTGATACTCGACTCGATAAGCTCGCGAGATACTCGAATTAATTTTATATATAATAAAGTTTATATTATTACTTATTATATTTATCAATTAGAATTAATAGAAAAATTAAATTTAAGTCTTCTAAAAAAAAGAAAAATTAAAATTAAATTGAAATTGAAAATCTGAATTGTGTAAGTATGTAACCCGCCTAAAATCTAAATGATTTAAAAACAAAATATTTTTATTTTTAATTAAAATTCAGTTAAGTTAAGTCATAAGTGAAAGAAATAAAGAAACCAAGCAAATTTTTTCCATTTCCATCTTTATTTTGAAGGCTGCTTAACCAAAAAAACCCTAGCAACCCTAGTCGCCGCCTCCTTCCTCTCTCTCTCTCACGACGGTCGACAACTAGTCGACCACCAGAGCCGGCGACGCCGACGACGCCAACCGACGAGCAGCGACGAGCCGAGTAGCGACGCGTTTGACAAGCTACACGACGGAAAAGGGTACAAATCCATTCTTTTTGTCGATTCTTGATGGTACCCGAATAATAAAACTTAACAAAATGGTTAATCTCAGTATGTTACTCTCTCTTTATTGATTGATTTTTAGTTTTTTTTGGTTAATCTGCTTATAAATCGATTGGAGATGCTCATGGTTCTTTTTGCTTATTACTTTGTTGCTTATTAATCTGATTGGAGATTCTCATGGTTCCTTTTGCTTATATAATCTGTTTTTGAGTTGTAATATTGATATTTGAGTTGAAATAATCTGTTTTGATAAGGAAATTTAGTTACTACCGTGTTAGACCCTAGACTGAAAATGAGGGCAATAGAGATTGCATGGCCAAAAATGTTTCTTCCAAATGTAGCTCGGGAAAATATTAATAAGGTTAAAGAGGTTATGTATGAGCTTTTTGATGAATATGTGAGGATGTATTCTTCTTCTATTGTGGATGAAAGTGGAGAGTGTGAATTTGGATCAAATACCCATGAAGGAAATGTTGGGTCTAGTGGTTTATCCGAACTTTTGTTAGATGTGTTTAGTGGGGAGACATCGGTAACTCGTGTGAAATCTGAGCTTGATATGTATCTAGAAGAGGGGTGTTTCTTTAGTCAAGACTACAAATTTGATGTCTTAGCTTGGTGGAAGGAAAAATCAAACAAGTTTCGAATTTTGTCTAGAATGGCTGTAAATATCTTGGCGGTTCCTATCACTACCGTGGCTTCGGAGGCAACTTTTAGTGTCGGTGGTCATGTAATAGATACTTATAGAGCTTCTCTTGCTCCGGAAACGGTGCAAATGTTGATGTGCACGGGTGATTGGTGTAGATCTCTCCATGGAGTGAAAAGGAAGAACAAGGTATATATTTAAATATGTTTAGTTAATTATCTTCACTTTTATTAAGTATACTAATTTGTTTTTCTTTTTATTGTAGGAGAGTGAAGAACATCCAAAAGAAATCTTCATTCAAGTACCGTTCAAGGAACCCGAAAGTACCGTTCAAGGAACCCAACCATTGAATTGAAATTAAATCAAATTTTGCTTTTTGATGGATTTATAATGTACTTTGGTTTTAATGTTGTAATTTTCGACTTCGTTTTGCTTTTGGTTGCAAGTTACAACTAGTTTCGGCTTTATTTTGTATTTGGTTGTAAACTTTAAATTTTCTGGAATTTTTAGTTGGTAATTTAGACTTATTTTGAGCTTCTAATAATGTTATATATTAAAAAACCTATGTTTAAGTTTGATTCGAGCTTGAAACGAGTTCGAGTTCGAGCTTGATTCGAGCTTGAAACGAGTTCGAGCTCGGGAATTAGGTTTCGAGTCGAGTTCGAGTTTGGGTTTTTACTACTCGCGAGTTTTCGAGTCGAGTTCGAGCTCGAGTATTGGTTTTCGAGTTCGAGTCGAGTATACTGATACTCGAGCTCGACTCGCATCATTTACACCCCTAGTGACGGCGACGATGACGACGACGGCGATGACGAAGGTGATGACGAAGACCTCCAAATGGAGCAGCCTGATTCTCAATTTCAACCTTCCTACGGCCCAATAGTTCATTTGAATCATGCATATGGTCTTAACGACTGTATTCCTGATTATGTTCCGGAGACGCAACAACAACAACCACAAGAAGGACTGTAACACCCCGCTTACCACGACACAATATTGTCCGCTTTGCCCCACTGGCTCACGGCTTTGTTCTTGGCAACCTAGCGAGGACTTCCCAGGGGGGTCACCCATCCTGGTACTACTCCCACCCAAGCACGCTTAACCACGGAGTTCCCAAGGAACCTGCATGCTTGTGGCCCCAAAACGCGTTGTGTCTGGTAAGGCCAAGGTTTACTAATATACCCAGCATCTCTCCTGTCCACGGCCGATGTGGGATATGCCTAAGGTGTTACAAGGACGCTGTGTTGGAGTTGCTGATGACGAAACCTATGTTTTCAAAACGGGTAATGCTGATATAGACAGATCAGATACCGATAGTGATGATCACGAAGAATATACCCCTAGTAATAAATCATTTAGTCAGTTAAATGACAATTTTGATATTGTAATAACCAGGTATTTTATTTAATTTAAAATATAAGAATTTTATAAGTTTATATGGGTATTTTAAGGAATGAGAAGTTAAGGGGTAAGTTTTAATTTTAATAGAAGTTAGGGGTATATTTTGATAGGTGGAACAAGTTTAAGGTTTATTTGGTAATAAGGTGACACCTCCTCCTTGCCTTAACCGACCCTTGAGTAAACAATTAGGAGATGAAGTCTCCTTCTTAGCAAAATATCCCAAATATCCTAGTGTGTGTGTGTGTTTTTCGTGAAAAGAGAGAGAAGAGTGAGAAGAAGGAAAACTAAAGAAGAAGAAGGAAAGCTATAGGTTTTCTGCTGGAATTGTTTATAACAAGCTGAAGTAATCCAGGTAAACAATCCATACCTTTTTGTGTTTTAATTCCTCATAGTGTTCTTAAATTTTCTAGTTTAAGTTCTTGGTGGGTTTTGTTAAAAAGGGGATGTTTTGGGAAATATGAGCTTAAGGTTAGGTTATGTTTATAGTCTTAATCATAACTGCATCTTTATAGCAACATGTATAGAATAAAACTGTAAAAAATCTGGGTTTTAGGATGAAACAGTAGGCTGAGACATTCATCGAAGTCGCAGTAGGCTAATATTCATCGAAGTCGCAATGGACGACTGCGACATTCATCGGAGTCGCAATGGTTGGTTGCAACTTGGGTATGAAGTCGCAATGGTCGTTTGCGACTTGGCTTGGAATCGCAGTAGTTGATTGCGATTCGGGTTTGGGATCGCAATAGTAGGTTGCGACTCCAGGGTGGAATCGCAGTGGTGGATTGCGACTTAGGGTGAAGTCGCAATAGTGGGTTGCGATTTCGGGGGTGAAGTCGCAGTAAGAGGTTGCGACTTTGTACTGTTCATTGCGATTTCATGTCTTTTTGGGTTGCGACTTGGGTTGAGGATTTCGTGAGTTTAGTGTTAAGAGAAATATTTGGTATTTTGTGATTTCAGATTCGGTGAAGGGGCGACTTACGTGAATTACCTTGAAAGAGTTTTTGTAATAACGCACGAGGTGAGTTTTTATTTGAAATGTTTTCAAATGGAATACATATATGTGATTTAATGTAATATGGTGCATATAGTGTTTATATGAATATTACATTGTATGAGTACTAGTTGGCCGGGCATAGGACCGGTGAAAGTTGGCTGTACAAAGGGACAGTGGTGTTGGCTGTATTTAGTACAGCGGTGTAAATTAATTAATTGGCTTGCTACCAATTAATATGGCCAAGGAAAAGAAAAGAGATAGAGATGGAAAGATACATGATGCATGAGTCATATTTGGTATTCTTACGTGAATTATGTGCAAATGTTTTCTTTTACTAACGGGGATTTTTCTCACTAGACCTCAAGGTCTAGCCCTCATTTTTGTTTTAAAATATGTATTCCAGGTCATGGAGCAAACAAGAGACAATGATAGGATTTATCATGTTAGCTTTTGTGGATGTTGAATGATTATGAAGATTTCAGTTATAATTAGTAGTTGTTATGTATTTTACTTTATTCGAAAAAGTTTGTACTTAAAGACTTAATCGTAGAATTTAAGGGACCATATTTGGATTATGATATGTTATTTTGTGGTGAATTATATGAAACTTGTATGTTGGGATTAAGGGATGTTACAAATGGTATTAGAGCCTTAGTTTAAGAGATTTAGGTATTAGTATCTGTACCTAGACTTTAACTGCATGCGAAGTAGGAGGTCCTTGTTATATTAGAACCTTGGGATGATAAATATAAAAAGGTAGAAGGAACCTCATGTAAGGTAATTTCAGATTACACCTGGCCAGTGTAATTATGATCTTACAGGTACATGTTGGAACCAGAATACTTTATTATATGGGGTATGTGCTTATGTATATATTAACCTTGTTTGAATCAACAAAATGGAAAGTGGAACGAGACGAACAAACCGAGAAGGGGAAGGGAATCCGAATAGATCTAATCCAACAGCCGGTGGAAGGGGAAGAGGGGGAGAAAGAGGTAGAGGTAGGTCAGGGGGCAGAGTACAGGGGCGAGGCACAGAGTTTGTTACGAGAGACGACCTAGCGAATGAAATGGGAAGACTTCAGGCAAATATACAAGCTATGTTTAACCAGACTCACCATTCGGAAACAGAAATACCAGACCCTACCCTTGAAAACGAAGTGCCTATCGCACCTATTGTCACATCAGCACCCAGAAAGTGTGATTATAAAATGTTTTTAAGCTATAAACCACCCAATTATGGAGGGGACAGAGATCCAGTAAAAGCAATGCGATGGCTGAAGGAGGTTGAAGCTGTATTTAAGACCAGTAAATGCGCGGAAGAAGATAAAGTGTTATATGGAACAGCAATGTTGAAAGCAGATGCCTTGTATTGGTGGGAAGCCCTTATTGACTCTGAAGGACCTGATGTGTATTCAACTTTTACTTGGGGCGAATTCTCGAGAGCATTTAAGGAACAGTTTTGCCCGCAAGCCGCAGTTAGACAGTTGGAAGAGGAATTCCTGAGCCTACAGCAAGGAAATTTATCGGTAAGAGACTACACTGCCCGTTTCTTGGAAAAGTCGCGTTTCGGAGAATATTATGTTGCCACATAAAAGATGAAGATGGAAAGGTATGTATTCGGATTGAATTCGGAGATTAGAAAGTTGGTAACTGCAGCGAGACCTAATACTTTTTCAGAAGCAGTCAATGCTGCGGAAAATGTGGAGCGAGACAATAAGAGGGATGTTGGGGATAAGAGTGCGGGAAAGAGAAAATGGGAAGGACCACCACACGATGTGAAGAAGTCTGGATTTCAGCGATTTGATAGTCGTCCACCTTTTAGAGCAGCTGAAAGACCTTGCCCAAAGTGCCACCGTTTTCACCAAGGAAGCTGTCAGGTAGATCCTAGAAACTGTTATAAGTGCGGGAAGTTTGGGCACATTGCTAAAGATTGTAGGGTGGTTAGATTTTGTTATTCATGCAATTCGCCAGATCGTCTTCAATCAGATTGTCCACTGGGAAGAATACCATCGGGTGGCACGTCAACAAGAGCATCGGGTGTTAGACCAGCAGTACCGAGGTCAGAGCCAGCAAGAGCAAGAGGCCGTTCATTTCAGATGACAGCAAAGGAAGCGGAGGAAACTCCGGACGTAGTTACAGGTACATTCTTAATAAATTCCACACGTGCTAAGGTGTTATTTGATTCTGGTGCAAACCGATCGTTTGTGTCTCCTTCATTTGCTGCTTACATGCGTTTAAAGCCGAAAGTGTTAGATCATGCTTTATTGGTAGATACGGCAAATGAAAATCAAGTATCAGTTAAAGAAGTATTTGATAGTTGCGTGATAGATATAGAAGGGTGCGGAGTACCGATTCAGTTATTTCCAATAGCCCTGGTAGAGTTTGATGTGATAGTGGGAATGGACTGGTTAGCCGAGAACCAAGCTAATATAAATTGTGATAAGAAGTTAATAAACGTTGTGTTACCTGAAAAAGGGCCGGTAGTGATTTATGGCGATCGTAGGAATTATCAGTATAATCTTATTAACATGATAAAAGCCCGTAAGTGTGTTAGTAAAGGTTGTCAGAGTTACTTAGCTTATGTAATAGATACTAAGCTAGAGAAGAGTAAGTTGGAAGACATTCCAATTGTTAGTGATTTTCCAGAAGTATTTCCTGAAGACTTGAACAGTCTTCCGCCCGTTAGACAGGTAGAGTTCGGTATAGATCTAATTCCTGGAGCCACCCCTGTAGCCCGTGCACCGTATCGTTTGGCGCCTCCAGAAATGAAAGAAATGATGGCACAACTGCAAGATCTATCCGTTAAGGGTTTCATCAGACCAAGTTCTTCACCGTGGGGGGCACCAGTCTTATTTGTGAAAAAGAAGGATGGTTCGATGAGAATGTGTATCGACTACAGAGAATTGAATAAGCGCACGATCAAAAACAAGTATCCTCTACCTAGAATTGATGACCTCTTCGATCAATTAGTTGGAGCATGTTGTTTCTCCAAGATTGATTTAAGATCCGGTTATCATCAGTTGAAGGTCAAAGAAGAAGACGTGTTGAAAACTGCTTTTCGCACCAGGTACGGTCACTATGAGTTTCTAGTAATGCCATTTGGATTGACAAACGCTCCAGCCGCCTTTATGGATTTAATGAATCGGGTATGTAAGCAATATCTTGATAAATTCGTCATTGTATTTATCGATGATATACTTATTTATTCCCGATCCAAAGAGGATCATGCACGACATCTTCGTTTGATTTTGGAATTATTGAAGAAAGAAAAGTTGTATGCGAAATTTTCAAAGTGTGAATTCTGGTTGCGGGAAGTTCAGTTTTTGGGCATATAGTTTCTGAAAAGGGTATACAAGTCGATCCGATGAAAGTGGAAGCAGTTGAAAAATGGGAACCACCAAAGACAGCAACAGAAGTACGAAGTTTTCTGGGTTTGGCCGGCTACTACCGAAAGTTTATAAAAGATTTATCTCGTATTGCCACACCGTTGACGAAGCTGACTCGGAAGAATCTGAAGTTCGAATGGAAGGCAGAACAGGACGAGGCATTCAGGATATTAAAGGAGAAACTTTGCAGCGCGCCGATTTTAGCATTGCCAGAAGGTTCAGATGATTTTGTGGTCTACAGTGATGCTTCTAAGTTAGGTTTGGGATGTGTACTCATGCAACGTGGAAAAGTAATTGCCTATGCTTCTCGTCAATTAAAGGATCATGAAAGGAAATATCCTACTCACGATATGGAACTGGCAGCAGTTGTTTTCGCTTTGAAGATTTTGAGGCATTATCTTTATGGTTCCAAGTGTCAAATTTTTACGGACCATAAGAGTCTCCAACATCTTTTTGATCAGAAGGAGCTGAACATGAGGCAAAGAAGGTGGCTAGAGTTAGTGAACGATTATGATTGTGAAATCCTTTATCATCCAGGAAAAGCGAATGTGGTGGCAGATGCACTAAGTCGACAAGAAAGAAGTGGAACGATAAAGGCGATATCTTTAAGAGCTGAACTTCTTCCAAACATTTTTGACGAATTACTGAAGTGCCAAGTAGATGCTTATCAAGAAGAAAGTTTAAAATCTGAACGGTTGGTTGGGATATCAGCATTACTTGGGAAAGATAACCGTGGGTTGTTGTGTTTGGGGAATAGGATTTGGGTACCTCGTTTGGGTGGATTACGTGATCGTGTACTACAAGAAGCTCATCAATCTCGATTCTCCATCCATCCAGGTACAAATAAAATGTATAGAGATTTGAAACAATTCTATTGGTGGCCGGGGATGAAAAGAAGTATGGCTAAGCATGTGGAAGACTGCATTACCTGCAAGAAAGTAAAGATTGAGCATCAGAAACCGTTTGGTCAGTTACAACGCTTAGATATTCTAGTGTGGAAATGGGATCAGATCACAACTGATTTCATTACCAAGAACTTCAAAGGGATTCGATTCTATTTGGGTGATTGTGGATAGGTTGACGAAGTCTGCTCATTTCTTGCCGATAAAAGAAACCGATTCTTTGGAACGTTTGGCCAAACTGTACATTAATGAAATAGTAACTCGACATGGAGTACCAATTTCGATTATTTCTGATCGAGATAGTCGTTTTACTTTTAGATTCTGGAGAAGCTTTCAAAAAGAGATGGGAACACAAATCAAGTTGAGTACAACATATCATCCACAGACTGATGGACAAAGCGAAAGAACAATTCAGACGTTAGAAGATATGCTTCGGGCTTGTATAGTTGATTTTGGAGGATCATGGGATAAACATTTGCCTTTGATAGAGTTCGCTTACAACAACAGTTATCATTCTAGTATTCAGGCGGCACCGTTTGAAGTATTGTATGGTAGGAAATGCCGAACGCCTTTGTGTTGGAATGAAGTGGGGGAAAAGCAGTTAGCAGGGCCAGAAATAGTACAGTTAACAGCAGATAAGATTACTCAGATCCGGGATAGATTGAAAACGGCACAAGACAGACAGAAAAGTTATGCAGATCGACGCCGGAAACCGTTCGAATTTCAGGTTGGGGAATTTGTGATGTTAAAAGTTTCACCTTGGAAAGGAGTCATACGTTTTGGGAAGCAAGGTAAACTCAGTCCGCGATATATTGGGCCATTTGAAATTACAGAAAGAATTGGTGAAGTAGCATACAGATTGGATCTTCCGTTGGAATTGAGCAGAATTCACAACGCGTTTCATGTGTCGAATTTTCGAAAATGTTTAGTCACGCCGGACCAGGCAGTATCTCTACCGGATATACAAGTGGATGAAAAGTTGAACGATGTGGAGGAACCGGAAGCGATAGTTGATCACAAGGTTAAAGTATTGAGGAATAAGGAGATCAGGCAGGTAAAGGTTCAATGGAAACATCATAGGGGTCAGGATGCGACATGGGAATCAGAGTCGGAGATGAGAGCCAAATACCCTCATCTGTTCACTTGACTGAATTCCGGGACGGAATTCTTTTAAGGGGGAGATGTTGTAATAACCAGGTATTTTATTTAATTTAAAATATAAGAATTTTATAAGTTTATATGGGTATTTTAAGGAATGAGAAGTTAAGGGGTAAGTTTTAATTTTAATAGAAGTTAGGGGTATATTTTGATAGGTGGAACAAGTTTAAGGTTTATTTGGTAATAAGGTGACACCTCCTCCTTGCCTTAACCGACCCTTGAGTAAACAATTAGGAGATGAAGTCTCCTTCTTAGCAAAATATCCCAAATATCCTAGTGTGTGTGTGTGTTTTTCGTGAAAAGAGAGAGAAGAAGGAAAACTAAAGAAGAAGAAGGAAAGCTATAGGTTTTCTGCTGGAATTGTTTATAACAAGCTGAAGTAATCCAGGTAAACAATCCATGCCTTTTTGTGTTTTAATTCCTCATAGTGTTCTTAAATTTTCTAGTTTAAGTTCTTGGTGGGTTTTGTTAAAAAGGGGATGTTTTGGGAAATCTGAGCTTAAGGTTAGGTTATGTTTATAGTCTTAATCATAACTGCATCTTTATAGCAACATGTATAGAATAAAACTGTAAAAAATCTGGGTTTTAGGATGAAACAGTAGGCTGAGACATTCATCGAAGTCGCAGTAGGCTAATATTCATCGAAGTCGCAATGGACGACTGCGACATTCATCGGAGTCGCAATGGTTGGTTGCGACTTGGGTATGAAGTCGCAATGGTCGTTTGCGACTTGGCTTGGAATCGCAGTAGTTGATTGCGATTCGGGTTTGGGATCGCAATAGTAGGTTGCGACTCCAGGGTGGAATCGCAGTGGTGGATTGCGACTTAGGGTGAAGTCGCAATAGTGGGTTGCGATTTCGGGGGTGAAGTCGCAGTAAGAGGTTGCGACTTTGTACTGTTCATTGCGATTTCATGTCTTTTTGGGTTGCGACTTGGGTTGAGGATTTCGTGAGTTTAGTGTTAAGAGAAATATTTGGTATTTTGTGATTTCAGATTCGGTGAAGGGGCGACTTACGTGAATTACCTTGAAAGAGTTTTTGTAATAACGCACGAGGTGAGTTTTTATTTGAAATGTTTTCAAATGGAATACATATATGTGATTTAATGTAATATGGTGCATATAGTGTTTATATGAATATTACATTGTATGAGTACTAGTTGGCCGGGCTTAGGACCGGTGAAAGTTGGTTGTACAAAGGGACAGTGGTGTTGGCTGTATTTAGTACAGCGGTGTAAATTAATTAATTGGCTTGCTACCAATTAATATGGCCAAGGAAAAGAAAAGAGATAGAGATGGAAAGATACATGATGCATGAGTCATATTTGGTATTCTTACGTGAATTATGTGCAAATGTTTTCTTTTACTAACGGGGATTTTTCTCACTAGACCTCAAGGTCTAACCCTCATTTTTGTTTTAAAATATGTATTCCAGGTCATGGAGCAAACAAGAGACAATGATAGGATTTATCATGTTAGCTTTTGTGGATGTTGAATGATTATGAAGATTTCAGTTATAATTAGTAGTTGTTATGTATTTTACTTTATTCGAAAAAGTTTGTACTTAAAGACTTAATCGTAGAATTTAAGGGACCATATTTGGATTATGATATGTTATTTTGTGGTGAATTATATGAAACTTGTATGTTGGGATTAAGGGATGTTACAGATATGCCCCCTATTCTTCCAGACCAGAATACCCATACACAAACCTACGAACCTGCATCTTATAATCGCAGTTTAAGGTTAGAAGTAGGTCAGATATTTGATTCGAATGATCACTTGGCAAGTCAGGTCGGACTTAAGTTCATGGAAGAGGGTTTCGAAAGTCACACGCCGAGATCCGACAAAGGCAGATACATAGTTGAATGTGCGAGAGAAAACTGTAATTGGAGGATGTACGCGAGGCCCGGGGGAGAGTAAGGAGGGGCACTACTTATTAGAAAGTTGGACGACGTACACACTTGTACGAGGTCGCAACTGAATCCCAACCACAAACAAGCCACCAAAAGGACTTTGGGTGCGATACTGAAAGGCAAATTTCTTGATGCTAGCAGGTCATTGCGTCCAAAGGACATCATAGACGATGTACACCAGCAGTTCGGCGTCACGATTGGTTACCACCAAGCTTGGCGTGCGCGATGCAGGACACTGCTATTGGTGAGAGGCACGTTCGAGGAGTCGTATGAACGACTCCCAGCATATTTATATAATTTGCAGCTGCAGAATCCAGGTACTGTCACCCAGTTAAGGACCGATTCACATGGACGGTTTGAGATGTGCTTCGTTGCCCTTGGACCCGCGGTACATATTTTAACACGTCATATGTTTACACATTATAAACTATAACATTTACAAAGGGAAACCACCTACGTTTTTGCAGATCCGCACATTTCTGGCAAATCCCCGTCGTGTCCTGGTAATAGACGTTGCCCATTTAAAGGGCCCTTACTTGGGTATGATGTTCCTGGCGGTTGCCATGGACGGGGATAACTCCATCGTTCCAGTAGCTTTCGGAGTAGGCAAGTCCGAAACCGGGGAGGAGTGGACTTGGTTTCTGTCCATGTTGAGACAAGCTATCGGAGACCCGCAAGGGTTGGTGTTTATGTCCGACAGGGCTCCTTCCATAAGCGACGCAATCTCTGCAATGTACCCAAACGCCCCTCACGCCTTATGTTGTCGACATTTGGAGATGAACGCCAAAACCCAGGACAAACGTATTACCACCTACAAGGATGTCTACTGGCAGGCATGCAGAGCATATACGACTCGGGAGTTTGACCGGTACATGAAACTTCTACGAGTTAGTGCCAAGAAAGCAGCCAAAGTCATGGACGATGTTGGACCGGAGAGGTGGTCCGCGGCCCATTTTCCTGCACAACGGTATGACATTCTAACCTCCAATAGTGCAGAGTCGGTGAATGCACTCTCCCGTTTTGCGCGTAGATGTCTGATTGTTACTCTTATGGACTACTTTCGGAGCTTTCAGCAAGAGTGGTACCAACTTCGACGCCGAAAATGAGCTGAACTGCAAAATAGACTCACACCAGCGGCGGAGGAGATAGTTCTCCTCAGGGCGCGTCACGCGTCGACATGGAGGGTAAGTGTAACATCCCGCAAAACGAAACATACATATAACATACATTCCATAACATGTTTACAACAAAGTACTTCATCTTTGACATTTGGTCCCATCTAAAGTCTGAACATAAAAATTCATTACAACTTGATCCACTTTGAATTACATAGTAATAACAAAAATTATAACTACAAAAGCATCCGTAGCATCATGATGATAATCTTCTCCAAAGCTAGCCAACAAGTATTCTATTTACTTGTTCTTACTGGAATCACCACCTGGAATACATAATTTTTAAAACAGAAAATGAGGGTTAGACCTAAGGGTCTAGTGAGTAAATCCCTGACATTTGTAATTCATTAAAAACTCATTTATATAAAACACTATTTATATAAATACACATACCACACACGTAAGTTAATACCAACTAACAATTATTCATCATACCTGTCTCATTCCACCTTATCCCTCCACCAATGGCCAATATCAATTGGTTGCGAGCCAATTTATCACACTGGTCCAAAGCCCGGCCACGTATTATATTATCATATAATACTCACGTAATTATAATATCTCAATATATTATAATCACCCACGTATGACATATTCATACCACATATCAAATATTTGTTATTCACATAATGCATTCCAGTAAAATACTTTTTAAAGTAAAACTCACCTGATCTTTTAAGCAAAGGTCCTTCAAACTTTCCTCAATTTAGATTATCTTTTAACCCAGATCCTTAGTATCTGAAACAAATTAAAGTATACATACTCTTTAACACATAAACAGGAAAACCCAACTTTTCGCAACCCACTATTACGAAAAGTTTACTTTTCGCAACCTACAGTTGCGAGTTCCTCACTTTTCGCAACCAACAGATGCGAAAACCTCACTTCTCGCAAACCACAGTTGCGAGTTCCCTACTTTTCGCAACCAACAGATGCGAAAACCTCACTTCTCGCAAACCACAGTTGCGAGTTCCCTACTTTTCGCAACCAACAGATACGAAAACCTCACTAAGCGTTTTAGCTGCTTGCGAAAAGTGGACTTTTCGCAACCAAGGCTTGCGAATTCCTACTTTTCGCAAAAACACTGTTCATCGTCTTTACCAGATAAGTTCAGTTTAATTGCAGGAATTTCATCTTATACCCAGATTGTACAGAAGTGTTCTAAACCCCTTTTAACACTCTAAATTGCAACTAAAATTCACAAATTCATCTAAAATTACCTAAACCCACCTCAAAATCCAAAAGAAACCTAATTCTTATAAAGGAGAGTTAAATAAGAAGATTACCTCTTGGATTTACTGCACCAAACAAAAATCCCAGCTGAGTATCTTTCTTCTTCTTCTTCTTTTTCTACGGTTCTTCTTCTCTCTCTCTTTCTCTCTGACGTGAACAATTTCACACACACACACACACACACACACTATTTGGGTTTTGCTATTAAATCCCAAATGAGATATTTCCTATACTTAAACTACTGAGTCGGTTTGTGGCTTAAAGAGATTGGGTAAAATACCAACTAAACCCTAAACTTGCTTCACTTGACAAAACACACCTCTAAGCTTCTATTATACAATAAAAACTTATCCCTTAATTTCTTAACTTCATAAAACGCTACATAAAGACTTATAAAATTCCAATTTTAAATTAGATAAAATACCTGGTTATTACAACATCTCCCCCTTAAAAGAATTCCGTCCCGGAATTCAGTTAAGAGAACAGATGAGGGTATTTGGCTCTCATTTCCGACTCCGATTCCCACGTCGCATCCTGACCTTTATGATGTTTCCACTGAACCTTTACCTGTCTGATCTCTTTGTTCCTCAATACTTTGACTTTGTGATCAACTATAGCTTCCGGTTCCTCCACGTAGTTTAGCTTTTCATCAACTTGGATATCTGGTAAGGAGACTGCCTGATCTGATGTCACCAAACACTTTCGAAAATTCGATACATGGAACGCGTTGTGAATTCTGCTTAATTCCGGCGGAAGATTCAATCTGTAAGCTACTTCACCAATTCTTTCCGTAATTTCAAATGGCCCAATATATCGCGGACTGAGTTTACCTTGTTTCCCAAAACGTATAACTCCTTTCCATGGCGAAACTTTCAACATCACAAATTCCCCGACTTGGAACTCTAACGGTTTCCGGCGTCGATCTGCATAACTTTTCTGTCTGTCTTGAGCCGTTTTCAATCTATCCCGAATCTGAGTAATCTTATCCGCTGTTAACTGTACTATTTCTGGCCCTGCTAATTGTTTCTCCCCCACTTCATTCCAACACAGAGGCGTTCGGCATTTTCTACCATATAGTACTTCAAACGGTGCCGCTTGAATGCTGGAATGATAACTGTTGTTGTAGGCAAATTCTATCAAAGGCAAATGTTTATCCCACGATCCCCCAAAATCAACTATACAAGCCCGGAGCATATCTTCTAAAGTCTGAATCGTTCTTTCACTCTGTCCGTCAGTCTGAGGATGATATGCTGTACTCAACTTTATTTGCGTTCCCATCTCTTTTTGAAAACTTTTCCAAAATCTAGAAGTAAAACGACTATATCGATCGGAAATAATCGAGATTGGAACTCCATGTCGAGTCACTATTTCATTAATGTACAACTTGGCCAAACGTTCCAAGGAATCAGTTTCCTTTATCGGCAAGAAATGAGCAGACTTCGTCAATCTATCTACAATCACCCAAATAGAGTCGAATCCCTTTGAAGTTCTAGGCAACTTGGTAATAAAATCAGCAGTGATCTGATCCCATTTCCACATTGGTATATCTAGCCGTTGCAATTGACCAAAAGGCTTCTGATGTTCAATCTTTACTTTCTTACAAGTAGTACAACATTCTACATACTTAGCAATACCTCTTTTCATTCCCGGCCACCAATAGAATTGTTTCAAATCTCTATACATTTTATTTGTACCTGGATGAATAGAAAATCGAGATTGATGAGCTTCTTGTAGTACCCGATCACGTAATCCACCCAAATGAGGCACCCAAATTCTGTTTCCCATACACAATAACCCACGGTCATCTTTCTCAAGCAATGCTGATATTCCCACTAACCGTTCTGACTTCAAACTTTCTTCCTGATAAGCATCTATTTGGCACTTCAGTAGTTCGTCAAAAATGTTTGGAAGAAGTTCAACTCTTAACGAGATAACTTTTATTGTTCCACTTCTTTCTTGGCGACTTAGGGCATCTGCTACCACGTTCGCTTTCCCAGGGTGATATAGAATTTCACAATCATAATCATTTACCAATTCCAACCATCTTCTTTGTCTCATATTCAGTTCCTTCTGATCGAAAAGATGTTGGAGACTCTTATGGTCAGTGAAAATTTGGCATTTAGAACCATAAAGATAATGTCTCCAAATCTTCAATGCAAAGACAACTGCTGCAAGCTCCATATCGTGAGTAGGATATTGTCTTTCATGATCCTTTAGCTGACGAGAAACATAGGCAATCACCTTTCCACGTTGCATAAGTACACAACCCAAACCCAGCTTAGAAGCATCACTGTAGACCACAAAATCATCGGAACCTTCTGGCAATGCTAATATCGGCGCGCTGCAGAGTTTCTCCTTCAGTATTCTGAATGCCTCGTCCTGTTCTGCTTTCCATTCAAACTTTAAATTCTTACGAGTCAACTTGGTCAATGGCGTCGCGATTCGAGAAAAGTCTTTTATAAATTTCCGGTAATATCCAGCTAAACCCATAAAACTACGTACTTCGGTTGCCGTCTTCGGCGGTTCCCAATTTTCAATTGCTTCCACTTTTGCTTGATCAACTTGTATACCCTTCTGTGAAACTACATGCCCCAAAAACTGAACTTCCCGCAACCAAAATTCACATTTAGAGAACTTAGCGTACAACTTTTCTTTCTTCAACATCTCCAAAATCAAACGAAGATGTTGCGCATGATCCTCTTTGGATCGGGAATAAATAAGTATATCATCGATAAACACAATGACAAATTTATCGAGATAAGGCTTACATACCCGATTCATTAGATCCATGAAAGCGGCTGGAGCGTTCGTCAATCCGAAAGGCATTACCAAAAATTCGTAGTGGTCGTATCTTGTGCGAAAAGCAGTCTTTAAAACATCCTCCTCCTTCACCTTTAACTGATGGTAGCCAGATCTGAGATCAATCTTTGAGAAGTAACAAGCACCAACTAATTGATCAAAAAGGTCATCGATTCTTGGAAGTGGATACTTGTTCTTAATCGTGCGTTTGTTCAGCTCCCGATAATCAATACACATTCTCATTGAACCGTATTTCTTCTTCACAAATAAAACTGGTGCACCCCACGGCGAAGAGCTAGGTCTGATGAAGCCCTTATCAGATAAATCTTGAAGCTGTGCCATCATTTCTTTCATTTCTGGTGGTGCTAATCGGTACGGCGCGCGAGCAATAGGAGCGGCTCCAGGGATTAAGTCAATACCAAATTCTACTTGTCTAACAGGAGGAAGACTATTCAAGTCTTCAGGAAAAACTTCTGGGTATTCACTAACAATGGAAATATCTTCCAGCTTACACTTTTCAGGCCTACTTTCTATCACATAGGCTAGATAACTAGAGCAACCCTTATTAACACATTTACTGGCTTTTACCATAGATATAAGACTGGACTGATGATTCCTACGATCTCCATAAATCACTACCGATCTCTTATCAGGCAAAACGACATTGATTATTTTCTTATCACAAACTATGTTAGCCTGATTCTCAGCTAGCCAATCCATTCCTACTACCACATCAAATTCAATCAAAGCTATTGGGAACAGTTGTATCGGTACTCCACATCCCTCTATATCTATCATGCAACGATCAAAAACCTCTTTAACTGCCACTTGGTTATCATTTGCGGTGTCTACTAATAAAGCATGTTTTAACAATTTAGGCTCTAAATGCATGTGAGCAGCAAAGGAGGGAGACACAAAAGATCGGTTTGCACCGGAATCAAATAACACTTTAGCACGCGTGGAGTTTATGAAAAATGTACCTGTGACCACATCTGGAGTTTCCTCCGCCTCTTTAGCTGTCATTTGAAATGTACGACCCCTCGTTCTGGGCGGTTCTATTCTTGGAACCACTAGTCTAGTAATGGCTGGCTTCCCGGATGTACCCCCTTGTTGTATTCTACCTCGCGGACAATCAGATTGGAGGTGATCCGGAGAGTTGCACAAAAAGCAAAACCGTGTTACTCGACAATCTTTAACAACATGACCGGTTTTCCCACACTTAAAACAAACCCGCGACTCCACTTGACAGTTTCCCTGATGGTAGCGATTACATCTCGGACATGGTCTTTCCGCTGGTCGGAACGACGGACGGTTATCAAACCTCGGGAATCTAGACTTCTTTGGATCTTGTGGTGGTCCTTCCCATTTCCTTTTCCCCAAGCTCTTATCACCGGCATCCCTTTTATTGTCTCGTTCGACATTTTCTGCAGCATCTACAACAGCGGTAAACGTATCTGGCCTTGTTGCAGTCACCAGTCTTCGAACTTCTGAATTTAACCCATAGATAAATCTCTCCATTTTCATCTTTTCTGTAGCAACATAATATCCTGCAAAACGAGATTTTTCTAAAAATCTAGCAGTATAATCTCTGACTGACAAATTCCATTGCTGTAGATTCATAAATTCTTCTTCCAATTGTCTGACAGCAGCTTGTGGACAGAAGTGTGTTGTGAAAGCTAACACGAATTCCTCCCATGAAAAAAGTAGTATATACATCCGCTCCTCTCGATTCTGTATGAGCCTCCCACCAGTACAGAGCATCACCTTTTAGCATTGCTGCTCCATAAAGCACTTTGTCTTCTTCAGAACACTTACACGTCTTGAAGATGGCTTCTATTTCTTTTAGCCATCTCATTGCCTTGACCGGGTCCCGATCTCCTGAATAGGTAGGGGGCTTGCAACTAAGAAACATTTTATAGTCGCACCTTTTCATCACCGGTAAGATAGTAGAGGTAAGTGGTATTTCAACTTCGTGTTCCGGATTTGATCTTTCAGTTTCGTTGTGGCGATTATGTTCAAACATAGCTTGTATGTTATCTTGTAACCTCCCCATTTCTGCCATCAAATCGTCCCGTGTAACAAACTCTGTGCCCTGTGGTTGTGTTCTTCCTCCAGTTCGGCCCCCAGTTCCCCTTCCGGTCCTGCCTCTACCACGATCTCCTCCTCTTCCCCCTGTTCCTATTGGTGGATTCTCTCCACCCGAATTCCTTCCTCCTCTTTGATTCCTTTGTCTAGTGCCACTTGCCATTCTGTAGATTCAAACAAAGTTAATATACACATAAGCACATACCCTATATAACAAGGTATTCCAGTTCAAACATGCACCTGTAAGATCATAATTACACTGGCCTGGTGTAATTTGAAATTACCTTACATGATGTTCCTTCTACCTTTTATACTTAGCATCCCCAGGTTCTAAAATAATAGGGACATCCTACTTCACATGCAGTTTAAGTCTAGGTACAGATACTAATACCTAAATCCCTTAAACTAGGGCTCTGATACCATCTGTAACATCCCGCAAAACGAAACATACATATAACATACATTCCATAACATGTTTACAACAAAGTACTTCATCTTTGACATTTGGTCCCATCTAAAGTCTGAACATAAAAATTCATTACAACTTGATCCACTTTGAATTACATAGTAATAACAAAAATTATAACTACAAAAGCATCTGTAGCATCATGATGATAATCTTCTCCAAAGCTAGCCAACAAGTATTCTATTTACTTGTTCTTACTGGAATCACCACCTGAAATACATAATTTTTAAAACAGAAAATGAGGGTTAGACCTAAGGGTCTAGTGAGTAAATCCCTGACATTTGTAATTCATTAAAAACTCATTTATATAAAACACTATTTATATAAATACACATACCACACACGTAAGTTAATACCAACTAACAATTATTCATCATACCTGTCTCATTCCACCTTATCCCTCCACCAATGGCCAATATCAATTGGTTGCGAGCCAATTTATCACACTGGTCCAAAGCCCGGCCACGTATTATATTATCATATAATACTCACGTAATTATAATATCTCAATATATTATAATCACCCACGTATGACATATTCATACCACATATCAAATATTTGTTATTCACATAATGCATTCCAGTAAAATACTTTTTAAAGTAAAACTCACCTGATCTTTTAAGCAAAGGTCCTTCAAACTTTCCTCAATTTAGATTATCTTTTAACCCAGATCCTTAGTATCTGAAACAAATTAAAGTATACATACTCTTTAACACATAAACAGGAAAACCCAACTTTTCGCAACCCACTATTACGAAAAGTTTACTTTTCGCAACCTACAGTTGCGAGTTCCTCACTTTTCTCAACCAACAGATGCGAAAACCTCACTTCTCGCAAACCACAGTTGCGAGTTCCCTACTTTTCGCAACCAACAGATACGAAAACCTCACTAAGCGTTTTAGCTGCTTGCGAAAAGTGGACTTTTCACAACCAAGGCTTGCGAATTCCTACTTTTCGCAAAAACACTGTTCATCGTCTTTACCAGATAAGTTCAGTTTAATTGCAGGAATTTCATCTTATACCCAGATTGTACAGGAGTGTTCTAAACCCCTTTTAACACTCTAAATTGCAACTAAAATTCACAAATTCATCTAAAATTACCTAAACCCACCTCAAAATCCAAAAGAAACCTAATTCTTATAAAGGAGAGTTAAATAAGAAGATTACCTCTTGGATTTACTGCACCAAACAAAAATCCCAGCTGAGTATCTTTCTTCATCTTCTTCTTTTTCTACGGTTCTTCTTCTCTCTCTCTTTCTCTCTGCCGTGAACAATTTCACACACACACACACACACTATTTGGGTTTTGCTATTAAATCCCAAATGAGATATTTCCTATACTTAAACTACTGAGTCGGTTTGTGGCTTAAAGAGATTGGGTAAAATACCAACTAAACCCTAAACTTGCTTCACTTGACAAAACACACCCCTAAGCTTCTATTATACAATAAAAACTTATCCCTTAATTTCTTAACTTCATAAAACGCTACATAAAGACTTATAAAATTCCAATTTTAAATTAGATAAAATACCTGGTTATTACAGTAAGCGAAATCGGGTATGGGAGGTACGAGGTTCGGGATAACCATCTTCACGCGACTGTCCATATGACCGACCATGTTTATTCGTGTTTCCAATGACAAAAATTTGGGTTACCGTGCGACCATGCCATCGCTGCGGCAAGACATATGGGTCGTAGAGATTGCAGCGACTTGGTTGTAAGTTTCTTCACGTCCGAAACTTACCGGAGAACATACGCAGAGGTAATAAATCCATGAAGCATGGGTGTATCCACCCAACCCCCTTTCGCCATGCTATCCACCTTTAAACGATAAGAACAGAGCCGTGAGACCGAGAATGAACAACCGACGTCCATCAAGTGGTGAAGGTTCGATACAACTAAAATGTACTCGGTGCCAATGCGTAGGACATACTCGTGGAGAGTGTCAAAATCCCTCCCCTTCAACCGTGCCAAGGAGTAGACGCACAAGCAGTCAACTAAGTAACACCGCGGGCCCGTCGGAACTTGAACCACATGGAACTATATCATATGATACCGTTGATCTGAACGTTGATTTCCGTTGATTGGGACGATAAATATTGTATGTTTAGTGCGTTGTAATTTATCAAACATAACTTATGTACGTTGATCTGAACATTGATTTCCCTTTATTGGGACCAGTTATCTTTTGAAAGGTACTTGAAACAGAACATGGGATGATGATCATAATGGTAGTAGTCTAAATGGAGAGAATAGTAATGGTAGTAGTCTAAATGGAGAGAATAGTTCTATGCAACTGCTTGAACCGATCATGAAAGAGCTGGACTATGAAGAACCAAAATATAATAGGTTGTATTTTAAGAGGCCGAATGCAGACTTCTTGACTGGACTGGTAGAATTGAGTATCGATGAAGATGTAGCCAACATACGCCAGTATGTTGACGGCCATACTGTGATTGAAGTGTACATCGAGAAAGTGGAGCTTAACACTTTGAGACTTGTCTCGCCAGAGCATGTAAGAAGTCGACCCGGATTGTCAAAAACCAAACCATCGTCTAGCCGTAGCCTTAAATTTGGATAATTTTGTATTGTATTGATTAGTATGTGTTTGTTATGAAATAATCTTGTATAACATCTATGAGTTGTATTTTTAATATGAACCACTTTTTAGACAAATTTCAGACTACTTAAACACTACTTTTCAGATAAATTAAAGACCTTTATTCATGACAAATTAAACAACAACATACAAACAAGAAAGGAACGAAACAACAATGTCGAACTGGAAAAGTACAAAACAACAACACATAAACAACAAAGTACTAAAGCAACATCCGTACCACCACCTACTGAAAAATTGCTTTTGTTTGATCAATCCAACTTTGCTTGTCGGTTACCTTCGCTTGAAGAATTGCGAAGTCTTGCAAAATGTGGTGAATTTCTTCTTTTTCTCGACGAATACGAGCCTTCCTATCTTTTATATCCCCTTTCATCCTTTTGATCTCCTTTTCTTCCACTTCGATGCTTATCAAGTGGACTTCCTTCCTGGCCATCATCTGTTTCCACTCTTCTGTTAGTTGGTCTATCTCCTTTTCTCTTTCTGCTATCGCCTTCTGGAGTTTAGGTGACATTCTTTCAGGTGTAGACGATGGGTTAGATGACGATGGGTTAGATGACGATGCCATTTGTTTACTGAAGAAAGAAAGCAAGAAAGAATGATAGAATGGTGTGAATTATGAATTGCATTTTACTGATATTTATGTATGAAATCTCAAACATGTCAGTGAATTTGAACCACAAATTGGTCTTCAAAGTACAATAATTGTAGAAAAAAACAGTAAAAGCATGCAAAGATTCGTGCAAAAATGACCAAAATTGTCATTTTTTTGTCCTATCGCGGGATGGTCGTGGGATCAGTCGCGGGGAGGGACCAAAAGTGTAGACGCGGGGATAGTTAGGGGGTGTCGCGGGACGTTTTGGCCAAAACCGCAGGCCACGTGTGCCATATCCCACGATCACAGGATTAATCGCGGGATTTATGGGTATTTCGGCAAATTCGAGAGAGAAATGAGTATTTTGGTAAGTCAAAGTCAAACTTTGGGTATTTTAATTAAATTGCCATTGTTAAAATAAATAAATTAACGATAATTAAAGATAATTTTAACAAAATAGGTTAAATGTCTCTTCTTATAAAAATTATCATCAAAATTTATATTTTACATTTTTAATTTATTGGTCTTACGGTATCATCAAAATTATCATCAAAATTTTAAGATAATTAAAGATATTTTACATTATAAATTATCATCAAAATTTATAAAAATATGATTTACTCTTATTTTAATATACGTAAGTACATAATTATACATATAACAACACCAGGCTTAAAAACAAGATTTAATACAATAAAATGTTCGAATAAAAAAGTCAGATAGGTTGAGGACGTAATATATATATATATAAAAGATCATGTGAGACCAGATTATTTCTGTGAAACCGTGAGACCAAAACATTAACACTAAACATTCACAATAAATCACTGTGAATGTTTAGTATTAATTTTTTGGTCTCACGGTATCACGAAAACAGGTTGGTCTCACGTGAACCCAACCCTATATATATATAGGGGTGGTATCGGGTACAAACCAGTTAGTTTGTACAAACTCGTACAAACCATACCTAGCTTCATGATTTTGTAAATTTGGCTTCATGAATATATATATATATATATATATATATATATATATTGGCTTCATGAATATATCATTTGGCATTTTTAACTAATTTTTTTACAAAAATAAGGGTATTTTAGGGTATTTTTGTAAAAAAATTAGTTAAAAATGTCAAATGATATATTCATGAAGCCAAATTATATATTCATGAAGCCAAAATATATATATATTCATGAAGCCAAATTTACAAAATAATGAAGCTAGGTATGGTTTGTATGAGTTTGTACAAACTAACTGGTTTGTATTTGATACCCAGCCTATATATATATATATATCTCACGTTTATTTACTTACCTCTATCAAGTATTCATATATACAATTGTATATGTGAATCTAATGGTCCGTTTGATTTGTAGGAATTGAATGGAATAGATTGAATTTCATACAAGGATTTGGATCGACATGATTTGGAATCCTTTTGTGTGTGTTTGTAGGATTTGAAATAAAATTTTAATCTATTATTTATTAAAAAAATATCATTAAAAAATTATAAAAATAATTAAAGTTTCTTTTATTTAACTGATTAATATTTTATACAATTTGTACGTAATTCCTTGAAATCCTAGTCACTCCCTTGGAATTTCAAAAATAAGGATTTTAAAGAAACTCTAAAATTTCAAATCCAAACAATCTTATAAATCAAAAATACAAGATTAAAATGAATTTGAAATCTAAATCCCCTAAATTCATTACATTTCTATACATCAAATGAACCCTAATTCTACTTTTTATCAGTAATTCATTATATTATACTTTTTATCCAGTAATTCATGATATATATATATATAAGTTATTTATTTTTAATTATCAACCTTATTATGTTTTTTAATTTCAAACTCAATATATATATTATTATATAGTGTTTGTGTGTAAGTAGCGTGGTGACCTACATACATTGCTTGATACGATGCCTAAACGTGAGTGATTAGCTGAGAGGTGTATGGAAGAAAACAAGCGGATACACGTGGCGGGCGTTGATTGAGTTGACGTTTGCCGATTAGGGATGGGTAATGGGTTGTCTCTAATAAATTAGGTAAGGATGGTAATCTACAGTTTGCTGCATGTATACTTGCAAGCAACTGCACTTCCAAAAAATAAAATAAAATCAGACTATTTTCTTTTTTAATTTCTATTAAATACAACATGCTTTTAAATCTAAATCTTTATTTTTGTTACATCAAAAGTGTATGTTGCACAGAAATTATGACTCAGACAAAATATATGTTGTATATATTTTGAAGTAAATTACTTCATCCGTTCCAAAATAAGTGTCTACATTACTATTTTTGTTTGTCCTAAAATAAGTGTCCACTTTCAAAAGTAAATTTTCACTTTTCCATTCTACCCTTATATATGTGATGGATAAATTTTCTCTCTCTATAACTAAGGGTAAAATTGTACTTTGGTTAACTAAAAAGTGTAATAATTGCACACTCCTAAAACTGTGTGTATTTTTTATTGTGGACATTTATTTTGGGACAGAGGGAGTAATTAACTTTCATATTTATAATTAATAAACAAGTATAAAGATATTACAATAAGCGTTTAATTATGTATAAATCAAAGAAAAGAGATATAAAATCAACATTCTTGTACAATCATGTCTAAGGCCATCCACAGCGCATAGATAAAAGCCATCAACGCCACATCAGCTAAGCCCTCAAGCCCTAAACACCCACAACGCATAACTAAAAGCCCTCAATGCCACATCAGCGCCACCTCATTTTTTTAATTCTTTTATTTATACATTTAATTATTTAACAAAATAAAAATATTTATATATTTTTGAATAAATAAAAATAAGATAAATAATAAAAATAAAAATTCATATTTTTGAATAAATAAAAATTTATGATGATGCGGTCGGTGAACCGGGTTGTGACGAATCCATATTGTTTAAAATATAGAGAATGAAAGAGAACGAGAGAGCTTGAGAGATCGTTGGTGTGAAAAAATAAGAGGTTGAAGGTTAATATATATAGTGTGATTAAATTGAAAAAAATAAAATAAATAAAAAGTAGCCGTTTGAATAAAAAATTTAAAAAAAATAAAAATAAACAAAACATGCTCGGGTTCATCGGGTTTTCAAACCCGCACCCCGAGCCCGCAGCCGAAGCCCGAGCCACCCACAGCGCTACCCGCACGAGCCCGCAACGAGCCCGCGGGCGCTGCGGAGGGCCTAATAACATAATTAAGTAGATTTAATTTTTAGTAATTGGCAAATAATCATTCCAAGATTTATCTCCAATTCATATATTTTTAGAGTAAATTATGGATTTAGTTTTTTTTATCTTTATTTATTACAAAACAAACCTTCATAAATTTGTATTGGATTTAGTCTTTCATACTAACGTCCGTTTCATTTTCTCCGTTAAACATGAAGGTAAAATGATTTTGTTACAATTTTCTTCTATTTTTACATCTTTTTGGTTAACTTTTTTTTTCTTTTTCTTTAAGAGTGTTACTATTCACACCCCCTGCAAGCTTTTCACCCCCTGCAAAAATGCCAGCCTCACAAACCAAAAAAAATTTAACATTTATATTTTACCCCTATACTAATTAAATAAATTTACTTTATACCTTTTACATTTCTAATTTTCATTTTATATCTTTATTATATTAACACATAAAATCGTATATTAGCTAAAATACGTTAAAAAAATACGTTTTAATTTTAACAAATTACACCATTATAATCGTCTCTTCGATACGTTCGAAATGAGCCCAAGATTGAATTTTTTTGATTTAATTATTTTATTATACATTATATATACTACATAAAAATATTTATAATATTTATAATTCATACCCTTATAGTTAATTATTTAATTTATGGTACATCTCTTATTTTTTTCAATTTTGTTTTACACTCCTATCGCATTAACATAATAATCATATATTAACTAATTCATTAAATCGTTTTAAATTATTATTATTTGTATGTGTTTATAGATATCGTGAATGACAATAGGACAAGGTTTCACGAGAAGAATATGAAATGGGGTTTTGAGTAAGATGACATGACTTGCCAGTGGATAGTAAAATCTTGCAAGATACCCTTAAACTTGCTAAATTTACAAGGTCCTACGTCTTGAAAAAAATCAGTTTTGAAAAAAAATATTTATATATATATATATATATATATATATATATATATATATATATATATATATATATATATATATATATATATATCGATAAATAATTTGATTTGAAATAAAGAAAAGTTATTGATTTGAAATAAAGTAAAAATAATTCATTATAAATCGAACGAATCGTTCATTCGATTTTCATCCGAATTCGTTCATTCTCTCCTTCTCTTACTCTCACTCTCTCCCTGTCTCACTCTAACTCTCTCCCTCTATATATCCTTCATATATATACATATATATCAAAGTTGTAGATGACAAACATGGAAGAAGATTTGACACGAACACCAGAATTTGTCACCGACCAGGTACAATATTATGATAACTAACATTTAGATTTATTAATACTTATGTGGACAAGTGAAAGTTATAACAAAATATAATAATTTCAGGTGTTCAGTTCTCGAGAAGAAATTACTGCATGGGTGCGCAATGTGGGACGTTCGGTTGTGTAACACCCTAACAACATGGCCAATTAAAACCTTAAAGATTGCCACAAGTTATGATCATAAAACTTCAAACTTCTATAACCGGAGGATCAAATGTAAAGGTTTTATATATACAATACATCTAAATCAAATAACTTATTAATCTAATAATACACCATAATCAGATTAATTAAGTTATCTAATCCCTTGTCCCAAAAGTATCAAAAGAACAGCTAGATCCTCCGTTATCTCTAAGTTTAAGTCTTTCCAAAAATCCTCATCACACTTTCCCGCTTACTTCCCGGAGCTTGTACATGGTAAGAAAATTCAACGTGAAACATTAGGCTTTCGCCTAGTGAGAATATTCAAATCAAATTAAAGTTAAACAATTAAAATCTCAACAGATAAAACAAACCTGTTCTTGCCCATCTTACCGTACAACAACTCCTTTCAATACTGGAATCTACCCCACTCCCATACTTATGACTAATTTGTCTAGCCATAATATCACTTTCAAGAGTTTACTATAAATCCTCCCAGATTCAAAGTCATTACTCTTATCTAAGAAATTACAAGTCAAAACCTGCCTATTTCTTAATCCGGAAGTAGAGATTACAAATTACTTTATGCCTATCTCTAATATTCCTTTCACAACGGGAAATCTCCGATCTTCCCTAAAAATGGAAATCTCCGATCTTCCATTCGAAATGGGAATTACAAATCAAAATCTGCCTATTCCACATTTCACGTCCTCACCATCTCAGAATCACCGACCCCAATGGGATTAATATATCGCGATACACAACCGGGGCCCTCACAATGATTCAAGATACGCTCATTCACTAGAAATTACATCCCTTGGTCAAATGGCAAGTATTTCGGTTCCCATTAGACCGTACCCAGGTGCCCTACTATGACCGGATGCCTATTTCTAGCAATCGCACACAATACATAAGGATTATTATTCTTACTATTATATGTGCATAACATATAATATATTCGTCTCCAAAACATATTCTACATATATAAACATTTATAAGGAATATTTATATTCTTGATATCTCGACTTCTTAACTATCCCCTCATTGCAATTTAGCACGGGGATCAACATATCATAACTTTTAGTCATCTATTTGGACTCATTACTAATTAAGACGAGTCCTTTTTAACATGTTCCGACACACATAATATATATCTATTTCAATATTAATTGCTGAATTTTAAAGAGAGTTGAATAAACTCACCTGGTATGAAGTCACACTTCTTTTATTTCTTTTAAAGACGTAGGAACTTCTGTCTTCACCACCACAGTTTACTGTAATATCCAATATACCCATATACTGATATTAAATTACAGAACAGAACTCTCTAAAACTAAGAATCCTTATCATCCAAAAATCTTCGCCTTAAGTCGCAACCAACTAAGTATTAAAAAATCTCTTGTCGCAATGCACAGTGCAAGTCGCAATCAACTACTGCGACATGGTCACCAAGTCGCAACCCTCTATTGCGACTTCAACACCAAGTCGCAACCTTCTATTGCGATTTCACTACCAAGTCGCAACTGTCTATTACGACTTCACTACCAAGTCGCAATTGTCTATTGCGACTTCACTACCAAGTCGCAACTGTCTATTGCGACATGCATGAATGTCGCAACTCAAGGTTGCGATATCCATGATGTTCATCCATGTCTCAGTCCACTACGTTCATCCTAAAACCCAGATTTTGCAGTTTTTACACCATGAATCTTTCTGATAATATGCAGATATGATTAAGGCTATGAACTGAACCTACTCATATACTCAGATTTCCCAAAACATTCATATTTCATAAAAACCCATCTCTAAACTTATCTAACAATTTATGAACATAAAAGTAAGGATAGATTACCTTTGTTTCTTCAATAAATCTCAAAAACCCAGCTGAAATCCTTGCTTCACTTGCTCTTCTTCTTCTCGATCTTTCTATCTCTATCTCTCGGTTCTATCTCTCTCTCTCGATACCGAAATGGCCACCCACACACAATTAGTCACTTAAGACTAATTGTGTGACACCTCCTACTACAACTTAGTGAGTCATAGTTCAAATTACCAACTACACCCCTAACTTTAAAGGAATGACACAACAAACCCTCAAATTGAAAATCCACTTCAACCAATAACTTTAAACAATTACAAACTTAACCCCAAGATAAAACTTGTAATTTACAAAAATAATACAACGAAAATTCGAGATGTTACAGGTTGGTTGTGTTGTTAATGTCAAAAGATCAAAGTCTTATCCAAATGAAGTTGTTTATAAAGTCGTGTTTTGCTGTGAACATGGTGGGGTTTACAAAAATAAGAAAGTTTCCAGTCGTGATACTAGAACAAGAAAGTTTAATTGCCCATTTGAGTTGATAGCGCTACGTTCGGCTAAGCATAATTGGTGGATGTTGAGGGTTGTATGTGATACATATAATCATGCCCTTGCACAATATATGGAGGGTCACGCATATGCAATGCGGCTAAACGAGGGTGAACGTCAACTAGTTGAAGATTTATCAGCCCAACATGTCAAGCCACAACACATTTTATCCACGTTAACGGGTAGAAGTGTGGAAAATGCATCTACGTCGAGAACAATCTACAATGAAGTCCAAAAGATCAAGACAAAAAACGATGCAGGAAGGCCAAAAATGCAGGTTGTTTTGGATTTTTTTTGTTCAAAATAGTTATGATTTTGGGACTCGTGTAAATGACGAAACAAACGAGTTGGAAGATTTATTCTTAATTCATCCAAAATCATTGGAGCTTTGGCGTGCATTCCCACAAGTGTTGGTCATCGATGCCACATATAAAACAAATAGGTACTGGAATATACATTAGTATTATATTAATGTTAATATTATTATTTTCTTTAATATTATTATTTTGTTTATACCCCAGGTATGACATGCCTCTTCTTGAGATAGTGGGTGTCACATCAACCAACAAGACATTTTGCATTGCATTTGTTTTCATGCATCAAGAAAAGGTATCAAATTATATTTGGGTGTTAGAATGTCTAAAGTCCAAAATATATGATAACCTTTACCCGGGTGCCATAGTCACAGACAGAGAGTTGGCTTTGATTAATGCATGCAAAATGGTATTTTCGGGTGCCAAACTATTGCTTTGCAGATGGCATATCTACCAAAATATTCTTAAACATTGTCAACCGCAATGGAGTTCTTTTTGTCAAGAATGGTTGCAGTTACTTGAATCTCCAAATCAAGTAATGTACACATACAATTTGGTACAACTTCAAGAAAAGTTGCTCAATTATCCAGGTATTCTTGATATAAGATAGTTTAACCGTTATCACTAAAGATACTGATATATGTATATATATTTGTTATATTTTCCAGGTGTAATGGATTACCTGGACAGGGTATGGTTGACGCCATATAAAGAAATGTTTGTGTCTGCGTGGGTTGATCAATATTTAAATTTTGGAAATCACACAACAAATAGAGTTGAAAGCCAACATTCCAAATTAAAAAAATATTTGGAGACCTCACAAGCAGACTTAAAAAGAATTTTATCTCATATTCATCAAGTAATTCAGTCACAAGACACGTCGATCAAAGCAAGTTTTGAAATGAGTAAAATTATTAGAAAACATCGTTTTCAAATATCACACTTTCAAAATTTGCGGGGCTTTGTTTCATCTTATGCACTTGATATAATTTACAGTGAATATGAGCGGTCTTTCGAGACTGGGGTATTTTCTGAAAGTTGTGGTTGTAAACTGCGTACAAGTCATGGGTTGCCATGTGCGCATGAACAAGCACTATATACTTGTCAAAACAAATCCATTCCACTTGATGTGATCGACGTATTTTGGAAAAAACTTGATTTCTCACCATGTGCGTCCGCACAAGGCAATGATATTCAATGTGATGATGAAGTTCAAGTGTTTAAATATCATTTCAATAAACAACCAATTCATGGACGTAAAAGTTTGTTAAAAAAGTTAAAGGATATAATAATGTCATCAAAACCGTCGTTTGATGAACCTTCGGCTCATAGAACCACTCGTGGACGTCCGTCTCTAAAGAATCAAGCTCTAAAGAAAAAGATTCTTGAAGACCCTGCTAGACGCAGTTGTTCTAACGCGCCAACATTTATCAACTCTGAAGATTTTGGTCATACTCAATCAGCGAGGCATAGCTCCTATTTTCCGAGACAACCCACCCCCCCAAATCCATATCTTGAGCAAATCCCGAGTTTATTTCATCCATACATCACACAAATACAAGATGTATTGGGCGATGGAAATTGTGGATTTCGAGCCATATCTACTTGTCTGGGTGGTCATGAAGACCAATGGGACAATATCCGCAGAGTGTTAATTGATGAACTAACTGAGTATCAAGAATACTACTCTTATGTGATTGGCAGCGACGAGTGTCAAAGAATTTATGATGCGTTGAATTTTTTCAAGAAGGACGTCTTTGCACCATCTATGTATTGGATCGCTATGCCTGAAATGGGAATTCTAGCTGCTTCAAGGTTCAATGTCATACTACATGTTCTCAATATGGCAGGTAGTGTGACATACTTACCATTCAGGACACCACCGCCGTCACCATCCCAACACGTGTCAATTGCAATAGTGCATGTTAATAGTAATCATTACATAAAAGTGGTATTAAACGGAGAATACCCAATGCCCACACTCACAACCCATTGGAGACGTTGTCGATTTCCAGTTGCAAGTACATGGATCGACCCATACAAACGTAGATTAGATATGTATACAGAATATATAGAGCGTACTCGTACTCGTGAATATATTGATTTAAATGAGTAATCAGAGTTGGAATTTGTTGGATATTTTTTAACGTATTTTAGTTAATATTTGCCTTATTTCGAAATAATATAATTAATTCAAAAAATAAGAAGATATCGATGAATAGTAATATAATTAAATCAAAAAATAACGTAAACGTATGACATATAATAATATAATTAAAGAAAAAATATTTTTTTGGAAGAATTAACTCTAATTTTAACAAAGTTGGATGGAGGGATGAAAATGGAAGGAAAATAGAAACCATAAGGATAAAAAAGCAGTTTTAAAAGATCAAAGACGAAAACCGTTATTAACAGTAAACCACAGTTTTATGTAGTTTATATGATATATATTAAAATATATAAATCCAAAAAAATTCAATGTTGGGCTCATTTCGAACGTATCGAAGAGACGATTATAATGGTGTAACTTGTTAAAATTAAAACGTATTTTTTTAACGTGTTTTAGTTAATAAACGATTATATGTGTTAAATGTAAATTAAAATAATGAAACTAAAAGGTATAAAGTAAATTTAGTAAATAAGTATAGGGGTTGAAAGTGTAAATTTTAATTAAAAATCATTAAAATATGGCAAATTTTCACTCGGGTTCCACGGGCTTACAAACCCGCTCAGTCCGAGCCCGCACCTAGCCCGCTCCCCCCGTACCGTAACCCGCTGGAGCCCGCCCTACCCGCTGCCTAGCCCGAGCCCGAACCCGCATGCGGTACTGATGGCCTAAACACATACAAATAATAATAATTTAAAACGATTTAATGAATTAGTTAATATATGATTATTATGTTAATGCGATAGGAGTGTAAAACAAAATTGAAAAAAATAAGAGATGTACCATAAATTAAATAATTAACTATAAGGGTATGAATTATAAATATTAAAAATATTTTTATGTAGTATATATAATGTATAATAAAATAATTAAATCAAAAAAATTCAATCTTAGGCTCATTTCGAACGTATCGAAGAGACGATTACAATGGTGTAATTTGTTAAAATTAAAACGTATTTTTAACGTATTTTAGCTAATATACGATTTTATGTGTTAATATAATAAATGTATAAAATAAAAATAGAAATGTAAAATGTATAAAGTAAATTTATTTAATTAGTATAAGGGGGTAAAATGTAAATGTTAATTTTTTTTGGTTTGTGAGGGTGACATTTTTGCAGGGGGTGCAAAAACTTGCAGGGGGGGTGAGAATAGTAAAAGCCTTCTTTAATCGTCAGCTTCTTCACTGGCCAATCAAGAACAACTAAATACCATTTTTAAATCAAAACCAAAAAATCAATAAAGAACAATTAAATAACATTTTTAAATCAAAACCAAAAAATCAATAAAGAACAATCAACAATCAAATTACACTTCTTTAATAATTTTCATTTTCATCATCAAGAACATCAAGAAAACCCCTAAGACCTAAATCAGAAACCAAAAATCAAATATCTAGATATTAACCAAAAAAGCATTAAAAACTTTAAATCAAAATAATAAGAAACCATGATCAAATTTAAATCATAAATCTAAATGTCAAGTGAAGAACCCTAAATAAATCATAGTGTAAATCAATCCTTAATCACAAGATATCAGATCCACTAGATTTCGCCTCGAAACATGCATGAACTCGTCGAAGATGTCATCTTCAATGTCGTTGTCTGCAAGCACTCAAGCGATGCAACTCCTAAAATCGAGATGGATGTGGTGTCATCAAAGGGGTTCGATCGATTGAGAAATATATAGTAGTATGCAAAATCGATCGATGAGAGCGAGAGAGAGAGAGAGAAAGAGAGTAAAAACAACAACAACAAATGGAGAGCCATTGAGAGGAGTTCAAGTGAGGTGATGTTCGTCGGAGCTGGGTGTGACACCGATAAAGGGATTTCATGGAGGGGCGATGAAGGGATCTCGGTGAAAAGGGAAGTTAGAAAAGGTTTTTTAGGGTAATTTATTTGATAAAAGAAAAGAATAATTAAGTATAATACAAAGGAATGGCTCGTGGATCCATCAACGAAATAGGTTCAGACAGCGTGCAAGTCTGGGATGGCTCCCTCAGCAGCTACCGTTTGCTGCTCGCAATCAGTCGCCTCCTGGGCTGTTTACCTCTCGCTGCAGCATAGATTTTGGAAACTTGGGATGGGGTAAATTTGGGTCACGGTCGTGTGGAGATCTCAAGCAAGAGTTCCCTCCTAATCAGGTGCGATTCTCCGTGTTTCTTTTTTCTCTGATCTATTTTGGTTCGAGTGCCCGATTAAGCTGCTGCTGCAGGGGCTGTTTGGTTTGCTTCTCGCAAGCAGGTTCAGTTCAGTTCTGGGCTTTTTAAAACTGCTGTATGCATAGAGAGTAGAGTTTGTTTGCTTCGTTGAGATTGCTCGTTGTAAGTAGCTTAGGGCTGATTCACGGTTCTGTTTCGTGAAGGTGTGTATTTTGTTGTGATGGTTTGGTAATAAAAAGTCTATTTCTGCCGTTCAAAAAAAATATACAATATAGTTTTGTTTGAATATTTAATTAGAATTTAAGAAAAAAGGGATTAGATGACCGATTTGCTTTAACTTAACAAATATAAATAGACAAACGTTACTATGAGGGACCAAATCGAATAAAAGATACATAGGTGGATAGTTCTTTTGTAACAAATTAAGATGAAGGACACCAATTACACAATAAATGATAAACCCTAAGGACCAATTCTGTAATTTACACTATTTTTTATAACAAAAGACCAGTTGATGAAGAAAGTTTGGTAAACTAGTAATTTTAATTATAGAAGGTTCTTATTTTCTTTTACTAAACATTAATTTTGCCTTCCAAAGTCGGCATTTTGATTTGTACATAGTAAGATCCTTTTAAAACTCAACATCTTTTTTTGTTTCTTTAAATAGAAGGGATGTACCACTTTTACCGGTAAGCTTAAATATGACATGATTAAAAACTTCGACTAATCTCAAGGTCATAGAGAACGCGTAAGAAAATCTTCAATGATTTTATAGGACTTAAACCGATGACCTTTAATCACATTAATTTAACTGATATAAATTCCATTTGACAATAATATTTAATCAAATCTGATATAACAATTGAAGTTTGTATTATAGAAAAATCAAACTCTTGTACGTAGCAAAGTGAACCTATTATGATTTTTTCGTTAAATAATTTCTATCAGAGCCAACAAGTAAAATCTACAGAGGTACCCCCATCCATCACCAAAACCAAAACAACAGAGGTTTCCAGGGCTAAACCATCAAAACAAGATAAGGGCAAATAAATTGTCACGGAGGACCCTAAACCCAAACCTCAACCCACAGAGAAGCTGATGAAGAGTGTTTTTGACTCTTTCATCACCCCAAAGCCCGAAGAAGAGGACTGGGCATATGGATTCCTTCTGTCATCCATACCTCCTCTTGATTCAACCGCAAAACCCACAGAGGACAGAGTGGCTCAAGTGTTAAAGGAAATGGACGCTCTGCGAAGACCCATGCCTCTACCTCCACCCAAGAAAGACATGGAAGAGGTCGTTTACAAGTACCTCTACAGCCGAGGAATAAATGACCCTCTGCCCAAGCCTACATTGAATGAAGAGATCATCGGGGAGCTGACTGACAGATTCTATAGAGACAAGGCGCAGAAGGTTGAACGTGTTTATTCAAACTCGAAAATACAACAAGTCCAACCACAACAACAAGAAGAAACCCACAACAGACCACAGAGGCAACACTCACCTCTGTGGAATCCAATCAACCTTCATCAACAACTCAACCCTTAGCCGCAACCCCAATACAACGGAGCACAACACACACACACCAACTAGAGAGAGAGAGAGAGAGAGAGAGAATATTCTTAAGAGAAAAACACGCACTACTACGTGTTCTTGGTGTAACTCACTTTGAGATAAATGAAGATCAATCATTGAGCATCTTACCATTGTTATTATATTAATCTTCTTTATTTTCATGTGTGATTCTACCAAATCATTTAAACCAATCTGTTTGTTAAACGCTTCCGCATACAAGTTATTATACTCTATTTTATTTATCTATTGGTTTAAATCTATATTGTTGAGTAAAAAAAGGATCAACAATTTTGAAGTTGACATTTTGGTAATTAATAAGGGGTGGGAAAAAGGTCAACATATTACGTAATGGGGTATTTTAACAATAAATGAAGTCAAAACTGAAAACAGAGAGGATTTCGGGCTAGAGCCTAGAGGGCAGGCCTAGGCTTCCTACCAACTTCCATCCGTAAAATTAAAAACATTTGACATAAAGTCAAAGTTGTTTTTCAAATGTATAAAAGTCAACCATAAATCAAGTCCAAGTTAAATCATTTTTTGTATAAATTGTTTAAACGTTAAAATTAATTAAGTTTTATGAAAATAAACAATTCTCTTTTAATAAATTTCATTAAAAAGAAAGCTTTAAAGAATAAAATGAAAAAATGAGAAAAATGAAATTTACCTTTAATTAGTAATGATTTTGTGTTTATTTTTTATATTTAAGTTTAAATTTCTCTATTTGACATATCTATACTATATTATAAAGCATTTAACCCATAAACTCTTAAAAACAACAATTTAAGCATTATGTACTACAATTTAAAGCATATTTACTTAATTTCTATAGAGAGAGAAAGCTAATTCTTTTTTTTGGAACCAAGATTTTTTTTTTGTAAACCATGAACCATAATGCCTCTACATCCACGCCTCCATCTTCCTCACTCCGCCACTAAAGGTCTGAATTTATATCTGTTACCTAATTTACCTAATATACTCTTAATTTACCTAATATACTCCTATCATATCTTCATATCCATTCCTAATATATTCCTCTCATATTCATTCCTAATTTACCGTATCCATTCCTTTTTTTACCGACCTTGTTTTCTTATTTATACGGTTTATTGTTTCTTGTTTTTTCAAAAATCGTGGTTTCAAAATCGATTGAAGGGTATGTTGTTATTTAGCTGTCTGCATAGATTATGAATTCAGAGTTCTTATTGTTTGGGTAAAAAATCACACCCTCGACCGACTTGGGAAATTCCCTCGACATGACCCATGATCAAGGATATCTACGACGGTCATACCCCCGACCGACAAGGGTAATACCCATTATTGCCATATCCCCGACATACGATAGTTGGTTATTAAAAGACATCTTGCGTCAATAGTCATTCAAGATAGTGTCTTTACATCTCGTGATCGCACGTCACGTGTCGCATGTTACACGTCGCACGTCACACATCGCCAGTCACACGTTACTAGTTTTATGTTACTAGTCTTATGTTACTAGTCTTACGTTACTAGTCTTATGTTACTAGTCTTACGTCACTAGTCTTATGTCGCCAGTTACGTGTCGCCAGTTACGACTCATCGGTCTTACATCGACAGTCTCCTGTCGTCGGTCTTATATCGCTCTGGTCCTGCGAAAGCATCGTCCTGACATCATGGTCCTGCGACCTGGTCTTACGACCTAGTCCTACGACATCATCATCTTGGTCTTATGACCTGGTCTTACGACATTTTCATCCTAGTCTTACGACATTTTCATAAGACCATTCTTATATTAAGATAAGGTCTAACAAGACATTTACAGTCATATACACGGTCTTATATTTCGGCGACGGTCGTATGCTCCATAAGACCGACGTCCAGAACTTAAGACGATCTTACGATTACACTAACCATTAATGGTCAACAGCCGTTTCTTTTGTTCATTAATGCAGGTCCACAAGCAATTATGGTACAACGGTCAGTAACGGACGAGCTCTTAATAACATTAAAGACTCGATAGCGGTTACAAAACCAAATCATCAAAGCGCATTTAATGCCTGCGGCGGTTACAATACCAACCATTAAAGCACATTTATTACCAACGGAAGCTATATAAAGGCCCCCGGTGATCAATTTAGGGGAGATCAAGCTACATTCATCTGAACACTCAATTCTACATTTCTTTCAAGGCATTCGAACATACCTCACTTACGCAAAGTTTCGCACGACGGTCGTTCGAACCACCCGACGACGGCAGTTCAAACCGCACGACAAGCATACTTTTTCGCACGATTTACGCACGACACACGTCATTTGCACACGACTAAGTTTATATTTACATTTATTTGTAATCTGTTGTACACAAATCACCTGTAACACAAGGACTTTCGCCCCTGTTTGGCGACCATAGTGCACTGTCGACTCTAACCAAGTCGACCGCGGTTTTTCCCCTCGTTTTGGGGTTTTCCGCGTCACCAAAATCTCTTGTTTCGTCTACATTTTCTTTGTTATTTTTCTTGTTTATTTCAATGGTTCAATCTTTAGTTGATAAGGTCCGAAACCAAACCTTAAATCGTATTTTTATACAATTTTCGGCATAAGACAGTTTAGTGCAATTTTTTGCATTAACACTTATGTATATTAATGTTCAAGGGGTTGGAGTAGGATTCTACACTGGGTTGTTATGAGTAAGAGGACAAGATTTTTCTGTATGGTGTTGTATAGATTATATTTTCTGGCAGCTAGCCGTCATCCACCATCTGAGAGGATATTGTTGCTGTCTTTTGGATTTTTAGGCAATTTTCTTGTGGAAGATCTATTTTAAATATTTTTTCCCTTTTTTCTTGACCACCAATCTCAACTTGCTAGCCTTCAAAATCGCTTGATTTTGGTTTTGTTGATTTTGGTTTTGAAATCGATTTTGGTTTCAAAATCGATTGATTTTGGTTTTGTTGATTTTGGTTTCAAAATCGATTGATTTTGGTTTTAAAAATCGATTTTGGTTTCAATTTGGCATATTGTTTTGATAGCAGGTGCAAGTGCAATTTGATATAATGTTTCTACCAACATGATACTACTGATAGCTAACGAGTAATGAACACCTGAAATGACATGGGTTCTTCAAGATTCTCTCCATAAGAACAAAAAAAATTCATTTTTCCTGATAACCCTCCTTTTGGGTTTGTTGTATATATTATCTTTTCAGCAAACCCCCTTTTCAGCAAAATCTGGTTTTGAAATCGATTTTGGTTTCAAAATCGATTGATTTTGGTTTCAAAATCGATTGATTTTGGTTTCAAAATCGATTGATTTGGGTTTTGAAATTGATTTTGGTTTCAAAATCGCTTGATTTTGGTTTTGAAATCGATATTGGTTTCAAGATTCTCTCCATAATGAGTAATGAACACCTGAAATGACATGGGTTCTTCAAAATTCTCTCCATAAGAACAAAAAAAATTCATTTTTTTTTCTGATAACCCTCTTTTTGGGTTTGTTGCATATATGGTGTTGGTTACAACATGAGGACACATCTACCCAGTTGTGACTTGGGGTTTTCTACTTATGGTTTTGTTACGATATTGTTATGTCCTTGTATGCATGGCTTTAATATAAGTTGCAGGAAATTTTCTCAGAGCTTGTGGAACGATACCCCAGACCTAGCTGAAATCTTGATCAATTGCATTCTCCAATTAAACTTTTTGAGGAATGGGAGAACGGGTTAAATTCTTCATTATATTCACCAAACAGGCAATTCATGTTCTGGCAAATGCCCAACAAGTGGTATAATTTTCTTCTTTTGATTTTCTCATTAACTGATTGTTAACAGTAGCTCAAGATTTGGTGTCTGTAACTCAGTTTTAATTCATAAAAACTTGGCTTATATCCTGTAGGTTGGATTTGATTCTCTCTTTTTTGCCCGAAAAAGCATCTAGAAGTTATTTGTTTGGGTCCAAGACTCTTGGTTCATATGCAAACGTGAGTCCCATGGATAGATGTTAGATCTATGGCCTTGTTTAATTTTCTTCAAACTATATATCTATTAGTTTGTAAGAATAATGCTTTTCATACTGTAGATGGAGGAACAGAACTACAAATGATTGTGTAGGAGTCTTTGTAGAAATATTTGCAATATTACTCCCAAAAACTTAACTCATGTAAACTGTGTAATCATGTCATCGCCATTTTTTAAACTGAAGCCATAGTTTATAAATGTAAAGAGTGATAGTGGGAAAAATTATCTGATAGGAAACGATTTAAAATGTCTTTTTTTCAGTTATTGAACTTGTTACAGAATTTGCAAAAGTTTTGGACCACCTGTTGTAGTTATCAGAATTTGGCTTTCATCTTGGGATTGTTTGCATCTCACAAATGGGGCTGCTGTTTTTGGAATGGGGTTTGGTTTTATAGATATGGGACACTTGCAGTAACTTACAGATTCTCCAAATTATGGGATAGACTCTCTCTTCATTTCGCAAGTTTCTCTTCATTGTTAATCTTCCATTTGATATAGTTCTGAAGCTTTGTGCTATAGAGTTTGAAGCCGTTGAAAGTAATTACCTTTGCAGTTGGTTTTGGTAAGATGTTAGCTCCAATATTCTGAAATATTAGAAGTATTGAAAAATGGCCAAGTACAGAAGAACTTCCACAGAAGCTCTGCTAAGTGCAACAGAAGCTCTGCAGGGCATCTCAGAAGAATCAAAGGAAGTTTGATCAAGAGTGATCAAAGACCGAGGAAACTACAGAAGGACGCTTTCAGAAGACCAAGACCGCAGAACCTCTGTTACCAATAACAGAGCCTCTGCGGACAACATCAGAAGACAAGAAGACTTCACAGAGGACCGAGCCACAGAACCTCTGCCACCCTTGACAGAAGCTCTACAGAAGTAAACAACCAAAAACTCGGAATCCGGTGAAGACTACTCTACAGAGGAACCAGACCGCAGAACCTCTGTAACACATTACAGAGCCTCTATGGTCCTCTAAAGACTAGGAAGATATTTATAATATCTTGCTACTGTTCCAAGACCTGTTCATCAACTTGCATGGAAAAGTACTGTCAACACACGTGTCAAGCTCTGAGTGGACTCAATAGGGCATGGTACAAAATAGACGTCTGCGCCATTTAATGCATTTACCAAAAGTACATATGCTCCATTAAATGCGCATGGCTCAAACAACTGCTCACACCATCCAGTTCACTATTCATGCCGTAAAAGGAACAGTGACCTACTTCATAGTCTTCTAAGAGTAGTATAAAAGGAAGACTCATGTTGAGTTCTTCCTAACACACAACAACACACAAAAACAGAAAAAGAAGAACACTTCAATCAAACATCAAGAACACATAGCTTATGCACATTTAGAGTCATATCTGTTTAAAGCTTTGCATACTCACTGTTCTTAAATCTGTTCTTGATATATATATATTCAGTAAACTTTGAGATATTATTTCCTGCTCACTGTTTATTTATATTGTGTTCTAAATCTATCAAACATATCTGTTAGTTCTTCAAATACGCTTCCGCATCAAACATAAACTCGAACTAATAGATCTGATAATCTTGTTTAAAGCAAAACAGGAACCAACAATTGGTATCAGAGCAAAGCTTGATTTTCAATATCAAGTGATCCTCGTTTTTACAAGATTTGTGATAGAAACTGTCTGTTTTTAACCTGTTCTTCATTCCTACAAACAGATTCTGTTTTACTGCCATTTTCGATTTATTCGATCTGGTAACATCCTAGAAACTGTTTCTTTCGTTAAAAACTTCATTCAATATGTCAAGACTAAAATTTAGTGCTGATGCTGATTTTCATTATTATTCGAAACTCAGTACAAATTTTAAGAAAATAATTCCTACTCTCGAGAAAGAATTAGAGGAAAGAAACAAGAGCATTCTTAGTGACTCAGACAACATTGCCAAGCTTGAAGAATCAGGTAAACTGCTAAACTGTGAAAATCTTGAACTAAAAAGAAAACTTTTTGAGTCTGAAAAGCTTTGTGAAAAAGAGAAAGAGAAGTTTGAGGAAGTTAAGATTGTTTTTGAAGAAGAAAAGAAAAGCCTTGAACTTAAATGTCTAAACTTTTCTAAACTGGTTTCCAATTTTGAAAAACTAATAATCAGTGAAAATGAAAAGTTTGGAAAAGAGAAAACCTTTCTTGAGACAAAGAATATGGAACTTTCTTTCAAAATCTCAAAATTACAAAAATATCTTGAAAAAGATAGGAAAGAGCAGGATTTTGAAAGAAAAGAATTTGAAAAGGTGAAGAGAGAAGGATTTCAAACAAAGTGTTTGAAAGACAAGTTTGAGAAGGAAAGAAAAGTCTTTAAAGCTGAAATGTCAAATTTAACAAAGAGACTATCCGATTTGTCAAACAAGATTATGTTGGAGAAGAGGTATAAATCAGATCTTCTAAGGAAGTTTGATTTAAATCTTAAAGAAAAAGATGTTTTAGCTAAAAGGCTTAAAAACCTTGTCTTAGCAAACTCTTGTGCTGAAAATTCAAATAATCTTGTTTACAAAAAGATGAAAATGGTTTGGAAAGTCAAAAACACTATTCCTGACAAAATTGCTCCAAAGCCATTTGTTTCTACTAAGGTTTCATCTTTTCATTCAAATAAATGCCTTGATCTTCTGCTTCAATTAAGAAACCTTTTCTCTAAATCTTTCTGTGTACAAAATGGGTCATTACAAAAGAAAAATCCAAAGACCCAAAATGAGAAAGGTCACAGAAAGAAAGTTGGCAAACCAACAGAGATTGGCAAACCAGAGGACCTAAAGACAACTCCAAATCCTAACAAAAAGGGACCCATTTGGATATGGGTACCAAAAGTTCTTTGATCTGTCTTGCAGGTAAAAAGAAAAAAAAGACTTCTGATCATTACAGATCAGGACTCGCTCTTCAAAGGAGAAAATGACTCCTAAACACATCAGTTTAGGACTCGCTCTTTAGTGAAATAGACTCTTAAACAAATCAGTTTAAGACTCGAGCTTCATCAGAAAAATGACTTCTGACCATTACAGATCATGACTCACTCTTCAGCAAACAATGGACTCCTTAATACTTCTATTAAGGACTCAGGCTTCAAAATACACTATGACTCTTAAACACTTTGTTTAAGACTCATCCTTCAAAGATTCTATACTTCACAGAGCCTCTGTGGAATTGCTCAAAACCTATGACAATCTCCACAGAACCTCTGATGAGGTTGACCTATGTTCTGTGCATTATTTATCTCTATTGATTCAAGCATAGGTCAAGGGGGAGCAGAAGGAGACCTCAAATTAATCTACAGAGGTTGATCATTCAAGGGGGAGCCAAAGGAGGATTATGATCAACAAGAGTTTCTGTCGTCCAAACTAGACACTCTAAAAGGTATGTGTCGCACAAAATCTTTTTCCAAAAACAATTTTTCAGGACAAAAATTTCTAAATATGTCCTAAAAACAATGTTTAAAACCATAAAAACTTTGGATGATCAAAAAGTTTTATAAATTATTAGTTATTAGAAATTTCCTGTAACAGAGCCTCTGCTGGCTCTGGCAGAGGTCCAAAAACCTCTGTAGGATAATTTCTCTCTACTAAAAAGATTTATCGATCCTCTCCAATGTTTTTCAAACGTTTTTGGTAAAAGTACAAGCTTCAAGAGATAAAAAGGCAGGTTTCAAACCACAGAGATCAATCCTAAAGAGGTTGTTAGATCAAGGAGGAGCGGAAAAGGAGACCTTGCTGAATCTACAGAGATTCATAAGTCAAGGGGGAGCAAAGAATGCGACAGAAGAGATCACATTCGCCGATCAAAAGGAAATAGGTTGGTATCTTGCCACAGAAGTCATAAGCCACATAGTTCTTTCAACCAAAGAACCTCTGTAGATCACTCAAATCATTCAAATGACTTCTGCTGCACAAAATCTTTGAGATTTACAATTTTCTAGGACACCAACTTTCAAATAGGTCCTAAATACATTGTTAAAACTGATCAAAAACTTGGATGATTAAAAATGTTTATAAATTATTAGTTATTAGAAATTTTCTGTCGCAGAGCCTCTGCTGGCTCTGGCAGAGGTCCAAAAACCTCTGTAGGATAATTTCTCTCTACTAAAAATTTATTGATCCTCTCCGTGTTTTTCAAACGATTTTTCATTAAAGATACAATCTACAGAGATAAACTTTTTTTAAAAAAATTCACAGAGCTTCTGTACCCACAGAGCCTCTGTAAAGATTTCCACTTGGGAATTTCTGTATCTGTAACGGTAACTTTTCTGTGGTGAAAATTTAAAACCCACGCGTTTTTCATTTAATGTGGCCGCCCACGACGTCTCGTCGTCACTGACATTGATGACGTGTCAAGTTTTCATTGACGTACATATCACGTCGTCCTAGAAACTTGCACCACGCAGAATGAACTCGAGTGTGGACCTCAAATTTTATTAACTTTCTCACATTTTCACCGTTCCGAATTCTATCCGTTACCACAGTATAAAACCCAAGATAAAATCACTTTCAAAACTTTACTATTCTCTCATCTTCTCCGGCGAACTTGATTATTTCTTTCTGAAAACCTAGAACTTTCAAAACCTACAAATGGCTTCCAGTTCCAAATCTGCTCACGTTTCACCAACGAACTCTCCGACATCCTCTCCAGTGCATTCTGAGCACTCCCACAACCCACACATCGCCACCGATGCCGACAGACACGACTCCGGCGACGAGGCATCCTTCGTACCCACTACCCACCTGCAACAATTTTTCTCAAATGACCATTTCGAGCAAACCCTTCCCATTAAATCGAACAACTGTTATCTTGTTCCTTCTCCTACGACATTTGGCAAAGAACATGCCATCCTGCTAAACATCCTAGAGAACCACTTTCTTTACCCTCTTCTGAGCAAAACCGTTGAACAAATACCAGTACGTTACCTACATCAGTTTTGGCAATCTTGCCGTTATGACGCTGACACCGATTTGATCAGAGGCTACATTTCTAAACCTGACCAAAGTAAGAGCCTTGAACTGATGTTCAATCGCACCATGTTCTCATTAGAATTTGGCCTTCCAACAAGAGGACTCATGGGAATCAAAAAGTATGCACCCCAACCAACAAATGAAGAACTTGTCGACTTTCTGCACATGTTAGGGTACAACCAACAATTGAAAAAGAGGAACGATTTCCGCAGAGCAAGATTACCTCCTCTGTGGAATACCTTGTTCTCCATCCTAAATCGTTGCCTCACGGGAAAAATCGGGAGCATCGATCAAAGCTCACCTCAAATTCTCCCAATCATGTATGGTGTATACTATGATCTACCCCTAGATTATGCCACCATAATGATGCAAGAAATCATCAACACCATCAATCGCAAAATCGCCTCCCAGAAAGCCAAAATGTCTGATCACAACTGGTTACCCCCTCTGCAGTTCCAGCGAATCCTCAGTGTACTTTTCGAACCCCTACTCCTTATCCAAAAATGGCCAATGGACGGTCCCAAACCTAAGCAATTTCCTATGTCCAAGAACACCCCTACAGAACATGAGGATGGCTACCCACACATCAGGCCACTATCAATGGTAATGTTAGGTTATGCTAGTGATGAAGAACTAGTTAGTGAGTACACACGCGTTTACAGAACTCCTGAACCCAGTTCTGTAACACCCCCGCGTATAGGAATGCCCATAGGAGGTAATGTAGTAGAGAGACTTACAGAAGAAGAATGGAAGATAAAGTTGGCTAAACACAAGGCCAACCAGAAGAACTTCAGAGATATAAGGAAAGACCTCTATTCTTCAAAGAGGAAGTCTTCTGAGGGATCTAAAGAGAAGAAGAAGAAAAAGGGAAAGAAAACCAAGACCCCTACAGAGGAACAACTTGCCTCTGTTTCTGCTATCCAACAAACTCCTGCAGAACCATCTTCTCCACCCACTGAACATCCCACAGAACCCTCATCTCCACCACAAATCCAAGGTCCCTCTGCCCCTCCCTCTTCCAAAAGAAAAAGAAAGTCAAAATTTACAGAGGAGGGAGCACCAAAACCAAAGAAGAGGAAATCAAAGAAGAAGAAACCATCTTCTCCTCTGCAAACAATAACAGAAGGAATCGAACCACCTCTGCAAACTCAAATCTTCACAGAGGTTCTTGATTCACTTCTGCCAAGATAAGAGACTGCAGAAGAAGAGGTGCAAATAGGTTTAGAGGATAGGGTAGAAACGTCTGGAGGAAAAGAAAATGAGAAAGGAAAAGATGCCGAAGTTACAGAAGGCACACATCCCTCAACCCCTCCCAGTGCAACCCACACATCTGACACCGCATGTCTAGCTGCAGAAGGTGTCATTGAAAGAGAGCAGCACAGCTCGAACCTCACCCAACCCATCCAGCCAGAGGTTACTTTTTCAACCTCTGTGCCCACAGAAGACGGGGAATCCATTCCTAGGGAGTCTCCTCAGAGAGACTCACCTATAGTTCGTGATCAATCGCCCCAGATCACACTAGAACACCCTACAGAGGAATTCGTTTCCTCTGACACGCACAATATAAGGCCAAAACTTCTTTCAGAGAGAAGTAGAGAGCACCATGACGAAGAGACTCTAGACAAGTCTCCGAGTCAACAGAAGAATATTCCGATACCCACCTCTGGAGTGGATTTGGACAATGTTCTTCACAGAACTTCTGTAGAGACTGAAACTCGGGTTTCTTCTCGAGGATCAGATGGAAATCCTTCCACCCCCAACGTACAAACAAGGGTGAACGAAGGTGTCCCAGGAACAGGGACTCACTCTGGAGAAGGAGTTGTTCCTCCAGAGGTTACCCAAGAGGAACATGTTACGAAGGATGAGTTCCAAGCCTTTGTAACCTCTGTAACTCAAACATTGAATGAGTTGCAAAGCTCATTCACGTCTTTTACAGAGTCAACTTCAGGCGCGCTTACAGGATTAAATACCAAAGTGGATACCTTATCCACAGAGGTTAAAGCAGCCCTTGCAGAAATGAAGTCAACTACAGAAACTTCTGCTGCTGCTGCCATCGCCTCTGCCACTAACATTGCCAAAACAACCGCTGCAGAGTTCGAGAAAAGTGCGACCAAAGCCTTCAAAACTTCGATCGCAATCTACTTTGAAACAATGAAGAAAAATGCAGCAAGGCAAGCAGCTCAAGACACCTGCAGAACAGAAGTTACTGCTAAAAGAAGGCAGGATGATCCTGATGATGGAGCATCTGGTCATCCTGAGGGGGAGAAAACAAAGGAAACTACAGAGGCTGCTTCTGCAAAAACTACAGAGAAATCAGCAGAACCCTCTACAACAGAAACCCAGAAGGGAAAACAACAGAGGCCAAACACCTCTATCTCACCAAAGGATGCACCAACCACAGAACCTAAGGTAATCAATCTTGCATCCTCATCCTCAGAACAAACTCCACCCTCACCCAAAGAACCAACACCAACCTCACAACCAATCCCGCACAAAACTAGAGTCAAAACCATAGCTCGAAAACCCCAAAGACCAAAACGCTCTGCAGAGTTCATTCTTCGCAGAATGGAATTTGTATCTGCTTTTCAATCAGCAAAGCGTTTTGACATTCCACCTCCAAGACCCGAAGACTCCTCACCAACAGAGACCTCACAACCCGAAGTATCAAAACCTTCAGAGGCAACAACCAAAACATCAGAGCCTACAACCCCAAAACCCACAGAACCTCCAACTGTCAAATCAACAGAGGTTCCACCCACACAAATCCAAAACCCAATATCTGAAACCTCAAAGCCAAAAGATAAAGGCAAGGGAATAATGACAGAAGAAGAGCCAAAGAAGAAGATGCCAGTTGCTACAGAGAAATTGATGAAAGGTGCATTTAATACCTTCGTCACTCCTAAACCCGAAGAGGAAGACTGGGCATTGAACTTGAATCCTCTGTCAGAAAACCCATCCCTGAATCCCACAGCTAAGGTAACAGAAGGTAGAGTAGCAGACATCACTCGAAAGATGGATGAGCTAAGGAGACCAATTCCAAGATCTACTTCAACCATTGAACAAATGGAAGAACAAGTCTACAGTTATCTCTACAGACAACACTTCCAGAGCGATCTGCCAGCCCATGTCCGAGATCAGAAGCTAAGAGAGGAATTCGATGCAATCTTCACTTCTACAAAGTCAAAACCAGTCAATCAAGTTTACTCCATTCACAAAATAAAGAAGGTAATCTATTGCAAATACTCCAAAATGAGAACCTATCCTCATACGGTGTATACCATCTGGAAAGTCAAAAGGTCTGACAGATCAGAAAATCAATTCTCTGATGCTGATATCCGAAACCTCAATCCCTATGACTTACCTGACCTTCTGCAATGGACGAAAGACAACTTCAATGACGACTGCCACAAAAGGTCTTATCGAGTTCTCAGAAAGGCGATGCGTGAAAAGCTCCTAATCTACAGCATGCTCGACATTAACTAGCCATCGATCTGGGCATAACTACTCTAAGTATCAGACCACCAGAGGATTTCTGCCCACCCAATGCCATACCCAATTCAATCATCAAAACTCCAAGGTACGGGTTAGTATTCAAGAATCCTGCTGATCAACTGAAACTGTTTGTGACAATGGACTGTCAGAAGTACACAACCCATACTCTGAACATGTTCAGAAAGATACTAGAGGAGAATAAAGCAACAGAGCTTACGAACGAAGAATCTGCTCTGATGATGATCAAAGAGATTGATGCTATACTCGGCTTACGAAGTCTCTGTCACAAATTCTATGAAGAACTCAAGGAAGTAGGAAAAGACAACAGAAAGTTCGACGACTTCCCAAATGCAAAAATCTGAGTCTCTTCAAAGAATCTCTGTCAACGTTTATTTCTGTGTACTCAAATGTAAATGCCTCTGGCATAAATTTCAAATGAAAGAAATAATCTTCTGAGGTATTGTTTAACCTCTTCTTTACTTAGGTTAAAATGCATAAATTCAACCTTTTATTTTTCAATACTTAGGGGGAGATTGTTAGCTCCAATATTCTGAAATATTAGAAGTATTGAAAAATGGCCAAGTACAGAAGAACTTCCACAGAAGCTCTGCTAAGTGCAACAGAAGCTCTGCAGGGCATCTCAGAAGAATCAAAGGAAGTTTGATCAAGAGTGATCAAAGACCGAGGAAACTACAGAAGGACGCTTTCAGAAGACCAAGACCGCAGAACCTCTGTTACCAATAACAGAGCCTCTGCGGACAACATCAGAAGACAAGAAGACTTCACAGAGGACCGAGCCACAGAACCTCTGCCACCCTTGACAGAAGCTCTGCAGAAGTAAACAACCAAAAACTCGGAATCCGGTGAAGACTACTCTACAGAGGAACCAGGCCGCAGAACCTCTGTAACACATTACAGAGCCTCTATGGTCCTCTAAAGACTAGGAAGATATTTATAATATCTTGCTACTGTTCCAAGACCTATTCATCAACTTGCATGGAAAAGTACTGTCAACACACGTGTCAAGCTCTGAGTGGACTCAATAGGGCATGGTACAAAATAGACGTCTGCGCCATTTAATGCATTTACCAAAAGTACATATGCTCCATTAAATGCGCATGGCTCAAACAACTGCTCACACCATCCAGTTCACTATTCATGCCGTAAAAGGAACAGTGACCTACTTCATAGTCTTCTAAGAGTAGTATAAAAGGAAGACTCATGTTGAGTTCTTCCTAACACACAACAACACACAAAAACAGAAAAAGAAGAACACTTCAATCAAACATCAAGAACACATAGCTTATGCACATTTAGAGTCATATCTGTTTAAAGCTTTGCATACTCACTGTTCTTAAATCTGTTCTTGATATATATATATTCAGTAAACTTTGAGATATTATTTCCTGCTCACTGTTTATTTATATTGTGTTCTAAATCTATCAAACATATCTGTTAGTTCTTCAAATACGCTTCCGCATCAAACATAAACTCGAACTAATAGATCTGATAATCTTGTTTAAAGCAAAACGGGAACCAACATAAGAAATGTTCTTATTCTTTATTTATAATAATTTAATTATCTATACTACCCATAAATCCTCTCTTTGGTAAGAGATGTTAACAGTTGCTTTTGAACTTGTAAATTTCAAATTTCTTCCCTTCTCATAGGCCTGATGGAATGTGCATGTGATGTTTTTGTATATTCAAAAACTGAGATCTTACTTGTATCTTTTGTTTTCTAACCAGGAGTTGTTGTTTCATATTTGAGGCCATATATTGGTGGTGAATGACTGCTGAGAAATTGAGAGCATGCATGTCTCTTGGATACTCTAAAAAACAAACTCGCCAACACTATAGTCAATGTGAGTAGATCCATTTATTTGCAATTCAATATGTTCACTGTTGTAATCAGGTATGTAAGTCCATTTGGGTCTGTTTGTGTTATGTTTTGCGTCCACGAAACAGCAGCAGGGTGCAGCCATGGTTCACGGACTGTGTAGGCTCGAAATCAACAGCCAAAGGGACTGTTTTGTGGCTGAAAATCAGCAGCTAAAGGGGCTGTTTTGTGGGTAAAAATAGCAGCTAAAGTGGTTGTTTTGTGGCTAAAAAAATCAGCCGCAATAGGGACTGATTGGATGTTGTTTCGAGACTGTTTTGGGCCATGTTTAGAGGATGTTTAGAGATGTCAGTAGTAGCTTACCTGTTGAGCATAGAAAGAACCAAAAATCTTATTTGGTGAGGGAGAACACTCATAACCGATTAGTGCTTAATGTTATCCGATATGGTAATTCAGGTTGATGGGTTTCTCGTATGCATTTGGTAAAAGACCCCTTAATCTCTTTTTCGTTCTAATAAATTGAATTTCAATTGCTCCCATTTGTTCTTCCATAACATGCCAAGCAACAAGAAAAATCTACATGTTTGATATTGTAACGTCCCAAAAATTACAAGGAATTTAATTTTTTTAAAACATGCACTTCATTATAAAACAACCATAATTTAACAATTCGCAACTTATTTGGAAATAATGTCGTTAACCCAAATAGCCAATAAAGTTTATACAACGGAAATTTTATAAACTAAAATCCAAAGGGTTGAAAGTGAAATTTTAAACAAACTCTCGGCACTCCGCGCGTAGTGTGTGTGTACCGTCATGCCCGACCGCCACTCGCACCTGAAACCACAACAAATTGGGAAAAGGGTAAGCTAAATGCTTAGTGAGTCCTATCACACACGCAGGTAGCAACCCCACGTATAACGCCCCTACCCGTAAGTAGGCAACATCACAACTACCATGAGTTTGAAGCCACATAATGATTCATGCATACATACAAACCTCGGTCCCACCGAGTACACAAAATATAACAATACCAGCTTAGTCCCACCGAGCCCCCGGTCCCACCGAGTAAAGGTAAATAGTTGTACTAGCTCAGTCCCACCGAGCCCCCGGTCCCACCGAGTAAAGGTAAATAGTTGTACTAGCTCAGTCCCACCGAGCCCTCGGTCCCACCGAGCCCCTCAGTCCCACTGAGGTGTACGCAAGCACAAATAATTCACATATAATTTCAACAATCACAGCTAAATCATCCCATCCAAATTGGTCCACGTAAACACGTAATAACACGTAATAACACATAGCACAAAAACAACGATATACATGAAATTCCTAACTACGCGGTGAGAGAACTCACCTCCAAGCAAAGCAACGCGCTCACGAGCCGCAACACCAGCACGTCAACCTTCCTCACCTTCTCCCACCTAAATACGCACTAAAAACGTCAACGGAAAGTCCCAACTCACGACCCGTTTACTAATTTAACAAAACTAAAATTCCAGCTTTTATACTAGAAACGCAGGTCAGTTCGGGACCCATTTTACCCCTGTTAAACTAATCAAACCAAAAATCTAATTCCACCTTCAGGAAGTTCAATGTCTTACGGTTCCAGGGACGTATCGCACGCGTCCCAACGCTATTCCTAGCACTCTATATGAATTTTACACAAATACCTCGCAGTGCAGCTAAAACAGGACCTGTCAGTATAAAATGGCAATTTGACACTAGCTATGGTCCGAACCGGTTTTTCCCCAAAATATATAAACGTTACTAGACTCAGAATGGGAACTTTTGGCACCAGCTCCACCCCAATCCGACATTCCTAGCAAAAGTTATAGCTTTTACAAAACAGGGCAGAAACTGTACAATTTACATAAAATGTTAACCTTTTGAATTTGAACCCAATAAGACGTCTTAATCCAAACAGACCCGCAAAGCAACATGACTTACTGTTTTAGGGTTGACATGGGCTGAACCACACCATGCACCACCCACTGCCGCCTCCAGCGGTGGTGGTGGTTGGCGGCGACGACGGTGGTTGCGGTCGATAACCTCCGGCGAAACCTCCCAACATCACCCGCAACCCCACACCCGCACACACCCACACACCTGCAAGCGCACACACTCTTTGCCGCCATCGCGGCAGCGTGCAGCGGCGGCCCCACCGCCGGCAGCCGTGGCTGCGACGGTGGTGGTGGCGGTTTACATTATCCGACGAGGAAAAACATCAAATAAAACGAACGGGACACTTACCTTAACGGAATCCCTCTTCTTCCTCCTTTCCGACCACTCCCGACACTGGTTCCCTCACGCCGGCGATCGCCTCCTTCCTCCTCTCGACCCTTGCTCTCTTTCTCTCTCGGTTTCACTTTCTTCTCTTTTGGCCGAAAACAACAAGGGGGAGGGGGATGGTAGCATGAAGAACAAAGAAGAGGAGGGGGAAGGGTCGGTCCCCTTCTCTTGGCCGATCACTTGCCCCCCCATAAACACCATTTTCACACTTACCCCCTAGTCTCAACACTTTGACACTTTTGGTCCCTGAATTTCCATAATATTGCAAAAGAGAGTAAGGTTTGCCACACATAACATTCAAGGTCTCCTTTGACAACTTCCGTTAACAAGACTCGCTTTAAACGATAAAAAAAATGTATTACGCAAAATTTAAAACCATACCGGGGCACGGGCTTTACAACTCTCCCCCGCTTGAGTTAGACTTCGTCCTCGAAGTCTACACCCGCAAACAGCTCCGGATAGTTCTCTCGCATCTCCGCTTCAGGCTCCCAAGTCCACTCGGAACCCTTCCGGTGTTGCCATTGCACCTTCACTAACCCAATGACTTTGTTGCACAGATTTTTCGTCTTCCTCTCAATGACAGCTATCGGTTTCTCCACGTAGTTGAGCCTCTCGTCAATATGAATGTCCTCGAGGGGGATCACTGTGGCCTCGTCCACTACACACTTCCGCAATTGAGAAACATGGAAGGTGTCGTGAATCAAGCTCAGTTCTTCAGGTAGCTCTAAACGGTAAGCTACCTTCCCCACACGGGCGATAATCCGGTAAGGCCCAATATAACGAGGCCCTAGCTTCCCTCGATTACGAAACCGGATCACCCCTTTCCAGGGTGAAACCTTCAACAACACATAATCGCCCACCTGAAACTCCAAGTCTGATCGCCTTTTGTCGGCGTAGCTCTTCTGTCGACTCTGAGCAGTAACCAAACGGTCCTGCACCATCTGTATCATCTCGGTCGTCTTTAATACAATGTCGGTGCTCCCTAACACCCGATGACCAACCTCACCCCAACAGACGGGCGTCCTGCACTTCCTACCGTACAACAACTCGTACGGCGGCATGCCAATACTAGAGTGATAGCTGTTGTTGTAGGAGAATTCTGCCAAAGGTAGGTACTGATCCCAACTACCTCCAAAATCGATGACACAAGCTCGAAGCATATCCTCGAGGGTCTGAATGGTTCGCTCGCTCTGTCCGTCCGTCTGTGGATGAAAGGTCGTGCTAAAGTGTAACCGTGTACCCATCTCCGACTGGAACTTCTCCCAAAACCGGGAAGTAAAACGAGTGTCCCTGTCGGAGACAATCGAAACTGGCACCCCGTGCCTGGCCACGATCTCACGTACAAATACCTCCGCAAGTTTCTCCACCGAGGAGCTCTCCCTGATGGCCAAGAAGTGAGCACTCTTGGTCAGACGGTCAACGATCACCCAAATGGCATCGTTCCCACGGGGAGTCCTTGGGAGTTTTGTTATGAAATCCATAGTAATCCTTTCCCATTTCCAAACCGGGACCTCCAACGGTTGTAATTTCCCATGTGGTCGTTGATGTTCCGCTTTGACCTTCCGACAGGTCATACATACCTCAACACATCTAGCAACATCCTGCTTCATGCCGGGCCACCAGTAACCTTCACGCAAATCTCTGTACATCTTTGTAGCTCCCGGGTGAATCGAGAACTTAGACTTATGTGCCTCATCCATTAGTACCTGCCGGTTCCCACCGATGAATGGAACCCAAACCCTACCATGTCGAGTTAACAACCCCCGACTGTCACGAACAAAATTCGGGATTTCCCCCGACACTCTTTCCCGCTTTGCATTTTCCTCCAAAACAGCCACCTCCTGAGCGCTTCCTATCGACTCCAGAATCGGTGTAACCACTGTCAATCGCTGACATAAACCCCTCAGTGGCTCACCGACCGGATGTCGGCTGAGTGCGTCTGCAACCACGTTCGCTTTACCCGGGTGGTAAAGTATCTCGCAGTCATAATCCTTGACCACATCGAGCCACCTTCGCTGACGCATATTAAGGTTCTGCTGATCCATCAAGTACTTGTCTACTTGAGGCTCTTATGGCCAGTGTAGATCGTACACTTGACACCATAGAGATAGTGCCTCCAAATTTTAAGGGCAAACACTACCGCTCCCAACTCCAGGTCATGAGTCGGGTAATTTGCTTCGTGAGGCTTCAACTGCCTAGAAGCGTAGGCTATCACCTTGCCGCGCTGCATAAGCACGGCACCCAAACCCTGATGTGAGGCGTCGCAATATACTACCAAATCCTCCATGCCTTCGGGCAAGGTTAACACAGGAGCCTCGCACAACCTCCTGCGTAGCTCCTCGAACGCCTTCTGTTGTTCCTCACTGATAACGCCATTTTTTGGCGTTATTTTCAATCCATAAACCAATGAGATTGGCTTGGAATTAAGCAAAAAGGTGGAATTTTATGGGTTATCTAGTGAAATGTGCAGGCTATTCAAAAGAAGACAGACATCGAGAAACGGAGCGAAACAGAGCCAAAAGAGAGCCCATTTCGAAGCCCAACGGAAGCCCAAGACCCATGACTGAACCAGGACCCGAACCGCGATCCAGAAAACGACCCACGCAGCCAAAAAGGACACGCGCGGCTTACCACGCGACTTGCAAGTCGCGTGGTAAACCGCGTAAGCCACTGTTTCGCGAATTCCAGCTTTATTAATCGGGTTTTAGGTCATTATTCTGTATCCAGTTTTCACGTTACGGCCAGAGCAGTCCCGGGGGCGATTTTCGAAGCCAAGTGACACCCGTTGGAGCGGAGATAGAGAGAGGATCAGATACACATTCATCACGCGACGTAGAGATGACCACGATAGAAGGGAGTAACCATTACATTCACCGTTATCACGATTATCATGTTCACATACTTATTTTCATCTTTTTCTATTGTGTTTGAATCCACCACCGATATGAACTAACCGGTTCATGTTGGGGGTTGGAATGAATGTGGTTTGAATTTATAAACAGATGACTTGAAACTTTTATCAGTTTTCTTATTGAATGAATGAATGCAATTTGGTGTTTAATGCTTTTGTGAGATTAGCTACCTTGCAACTGTTTTATTGTTTTCAATTAATGTTCGAGAGAAGTAATTGAGAAACAGAATTAGGAATTGCATAGCTAAGGTAAGAAAGGATCGAGAGATACTGAGTAAATCTTAGTCCCGTTTGAATCTTAATCTTAATGCATTTTGAAACCTGTATGTTGAGATCGAAAGATAAAACTATTGTTTTCGAAATAGAAATTACGGTTGCTTGAAAAAGGAATTGTGCTTTATAAATAAAATCGGTGTTACTTGAGAGAGAACAACGATTAGTTAAAGATTGGGCATTCATTGATAGGAATAACTGGTAATTGAATTGAGTCAGACGTTTGTATGTAAGAACCATAGGAGTTCCAACCCTCAGCTTTTCTCTCTATAAAACTTTTCAAAGCTGTTCTGTTTTGTCTTGTGTTGATTTGATCTCATTTATTGCAATTTAATTAGTCTATAAACCAATCTCTAATTTCGACAGTCCAGTTAATAGAATCTATAGTAATTGTGATATTTAGTTCCTAGTTCCCCGTGATTCGATACTCGTACTTCTCCAGTACTATTACTTGACTTCGACCCGTACACTTGCGGTTAGATCCTCGGGGTGTGAAAACCCCGTGTCAAGTTTTTGGCGCCGTTGCCGGGGAACTAGTTGAGCTAATAGCACTACCAGCTATACGTGCTATTAGATTGGACAATTTTTTTTCATATTCTATTTCATCACTTTGAATTTCTGGATTGCTAAGTTCGTGTAATTGCTATTTCAGGTGCTGCTTGGTTTATGCCAAGGAAAACCCGAGGAAAAGAACTCGAGCCTATCGACCCAGAGATCGAATGAACCGCTCGTCGTCTACGAAAAGAAGCGAAAGCCAAAAGGAATCTGAAATTCGAGATGTCCGACGACGAGAGACCACCTCGCCGCAATAATCCACCACCACCTCCGGAGAGGGTGCCTATGCGGTCGTTTGCCGACCCGAATGTGGCAGCGGCCCGCATAGGTATTCAGCCGCCTACCACTGCGGCCAACTATTTCGAAATAAAGCCGAGCACCATTGTAATGGTGCAGCAAAATCAGTTTGGAGGAGCACCGACCGAAGATCCTCATGCACATCTCCGCGCATTCGAGAGGATTTGCAGCACCTTCAAGATCAACGGGATGGAGGAGAACGCAATCAAACTGAGGCTGTTCAGTTTTTCACTAAAAGGTCGAGCTGAAATATGGATCGAAGGCCTACCATCAGACCTTATCACCACGTGGGCACAATTAAAGGCAGCTTTCCTCCAAAAATTCTTCCCACCGGGAAGAACCGCACAGTTAATGGCCGACATTATGCACTTCGCGCAATGGGATCAGGAAACGTTATACGAAGCTTGGGAGAGGTATAAGGACATGTTGAAGAAGTGTCCACATCACGGTCTTCATGGGTGGGTCATAATCCAAACATTCTTTGGAGGCCTCCACCCACAATTCAAGAACGATATTACGGCTGCAGCGGGGGGAGCGCTCATGAACAAGACCTATGAAGAAGCGGTCGAGCTGATCGAGAACCTTGCCGAACATAGCTACTCCACTCCACGATCATCCATTGCACGAGTAGCAAGTGTTCGAGAATCGGATGAGCTTAAGGAGATCAAAACCCAACTAGCAGCGATTACGAGCCAATTGCAAGCCGGCAGCCATCAAGAACCTGATCAAGTCCATTTTGTGTCAAACCGGAGCCAACCGAGAAACGATCCTTTCTCGAATACTTATAACGAGGGGTGGAAAAGACATCCCAATCTTTCATGGAATCAGCCCGGTCAACCACAATCAGGTAATTTTTCTAACTCTTCTAATTTTGCTCAAACTAATAATGCTTATCGTCCTCCAGGATTTCAGCAAAGAAACGAAGGATCATCCGGGTAGAAGAAGCCGGGCCTTGAAGACATGATGATGAAGTTCATGTCAAAAATGGACAGCACGGTCGGAGAGCTAGCGAGCACGGTGAATACGGTAAAAGCCGCAACTGAGCAGAATACGGCCGCAATCAAGATTCTCGAGAGGCAAGTAGGGCAGATTTCTGAAGCCCTACAAACCCGACCTCCCGGAGCATTTCCAAGTATGGCCGAAAAGAGGAACCAAGAGAATTGTAACGCCATCTATCTGAGAGATGGCAAGGAACTGAATAAGGAGCCAGCAAAGGAAGCCGAGAATGAGGCGGAGATCATTGACATGGATGCATTAGAGGCTGATGAAGAGCGTATGAGGAGAGAAGAGAAAAAGAAAGAAGTGACACCGCCGGTCAAGCCGGAAATCCCACAAGTGCCTTACCCGAGCAGGCTGAAAGCAAATAAGGATCAGGTTACTTTTTCCAAATTTATTGAGGTGTTTAAAAAGCTAACGATTAATATTCCTTTTGCAGATGCTCTCACCCAAATGCCCTCTTACATGAAATTCATGAAAGAGATCCTTTCCAAAAAGAGGGCAATCGATCATCAGGCCACCGTTGCACTCACTGAGGAGTGCAGCGCCATCTTCCAGAATAAGCTTCCCCAAAAGCTCAACGATCCAGGGAGTTTTTCTATCCCTATCCAAATTGGGAAGTTTTCATTTAATAAAGTGTTATGTGATTTAGGGGCGAGTATTAACTTGATGCCCCTTTCTATTTTCAGGAAACTTGGATTGGGCGAGGTGAGCCCCACATTCATGACGCTTAAGCTGGCTGATCGATCGATAAGGTATCCTTACGGAGTGATAGAAGATGTGCTCGTCAAAGTCGGTAAGTTCTACTTTCCGGTAGACTTCGTGGTGATCGATATAGACGAAGATGAAGAGGTTCCACTCATATTGGGACGATCATTTTTGGCCACGAGCCGGGCTTTGATTGATATGGAGGAAGGAGAGATCACGTTCAGAGTCGGCGGTGAGAACGTGAGATTCAAGTTGCTAGAAAGAAGAGGAGGTCAGAGAGAAGAAGAAGGAGGAGCTGGTCATGGAAGACCAATTGTGAAAGAGTCCGCGGGGAATCGCAAGTGTGGGCGATTCGAGTCTGCGGATATTGAGCCGAACTGAACCCACATAGTCGTGCCATGACTTTAAATACGGCGCTGGGTGGGAGGCAACCCACCAAGGTTAGTTTCCGTTTATTATTTTTCTTCTTGTGTGTGTTTTAATTCCAGAAAAACCATAAAAATCGAAAAATTGAAAAAAACCAAAAATAGCTGGAACAGGGACATACGCGACTTTCCACGCGGTTTGCATACCGCGTGGTAAGCCGCGGGACCCTCTGTTTGGTTTTCTGAAACAGTGAGTTACGCGGGATGTTACGCGGCTTGCAAGCCGCGCGGCAAACCGCGGGTGCCCCATGTTCATTTTTTTGTGCAATTTTTGTTTCCTTTCTTGCTTTGTGTGCTTCTTGTTTTTGTTTTGTGTCTTTCCCTTGTTTTGCTTGTTCTCTCCGTCTCCCCTCCGTCTCCAAATGCTCAATCCTTCAAGAATCTCCTCTGGCCGGGCAAAACAGGTATGTTCTAATCATTTCTCTGCTAAAAGAGTGGTGTTTGATGTGTTGTTCTATTTTAATTGCACGAGATGCAACAAACCTAAGTTTCACTTAGGTTTGGGGTGCCTCATTTTTGAACCATCTACACACTCACATTAGACCCTGTGCAAACCTCGGTTTTACCGAGGTTTGGGGTTGGCGTTTATTTGGCAAACCTAGGCCATGGCCTAGGTTTGGGGTGCCCATTTTAGAAATTTTGGGTCTTTTTATGCTATATATGTAATGCCTTGCCTGTTCTTTTAATAACTGCACAATGAGTCGCATCACCCACGACTTTACTTGCACATTGGGGACAATATGTGGGTAAGGTTTGGGGTTGCCCAATCGGGCCCAAGTTATGCACGTAGATTTCATGCACTTCTGAGTGTTTAGATCAAAGTAGCTAAAATTTTTGTTTTGAATGATTGAGACCGACCATTGTGGGAAGAATTTTGTGATAGTGAAGTGACCACTAGGGAAGGACCGGGAAAGGACATGACTAGGGACATTAGTGGAGACCACCCGATAGTGAGTTTTGAGCCTAAAAGACGTTTTTTCATTTTGAGGGATTCATACACCAAATTCATATACACTTTTCGAATTCCTTGTCGTGAATGTAGAATGATCTCGCTACATTATTGCATTGAGCAGCAAAGACGAACATCGGGATATTAGGTAAGGGTATAGTAGACCATATCGTGTGGACCTTAAGAAATGATTCCAGGCATTGTGTGTTTTATTTACAAACCATTTTTATCTATCGTTCTCTTTTGACCCTTTGTGTATATCCATTAACCACCTTGCAGCCAAACACTCACCTTTTCGTTTCAAAACCCATCATTACACCCTCAGCCATGAGCCTTAGCCAACCCTATCCGAAAGTGTGTCAATCGGAAGCAGTAATGAACTTAGAGAGATAGAGCGGAAAAGAAAGAAATCAGGCCAGTCAAGAAGTAGAAAAGAGGACCAATGAAGTCCCAAAAAAAAAGGACCGTTAGTTAGATAGTCTCGAGTAGAGCTGCATAATAAGTGAGTCAAAGCGACTCCAATAGTGACGAAAAAGGACCAAGTGAGCAAATGTGAAGCAACGAGAAGTTCGGAATTGCCAATGATTGACACGCCGAGGATTTTTGATCCTTTATACCCTTCGTTTCTTAACCTTAACCTTAGCCCCATTACAACCCATGTAAAGACCTGGATGATCTTTTGGAAAATGTGATTAGAGTCTATGACCACCTTTACCGAGATCCCCTGTCTTGCCACTTGATTCCGTCTGAGATCAAACTTTTGGACATTTGTGCGTCTTCCTTTAGAGTTGTCATGAAATTTGAGTATTCTTGTACATAACCTCCGTAAACATGACAACACGAGCGATAACCTAGGTTCGAGTGAAATGAGCGCATCCCGTAAGGTAGGGTCGAGGCGAAATGTTTTCCCTAGTATGTCTGGACCTAGTACGACCTTAATGTAATCGGAGCAGTCACGAGTTCAACTCACAAGGGAAGGTCTTAGATCAAACAGAATAAGGATGAGGTTAGGATGAGATAAGTATTCGCGAGTATGGGAAGTCACCAGTGCATAACGTGGTACCGATTGAGAGACGTGTGTTATTATTTCACTGATATATGTTTTATTTCAATTTTGCCGCTAATTTGCTTGAGGACAAGCAACGCTCGGTTTGGGGTTGTTGATAACGCCATTTTTTGGCGTTATTTTCAATCCATAAACCAATGAGATTGGCTTGGAATTAAGCAAAAAGGTGGAATTTTATGGGTTATCTAGTGAAATGTGCAGGCTATTCAAAAGAAGACAGACATCGAGAAACGGAGCGAAACAGAGCCAAAAGAGAGCCCATTTCGAAGCCCAATGGAAGCCCAAGACCCATGACTGAACCAGGACCCGAACCGCGATCCATAAAACGACCCACGCAGCCAAAAAGGACACGCGCGGCTTACCACGCGACTTGCAAGTCGCGTGGCAAACCGCGTAAGCCACTGTTTCGCGAATTCCAGCTTTATTAATCGGGTTTTAGGTCATTATTATGTATCCAGTTTTCACGTTACGGCCAGAGCAGTCCCGAGGGAGATTTTCAAAGCCAAGTGACACCCGTTGGAGCGGAGATAGAGAGAGGATCAGATACACATTCATCACGCGACGTAGAGACGACCACGATAGAAGGGAGTAACCATTACATTCACCGTTATCACGATTATCATGTTCACATACTTATTTTCATCTTTTTCTATTGTGTTTGAATCCACCACCGATATGAACTAACCGGTTCATGTTGGGGGTTGGAATGAATGTGGTTTGAATTTATAAACAGATGACTTGAAACTTTTATCAGTTTTCTTATTGAATGAATGAATGCAATTTGGTGTTTAATGCTTTTGTGAGATTAGCTACCTTGCAACTGTTTTATTGTTTTCAATTAATGTTCGAGAGAAGTAATTGAGAAACAGAATTAGGAATTGCATAGCTAAGGTAAGAAAGGATCGAGAGATACTGAGTAAATCTTAGTCCCGTTTGAATCTTAATCTTAATGCATTTTGAAACCTGTATGTTGAGATCGAAAGATAAAACTATTGTTTTCGAAATAGAAATTACGGTTGCTTGAAAAAGGAATTGTGCTTTATAAATAAAATCGGTGTTACTTGAGAGAGAACAACGATTAGTTAAAGATTGGGCATTCATTGATAGGAATAACTGGTAATTGAATTGAGTCAGACGTTTGTATGTAAGAACCATAGGAGTTCCAACCCTCAGCTTTTCTCTCTATCAAACTTTTCAAAGCTGTTCTGTTTTGTCTTGTGTTGATTTGATCTCATTTATTGCAATTTAATTAGTCTATAAACCAATCTCTAATTTCGACAGTCCAGTTAATAGAATCTATAGTAATTGTGATATTTAGTTCCTAGTTCCCCGTGATTCGATACTCGTACTTAGGGCTGTAAACGAACCGAACGAACACGAACAAGGGTTTGTTCATGTTCGTTCGTTTAACTTAACCGAACAAACGAACGAACACGAACAATAAACGAACAAATATTTTGGTGTTCGTGTTCGTTCATTTAAAAAATAGGTTTGTTCGTGTTCGTTTATGTTCGTTCGTTTAAGTGTTAAACGAACATAAACAAACGAACATAAACGAACCTAACAGAACTTAAACGATCGGATTCAAGCCGCAAGACTCAACCACAAGGAACCGAAACAAATTTTTTTGAAATAGGTTCAAGCCAAATAAGCTCAAACCATCGTATTCAAGCCGCAAGACTCAAACCACACAGAACCCAAACAAAAATTTTTGAAATAGGTTCAAGCCAATAAGGCTTAAACCATCGGATTCAAGCCACAAGACTCAAACCACAAGACTCAAACCACAAGGAACCCATAGCCATAAGGCAAGGCTCAAGCCAATGGGCTTGAACCACCATGGTTGGCTTAAGAGTTGGTTTGCTAAAAAATGGATGGGGTGAGCATCCTATTTATAATAGGGGATTGGCAAGATGAAGTTGTTTAACACCGATGTGGGATGGGTGAAAATCCCATTTTCATGTTGTTGACTTGTTGTTGTTTACCAGTTACCACCGGTTACTCTCTTACTATGTATCCCACATCGATTTTTAGTTAAAAAATAGGTGTATGTGTTCTATATATAAGAGTTGGAATAGCTCAAATTTCTTCCAAACTTATTCTTTCAAAATTTATTACTTACAGTTACTAAATAAAAATATGATTATATATATAAAAGTTGAAATATTTAATTATTAAACGAAAATATGATTATATAAATAATAGTTGAAATATTTAATTATTAAACGAACATAAACGAACATATATAAACGAACGTTAACGAACATAAATAAACGAACGTTAACGAACATAAATGAACGAACGTTCACGAACATAAATGAACGAACAAGACCTTTGTTCATGTTCGTTCGTTTAACTAAACGAACAAAAAAAAAATTGTTCATGTTCGTTCATTTATTAAATAAACGAACATAAACGAACTTCCCGCCGAACGGTTCACGAACGGTTCGTTGAACGTTCGGTTCGTTTACAGCCCTACTCGTACTTCTCCAGTACTATTACTTGACTTCGACCCGTACACTTGCGGTTAGATCCTCGGGGTGTGAAAACACCGTGTCACTCACCCCAACTGAAAGCCGCAGATTTCTTCGTCAATCGCGTCATAGGCAACGCGATCTTGGAGAAATCCTGAATAAACCTTCGGTAATACCCTGCCAAGCCTAGAAAGCTTCGCACCTCGGTAGGAGTCTTCGGCACCTCCCACCGCATCACCGCTGAAATCTTAGCTGGGTCGACCTTAATACCATCCTGATTCACGACATGTCCTAGGAACCGGACCTCTCGTAACCAGAACTCGCACTTGGAAAACTTAGCGTATAACTTCTCTCGCCTCAATACTTCCAACACTTCTCGAAGATGCACCTCGTGCTCCTCCCTGGACTTTGAATACACCAGAATATCGTCGATGAACACAATCACCGATCGGTCCAACATCGGACTACACACTCGGTTCATGAGGTCCATGAACGCTGCCGGTGCATTGGTGAGCCCAAAAGGCATCACCACGAACTCGTAATGACCGTACCGCGTACGGAAGGCCGTCTTCTCCGTGTCCTCACTCCTGACCCGCATCTGGTGGTACCCCGACCGTAAATCAATCTTAGAGAACCACGAGGCCCCCTGAAGCTGGTCGAACAAATCGTCAATCCTTGGCAAAGGATAACGATTCTTTACCGTAAGCTTATTCAGCTCCCGGTAGTCTATGCACATCCGCTGTGACCCGTCCTTCTTCTTCACGAATAAGATAGGTGCTCCCCACGGCGAACAGCTCGGCCTAATGAACTCCTTTTCAAGAAGTTCCTGTAACTGGGCGTGCAGCTCTTTCATTTTCGGTGGGGCCAGGCGATAGGGTGCTTTGGCCACCGGGGCAGCACCCGGGATCAGATCGATCCGAAACTCTACCTGTCGTTCGGGAGGTATCCCTGGAAAATACTCGGGAAATACGTCGGTGAACTCCCATACAACTGGCACGTCTTTAACAGCCTTCTTCGCCTCCCCAACTCGCGTGTCTAACACATAAGCCAAGTATCCTTGCCCACTGTGCTGAAGGTATCTCCGAGCTCTCGCAGCTGAACATATTGTCGTAGTCCGTCTAGCCGAGTCTCCCTGTACTAACAGTTCTCCCCTGCTTGGGGTTCGAACTCGCACTTGTTTGTGACGACAAACAATCTCTGCATCAAACTTATCCATCCAGTCCATGCCACAATCACACAAAGTTCCCGCATGGCAATCGGGATCAGGTCAATGGGAAACCGCACTCCTGAGATCTCTAAGGTACACCCGCGAAACACGTCCGTGACCGTCAAGGTCCTATCATCGGCCACCTCAACAACAAGAGGATGGCTCAAACGTCCTACAACTCGGCCCAAACCCTCGCTAAAAGTGCGAGACACAAAAGAGTGAGTAGCCCCGCTATCAAACATCACAACCGCAGGCACCGAGTTAACTAGGAATGTGCCTAACATATAATTCAAACACAAAATAAATATATGACATGGAAAGGAAAGACAAGAAGAAAGAAGCAGGGAATATACCTGTAACCACTTTAAGCGTCGCTTGCGCCTCATCCACCGTCAACTGGTGAACTCTACCCCGAGCCGCTCCCGCCCCCGGCTGACCAGCTCGACCATCAGTGATGCGTAACGGGGCATTCCCAGGCGTCCTCTGAGCTCCACCCCCAACAGCTACTCCGGCTCTAGGACAGTTGGCCTTTACATGGCCCGTCTGGTTACAGTTGAAGCAGACCACTAGCGGCACCTTACAATCCCGGTTAAGGTGACCGGGTTGGCCACACTTAAAACACCCCTCCACTCTCCTCACTCCGGTATCCCGGGGCTTAAACCCGCCACTCCTAGAACCCGTGCGCGTATCAGTGAACCTCGAACGCTTCGGCACTGCCGAGATAGGCATCACCGGCTGTGCCGCCTTCCGCTTCTTCGCTTGGGTCTCCAGTTCAAGCTCCCTCCTCCGAGCCGCGTCCATCATGGCAGATAACGACGCATACTGAGCAGGGCTAACAAATTCCCGGATCTCCGTGCGTAACATATCTTTATACCGCGACATCTTCATCTCTTCCGAGGCGGCATACTGGGGACAAAACAATGCCATCTCGGTGAATTTTCTGTTCATCTCCTTTACCGTCTCTGTTGTCTGTGTGAGCTCTAGGAATTCCTTAGCGATTCGCTCCATCTCTACCGGCGGTACGTACTCTGCACGGAAGCGAGTGACAAACTCGTCCCAGGTCAAGGTAGTGCGCTCGGCAGGCGTCAATGCCGTGGCGCACCAATCCTTGGCGCCGTCACGAAGTAGGTTCACTGCAAAGCGGACCTTTAGGTTGTCCGGGCAGCCACTGGTCAGAAAAGCGAACTCCATGTCGGATACCCATCGCATGCTGGTAATCGGATTCGGGTCTCCCTTAAACTCTGGCGGGGAGCAGGCAGAGAGATCCCGATACTGGAACTCCCGGGTACGGGGCTGACCCTCCGTAGGCAGTGGAATAGCTGCAATACGCTCTTCCAGTAGGGTCACCACCTCATCTTGAATGGCGGTGATGATCTCGGGAATCGCCTCCCCGATCGCGTGAGATACCTCAGTAGCAATCAGCTCCATAATACGCTCCTCAGTAATCCCTGCCTCAGCCTGCGGCTCAGCCGCGCGGTTCCTTCTAGTGTTGACCATTCTAGGAAAAAGAAATTTCAGAGAGTCATTAGCACAAATAACTCACCCCACTACGCTCACGCTCCACTCCTTGGCTTCCTCGTGACTCTCCCCGACCCGAGTATGGATCCTGTGCTTCAGATAGTAGGAGCTCTACTACTACCCTTCACACCTATCCTTACTCGTTCCGAGTCCTGTCCCGGGACGTCCAAGTAGTTGCTTACCACAAACAAACGCATATGCCCAATCCGGCATATGCAAACACTTTTCCTAGCTCCCTAGAGAAGTCGCAATACCCCACTACCCTTGCTAGAACGGAACCCCCACTAGCCCTGACGAGTCGCCTCGTAAACGCACAGTCGTATACAGTGAAACCAGATAGACATTCGAATATAAGATTCTATCCTACAACGGTTGGACTCAAACAAGAGCTGCGTAATAGAACTAAATCCAACATTCTAAGGCTATTCAGTTCCTACTGCATACAACCTAAGGTGCATTCACATAACAACCTATCAAGACTAGCATGAGTTCCTAATAGCAAGTAACAAGCATACAGTACCACAACATCCACGTAAGCAATCTAGCATGCATACCCTATGCCTAGAAAGCAATAAATACACTAAGTGTTGTACCTTCCCAATTGGCGTCGGCTGACTGTACACACTGCGCCCACAATCACCGTTTCCCAAACGGGTTTTCCTTTTTCCTTTATTCTCAAAGATTTTAATAAAAGAGTTTTTTAAAAAAAAACTTCATAGCCGCAACTTGAGACCAAACACACTGAGATGTGTTTGATTCACTCAAGCTGTGCTCTGATACCAAGTTGTAACGTCCCAAAAATTACAAGGAATTTAATTTTTTTAAAACATGCACTTCATTATAAAACAACCATAATTTAACAATTCGCAACTTATTTGGAAATAATGTCGTTAACCCAAATAGCCAATAAAGTTTATACAGCGGAAATTTTATAAACTAAAATCCAAAGGGTTGAAAGTGAAATTTTAAACAAACTCTCGGCACTCCGCGCGTAGTGTGTGTGTACCGTCATGCCCGACCGCCACTCGCACCTGAAACCACAACAAATTGGGAAAAGGGTAAGCTAAATGCTTAGTGAGTCCTATCACACACGCAGGTAGCAACCCCACGTATAACGCCCCTACCCGTAAGTAGGCAACATCACCACTACCATGAGTTTGAAGCCACATAATGATTCATGCATACATACAAACCTCGGTCCCACTGAGTACACAAAATATAACAATACCAGCTCAGTCCCACCGAGCCCCCGGTCCCACCGAGTAAAGGTAAATAGTTGTACTAGCTCAGTCCCACCGAGCCCTCGGTCCCACCGAGCCCCTCAGTCCCACTGAGGTGTACGCAAGCACAAATAATTCACATATAATTTCAGCAATCACAGCTAAATCATCCCATCCAAATTGGTCCACGTAAACACGTAATAACACATAGCACAAAAACAACGATATACATGAAATTCCTAACTACGCGGTGAGAGAACTCACCTCCAAGCAAAGCAACGCGCTCACGAGCCGCAACACCAGCACGTCAACCTTCCTCACCTTCTCCCACCTAAATACGCACTAAAAACGTCAACGGAAAGTCCCAACTCACGACCCGTTTACTAATTTAACAAAACTAAAATTCCAGCTTTTATACTAGAAACGCAGGTCAGTTCGGGACCCATTTTACCCCTGTTAAACTGATCAAACCAAAAATCTAATTCCACCTTCAGGAAGTTCAATGTCTTACGGTTCCAGGGACGTATCGCACGCGTCCCAACGCTATTCCTAGCACTCTATATGAATTTTACACAAATACCTCGCAGTGCAGCTAAAACAGGACCTGTCAGTATAAAATGGCAATTTGACACTAGCTATGGTCCGAACCGGTTTTTCCCCAAAACATATAAAAGTTACTAGACTCAGAATGGGAACTTTTGGCACCAGCTCCACCCCAATCCGACATTCCTAGCAAAAGTTATAGCTTTTACAAAACAGGGCAGAAATTGTACAATTTACATAAAATGATAACCTTTTGAACTTGAACCCAATAAGACGTCTTAATCCAAACAGACCCGCAAAGCAACATGACTTACTGTTTTAGGGTTGACATGGGCTGAACCACACCATGCACCACCCACTGCCGCCTCCGGCGGTGGTGGTGGTTGGCGGCGACGACGGTGGTTGCGGTCGATAACCTCCGGCGAAACCTCCCAACATCACCCGCAACCCCACACCCGCACACACCCACACACCCGCAAGCGCACGCACTCTCTGCCGCCATTGCGGCGGCGTGCAGCGGCGACCCCACCGCCGGCAGCCGTGGCTGCGGTGGTGGTGGTGGCGGTTTACATTATCCGACGAGGAAAAACATCAAATAAAACGAATGGGACACTTACCTTAACGGAATCCCTCTTCTTCCTCCTTTCCGACCACTCCCGACGCTGGTTCCCTCACGCCGGCGATCGCCTCCTTCCTCCTCTCGACCCTTGCTCTCTTTCTCTCTCGGTTTCACTTTCTTTTGATTGGAAAAGTTTCCTTAGAACACACATCATTAATGAATTTTTTTGGTTTGTAATCACTCAAACCCGCATGCATAAATACAGTTTACAATGATTTAAGCTTATATCATGTGAACTTCAATTCTTTAGAAGATAACATCATGTTCGCAGATCGTTCATGGTTCAAACAGTTGCTTATGAAAATTGGAAATTCGACTATCTCTAAACTTGAAAAACAATTGCATATGGTAAACATTATCTGTCATCATTTTCATTTTTCAAGATGGTGATTATTGGTCCCGCAAAAGGATAATATGCAGAATTGAAGACAATTGAGATGTTGGAATGCATTGCTGGATTAAGAGAGAGGGTAAAACCAGATTTTGTTGATGAGAAATAGAGGTTGGTAGAGCGAGGAAAACAAAAAAGGGAAATCAATGGAAAAATACATTTACAAAAAAGGTCGGGCTTAGGTTTTACAAGTTGTCCATAAAGTTCCCCAATTTTCTCTTTGTAATGTGAAATGATTGGTATTTAGCGTTTTTTCCTTTTGTTTATTGTAATTCATTGTACAAAATATATATATCTATTTGATGATTTAATGGGTAAACTTAAACGACTTTCTGCAAATGAATTGGGACACAAATTTCATCACTTTAGTATTTATTCGTTAAGTGATATATTATATTTTATTGACTTAATACAAGAATGAAGTATTATGTATTTGATCCTTTCAAATTATCCATACTAGGGTTTGGTACCGCGCGTTGCGCGGTAGTGATAAATTCTTTAGAATATATTGAAGTTAAAAGGCCCGATAATCATATATCATATATTAAAATAATAAGAATCAATATTACAGTTGATATGAAGTTGTTCATAATCTTTAGTTGTCTCTTTTGATATATATATATATATATATATATATATATATATATATATATATATATATAATTAAATAATATTTTAGAGGTTCCACATCATTAAACTTTGTAATTGACTCAAAATGATAAAAGGAGTGAGTGAGACTATTGGTTATAATAATTAGATGTACAATTAGTATTGTTTTGTCATAACTCGTAATATATCGATTATCCCATAAAATAATTATATTCATAATGCGACCATAATATTGCTACCTACTTTGTTTAATTGTGGGACATCTTGGTAAACTGCATGCATTTGTTATAATGTCTCGTTTCAACTTCGGCTAAAAAATTTCATGAAATCCCCGTTCCCAACCTACTGTTGGACGAATGAGTAATAAAAGTCGTTAGTATTGTGACCACTTCAAGTATATGCGAGCCTGATTGAATTGTTAAATTTTCACTGTTCGAGTTTTTTGATTTGCTTGAGACTGTTTCTTCATAGCTTAGTTTCTTAGTAGATAATCTTGAAAAAAGAGGTTTTAGCCATATTATGTAAAATGAAACGTATTATATCAACTCTAATTTCATTTTTATACATAGTTTGATTTCAATTTAAATTAAAAGATGGAATTGAAATTATTATGTATTGATGATTCTAATAAGTTATTCTTTTTAATTTTATATATTTGGTTATTCTAATATATATATATATATATATATATGTTTCTATCGTTTTGTAGATATTGCTATATTGATAACAATAAGTTTCAGTTTTGATTATACTTTAACTATATATATTGATTCATACTAATTTTTTATTTTATGTATTGATTTTAGTAGTATACTAATTATTGATTTAATTAGTAAATTTAAATGTAATAAGTATATTATTTATTAATGAGAGAGTTAGTAATAAGTATTTGATTATATATTAAATTTATTTAATGATATTAAATGTAATAAATATTTTATTTATTAAAGAGGGGTTAATAATAAGTATATAATTGTATATTGATTCCAATTTTATTCACATATATATATATATATATTGATTCTAATATTATTTATATTTATATATTGATTTTAATAAGACTTTAAATAATAACAATACTTTAGTTTTATAAATTGATTACTTTAAATATTAATTCAAATTTTAGATATTTAATTTTATTGAAAATAATATCAATATATATGCATATTGTAATAAATAAAAAGATTAAAACTCTTGTGGTATGTGACTTAAATATATTATTTTTTAAATAATATATATATATATATAAAGAGGGTTATGTAAATAATATAGCTCACAATGATTATAAGGTATTATATTGATATGAATAATAGTCATCTTTATATGAATTATAATAATTTTATTATTAAAATGCACATGTTATGATATTCAATTATAATCTAAATAGAAGTATACATATTGATCGTAATTTCGTTTATATATTGAGTTTTTAAATATGTTGACTATTTGTATTCCTAGAATGTTATGTGGAAAAAAAAGAATAAGGTGAAATAAATTAAATAAACAAATTTAGGTGTAAACAAAGAACAAAATAGTTTAAATAATTAAACATTTTGTTAATAACTACAATAAAAAAAATGCAAAAGTTGAGGAAAATGAAGAAATTTGGAATTGAGATGCCTAGAAAATGTCGTCTCATGTGTTTTTTCTTACAAAATTACAAATTAAAAATTAAAAAACTATGTAGACATAAAAGAATGAGAAGAAAAATCTACAACTTAACAAAAACGAAGGTAACAATTGTAAATAAATAAATTGAATGAAAAAAATCAAAAACTTATTTAACAACAACATGTAAATCGCACAAAGCATTAGAAAAAGTATAAGTAATATTTTATATAAAAACACAATAATGATATTGATTGGGAAGACACACACATATATACATATCAAGAATATATAACTCACATAAATCATTACCTGAAAATTTTACGTAGGATGACAACAATATCGATGGAAAATAAATTCTACAAAAAAAAGTTCAAACAAACATAATAGAACATAGTATAGAACAAAAAATTTGTTAGTTCAATGTTGATGAAGCATTATGATGTATTTATATATAATTTTGTTGTAGGTTTTTCTCTAATTAAAAGATGGAAAGACGAAGAGAGCAAAATTGATGTGTTTAAGAAGTTAGATAGTTTGAAAATTAAAGGTAATTAAGTTGCAAGTGAAGTTACCAAATAAACATTTGTATAATGAAATACACAATTTTCATTTAGGGGTAGAATGATCATTTATTAGAAGTTTTTTATTTAAAAAATCAAAATTATGAGAAAATAGAGAAATGTGAATGAAGGCTTCTCATGATGCCACATAATCAACTCCACATTTTGCTTTTATATATATATATATAAATTTATTCGTCAAGTATTATAAAAATTTATAGACCAAAGATTTAAAAACAACCTCTAAATTATGTGTTGTTGTATTTTAATCCATGAAAACTCATAATCTTTAAATTACAAGTTACATAACACGATGTTCACTTTTAATGTTCGGATTCTCGCAAGAAGCCAATTTCATCCCAATTTCATCTACCAACATATGGCTTTATTTGGCCGACTATAGCCCAGAGAATTCAAAATGACATTTCCACTTTCAATCTCCCCTTTTACTATTCCAAATAGTAGAGCGGTAATACTTACTCTTTTAAATGATGACTTTGGAATGGAATGGAAGAATCAATTTGATCATTAGAACCACAAATTCCCTCATGCGAGAAACGCTGCAGTGATACCCACTTAACCAAGCATCAGCCTTAATTAAATGTGATCGGAGATGGTATTTCACATGTCCCATAGATTTGAGAAGTAATGCAAATTAAGATTTTTATGCACAAATTAGCACGATTATGAGTTGAATACTGGAAATTGATAAATGTTTGATTGATATTTTGTTTTTTGTATTTCTACGTATCTTCATCTTTTCATCATGTTTTTTTAATTATTGTTGGCACTATTAGAAAGAATGATTGTTAGTTTATTTGAATTCTTATGGGTCATGATTTAGTTAAAACATCAATAAAACATGATTGTAATTTCTATTTTCTTTGACCATGGATTTTAGATTTTTCGAATGAGAAATTAGATTAATTTTTCATTTTGGATTACAAGCATCCCGTTGCATTGCGAAAAACTCTCGATACAACATGTAAACCACCAAGAATTTCAAATATATCTTGTAAAAATTTGATATTTAAAAATTGAATGTATGTTGATAAAACATTTACACCCCGCCGCATTGCGCGGGTAGACAACTAGTATATATATAGAGAGAGAAAAATTCAAATAAAACTCATTTTCAATTGTAAACATGAGGACCCATATTAAATAGAGTTTTTAATTGAAATTATTAATTAAGGTAATTAGGGGTAAAATGGGAAGATAATTTAAACACACGCCTATCATGTTTGACTTTTTATTTCCTTTTTTAATTAAAAACTTTTACCCCTCTTAAAGTTTAAAATAAATTATCTTAAAAATTACTAATATTTTAATCAAACAAATTACGTCAAAAAAACGAGAATTTCGTGCTCTTCGATATGACATCCATCTCGATATAGTTTTTTCTTCATTTTAACTGCTTTTATGTGAAATGCTATGTATGTGTTATATTTAGTATGAATATGTATGCACGTTTCCTGGTGTCCATATTCAGTATGAATAACAAAGGGGAACGTTCATTCACTATTCATGACGAATAACACAGTATTCAAAATGAATAATACAACATTCAGGATGAATAATACATGAATTCCTGATTCATGTATTAAACATGAATCGTGTATTATTCACCGTGAATGTTGTATTATTCATGATGAATAATATATGGTGTCCACATCCAATATGAATAATACATCATTCAGGGTGAATAATACACGATTTATGAATTCGTTTATTAATCATCCTGAATGTTATATAATTCATCTTGAATACTGTATTATTCATCCTGAATATTGTATTATTCATCATAAATAGCGAATAAACGTTCACATTTGTTATTCATACTGAATGTGGACACTTGGAGACGTGCATACATATTCATAAAGAATAAAACCAAGTTTCGATTGTGAATCGGAAAACAAAAGAAAGTGCGTCATGTGTTCACACCTTCACGGGTCATTCATATATTATTCATCATGAATAATGTATCATTCAGGATGAATAATACAACATTCAAGGTGAATAATACACGATTCATGTTTAATAATACATGAATCAGGAATTCGTGTATTATTCATCCTGAATGTTATATTATTCATTTTGAATACTGTGTTATTCGTCTAGTGAATGAACGTCCCCTTTGTTATTCATACTGAATATGGACACCAGGAAACATGCATTCATATTCATACTGAATATAACACATACATAGCATTTCACGTAAAAACAGTTAAAATGAAGAAAAAACTATATTGAGATGGATGTCATATCGAAGAGCACGAAAGTCTCGTTTTTTTGATGTATTTTGTTTGATTAAAATATTAGTAAATTTTTAAGATAATTTATTTTAAACTTTAAGGGGGTAAAAAAAATTAATTAAAAAGGAAAATAAAAAATCAAAGATGGTAGGCGCTAACTTAAATTTCCAGATTTGTCCCTAATCACTTCTCAATTGGTTTCATTAAGTTTTAACCATTGATTAATTTTCTAAATCTTGATCAATGGTTGTGACTTGTCCTCATGTTCACAATTGAAAATGAGTTTTCATTTGAACCCACCCCTATATATATATATATATTATTTTACATTTAATAAAAACTAAAACATTGTTTACTCATCAATCTATTTTTATTACACAAATTAATAAATGAAACCAAAAATGTAAAGGTAGAAATTAAAGTATATTTATAATTTTAATATCTTCACTATTTATACGAATCTGTTTCATTGTTTTATCAACCTGTTTTATTGTTTTATGTATCAATTTCCTGCGATTAATGCATATCAATTTCATGTTGTCCATGGTTTCATGGCGTTCATATATCAATTTTCATGGTGTTCGTTTATTAGTTCCACTGTTTTAAAACTTTCGTTATTTCGTATATGCTATTTACTTAATGAAACAAATGATAATTCACATGAAATAAAATTGAATAGTGAAAATGTGGCAAAAAAATTGAAATCCTCGTAGGGGAAAAATTGAAATCCTCATAAATTACGTGAAAATGTGGCAAAGAAATCGGTAACAAAATCTCTTAGACCATGAGTATCGCCAACCCGCGAACCCACTGAACCCTGATGCCACCTCAGCGCCACATCAGCTTTTCTCTTTCCTACTCTCCTTACCCTAAAGTGGAGTACCGCTTTCTATCGAACCCACTGAACCCTGATGCCACATCAGCTTTTCTCTTTCCTACCATTTTTACCCTAAAATAAATAAAAAATAAATAAAAAATAAATAAATTTAAGCGGGTTTAGTCGGGTTCCCGAACCCAACCCTACCCGATGCCCTACCCGCGTCCCCCGTACCACCAACCCACCCTACCCGATGCCAACCCGTACGTGAACCCGCCGTGGTACCCGAGGTGGTACGCACGTCCTTAAAGCCTCATATCTTCGAAAAAAACCAATAATTTTTATAATCATCTAATTTATTTCGATTATGAAAAATAATGTCTTACAAAAATAAACAGATAGAGATTCATTCGCAAAACAATATGAATAATTTAAATTCCTTAGCTAACGGTTACAAATCATATTGATGAACTTGCCCCTGACATTAAAAAAGGATATAAAATCAAAAAATTTGATTGACTGAATTCGGTTAGCACAGTTTTGTATGAATATTGGTAGTTTGCAAATGATCACTCCCTTATATATTGTTGGTATTGGAATACAATAACTAACACATAGTGTGTTTGTAGAATGAGGTTGAATACAAACACACACACACACACAAAAATATTTTTAATTTTATATTTTATTAAAACATAAAATTACAGATTTGTTGCGGAAGTTAGGAATGTAACACATATGAACCTAAACAGTCTGATTGGTGACAAATTTACTAACACTGAAAGAAAGGATAAAGAATGTTTGCTTTCAAAATATGAAGAGCTAAGATAGTCTTCGGATTGTGACACCGATTTTGCCAATAAGCTTTCACATATAAGTTCTCTCAAAACAATGAGTTGCATAATGACAATGGTGACCTTTTATAGCCTACATTGCATATGCAATCTTCCAGTTTTAAGACGTGTGTTCATATGATTTGTTAATACATGCATGCCTGTACATTTCACTTCAACCTTTGTAGTTGATGTAAACACTAATTAACCCATCTCATCCTTTCATATGTGGGGGGAACAGAAAAAGAAGTATGACACTAATAAAATAGTGTTTTAGAGTTTAGTTTGACTGACATACTTTTGCATGTTCTCATGCTAGGATGAGATTTTGGGAGAGTTGGTGAGCCAAACTTGCTAGACAAGTTTACACATCAAAATTCGACTCAATTGGTCACGTTAGACCCTCATACGATTTCCTCCTCTCGAAGCTGCGTCATATAAGATATGGGTACAATCTCGCCACAAAGTTGCCACAATTGTCAACTTTCGGTTTGCCAACCTCACTAAGTAGACCTCGAAGGTCTTAGTTTTGCTAGTATGGATAGATGCGCATATCTCTATGACACACCAACTCGACCGACATCTAACCTTAGTGTCGATTATGCAAAAATTTATATCTCTATGCGATTATTGAAAATTTTCTCAAACTTCCTTGCATCGTTCAAGTCGTATTTTGGATCTGCCTCTCTCGAGGTCTAAGATTTAATATTAACACGCATAGGTGATCAGTTTGTCCTCGTTGAGTTAAAGCTTCAACTCGAATGACCAAACTGAAAAGTTAACAGAAAACAGTAACACCCAAGTGTTACATTTTACCTCTCGGGTTTAGTTCACACCCAAACCTAAAGGGGGGTTTAGCTACTGATAAAAGGAGAAGACATAACGAAGAAGAAGAAACACGTAAACTGAAATTGCATTAAACGTAAACGTACCACTGTGGCCATAAGTTCACCACAGTGGTGGACATAAAGTAATCGATTGTTCTTGATATTGTCCATCTCGATTGTTCTTGATACCAACTTTGAAGTAATCGACTGAAATCGATGGAATCGATTGAAGAAATTGATTGAAGAAGATGGAAATCAAAATAAATCGATATACCTGAGGAAGGAATCACAAATCGCACAGAGCTTGGAACACCGGCGGCGAGATGGAACACCGACGACGAGATGGAACACCGGCGGTGAGATGGAGGAATCGCAATCGCACAGAGTCTTGGAAGGATGCGGCTGTGATTTTTTTGTGAAAAGGGTAGTAGTGGAAAAAATGACAATCTGAATGGTTGAGGGATGCCCTAGCCACAAAATCGCTCAGCCTTTTGTCACCATTAAGAGGGTACAATTTTTTTACCAAACAGCCTATACCTCTGACCGATTCAGAGGTTACCTCTTAATGTAACAAACAGCCTCTTAGACCAAAAGAATTAGAAATACTCATATGGGTACGAAAAAGGTTGAAATGGGTTTAAAAAGAGTGACAAATAACTCTAAAAATTGAGGGATATCACACCCCCAAACTTGAGAAATTACTTGTCCTCAAGTAAAAAAAAGAAAAAAATTGACCGAAATTTTTAGCATAAAAGAATGGATTGTTTTGCAATGGTAGAGCTTGAGATAATGAAACGTTACCTTTGGATTTTCCGGTGCACTCATTTATTCCATCGACGTGTTACTTCGTTTGATCGGTAGGACTAGCGAGGATATGTATTGCGGTTTTTGCTCGATTCTTGGGTTTACTCTCCCCCCCAAACTTATTCTTTTTGTGGCGCTAATAAAAAAGGAGTGTTTTAAAATTTTTGTGTGGGTTTGATTTTTTCACTTTTGCTTCCTTTGATTTAGGCATAACCGGATTTATAAAAATGAACCTGAAATTGATGGTTTACAATTGCCTAATGTGACGTAAAACGTGTAAACAATTATTTTCTTGATATTCTTTTGGGTTCTTTGATTAAAACCTCCCTCCCCCCCCCTAAAAAAAATAAAAATCATCAATGTTCTCATTGCGAAGAAGGTGTCGCGGGTTGTGTATCGGCTAGGCTACAAATGTCTCAAAAGATGAAACAAGCAAACGAAAGATCTAGATGCACATGCAAGAAAAATGTGAGATTCTAACTATGATGGCAACACAATAATTGACCATGCAAAAAATTTATCTCAAAATATCAAGTCAACACGCGATCATAAGCAAGTAGCTAAACAGAAAAATAAATCACTTTTGAGAACCCGATGCATGGAGGTCGTGTTAGACAACCTAAGGGGGGGTAAGGTTGTATTTTAAATCTTTTACTTTCAAAAAAAAAAAAAATTCTTTTATAAATAAATACAGTACAGAAACAGTATAAATAAATCAGAGTATAGAAATAATAAATAAACAACAATTATATAAACAGATATAATTTAAATGCACAGCGGAAATGTAAATAGATAAGGGAAAGAGAATACTTGACAACGATATTTTTAAAGTGGTTCACCAAACACAAAGTTGGCTAGTCCACCTCGAGAAAATAACACTTCTCGGAGATCCAATACGAACGTGTTCTTTACGGTAGAAACACAAACCTTAATACAATAATATTGTCACGAATATCTCTACTCAGATGAGAGATTTATATGGATCACTCACTCTATTCAAACACTTACAAGAGGGTATAATTTTAATATGATAATCACTCTTGTAAAATATTAATCACTTGGATTTTTAGATAGAGTTTGATCACTTGAGTTGTTTTGCTGATTCAACTAATCAAGAGATTTTAATCTGCTATCAACTCAAGATTTCTTGCTCAAAAATATTTTTATAAATTATAACTGATTGAGAGAAGAAACATCAGAGTATTGATCAAATGCTGAGGAGGAAATTAATTGCTGGTTGGTGTGTCTTGAATGCTGAGGAGAAGCTGGTATTTATAGTGAAGCTTCCAACGATAACAACCTGCTACACCTGACAGGAGAAGGTTCACACTGCAACAACACTTCAACAGTGACAGCGGCGTGGGATTTTTTCTTCTTGGAAAGCAAGCTTGGCATTTAATGGTGAATAGTGAAAAGCAAAAGAAATCAGATTTTCTTTTGAGTTGACAAAGGAAAGTTTAAAGATTTATTTTAATAAAATTAATAAACCTTTAGTTTTAAAATAAAAAGGTAATGATGACAAACTTAAAAAAAATATAATATATATATATATATATCTTATACGTTTATATATATATTATATATATATATTAAATAAACTTTAAATATCTTTGATTTAAAAAAAAGTTTTAGGAAAATCCAAGTGGTATTTTATTTTAGGGTGTTTATCATTTTAAAATAAAATGACGAAACTCTTCAGTCTTGGATTCTTCAGATAAAATGATTCGAGATCATTTAAATATCTGCACACTCAGATAAAATATTAGATAACAAATAATGCGGTGTGTTTTGTAATCATCAAAATAAATATAGAGATGTGATTTTATGTGTACCAAAAATATATCACAATATTTAAAGCTGGGTACACTTGCACCAACAATCTCCCCCTTTTTGATGATGACAAACACAACGCTAAACACGAGAGCATACTCGGTTTCTCCCCCCCTTTTGTCGAAGCAAAAAGGGTTTAAGAAAGTCGCTTATGCTCCCCCTCGAAAGATGCTCCCCCTCAAAATATGAAATATTTGAGAGTTAGTATTTTTAAGGGTTATACTCAAGCATGCCTAAACCAAGTCTTAATTTAAAGAAAGCTTTTTTGTTAAGAGCTTTAGTAAAAATATCGGCCAAATTATCTTCCGAATCAACCTTTTCAAGCACGATTTGGCCTTTTTGAACATTATCTCGTAAAAAGTGATGTCTCAATTCAATATGTTTTGTACGAGAGTGTAAAACGGGATTTTTACTTAAGTTTATGGCACTTGAGTTATCACACATAATTGGAATTTTGGTTAGATGTACCTCAAAGTCGGTAAGTGTGTGTTTCATCCAAAGAACTTGAGCACATGCTCTTGCGGCGGCTACATATTCCGCTTCGGTAGTAGACAACGCTACGGATTGTTGTTTCTTAGAGAACCAAGACACAAGTGAGAGACCTATAAAGGCACATACCCCACTAGTACTTTTTCGGTCAACAATAGATCCACCAAGATCGGAATCGGCGAAACACGTTACTTCTAACTCGGGTTTCTTTGCATACCATAAGCCAAGATTAGTAGTACCTCGTAAATATCGAAAGATACGCTTGACAGCTTCATAGTGAGTTTGTTTAGGTGAAGATTGAAAACGAGCACATAAACATACACTAAACATAATATCAGGTCTACTAGCAGTTAAATATAGTAAGCTACCAATCATTCCACGATAAATCTTTTCATTAAAATCGTTTCCCTCCTCGTCACGAGATAATTGTAAGTTTGTGGTCATTGGAGTTTCAATGGGTTTCACATTTTCAAAGTTAAACTTTTTCAACATATCTTTACAATATTTAGATTGACTAATAAAAATACCAGTTTCACATTGTTTGATTTGCAATCCTAAGAAGTATTTTAACTCTCCCATCATGCTCATTTCAAACTCGCTTGTCATTTTCGCAGAAAATTCATTACACAGTTTTTCATTAGTGGAACCAAAAATAATATCATCAACATATACTTGCACAACTACAATATCATTTTGAACATATTTCACAAATAAAGTATTATCTATTTTACCCATAATATAACCACTAACAATTAGAAAGGTTTTTAATCTATCATACCACGCACGCGGAGCTTGCTTTAAACCGTAAAGCGCCTTTTTCAATTTATAAACATGTGTCGGGTTTTCAAAACTTTCAAAACCGGGAGGTTGAGAAACGTATACCTCCTCATTTATAATACCATTTAAGAAAGCACTTTTAACATCCATTTGAAATAATTTAAAATCTTTAGCATTTGCAAAAGCGAGAAGCATTCGAATAGACTCCAACCTTGCAACCGGTGCAAAGGTTTCGTCATAATCTATACCTTCTTGTTGACTGTACCCCTTGGCAACTAAACGTGCCTTGTTTCGTGTGACTCCACCGTTCTCGTCTACCTTGTTACGGAAGACCCATCTTGTGCCAATAATGGTTTGACTACTAGGGCTAGGCACTAAGTCCCACACATCATTCCTAGTAAATTGGTTCAACTCTTCTTGCATGGCCAATATCCAATCCTCATCACCTAAAGCTTCATCTATGGTTTTAGGTTCTATGGTTGAGATAAAGGCATGGAAAGCACAATGGGTATGGATTTGTGATCTAGTTGTCCTTTGGTTTAGGTCACCTATAATTTGGTCTACGGGATGGCCTCGAGCGGTTCTAAGGTTAGGATCATCTACACCTTGTGGAATAAAACACGGAGGGGCATCACTAGATTCAATATTATTTGTGGAAGGTTGGGTACCTAAATCCAAGGTACTAAGTTGTTGGGCTAAGACATCTCCTTCACAAACATTGTCATTTGCTAAGGGTGCACTCGGTTTGGGAGGACTCTCGTCAAAGCTAACATTTAAGGATTCTTCTACTACCATGGTCTCCTTATTTAGGATTCTATAGGCTTTGCTATTCCAAGAGTAACCTAGGAACACTCCTTCATAGGCTTTAGGGTCAAATTTGGTTAGGTAGGATTTGGTGTTTAAAATGAAACATTTACAACCAAAAACTTTTAGGTGAGCTAGGGAAGGTTTTCTACCTCGGTAAAGTTCATAGGGTGTCTTATTTAGGATACCTCTAATTAGGACACGGTTAAGCACATAGGTCGCGGTAGCAACGGCATCACACCAAAACTTTTGGGGAACTTGATGTTCGTTTAGCATGGTTCTACTCATTTCTTGCAACGTTCTATTTTTCCTTTCAACAACCCCGTTAGATTGAGGTGTTCGAGGAGCAGAAAAGTTATGAGTTATACCATGTTTATCACAAAAGGCACCAAATTGTACATCATTATCGAATTCTCGTCCATGGTCCGTACGTATGGAAACAATCGTACAACCTTGTTGGTTTTGAATTCTTTTTCCTAAAATTTTAAACTTTTCGAAAGCCTCATTTTTATGTCTCAAAAATAAAGTCCAAGTATAATGGGAATAATCATCCACAATAACCAAAGTATAAAAATTTCCTCCAAAACTTTGAATAGCCATCGGGCCAAAAAGATCCATATGTAAAAGTTCTAAAACTCTTTGAGTAGAAATAACATTTTTTGATTTATGAGAAACGTGATGTTGTTTGCCGACACGACAAGCATCACAAAAATGATTATCAAACTTTAATTTTGGCAGGTCACTCACAAGCTCCTTATTTTTTAAGTTTTGCATTAATCTTAGATTAGCGTGACCTAAACGCCTATGCCATAAAGTAGAAACATCATGAAGAGAAGATAAGCATACATTTTCAGATACAACAGTTTTGCAAATATATAAATTTCCTTTCACAGAACCAGTTAAAAGAACTTTGCCATTTTTCAAGATTTTGCACGAGTCTTCTTCGAAGACGACAGTTATACCATTTTTACACAATTGGCGAACACTTAACAAATTAAAATGTAAATTATCAACATGATTCACATTAAGAAATTGAACATTATTGCAAGAGACTGTACATCTACCAATTATATTTCCTTTGGAGTTTCCTCCAAAAATTACCTGTCCACCATCACATGACTTATATGATGAAAAGAGATTATTGTTTCCGGTCATGTGACGTGTGCAACCACTATCGAGTATCCAGTCCATATCAAGGTCAATCTACAATAATGAAGATGTAACTTTTATGGTCCCCATTTCTCGTGGGTCCTTGACAATTAGTTTCAATGTCAACCAACATGCATATATATAATACATTACACAATATTAATATATATATATAATACATCAAATAATATTAATATATATATATAACACATATCAAGTCAAACAAAATATATATATAATATATTAAACAGTACACCAATATATATATAATAAAGAATCAAACAGAAAGTATATATATATATATGTGTAGTACGTATGTATATATATATATAAACAAAAGTACATACAATAAAATATTATTTATATATAACATATATACAAGAATTCATATTTAAACTATATATATATATATATATATATATATATATAATATATAACACATTTAAAACCATAAATGCATACCACCGGGATTATCATTACTAAACATTCCTTTTGGAATCCATTTATTTACCATTTTAATTTTGCGATTATATTTATCATACACATAAAAACAAGTATTTATATTCGCATTATTATTAGGTTTAGAATATTTATCATGGTACATGCGAGCATACGGTTTTCTCGTATTATAATTTACATTATTTATTTTACGCACATACGGATGTTTTTGTACATATTGATTTCTTGTATTAACTTTAGGTGATTCATAAAATCTTTTGATGGGTTTACAAGAACATTTATCTTTGCACGTATCGGAACCAATACCTTTTCTACATTTTATACGGTTAGGCATATTAAGCATGTTAAGAACCTTTTTATTACTACTTTCAAAGGCTTTAGCTAACATGTTATCTTTTTCATATGAAGCACATTTAGCCTTTAAACATGTAATCTCATTCTCAAGTATATCACATTTTGTACAAATAATATTTTCATGTGATTTTTTATTTAAGCATGCAATTTCTTTATTTAAAGCATCACAGGATTTACAAAAATCTTTTTCTCCTAATTTAGTTTCTAATTTAGCAATTATATTCATATCATTTTCAGATTTTTGTTTGCCATCATTAATTTTCTTTTTACATGCATTTACAGTTTCTTTTAACATAGCAATTTCGTCTTTATAATTATTAGCAAGATTAGCCATTTTGTGAAATGATTCATATAATTCTTCAAGATTGTTTTCACTATCGCTATCATAATCACTATCGTAATTTGAATAAGAAGATTTTACCTCGTCGTCGCTTTCGGCCATAAGACAAATGGCTTGATAGTCATCTTCTTCTTCACTCTCGCTCCACGCGCCTCCAATGAAGGCTTTCTCCTTCTTCTTTTGGAACTTGTTCTTTTTCGGACATTCATTGGCGTAGTGGTCTTTATCACCACAAGAGTAACAATAACCTCTCTTTGGTTTTGCTTTTTCGTCTTCGCTCGAGTCGCCATTTTTCTTTACTTTATCTTCTCTTTTGTGGAAGTTGCGACTCCGGTTTTCACCGCCACGACGGTAGTTACCGTTTCTTTGAAATCTATTATTTTTAGAGAAATTTTTGTTAGTAAAAAATTTAGAGAAGTTTCTTACCAACATAGCGACTTCGTCGAGTTTATCGGATTGATCTTTTGAGGTGCTAGCTTCCTCCTTCTTCTTCTTGACATTCGGAGTTGAGGCATTAAGAGCGATCGACTTCTTTTTGACTTGCTCCCGATCTTTGTTTCTTTTGAGTGCAATTTCATGCACTTTAAGATTACCGATCAAGTCATCTATCTTCATTATGGAAAGGTCACGGGAGTCTTCTAAAGATGTTATCTTTTGCATCCACTCCGAAGGAAGGGCTCGTAGGATTTTCCTTATATAGTCCTCGTTAGGATAAGTGCGATCCAAACCTTTCAAAGTAGTCACAATAAGGTTAAATCTTTTAAACATTGAGTCAATTGACTCATCTTGTTTCATTTCGAACAGTTCATAATCGTGAACTAAAATATTCACTTTACTAGATTTAACTTCCGTGTTTCCACGATGAGTATTATTTAAACTTTCCCATATTTGATTTGCAGTTTTATATGTATATACTCTTTCAATTTCATCAGTTGTTAAAGCAGCATATAATATATTCTTAGCTTCAAAGTTTAAACAAAAATGAGTTTCATCAGAAGTAGTCCATTCATCTATAGGTTTATCAATATAAACATCATCTTTCACAATGGTGGGTTTAAAATTCCCTTTTTCTATAATATTCCAAATCTTTTGATTTTTGCCACGCACGTGACATTCAAATAGCTCGGCCCAAATGCCAAACTTTTCAGTATCTATCAAGGGAGGTTTTGAAAACACAATATTAGTTTGTTGAGCCATTTAAAGGAATAAAAGAAATTTATGCAGAAATTTTTGAAAGACCTGCTCTGATACCAAATGTTAGACAACCTAAGGGGGGGGGGGGGGGGTAAGGTTGTATTTTAAATCTTTTACTTTCAAAAAAAAAAATTCTTTTATAAATAAATACAGTACAGAAACAGTATAAATAAATCAGAGTATAGAAATAATAAATAAACAACAATTATATAAACAGATATAATTTAAATGCACAGCGGAAATGTAAATAGATAAGGGAAAGAGAATACTTGACAACGATATTTTTAAAGTGGTTCACCAAACACAAAGTTGGCTAGTCCACCTCGAGAAAATAACACTTCTCGGAGATCCAATACGAACGTGTTCTTTACGGTAGAAACACAAACCTTAATACAATAATATTGTCACGAATATCTCTACTCAGATGAGAGATTTATATGGATCACTCACTCTATTCAAACACTTACAAGAGGGTATAATTTTAATATGATAATCACTCTTGTAAAATATTAATCACTTGGATTTTTAGAGAGAGTTTGATCACTTGAGTTGTTTTGCTGATTCAACTAATCAAGAGATTTTAATCTGCTATCAACTCAAGATTTCTTGCTCAAAAATATTTTTATAAATTATAACTGATTGAGAGAAGAAACATCAGAGTATTGATCAAATGCTGAGGAGGAAATTAATTGCTGGTTGGTGTGTCTTGAATGCTGAGGAGAAGCTGGTATTTATAGTGAAGCTTCCAACGATAACAACCTGCTACACCTGACAGGAGAAGGTTCACACTGCAGCAACACTTCAACAGTGACAGCGGCGTGGGATTTTTTCTTCTTGGAAAGCAAGCTTGGCATTTAATGGTGAATAGTGAAAAGCAAAAGAAATCAGATTTTCTTTTGAGTTGACAAAGGAAAGTTTAAAGATTTATTTTAATAAAATTAATAAACCTTTAGTTTTAAAATAAAAAGGTAATGATGACAAACTTAAAAAAAAAATATAATATATATATATATATATATATATCTTATACGTTTATATATATATATTATATATATATATATATTAAATAAACTTTAAATATCTTTGATTTAAAAAAAAGTTTTAGGAAAATCCAAGTGGTATTTTATTTTAGGGTGTTTATCATTTTAAAATAAAATGACGAAACTCTTCAGTCTTGGATTCTTCAGATAAAATGATTCGAGATCATTTAAATATCTGCACACTCAGATAAAATATTAGATAACAAATAATGCGGTGTGTTTTGTAATCATCAAAATAAATATGGAGATGTGATTTTATGTGTACCAAAAATATATCACAATATTTAAAGCTGGGTACACTTGCACCAACAGGTCGAAATTCGTTATCTCCACGTAGAGCTTCCAAGACACATACCTGAAGCTCAACGTGTTGCACGAGTGTGTGCGCTAGATCAAGATACCCGATATACAAGGTACATACATTATATATATATATATATATATATATATATATATATATATATATATATATATATATATATATATATATATATCATAACTTTGTTTGCATTTTCATCGTTATTAATAAAAATTGTTTCTCATGATGCATGTATTTCTGTCCTACTTCCTTTGCCAAACCAAATAGACGAGCAAAAGCTTCTAGCAGAAATAAGGATCAAGACGAACGCAAATGGTGTTCATCCTCCGTCGGACGAATCTGTAAGTGTGGAGATCATATCATATGGTGAGGCTTTTGAACCTTACCAATCCCAGTTCGCACATGATCTAAGTGATGAAGTAACTTCGTATATATATTCCATGCTCATTATTAATTTATAGTTGTTATAATAATTTAGTACTTTTTGCAGTTCCGTCTTTTGAAAAGCAAACAAAACGTGCGCGGGATCTTCACAATTGGAAGTGGGATAAGGTTATCGATCTGGATCCGGGCGTTGATGAGGACTTGCTCGACACCGCCGACTCGACATCAGCGCTCAATAAACAATTTAGAAAGATAAAAATCTTGTGTGTTTGTATTCAACCCCCCTCCCCCCCCCCCCCTTCTACAAACTTAATACTTGTATAACCCTTCGGAACCAACATTTGTTCAATCTATATCTATGGTATCTTATAAAGCATTTAGATTAACACTTCAAATTACAAACTTGTAAGCATTTAACATTTGATTTCTTGAAACAATAGAAGTTTTTAAAAAATAAAACCTAAATATTTTGTAATATATTATAAATAAATAATGTTTAAACTATAAAAAAAAATCCTAAAAGCAGATTTCTATTCAAACCACATGTGACTAAATATAGATATTTTCTATTCAAGAATTTGTTTGTCAAGTTTCGTTCAAATGTAAAATGTACGGTTTTGTTTGTATTTTAATACGAAGGGAAGGTACTTTACATCTTTGATTAATAGTGAGGGGTTAAGTACTTAATGACATGAGCTGTTTTTTGTGTGAATGTGCTAATACACATGGTGAACCTTTCTCAAATGATTGCTGATGTTCTTAGTTTGACCCAAATCCATGGAAAGGTAAGGATTACACACACACACACACACATATATATATATATATATATATATATATATATATATATATATATATATATATATATATATATATATATATGTTAGGATTGATGTAGGAATCAATTGATGAACAAGCAAGAAGGATTAGAGAGGTGCGATATGGCGTTGAACGGCAACAGTTTTCATATATTGAGAGAATGATTACAAGACTTGATTAACCTAATTATGAAACATAAGAGACCTATATATACTGAATAAGTTACAGATAATTACAGAACGACCCTTGTACTTTACATATGTACGATAATAACTCTAACAATATATATATATATGTATATCATAAGTTTGTTTAAACTGATTTCCGTTTTTACAAAGTTAAAATTGTAACTACTCACTGTATCAGTATTTGTTTCAGCCGCCCGCACTTGCTTTAGTGAGTGTCGGGACGCAACCCGAACACGGGAGTTTTAAAAAGAAATAGTGTACCCAACATAAACTAACAAACAAAAAAGATGAGACGAAGCAATTGTTCCAAAAGAAGTAAAATAACCGATCGATCACGGATGGGGGGTGACCATTGTGGCCGCTGCCTCTATGGTGGGTGGGGCAGAAACCCAAACATTCGTGGCGGTCGTGGAGCTTGTCGGAACATCGAACTCATAAATTATGTTCATCCATTTTTGGATTATTTTTTCCCTTTCTATTTTTGATCATTTTTCTAAGGTTTTTTTTGTTTTGTTTTCTTTCATTTATTATTTTCTTCTTCTTCTCTTCTTTGGATTACAAAGAAATATAATGAAAAACCATAATAAAGCAATAACATAGTAAGCTATTGGGAAATGTAAACTTTCATTTGAATTGAACAAAGATTGCATTTCTTATAGTGAAAGCTTACATTTAAGTCAATAGATTTATTTCTCAAAGATGAGGTCCTCATACTTCACTTCTCCTAGTCTGCCGGATTGCCCAATCCTGTTTTGAAGTACTAACATAACTTCATTTTGTGAAAGCTTTTTCATACTTAGTGTTTAGAAAAAAAAGTAGGAGAGCTTGAAGATGCTTTGTGTCAGCTAGTGGAAGTTCAGATGATCGCTGAAATCTGAGATCTTCGAAAGGATCATAGTAGTTGCTCGGATGCCTCAAAGTCGCTCGGATGAACCCAAAGTCGCCCCAAACACTACTCGCCTGATTCTCTTTATTTTTCATGGTTGGTCATTGTTTTTGACACAACTTTTTCGTTTTAGCTCTAATTTCACTCCGAAAAGAACCGTTGGACTCGTATTTAAATCATTCATCCAACAAGACTACAAAATATAGGATTCATGCCCAAAATCCTATTTCTTCTATTACTCTTAAAAGATCGACTTATGTACTAACTTGAAATTATACCTTTCTAAAACCGGGGTGTTACAATCCTCCCAACCTTAGAAATTTCGTTCTCGAAGTCTAGTTCCTATTTAAATGTTATACTTAACACTTATAGAATTTCCCCTATTCCGAAGAGTAGCCCGATTGCTTCTTGTAATAGCCAAACCTTAACAATAGACATCTCCCAAACATCGATGTCATACGATTCTATTTCCCACACAACACTCAAACTGTGCGAGGAACGCTAGATGGTCTAAAAATACCACACAACGCGGAGCACAAGTCCCATAACTGTCTTGTCAATTTGTCATCTACTCATTCCAAGGAGAGTAACAATCTAATGATACCGACCTCAAATGATGTCACTTTCACAAAACCACCATCTCCTCTTTCCAAGAAAGTGTCTCTAACTCATTTCAACCTTAATCTGAAACTCGGTAACTTCCCGTCGAAACTTCCATATCGAGACTTCCATGTCGATTTTCATGCTAACTCTCACATCCAATATCGACTTCGATATGATACACTTATATCAGAGTCAACATCTAACCTTGCTAGAGTAGATCCTGACCACATAGTCTCGCCACCCGACCCGTCCCAAAACGCGACATATATATATATATATATATATATATATATATATATATATATATAATATTGTTTGGGTAAAAATCCACGAGTCACGACCACGACATAAAAAGGTAAGACACATATCACACGACATGTCCTGGATTAAAATAAGGTCCTAAAAAGTACATTTAATATCTCCGTCGCCCCTCCGAAAGTTTAGGTCGAGAACTCCTCACAACACTCGACCATATTGTCACCCGATTCGCAGGACCATCGTAAGATACCTTACGTCCTCGACCAAAAAAATTAACGACATAACTGTTATGATTCCTCTGTTTAATGCAGGATCAAAGTCATTAAAGACCAACGACTATAACTGACGAGGAACAGTATGAGCATTAATCCCAGCAGCCGTTACGACCGTTGTTCCTATTTATATGGAGTCATTTAAAGCAACGAAGGCTATATAAACAAGAGCTCCATCACCATTTGCACACATCTGAATCCTCGAATCACTTGCAGCATACTGAAATTTCCTAAGCAAAGAAGTATTCTCTCTCGAAGCAGACGACACACGACGCATAGTTCTTATACATGACACACTTGTTTGTATACACGATACACTTGTCACTTTACAAATTAGCTTACTTTTATTATTTGTATTGTAATCATTGTACTCTCGACACTTGAAACACAAGGACGTCGCCCCTGTTTGGCGACCATAGTGCAACGACGACCCCTACAGTCGTCCGCGGGTTTTTTTCCTCAATGAGGTTTTTCCCGCGTCACCAAAATCTTTTCGTCTCATTTACATTTCTTGTCTTTGTCGCATTGTTTTGTCGAACGATTTCTATCTTTAGTTGTTAAGCTCCACAATCAACCTTAAGTTATCCTTCTGGACGATTTTTGGCATTAACAGTTTGGCGCCCACTGTGGGGCCCCATCTAGAGAAAGTCTTCGACAAACGTGCGTCTTACTAACGATTTCTTGGAGTTTCCTCTTTTTTCTGTTTCAGGAAAATCGCAAGTCATGGAAACCAAGAGCAGATCATCGCCCAGATGCATTGGGAGCTTGAAAATGCGCGCCGGCAGATCGACGCCCTTGTTGAGCAAAGTCGAAGGGCAGCTGAAGAAATCGCGCGGCTGAGGAATCCGAATCCGAATGGATCGTTTGGACCACAGAATGGCCCAAGACCATTCGTCCAGAATCCAGGATCGGGTCCATTCGTTCATAATCCAGGACCCGGACCATTCGGTCAGAATCAGCAGCAAGGTCCATTCATGCAGAATCAACAGCACGGATCGTTCATCCCAAATCCCCAGTTCGGACCGACGATTCCTCCTCAGCATTTGAGGCCACCACCCATGCACAATGGGTCTCAGCCATACTTCGTCCCTTTCAATGGGGACGCCTGATAATGTCGATTTTCGACATTATTTCGACTACTGAATCGAGTGGTTGTTGGGTGTTTTCAGGTGAAATAATGGATTTTACTGATGAGTTTCATTAGATATGCAGTTAATCAGATTGGAAGAGAAATGAAGAGGATCGCGTACATTTTCCGAAGAGGAGCTCAAAATCCGGAAAAAGACGAAAGTGGAGCAAGCAGAAGCTGGCGCGCTTTCTGGTGCGACCTAGCTAGCGCCAGACTAGCGCGGGTTATTGAAGAATGAAATTCCAGAGGACGACGCGCCTTTTGGCGTTACCTTACTGGCTCCAAGTTGCGCGCGGATTTTTAAGGGCCGAACTCTCCAGAGCGTGGCGCGCCTTTTGGCGCTACTCAAGTAGCGCCGAACTAGCGCCAACTATCAGATACGTTTTAAAATCCCTATTTTCTAATTTTAGGGTTATCAATCAGACTAGGGGAGCGGCTGCAGTTCAGAGGCGATTTTTGGGAACAGATCAGGAACACGAATTCAGAGGTGACGAGAGATCTATTGGAAGACGACAACGATTGAGTACGTGATCGTGGAAAGGATTCTTCTCAGGGAGTGATTTATATTTTTTTCTGCAGAACTTTTCAAGATGTCTTTCTTTAAGTCGTTTGTAATCTTTCAGTTTTCTTTACACACCCCCAACATGAGCTAAACTTCATGTTGGGGGGTTGGATGATGGATGATTCATAGACGTAGGCTTTGAACGATTTATAATTCGGTTTTAATAGATGGATGACGTTTTTGAATTTACGCTTAATGCTTTTAATAAACTGATCATTTGTTAAATGATTTTCTAAGTCTTGAGTTGTTTGATGAAAATCTCAAGATTGAGTTCTTATTCAAAGGCCACCGAGAGGAATTGGATAGAGATATACCAATTCCTTCGGTGTTGTGGTAAAAACCAATCACTTTAACTTAATTCAACTGTTAGATCGAAAGATAAGCAATTTCAATTAAGTTAAGTCTCGGTGCAGCTTGAAGAAGTGTAACGAGTTTAGGTTTTACAAGTCAACGCCAACGGCTTGTCGTACGGAAATGGCACCAGTTCGGGGATTAACTCTCCAACCGGTGTGAATCCCGATCCTAACGACCCCGTCACTCAGCGGTTGAAGATGTTGGAAGACCAGAATGAGTGTGTCCTGTCTTTGCTCGCTAAGCTACCAGGGGCAGCCGTGCCTGTCGACGTCGAGCCTCGCTCGGGATATCAGGCGTCGCCTTTCGTTGACACGATAGCGACTGTCGATGTCCCGAAGAAGTATAACATCCCCGCTTTTACGCCCAAGTATTCGGGAATAACCGATCCAACGGAGCACATTGCGCAGTATAAGCAGCTAATGTGGACGGTCTCGATCCCGCATATGTACCAGGAAGTTTGCATGTGCAAGAGTTTCGGGGCGACCCTCACGGGTCCTTCCCTCCAATGGTTGATTAACCTCAAGCCCAAATCCATCGGGTCCTTCGCCGAGTTAGTCAACCAGTTCTCCTAGCAGTTCGCCAGCAGTCGCAAGATGGATAAGCAGACCAGCGACTTGTATTATGTCGTGCAAAAGGCCGGTAAATCTATCCGGGGCTATTTCAATAGGTTCAACGCAGAGATGATCAGTGTCCGCAACTGCGACGTCAAGACCGCGATCGAAGCCTACAAACGTGGTCTAGACAACAGTTCGGGTCTATACACCGATCTGACCAAGTATCCTCCAGAGAATTTCGAAGACGTCCGAGCCAGAACCTTAGCTTATATGAGGGTGGAGGACGACGTTGCTTTTTGTCGTAAGCATTCTGACGACAAAAGGTCACTAAGTGTAAAGAAGCCAGAGTTCAAGACGAAGGCAATGTCCAAGTCAGAGCCTGCACGACAGATCTCGAATGTTCGATTCCAGAAAAAGAAGACCACATCTCCGACTAAGTTTCCTCAGTACCCTAAGATATCCTCTTATGGATTCAAAGGAACTACTAAGGACCTGGTCGAGGCCCTGAAGACCGTCCAGGCGACCATCCGGTGGCTGAAGAAGACCGACAAAGATGACGGTAAGAAAGATAAATCAAAGTGGTGTGACTTCCATGTTGACCACGGTCGTCTGACGGACGACTGCATAGCTCTAAAAAAAGGAGCTAGCCTATTGTTTGGGTAAAATTTCACCAGTCTCGACCACGACCAAAGCAGGGAAAACATTTATTACACTTTTCCATAATGAGGTAAAATCATAACACTTTACCGTCTGACCAAAAGATAAAATTGAAAGTTACTCACGACACTCGACCGTCGTAAGGTACCTCGCGACCTCGACCTCGACCGACTAACATGTGATATTACTGTTATGTTTTATCTATTTAATGCATGATCAATGTCATTAATGACCAACGGCCATAACCGACAACGACAATTATGAGCATTTAACCCAGTGGCCGTTACGACCGTTATCAGAAGCTTTTATGGAGTCATTCAAAGCGCTCGAAGACTATAAATACAGAGGCTTAATCATCATTTCACGCATCATCTGACATCTGGAAACAATTGAACTCTGAAGAACACTCGAAGCAAAGAATTCTCTCTAAAAAGATCGCTCACGACGCACGACTTATACACACGACACTTAGTTTTTACACACGACGCACCAGTTTTTTACATTCGATACACTTGTTACTTTACATTTAAAGTCTTTCTTTCATTTGTATTGTAATCATTGTACTCTCGACACCTGAAACACCAAGATATCGCCCCTGTTTAGCGATCATAGTGCAACGACGACCTCCATAGTCGTCCGCGGGTTTTTTCCTCGTTGAGGTTTTTCTCGCGTCACCAAAATCTGTCTTATTTACTTTTTCTGTCCTCATCGTACTGTTTGTCGACTGATTTCTATTCTTTAGTTGTTAAGCTCCACAATCAACCTTAAGTTATCCGTCTGGACAATTTTTGGCATTAACAGTTTGGCGCCATCCGTGGGACCCCATCTAGAGAAAATCTTCGACAAACGTGCGTCTTACTAACGTTTTCTTGGAGTTTCCTCTCTTTTCTTTTTGAAGAAAATGGCAGGTGATGGAAACCCAGAGCAGATCATTGTCCAGATGCATGGGGAGCTTGAGAATGCACAAGATGCTCCTGGGACAGCCGACGACTATCGCCTGGAGGAAGTCGTCCTGGACCAGAGCAAGCCTGACCAGAAGGTCTTTATAGGTTCGTCCCTCGATCCCTGCCTTACAGACAAGCTAATATCTTTCTTGCAGGAACATGCCGATTGTTTTGCTTGGTCGCACGAAGACATGGTCGACATAGACCCCAGCGTCATTTCCCACAAGCTCAATGTCGACCCGTCATTTAAGCATATCAAACAAAAGCGGCAGAAATTCGCTCCTGAAAGGAATAAGGTGATAAATGACGAGGTCGACAACCTCCTCAAGACAAGGAAAGTTCGAGAAATAATGTACCCCGACTGGCTTGCCAATGTCGTGGTCGTACAGAAGAAAAATGGCAAATGAATGGTCTGTATCGATTTCACAGATCTCAACAAAGCTTGTCCAAAGGACCCTTTTCCATTGCCGCATATCGATGCCATGGTCGACGCGACAGCAGGACATGAACTATTGACGTTCATGGACGCTTATTCTGGATACAATCAGATCCTGATGCACGTCGAGGACCAGGAAAAGACTGCATTTATGACAGATCGAGGTATTTATTGTTATAAGGTAATGCCCTTTGGTCTAAAAAATGCAGGTTCTACTTACCAGCGTCTGGTGAACAAGATGTTCAAAGATCATCTTGGTGACACGGTGGAGGTGTATATCGACGACATGCTCGTCAAGTCGAAGCAAGCAGTCGACCACGTCGAGCATTTGAGGCAATCGTTAAACATCCTCCGAAAGTATAGCATGAAGCTCAACCCGACGAAGTGTTCCTTTGGCGTTAGTGCGGGAAATTTCCTAGGTTATATGGTCACTCGACGAGGAATCGAGGCCAACCCCGACCAGATTAAAGCCATCATTGAGATCAAATCTCCGAGAAATTTTAAAGAGGTCCAGAGGGTCACTGGTCGGGTGGCAGCTCTGAACAGGTTTATTTCTCGATCCTCAGATAGATGTCATCTGTTTTATAATGTCCTCAGGAAAAATAAAGGCTTCAACTGGACCGACGATCATGAGCAAGCATTGCAAAAATTAAAGGAATACATGACGTTGCCGCCTTTGCTATCTAAGCCTCACGATCATGAGGTCTTGCAGCTGTATTTGGCTGTCAGTCCTAATGCAGTAAGTGTCGTCCTGACACGAGAAGACGAAAAGCAACAACTACCGATCTACTATGTAAGTAAATCTCTTTTGGACGCTGTTAATGCCAAAAATTGCCCAGAAGGATAACTTAAGGTTGATTGTGGAGCTTAACAACTAAAGAATGGGAATCTTTCGACAAACCGTACGACAAAGACAAAAAATGTAAAAGAGACGAAGATTTTGGTGACGCGGGAAAAACCTCAACGAGGAAAAAACCCGCGGACGACTGTGTAGGTCGTCGCTGCACTATAGTCGCCAAACAGGGGCGATATCCTTATGTTTCAGGTGTCGAGAGTACGATGATTACAATACAGATGAAAGAAAGACTTTGAATGTAAAGTAAAACAAGTGTATCGAATGTAAAAACCGGCGCGTCGTGTGTAGAAACTAAGTGTCGTGTGTATAAGTCGTGCGTCGTGAGCGATCTTTTAAGAGAAAATTCTTTGCTTCGAGTGTTCTTCAGAATTCCGATGTTTCCAGATGCCAGATGGTGCGCGAAATGATGGTTGAGCTTTTGTATTTATAGCCTTCGAACGCCTTGAATGATTCCATAAAAACTTCTGGTAACGGTCGTAACGGATGCTGAGTTTAATGCTCATAATTGTCCTTGTCGGTTATGTCCGTTGGTCATTAATGACATTGACCCTGCATTAAACAGTGAAAATATAACAGTAATATTGCATGTTAGTCGGTCGAGGTCGAGAGGTTCCTTACGACGGTCGAGTGTCGTGAGTAACTTTCGATTTCAGCTTTGGTCAGGCCAAAAAGTATTATGATTTTACCTCATTATGGAAAAGTGTAATAAATGTTCTCCCTATTTTGGTCGTGGTCGAGACTGATGAAATTTTACCGAAACAGTTTGCCCCCAAAATTTAAAAATGGAGTGGCAAATTCAAATTTTAAATTTTTGCAAGTCGGATGTCTAGGGTCATGACACGTGTCGAAAGTCGCTTTAGTTGCCTAGGAACTGGGTCGGTCCAATTCCAACTGAATGGAAAGTCGAAAAGGGGATAAGATCATGACGTCATGCTGACGCATGATCGTGCTAAACAGCTGTAAGTGCCAGATGTTTACGATCCGTGTGGTCATACGAAAAGACATGGGCACGTGTCGATCATCGGGTGACTCGACCTGACACGATCGTTTACATAAATAGAGACACATGATGGATCTTTTCCTTTTTACGCTTTCAGAGAGTTTAAAGAGAGATTTTTTTCCTGATTTCTTACTGTCCTTCGTCAAACCTACAAGAATCTTCGACTTGATTAAGAATTTCGAGGTTTTTAGAGCGCCTATATAAGGTACGACTCTCATCCTTTGCATGCGTCGTAAGTCGATTGCTAGGAAACCTAGAAAAAACTGGGATATCTAGGGCTTCTAAGATTTGCGAATTTGGCTAACGGGATTAGCGATGTCGACAGAACCCAGGAGTACCATTAGAGATCAGGATGATCTCGATAGCCTTAGGAATCTAGCGAAAATCCCTGCGGGGATTACTGTGAGTAAGGCCGGTAAGATTCGACCGGAGATGTGTCCCGATGGGTACGTCGTGATATACGAGTACCCTTTCAAGATAGGTTTCGAATGGCTTTACTCGCCTCTGGCCAAGGCATTCATGTGTGAATTTGATCTTTCACCGGGGCAGCTGATGCCCCAGTTTTGGCGAGTTATCCAGGTTGTCGAGCGACTTACCAAGAATTGGGAGTCGCCGATGAATGTGAACGACCTGCTGTCGGCTTATCAGGTCAAGATGGACACGTACCATCACTACAATTTATTATCGAAACACAAGGGCGATCATACTTTGGTTCTGAAAACTGCGGTAAACGACCGCAAATGGAAGACCAGGTATGCATTCGTGCGAGTAGCGACGCTGGACCCTGACAGTGATTGGATCAGATCCGGTTGGAATATGACCGGTGAGTTTTAGCTTTGGTCGAGCATCTTTTATTGCATTCATTGCCTTGTTTCTCAACTAATCTCCTTTCTATGTTTTCAGACATTAAGTTCGAAGACGTAAAGCCCAAAGACGACTCTAAGGCTAAAATCGAGAAGTTCTTGGAGATCAGTCCCGATGATCGATCGTTCGTCACGCGACATTTAGTAGACGAGGACGACGACTTGTGTGGAGATCATCCTGATCTCAATTACGTGGAGAAGCCGATAGCCATTGTTGGGAGAAAGACAAAGACTCTGCGGAACAAAGTCATTGGGTTGGTGAAAGTCCAGTGGCAACATCGTAAAGGTTCTGAATGGACCTGGGAACCCGAGGCCGAGATGCGAGAGAACTACCCGGAACTATTTGTGGGCGTGGACTTCGAGGACGAAGTCTAATCCAAGCGGGGGAGAGTTGTAAAGCCCGTAATCCGGTTTTCGGGGTTAGTTGCGAGGAGAACGAAGTTGAGGGACCAAAGTTGCAATGGGCCAAACCTTGGATTGAAGAATTCGGCCCATGCAGTTCGATATCCATGTGAAATCCAATTTCATATTTGTGTGTGGTAAGTGTGAATTGGTTTAGAATAAAAGAAAAAAAAAGAGAATTGGGAAATAGCAATTTGTTTGAAACCGTGTGAGGCAAGTGAAAGGCCCCCCCCCACTGCCGACGACCCCCTTCCCCTACCTTTTTTTTTCGTTTCTGTTTCATCTACCTGGTTACTGCCAGCAATTACCGAGAGAAAGAGATAAATCGAGAAGGTCGCTGCTGATTGCTGTCGTTATTGATTGCTGTCATTGTGGTTGCTGTTGCCGGAATAACGCCGGAGCCAAGGGAGAAGAACGGGAACGAGAAGGAGTAGAGAACCGGCGTTGTCTTCGTCGAAAAGGTAACCCTCGTCTCCTTTTGCTATTTCTTTTCTTTTTCCGGCGAGCAACCGTCGCCGCACGCCGCCGTACGCCGCCACTGTGGTGGCTGGGCGTGGGCAGCAGTGGCTGCGAGTGTGGGTGTGTGTGCACGCTTAGAGCGATCGAGAGAGAGAAGGGCGGTGACGCGAGTGGTTGGTGTGAGTTGTGTGCGTGTGTGTGTGTAATCACCGCCGGCCGCCGCCTGCTGCCGCCGCCGGCGACCACCCTGCCGGAGAGGGCGGTGGGTGGTGCTCGTGTGGCGGGACCCTACTGACCTAAACCCATCGTTGCTTAGAAAACCCGAACTCGTAAAAAAAAAAAATCAGTTGCGTAATCGTCTTATAAAAATCGTCAGTTTATGTGAATAACCGTTCCGCCACTGTTTTGCGACGGCTATAACTTTTCCGTCATAACTCCGATTGAGCCGAAACTGGCGCCCACGCTTCGAGCTCGGGACCGGGCACGTTTTCTGTGTTTTAGCGGAAAACTGGTTCGGCCTCGAGCTAGGAGAAAAAGTGGCCGCAAGTTCAGCGGTTCGTCATTTCATGTAAAGAATTCTGGATTCTGCCCTGTTCTTGTGTAGCCGATAACTTTTTACTCGTAGCTCGGATTGGGGTGAAATTGGGGCCAAAAGTTCCCTTTTCGAGTCTAGCAACTTTTCCGGGTTTTGTGCAAAATCCAGTTCGGACTGTAAATTGAGTTAAACTGCTGTTTGTAGCGAAAGGTGCTGTTTTTCGCTGTGCACAAAATCAGTTTTGTAAAATCCATAATAAATTGTAGAAAAATTGTTAGAACGCGTACGATATATCCTTGGAACCGTAACTCAGAGCACTTTCTAGTCATATAAAATGTTTGAGGATTTTATGGGTTTAAGAGGGTCGAATCAGGTCCCGAACAGACCCGTTTAGTTAGGTGGAAAAGTCATTTTAGTGACGGTTGTAGCGTGCGTCGCGTCTTTAGGTCCGGGTCTCGTATTAATGCATGTTAACGTTCGTTTAGGTATTGGGAAGTGATTTTTGGATTGTGGAGCTTGGAATTTTGATTACGAGCTAGACGCGCTTTTGAGGTGAGTTCTTTCACCGCGTAGTTAGGAATTTCATGTATGTTGTTTTTGTGTTATTGGTTGTTACGTGTAATTATGTGGTTGCATGAGATAATTGGTAAGTCGTAATTGTTAATGGTTTTTGATTTGTATATCTGTATTTGTTTACTCGGTGGGACCGAGGGCTTAGTGGGACTAAGCTTAGTTATATTTTATTTACTCGGTGGGACCGGGGGCTCGGTGGGACTGAGCTTATAATTAATTTATCTTGTTGCTCGGTGGGACCGAGGTTTGTGTTTATATGATAATTGATTGTGGTTGTATTCAAGGTGATAGTGATGTGGCCTACTTGCGAGTAGGGGCGATATACGTGGGTTGCTACCTACGTGTGTGATTGAATTCACTAAGCTTTAGCTTACCCTTTTCCCTTATGTTGTGATCTCAGGTGCGAGGGGCAGGCAGGCTTGACGGTACACACAAGCGCGGGTGCTGATGATGTTTATTTTACTTTTACTTTTAAACCCTTAGACTTTGTTTATAACATTTTCCGCTGCATAAATTTTTGGATGGTTTGGTAATCGAAGTATTTTAATTTGGTTTGCGAATTATTAGATTGGAGGATTTTTATAATGAAATATATGTTTTAAAAATTTTTAAATTCCTTGAAATTTTTGGGATGTTACAACTTGGTATCAGAGCACAGCTTGAGTGAATCAAGCACATCTCGGTGTGTTTGGTCTCAAGTTGCGGCTAAGAGATTTTTAGATTCTTTTATTAAATCTTTTAAAAATTAAATGAAAAGAGAAAACCCGTTTGGGAAACGGTGATCGTGGGCGCAGTGTGTACAGTCAGCCGATGCCAGCTGGGAAGGTAAGGAGCTTAGTGTAAATATCGCTTTCTAGGCATAGGGTATGCATGCTAGATTGCTTATGTGAACTGTATGCCTATTACTTGCTTATTGGAAATCATGCTAGCCTTGATAGGTTGTTAAGCGAATGCACTTTAGGTTGTATGCGGTAGGAACTGAATAGCCTTAGAATATTGGATTTAGTTCTATTGCGCAGCTCTTGTTTGAGTCTAACCGTTCTAGGGTAGAATCTTTTATTCGAACGCCTATCTGGTTTTACACTGTATACGACTGTGCATTTACGAGGCGACTCGTCAGGGTTAGTGGGATTTCCGTCTTAGCAAGGGTAGTGGGATGATATGACTATTCTAGAGAGCAAGGTAAAGTGTTAGCAATTTCTGGAATGTGTATACGTGTTGTTTGTGATAATCAACTACTTGGACGTCCCGGGACAGGACTCGAAACGAGTAAGGATAGGTGTGAAGGGTAGTAGCCGAGCTCCTACTATCTGAAGCACAGGATCCATGCTCGAGTCGGGGAGAGTCGCTAGGAGGCCAAGGAGTGGAGCGTGAGGGTGGTAGGGTGAGTTATTTGTGTTAATAACTCTCTGAATTTTTTTTTAGAATGGTCAACACTAGAAGGAACCGCGCGGCTGCGCCGCAGGCTGAGGCAGGACTTACTGAGGAGCGTATTAGGGAGCTGATTGCTACAGAGGTGTCTCACGCGATCGGGGAGGCGATTCCCGAGATCATCACCGCTATTCGAGATGAGGTGGTGATTCTTCTAGAGGAGCGTATTGCGGCTATTCCCCTGCCTGCGGAGGGTCAGCTTCGTACCCGAGAGTTCCAGTATCGGGATCTCTCTGCCTGTTCCCCACCAGAATTTAAAGGAGACCCGAATCCTATTACCAGCATGAGGTGGGTATCCGACATGGAATTCGCTTTCCTGACCAGTGGCTGCCCGGACAACCTAAAGGTCCGTTTTGCAGTAAACCTACTTCGTGACGGCGCGAAGGATTGGTGCGCCACGGCATTGACGCCTGCCGAGCGCACTACCTTGACTTGGGACGAGTTTGTCACTCGCTTCCGTGCAGAGTATGTACCGCCGGTAGAAATGGAACGACTCGCGAAGGAATTTCTAGAGCTCACACAGACTACAGAGACAGTAAAGGAAATGAACAAGAAATTCACCGAGATGGCATTATTTTGCCCACAGTATGCTGCCTCGGAAGAGATGAAAATGTCACGGTATAAGGATATGTTGCGCACGGAGATTCGGGAATTTGTTAGCACGGCTCAGTATACTACGCTGTCTGCCATGATGGACGCTGCTCGGAGGAGGGAGATTGAGCTGGAAACCCAAGCCAAGAAACGGAAGACAGCACAGCCGGTGACGCCTATCTCGGCAGTACCGAAGAGATCGAGGTTCACGGATGCGCGCACGGGTTCTAGGAGTGGCGGGTTTAAACCCCGAGATACCGGGGTGAGGAGAGTTGAGGGGTGTTTTAAGTGTGGCCAACCCGGTCACCTTAGCCGGGATTGTAGGGTACCGTTAGTGGTTTGTTTCAACTGTAATCAGACAGGCCATGTAAAGGCCAACTGTCCTAGGGCAGGGGTAGCTACTGGGGGTGGAGCACCGAGGGCGCCTGGGAATGCCCCGTTACGTATTACCGATGGTCGAGCAGGCCCGTCGGGGGCGGGAGCGGCTAGAGGTAGAGTTCACCAGTTGACGGTGGATGAGGCGCAGGCGACGCCTAAAGTAGTTACAGGTACATTCCCTTTGTTTCCCTCTTCTTGTTTTTCCTTTGCATGTTGTTTATTTTTATTTTTTTATTTTTTTTTTGTGTCGGAATTATATGGTAGGTACGTTCCTAGTTAACTCGGTGCCTGCGGTTGTAATGTTTGATAGCGGGGCTACTCACTCTTTTGTGTCACGCACGTTCAGCGAGGGTTTGGGCCGAGTGGTAGGACGTTTGAGTCATCCTCTTGTTGTTGAGGTGGCCGATGATAGGACTTTGACGGTCACGGACGTGTTTTGCGGGTGCGTTTTAGAGATTTCAGGAGTGCGGTTTCCCATTGACCTGATCCCGATTGCCATGCGGGAGCTTTGTGTGATTGTGGGTATGGATTGGATGGATAAGTTCGACGCGGAGATTGTTTGTCGCCACAAACAAGTGCGAGTTCGAACCCCAAGCGGGGGAGAACTGTTAGTACAGGGAGATTCGTCTAGGCGGACTACGGCTATATGTTCGGCTGCGAGAGCTCGAAGGTACCTTCAGCATAGGGGTCAGGGTTCCTGGCATATGTGTTAGACACAAGAGTTGGGGAAGTGAAGGAGTCTGCGGAAGATGTGCCAGTTGTACGGGAGTTCACCGACGTATTTCCCGAGGATTTGCCGGGGATACCTCCCGAACGACAGGTAGAGTTTCGGATCGATCTGATCCCGGGTGCTGCTCCGGTGGCCAAGGCACCCAATCTCTTGGCCCCACCGGAAATGAAAGAACTGTACGCCCAGTTACAGGAACTACTCGAAAAGGAGTTCATCAGACCGAGCTGTTCGCCGTGGGGAGCACCTATTCTATTTGTAAAGAAGAAGGATGGGTCACAGCGAATGTGTATAGATTACCGGGAGCTGAATAAGCTTACGGTAAAGAATCGTTATCCGTTGCCGAGGATTGACGATCTATTCGACCAGCTTCAGGGAGCCTCATGGTTCTCTAAGATCGACTTGCGGTCAGGGTACCACCAGATGCGGGTCAGGAGTGAGGACACAGAGAAGACAGCCTTCCGTACACGGTACGGTCATTACGAGTTCGTGGTGATGCCTTTTGGGCTCACCAATGCACCAGCAGCATTCATGGACCTCATGAACCGTGTGTGCAGTCCGATGTTGGACAGATCGGTGATTGTATTCATCGACGACATTCTGGTGTATTCCAAGTCCAAGGAGGAGCACGAGGTACATCTTCGGGAAGTGTTGGAGGTTTTAAGGCGAGAGAAGTTATACGCGAAGTTTTCCAAGTGCGAATTCTGGTTACGAGAGGTCCAGTTCTTAGGACATGTCGTGAACCAGGATGGTATCATGGTTGACCCAGCTAAAATCTCAGCAGTGTTACGGTGGGAAGTACCGAAGACTCCTACCGAGGTGCGGAGCTTCCTAGGTTTGGCGGGGTATTACCGAAGGTTTATTCAGGATTTCTCCAAGATCGCGTTGCCGATGACGCGATTGACGAAGAAATCTGCGGCCTTCAGCTGGGGTGAGGAGCAACAGAAGGCGTTTGAGGAGCTACGCAGGCGGTTGTGCGAGGCTCCTGTACTAACCTTGCCTGAGGGTATGGAGGATTTGGTGGTGTATTGCGACGCATCACATCAGGGTTTGGGTGCCGTGCTTATGCAGCGCGGCAAAGTCATAGCCTATGCTTCTAGGCAGCTGAAGCCTCACGAAGCGAATTACCCGACTCACGACTTGGAGTTGGGAGCGGTAGTGTTTGCCCTAAAAATTTGGAGGCATTATCTTTATGGCGTCAAGTGTACGATCTACACTGATCATAAGAGCCTCAAGTACTTGATGGATCAACAGAATCTTAATATGCGCCAACGAAGATGGCTCGATGTACTGAAGGATTATGACTGCGAGATACTTTACCACCCGGGTAAAGCGAACGTGGTCGCGGACGCACTCAGCCGACACCCGGTCGGTGAGCCATTGAGGGGTTTATGTCAGCGATTGACAGTGGTGGCCCCTATCTTGGAGTCAATAAAAAGCGCTCAGGAGGTGGCTGTCTTAGAGGAGAATGCAAAGCGGGAAAGAGTGTCGGGTGAAATCCCGAATTTTGTTCGTGATAGTCGGGGGTTGTTAACTCGACATGGTAGGGTTTGGGTTCCACTCCACGGTGGGAACCGTCAGGTGCTGATGGATGAGGCGCATAAGTCAAAGTTCTCGATTCACCCGGGAGCTACAAAGATGTACAGAGACTTGCGTGAAGGTTACTGGTGGCCCGGCATAAAGCGGGATGTTGCTAGGTGTGTTGAGGTTTGTATGACCTGTCGGAAGGTCAAAGCGGAACATCAACGACCACATGGGAAGGTGCAACCGTTGGAGGTCCCGGTTTGGAAATGGGAAAAGATTACTATGGACTTTATAACGAAACTCCCCAGGACTCCCCGTGGGAACGATGCGATATGGGTGATCGTTGACCGTCTGACCAAGAGTGCCCACTTCTTGGCTATTAGGGAGAGCTCCTCGGCGGAGAAGCTTGCGGAGGTGTTTGTTCGTGAGATCGTGGCCAGGCACGGGGTGCCAGTTTCGATTGTCTCCGACAGGGACACTCGTTTTACCTCCCGGTTTTGGGAGAAGTTTCAGTCAGAGATGGGAACACGGTTACACTTTAGTACAGCCTTCCATCCACAGACGGACGGTCAGAGCGAGCGAACCATTCAGACCCTCGAGGATATGCTTCGAGCTTGTGTCATTGACTTTGGAGGTAGTTGGGATCAGCACCTTCCTCTAGCAGAATTTTCCTACAACAACAGCTATCACTCTAGTATTGGCATGCCGCCGTATGAGCTGTTGTACGGTAGGAAGTGCAGGACGCCTGTTTGTTGGGGCGAAGTGGGTCATCGGGTGCTAGGGAGCACTGACATTGTGTTAAGGACGACCGAGATGATACAGATCGTGCGGGACCGTTTGGTTACTGCTCAGAGTCGACAGAAGAGCTACGCCGATAAAAGGCGATCAGACTTGGAGTTTCAGGTAGGCGACTATGTGTTGTTGAAGGTTTCACCCTGGAAAGGGGTGATCCGGTTTCGTAAGCGAGGGAAGCTAGGGCCTCGTTATATCGGGCCTTACCGGATCATCGCCCGTGTGGGGAAAGTAGCTTACCGATTAGAGTTACCGGACGAGTTAAGTTTGATCCACAACACCTTCCATGTTTCTCAGTTGCGGAAGTGTGTAGTAGATGAGTCTGCCGTGATTCCTCTCGAGGACATTCAGATCGACGAAAGACTCAATTACGTGGAGAAGCCGATAGCCATTGTTGGGAGAAAGACAAAGACTCTGCGGAACAAAGTCATTGGGTTGGTGAAAGTCCAGTGGCAACATCGTAAAGGTTCTGAATGGACCTGGGAACCCGAGGCCGAGATGCGAGAGAACTACCCGGAACTATTTGTGGGCGTGGACTTCGAGGACGAAGTCTAATCCAAGCGGGGGAGAGTTGTAAAGCCCGTAATCCGGTTTTCGGGGTTAGTTGCGAGGAGAACGAAGTTGAGGGACCAAAGTTGCAATGGGCCAAACCTTGGATTGAAGAATTCGGCCCATGCAGTTCGATATCCATGTGAAATCCAATTTCATATTTGTGTGTGGTAAGTGTGAATTGGTTTAGAATAAAAGAAAAAAAAAAGAGAATTGGGAAATAGCAATTTGTTTGAAACCGTGCGAGGCAAGTGAAAGGCCCCCCCCACTGCCGACGACCCCCTTCCCCTACCTTTTTTTTTCGTTTCTGTTTCATCTACCTGGTTACTGCCAGCAATTACCGAGAGAAAGAGATAAATCGAGAAGGTCGCTGCTGATTGCTGTCGTTATTGATTGCTGTCATTGTGGTTGCTGTTGCCGGAATAACGCCGGAGCCAAGGGAGAAGAACGGGAACGAGAAGGAGTAGAGAACCGGCGTTGTCTTCGTCGAAAAGGTAACCCTCGTCTCCTTTTGCTATTTCTTTTCTTTTTCCGGCGAGCAACCGTCGCCGCACGCCGCCGTACGCCGCCACTGTGGTGGCTGGGCGTGGGCAGCAGTGGCTGCGAGTGTGGGTGTGTGTGCACGCTTAGAGCGATCGAGAGAGAGAAGGGCGGTGACGCGAGTGGTTGGTGTGAGTTGTGTGCGTGTGTGTGTGTAATCACCGCCGGCCGCCGCCTGCTGCCGCCGCCGGCGACCACCCTGCCGGAGAGGGCGGTGGGTGGTGCTCGTGTGGCGGGACCCTACTGACCTAAACCCATCGTTGCTTAGAAAACCCGAACTCGTAAAAAAAAAAATCAGTTGCGTAATCGTCTTATAAAAATCGTCAGTTTATGTGAATAACCGTTCCGCCACTGTTTTGCGACGGCTATAACTTTTCCGTCATAACTCCGATTGAGCCGAAACTGGCGCCCACGCTTCGAGCTCGGGACCGGGCACGTTTTCTGTGTTTTAGCGGAAAACTGGTTCGGCCTCGAGCTAGGAGAAAAAGTGGCCGCAAGTTCAGCGGTTCGTCATTTCATGTAAAGAATTCTGGATTCTGCCCTGTTCTTGTGTAGCCGATAACGTTTTACTCGTAGCTCGGATTGGGGTGAAATTGGGGCCAAAAGTTCCCTTTTCGAGTCTAGCAACTTTTCCGGGTTTTGTGCAAAATCCAGTTCGGAATGTAAATTGAGTTAAACTGCTGTTTGTAGCGAAAGGTGCTGTTTTTCGCTGTGCACAAAATCAGTTTTGTAAAATCCATAATAAATTGTAGAAAAATTGTTAGAACGCGTACGATATATCCTTGGAACCGTAACTCAGAGCACTTTCTAGTCATATAAAATGTTTGAGGATTTTATGGGTTTAAGAGGGTCGAATCAGGTCCCGAACAGACCCGTTTAGTTAGGTGGAAAAGTCATTTTAGTGACGGTTGTAGCGTGCGTCGCGTCTTTAGGTCCGGGTCTCGTATTAATGCATGTTAACGTTCGTTTAGGTATTGGGAAGTGATTTTTGGATTGTGGAGCTTGGAATTTTGATTACGAGCTAGACGCGCTTTTGAGGTGAGTTCTTTCACCGCGTAGTTAGGAATTTCATGTATGTTGTTTTTGTGTTATTGGTTGTTACGTGTAATTATGTGGTTGCATGAGATAATTGGTAAGTCGTAATTGTTAATGGTTTTTGATTTGTATATCTGTATTTGTTTACTCGGTGGGACCGAGGGCTTAGTGGGACTAAGCTTAGTTATATTTTATTTACTCGGTGGGACCGGGGGCTCGGTGGGACTGAGCTTATAATTAATTTATCTTGTTGCTCGGTGGGACCGAGGTTTGTGTTTATATGATAATTGATTGTGGTTGTATTCAAGGTGATAGTGATGTGGCCTACTTGCGAGTAGGGGCGATATACGTGGGTTGCTACCTACGTGTGTGATTGAATTCACTAAGCTTTAGCTTACCCTTTTCCCTTATGTTGTGATCTCAGGTGCGAGGGGCAGGCAGGCTTGACGGTACACACAAGCGCGGGTGCTGATGATGTTTATTTTACTTTTACTTTTAAACCCTTAGACTTTGTTTATAACATTTTCCGCTGCATAAATTTTTGGATGGTTTGGTAATCGAAGTATTTTAATTTGGTTTGCGAATTATTAGATTGGAGGATTTTTATAATGAAATATATGTTTTAAAAATTTTTAAATTCCTTGAAATTTTTGGGATGTTACAACTTGGGTGAAAACCGACAGGCGAGACGAGAAGAAGGAGAGGAAGAAGAGGAGGAAGAAGAGACTGAGGAGGAACATGAGAAAGAGGAGAAGGAGAGATTAGAGTCGAGAGGAGAAAAGGAAGAAATGACCGGTAAGTATTCCTTCGCTTTCTTTTTGCTCGACCTAGTCTTTCTCTTCTCTCGATCGTCTAATCATTCTTTCTTTTGCCTTACAGGAGAACCTCAGGCGAAGATGACGCCCGCAGCTGCCAAGAAGGCAGCTCAAGTTGAACTGGCCCGTCAGGGCAGGGAAAAAAGGAAGGAGATCCCGACATCTGGGTCGGGTGTCCTAAAGCGGACCAGGATGATGGTCCCGAAGGAACAGTCTTCAAAGATGGGTGGCTCGTCGAGAGTCGTCACGCCTGAGAAGGCGAAGGTGTCAATCGCATCCGTCGAGAAGACAAGGACGTCTTCTGATGCGATCGACGCAACACCTGTCTGTTTTGGGTAAAATTTCACCAGTCTCGACCACGACCAAAACAAGGAAAACATTTATTGCACTTTTTCATAATGAGGTAAAATCATAATACTTTATCTCCTGACCAAAGCTGAATCGAAAGTTACTCACGACACTCGACCGTCGTATGGAACCTCGCGACCTCGACCGACTAACATGCGATATTTATGTTATATTTTCACTGTTTATATGCAGGAATCAATGTCATTAATGATCAACGGACATAATCGACAAGGGCGATGATGAGCATTAAAGCCAGTAGCCGTTACGACCGTTATCAGAGATTTTTATGGAATCATTCAAGACATTCGAAGAATATAAATACAAAGGTTAAATCACCATTTCGGATATCTCTGACATCTCGAGGCATCTGAACACAACCGAACTCTCAAGAACACTCACTTGAAGCAAAGAATTCTCTCTCAAAGGATCGCTCACGACACATGACACACACGCACGACGCCTAGTTCATACACACGATACACCTGTTTTTACATTCGATACACTTGTTACTTTACATTTAAAGTCTTCTTTCATTTGTATTGTAATCATTGTATTCTCGACACCTAAAACATAAGGATATCGCCTCTGTTTGGCGATCATAGTGCAGCGACGACCTCCAAAGTCGTCCGCGGGTTTTTTCCTCGTTGAGGTTTTTCCCGCGTCACCAAAATCTCTGTCTTATTTACATTTTTTTGTCTTTGTCGTACGGTTTGTCGAAAGATTCCCATTCTTTAGTTGTTAAGCTCCACAATCAACCTTAAGTTATCCTTCTGGACGATTTTAGGCATTAACAGTTTGGCGCCCACCGTGGGGCCCCATCTAGAGAAAATCTTCGACAAACGTGCGTCTTACTAACATTTTCTTGGAGTTTCCTTTCTTTTCTTTTTGAAGAAAATGGAAGGTAATGGAAACCCAAAGCAGATCATTGCCCAGATGCATGGGGAGCTTGAGAATGCGCAAGATGCTCCTGAGACAATCGACGACTAACGCCTGGAGGAAGTCGTCCTGGATCAGAGCAAGACTGACCAGAAAGTCTTTGTAGGATCGTCCCTCGATCCCTGCCTAAAAGACAAGCTAATATCTTTTTTTGCAGGAACACGCCGATTGTTTTGCCTGGTCGCACGAAGACATGGTCGGCATAGACCCAAGCGACATTTCCCAGAATCTCAATATCGACCCATCATTTAAGCCAATCAAGCAAAAGCGACGAAAATTTCTCCTGAAAGGAATAAGGTGATAAATGACGAGGTCGACAACCTCCTCAAGACAGGGAAAATTTGAGAAGTAAAATACCCCGACTGGCTTGCTAATGTCGTGGTCGTGGCGAAGAAAAATGGCAAATGGAGGGTCTGTATCGATTTTACAGATCTCAACAAAGCTTGTCCAAAAGATCCATTCCCGCTGCCACATATCGATGCCATGGTCGACGTGACAGCAGGACATGAACTATTGACGTTCATGGATGCTTATTCTGGATACAATTAGATCCTGATGCACGTCAAGGACCAGGAGAAAACTGCATTCATGACAGACCGAGGTATTTACTGTTATAAGGTTATTCCTTTTGGACTAAAAAATGCAGGTTCTACCTACCAGCGTCTGGTAAATAAAATGTTCAAAGACCATATTGGCGACACAATGGAAGTGTATATCGACGATATGCTAGTCAAATCGAAGCAAGCAATCGACCATGTCGAGCATTTGAGGCAGTCGTTCGACATCCTTCGGAAATATAGCATGAAGCTCAACCTGACGAAGTGTTCCTTTGGTGTCAGTGCCGGGAAATTTCTGGGTTATATGGTCACTCGACGAGGAATCGAAGCCAACCCCGACCGGATCAAAGCCATTATCGAGATCAAATCCCCAAGAAATTTCAAAAAGGTCCAAAGGCTCACTGGTCGGGTGGCTGCTCTGAACAGGTTTATCTCTCAATCCTCAGATAGATGCCATTTATTCTATAATGTCCTCAGGAAAAATAAAGTCTTCGACTGGACCGACGATCATGAGCAAGCACTGCAAAAATTAAAGGAGTACATGACGTCACCTCCTTTGTGGTCAAAGCCCGACAACCATGACGTCTTGCAGCTATATTTGGCTGTTAGTCCTAATACAGTAAGTGCCGTCCTGACACGAGAAGATGAAAAGCAGCAATTGCCGATCTACTATGTAAGTAAATCTCTCTTGGATGCCGAAACCAGGTATTCCTCCATGGAAAAACTACTTTTGTCTCTTGTTACAGCTGCGAAGAAACTACGTCACTATTTCGAATCGCATCCTATTACTGTCGTGACTAATTTTCCTCTTAAGTCTGTCTTGAGGAAACCTGAATTGACATGTCGTTTAGCAAAATGGAGCATATATCTCAGCAGTTATGACATCGATTTTAAGCCCAGGAGTACGATCAAATCGCAAGCCTTGGCGAATTTCATTGCTAATTTCAGCCCTGAATTGGAGAAAGAAGCAGAGCTCGAAGTGTCAACTGTGGCGACTCACGACGACGTACCTTGGACTCTGTATGTCGACGGATTATCTAACACTAGAGGTTCAGGATTAGGCGTCGTCTTAAAGTCGCCATAGGGGGGCAAGATGGTGTATTCAGTCCGGTGCGACTTCAAAGCCACCAACAACGAAGCTGAGTATGAAGCCATGATCGTGGGGATGAATATGGCCCACGACTCGGGGGCAACCGTGCTGCATGTCAAAAGCGAATCTCTTCTGGTGGTGAACCAGATCAACGGAGAATTCGCAGCCAAAGATTCAAAGATGACAGCATACCTAAAGGTAGCAAAAGAAAAAACCGAAAAGTTTAAATCTTTTTCTATTGAACAGATTCCAAGGGACCAGAACACTCAAGCCGATGCTTTAGCGAACCTTGGATCTGCATTGGTCGAACCAATATTCGACAATATTCCTGTGATCCATATGGCGACATCGTCCATTGAAAATGTCGATGTCTTCCAGATCGAAAACCAAGAAGATGATTGTTCGTGCAACATCCAAAATTTCCTTGTGCACGATCAACTCCCAGAAGGCAAAATGGAAGCTCAGAAGATCAGATTCAAAGCATCCAGGTATGTCGTGATCGGAGATAGACTCTATCGACGATCATCGACAGGCTTAAACCTGAGATGCGTCATCAGCAAAAGTCAAGTTTAGAAGATCCTTCAAGAGATGCACGATGGAGAGTGTGGCAATCACTCAGGAGGTCGCAGTTTGGCTAATCGTATCTCTCGACAAGGCTACTTTTGGCCAACACTGCGACAAGACGCCGTCAGGTATGTCTAGAACTGTGATCCCTGTCAACGACATTCAGGTATGTCCCATAAACCTTCTGAACCTTTACATTCGACACTTATCCCATGGCCCTTCATGAGACGGGGAATGGATATTGTCGGCAAGCTACCACCTGCCCCTGGGCAAAAGGTATTTCTCCTCGTACTTACAGATTATTTTTCTAAATGGGTAGAAGCAGCTGCCTTTTCCCAAGTTCGGGACAAGGAAGTCGTCTCTTTTATCCAAACTAACATCATATGCAGATTTGGGATCCCGTCCGAAATTGTCTACGACAATGGATCCCAGTTCATAAGCAACAGGACTCGACAGTTCTGTGAAGACCGCAACATCAAGCTGACGACCTCAACACCCAGGTATCCCCAGGCAAATGGACTTGCTGAGTCAAGCAATAAGACCATTATTGCTTCGATCAAGAAGAGGTTAAAAGTTGCCAAAGGAAAGTGGGTCGAAGAACTTCCTTCAGTCCTGTAGGCGAATCGCATGACGCCTCGCACGTCCACAGGACAAACCCCTTTCTCTTTGGTCTATGGTTGTGAAGCAGTTTTGCCGGTCGAGGTCCAGCTCCCAACCTCGAGGCATACTTCCATCGACCACAACCTGGTTGATTTAAGTTATGTCCTACGACGAGTGTTTCAGAGCACTCAAGAGCTCAATGCAGGTAAGCTTTCCACCAAGTGGGAAGGTCCTTATCTAATTTCAGAAGTCGTGGGTAAAGGCGCCTATCGGCTCCAAACCCTCGACGACCGAGATATCCCACGTAGCTGGAATGCGACGCATCTGAAAAGGTATTTTTTCTAAGTCTTTTCCCTTCTTTCATACAATTTTTTATTCATCATGACGATTACTGACTTAAGCATCGGAGGATCGTTGGCTAGCCAACGACCAATCTCTGACCTTATTTTATCGCAGGATCGCATAACATAAATTACTAAGTCTATCGTACGACTTTAGTACATTCTCGCAGGATCGCACGATATAAGCAATCAGGTCTACTTTATGACTTGACTACGCTATCGCAGGGACGCATGGTTAAGGCTTATTGCACGATGGTCTAACGACCCCATGGTCTAGGTTTTCTAACTTAGAACAATTTCATGTTCTAGATGAACGCGTTGATCGCATGTACTTACGTTTGCTTGTATGATTTGAAAAATGTAAAAGTCTTACGACTTATGTTCTAAATCGTTATAAATACCGTGGATGCCTAAGTCGCACGACCTATTGTTCACTTTATACTCAGTGAAACTTCGTTACATGTATAAGACATGAGTTCAACAGAAAGGTAAATTTCATTCATGAAGTAATCAATTACATCTAAGTAACTCGACCACCAACGGTCGAGCGGTAAAAATCAAAAATAATAGAAAGAAAATATTTTCTAGGGCTGGGGAGGAGTGTCGGTCGTATCCTTGCCCGAGGCCTTGCCCTTGGAACTTTCCTCCTCCTCCTCCTCCCCCTCGACCTCTTTCTCGCCATCAGAGTCGAGGTCTCTCTCGGTCACGACGTCCTTCAAGAAAAGGGCAAGTTCGTCCGACGCCGAAGCTAATAGATTCTTGCCCGACAGGTGTCATCGCATGATCGCCGCCCGTGCCGTGAATCGAGAAAAAGCGAAGACAGACTTCGCCTCGTCCATCAATTCTCTCACCCCATTCTCTAACTTCGTCACCCTAGACTTAGAGTCTTCAGCCTCTTTCGTGCTCGCGGCCAAAGACTCCCTAGTCTTATCCAGCTCATCCCTTTGATCGGCGATCATAGATAAAGACTGCTTCAGACGGTGGTTTGCCTCATCTTTCGCGCGCCCGACGACCTTCAATTCGTTCAGGGCATCATCGAGACGTTTGGACATAGCCTCCTCGCGCTCTAAGGCAATTTTCTCCCTGTCCAACGCCGCATTCCCCCTCTCGTGAGCAGAAGACACCAGACCCCTTATTTTCTCCGCTTCGGCGTGCAGAGCAAGGGAATACTGGAACGCCTATAAAACGTAAAGAAGCATGTTAGTAAACAACTCGACAAAGACTAAAAATACCGAAACACAAGTTTTGAAAGAAAAACTTACCATGAAAGCCAGTCCGGCGACGTGGGATCCCGTCTCCTCGACCGAGACTCCCTCAAAACGCTCCTTGAAAGAAGGGAGCATATATTTCCCCAGATGAGACAGATTCGTCCTGTCTAGGACATTGTCAGCTATAAAGTTCGACGACAACGTAAAGTTGACCGTCGTAACTGTTTGGGTAAAATTTCACCAGTCTCGACCACGACCAAAATAGGGAGAACATTTATTACACTTTTTCATAGTAAGGTAAAATCATAATACTTTATCTCCTGATCAAAGTTGAAATCGAAAGTTATCTACCTCACGACACTCGACCATGACATCGTCTAGTTCACACGTCTGTCGTATGGAACCTTGCGACCTCGACCGACTAACATGTGATATTACTCTTATGTTTTCACTGTTTAATGCAGGGTTAATATCATTGATGATCAACGGCTATAACCGACGAAGGCCATTAACAACATTAAACTCAGCGTCCGTTACAACTGTTACACGAAGCTTTTATGGAGTCAATAAAGGCATTCGAAGACTATAAGTACAAGGATTTCATCCTCATTTGCGGATCATCTTACATCTTGGCATAACAAAACTCTCAAGAACATTGAAAGCAAAGAATTTTCTCTCAACAGACCGCTCACGACGCACGACATACGCGCACGACGCATAGTTCATACGCACGGTTCACTTGTTTTTCACACACGATACACTTGTTACTTTACATTTAAAGTCTTTCTTTCATTCGTATTGTAATCATTGTACTTTCGACACCCGAAACGTAAGGACATCGCCCCTGTTTGGCGATCATAGTGCAGCGACGACCTCCAAAGTCGTCCGCGGGTTTTTTCCTCGTTGAGGTTTTTCCCGCGTCACCAAAGTCTCTGTCTCATTTACATTTTCTGTCTTCGTCGTACTGTTTGTCGCAAGATTTCCATTCTTTAGTTGTTAACCTCCACAATCAACCTTAAGTTATCCTTCTGGACGATTTTTGGCATTAACAGTTTGGCGCCATCCGTGGGACCCCATCTAGAGAAAATCTTCGACAAACGTGCGTCCTACTAACGGTTTCTTGGAGTTTCCTCTTGTTTCTGTTTTAGGAAAATGGCAGCCCATGGAAATCAAGAGCAGCTCATTGCCCAGATGTATAATGAGGTGGAAGTTGCGCGCAATCAAATCAATGTCCTGGCTGATCAGACTCGGAGAGCAGCTGAGGAAATCGCGCGGTTAAGGAATCAGAATCTGGGTGGATCTTTTGGACCACATAACGACCCAAGACCATTCGTTCAGAATCCAGGTCCAGGACCGTTTGGTCAGAATCCAGGATCCGCTCCCTTCGTCTATAACCCAGGACCAGGACTATTCGGTCAGAATCAGCAGCAAGTTCCATTCGGTCAGAACCAGCAGCCGGGATCGTTCATCCCAAATCCCCAGTTCGGGACGGTTCCTCCTCAGCATCTGAGACCTTCACCCATGAACAATGGATCCCAACCGTATTTTGTTCCTTTCAACGGGGACGCCAATGGCTCGTCGTATGGAAATGGCACCAGTTCAGGGGTTAATCCTCAAACCGGTGCGAATCCCGATCCTAACGACCCCGTTGCTCAGCGGTTGAAGATGCTAGAAGATCAGAATGAGCGTGTCCGGTCCCTACTCGCTAATCTGCCGGGGGAAGCCATGCCCGTCGATGTCGAGCCTCGCTCAGGATTCCAAGCGTCGCCTTTCGTCGACACGATCGCAACAGTCGACGTCCCGAAGAAGTATAATATCCCCGCCTTCACGCCCAAATATTCGGGGGTAACCGATCCGACGGAGCACATCGCGCAGTACAAGCAGTTGATGTGGACGATCTCAATCCCACATATGTATTAAGAAGTATGCATGTGCAAGAGTTTCGGGGCGACCCTCACAGGTCCCGCCCTCCAATGGTTGATTAACCTCAAACCCAAATCCATTGGGTCGTTCGCTGAGTTAGTCAACCAGTTCTCCCAACAATTCGCCAGTAGTCGCAAGATGGAGAAGCAGACCAGCGACTTGTACTATGTCATACAAAAGGCTGGAGAGTCGATTCGAAGCTATTTCAATAGATTCAATGCAGAAATGATCAGTGTCCGTAACTGTGATGTCAAGACCGCGATCGAAGCCTACAAACGTGGTCTAAACGTTGCCTTTCGTCGTAAGCATACCGACGACAAGAGGTCGTTAAGTGTAAGGAAGCCAGAGTTCAAGACAAAGGCAGTATCCAAGTCAGAGCCTGCCCGACAAATCTCGAAGGGTTATACAAGTTTGTAGAAGGGGGGGTTGAATACAAACACACAGATTTTACTTTTCTAAATTGTTTATTGATAAATCATTAACAATTTACAGCTTGTTGCGGAAACAAGATTAAGGATAAATCCTAAATATAAACAAGTTGGAACACTAAGTTTCTTGCACTAAGAAGGAGAAGGAAATTACTAATAATAACCTATCTCAAGATAAGAAGAATGAACTTGTCCAGAGTTAGCAAGTTACTTCAAAAAGAAGTGAGTTCTTCTTCTTATATACTGCATGCATTTAATGCATTGCAATTTATACTTTACACGTGGCAGCAGCTGATTGGTTGCATGTCATTGACCTTTGTTGACAACCTTAGTAGCCGCATGTTGAACAATGTAGTATCAGAGTGGTTGTAGGATTTCAGACAATAAGGAGGTTCTATTCTGACATATCGTACGGAGTCGTGCAAGGGTGGATGAGACAAAAAGTACTTTGTACGGAAGACTTCATGATCAGCTTTTCGATGATTCAGCGATCTATCATTCTTTATCAGCGAATGATAGAGTTCAGCGATAGCTGAAGTCTTGTACTTGATACTTCACGTTGAGTGGACAAATCTGAGTCTTCGCTGATCCGCATCAGTTCATTAGGAGACTTGTCGCTGGTTCAGGAGCTTGATCTTCGATTTTAGCGTAGAACCTATGTTGACGTGAAACTTGTCTTCAGGGATCATAAGTAAACAACTAACTTATCAGCGATCACCATAAGTACTGAACAGACTCAGAGTATTATGGTGAACAGTTTCGCTGAATGTTTAATCTAAAGAGCGAGAGTTCCTATCAGCGGTACTGGAAGATCTTAGTACTTATCAACGATAGTGCAACTCTGATACATATTGTTTACTTACAATTTTCACTAAGTATATAAGAGAGGGTCATTATCAAATCACTGAGGGTTTGGATCAACAATCTCCCCCTATTTGATTATGACACAGCAACAGAGAAAGTTGCTATATAATGAAAACTTAAGGATAAAAAGAACTCATAAAATATTTGTCCCTTTTACTATTTTCTGGGATCTTTTCTGTACTGATGGAGTAAAGTACGTTCGCTGAAATTTTTCTTTAATCTTTGTAAAGATTACAGAGGGAAGTGGAAAAATTACAAGTACAGCGAATAAAATTACAAGTACAAAAGATGTAGATAGATAAGGATAGAAAGAATTTCAAGGCGATCCTATCCGTCAAAAGGTTCTTCCTTAATGAGTTGTTCATCAAGGGTCATTGATGTGGCAATCATCCAATCAGGGACATATACTCCTTGATTCTTTTTCTTCAGAGCTTCTTAAAAAATCAAGGGCTTCAGGTGTCTAGCTTTGATGTCGCGTCTGACTTCACACCGGTATAAGAGATCTCTGAGTTGTTCGATGGGAGCGAGGTGGAGCTCAGAGATACGTTGAAAGTGATGGTTTCCATCGTAGTCTAGAAAGAATATACCATATGGATCACTTACAACTGTGCCAGGAATGAAAGTTTCTCCAGGTGGTAGGGAGGTGTCAAGCGCTGAGAGATCAGCATCAGGACCAAGAACTTCAGCACGAGAGAAACCAATACCTGTTTCATTTCGTATAGGAGGACCTGAATCAGAGACTTTCTTTTTCTTAGCAGAGACTTTTCTTTGTTGAGGAAGAGGAGGAATATCCACAGCAGAAGAAAGCAGGTCGATCTGTTTGTTTAAGATCTTCTCGACATGGCTTTTGTATTTTGAGCGCGATCCCTGAATGGCTAATTTTGTTTCTAACCATTCAGAGAGACCAAATTTTTCTAAGGTAGCAGCATAGAAAGTTTGCTTGGTTTTGTCATCTCTGTAGACATCCACTTCAACAACAGGAACGTTGGCGTACAGTTTTCCTCTGATGTTTGCTTTGAGGATTTTGGATGGTCTAGATCGATAGGTCAGCATTTGTTTATCCCATTCCAAGGTCGTGTCAGAGACCTTAGTCTTTTCTCTAACGATCTTTTGAGCATCATCCCATAGCTGACGTTGAACATCAATGGGAACTCTTTTCAGCTTGGGGTCTTTTATTGATCGTTGAGTAAGCTTGATGGCGTATTCTCTATCTTTTTCTTCAGCTTCTTTTCTTTCAGCGATTAAGCGTTCAGCTCTGAGGTGTTCCTTGTATTCCTTTTGGGAAACTCTGAACTTTGGAGGAACGGAAGGAAGTTGATCACGCTTCAGAATGATTCGTTGATCTTCAAGTCTCTTGATCATTGCATCTCTCTTTTCTTGATCCTCTTCACTTAGCTTTTGAGGAGCCAAGGAAGGTCTGTTTTTGTGAGAGAGAGTCTGTTCTTCAGGTTCATCAGTCTTAGAGATCAAGTCCAAGACTGGGATTATTTCTTCAGCGTTGAGAGCTGGGATTGTTGTTGAAGTCGCAGCTGTAGGAACTTCAGCGATATCCTCAAACAGGGGAGAGGACTAGCTGAAACGCAGCGATCTTACAAGTAAGAACATAGATGGAAAGAATGGGATTGTGTATAGAGGTTTGCGGAGGTAGAGAACTGATAAAGTGTATAGAGGAGGGATGTTGTGTAGGATTACTGTACCTGACAAACCGGCTTGTTAAGCAAGATCATCAGATTTTCATCTTCAGCGACACCTTTTCCTTTACCTTTGTCAGCTTCGGATGCTGATGGCTTTGTCTTTGTCCGCTCCCCTGAAGGTTTATTTATCAGAATCCCTTTAAGAGCTTTAGTTCTCTGAGCAGGCTTGACGATAAAAGAATCATCATCATCGTCATCTTCGTCATCATCATTCTTTGGAGAAGAGGATGGTTCAGCATCAGACAAATCGATGGCTTCTTCATCTTCAGCTTCAGACTCAGTTTCTTCAGCTTCTTCTTCGAGTTGCTCCCCCTCGGATACAGAGGCGAGCTTCTCGGTTCCCTTAGGGTTTTCATCTCCCTGAGGTCCAGCGGCTGCTTCAGCTTCAATTTTCTTCTCACCCTCTTCAGTGACGGTGAGGTCTTCAGTCTTCTCTCCCCTGATAGATTCATCATGGGAAAGGTCTTCAGCGCTCTTCTCCCCCTCTTTATCATGATGACTGGGGGAGGAATGAGAAGATTCAGCAGCACGTGTGGTTTCCCTGTCTTCTTGGCCAGGGATCCCTATTATCATTTCAATCGCTGATAATCTGTTTTCCAAGTCAGAAATACCAGGATTGATCTTCACAAGTTCCGCACGATCCGCCGTAGTAAAAGATGGAGGTGCAGGGGCAGGTGCAGGGGCGGTCGTGTTGGTCAGAATCTGCTTCAACAAGTTCTGAATTGAAGAGATGTCATTCTTCATCGTGTTGACATTAGTCTTCACAGAGCTCATATCAGTTTTTACTGAACTGACATCAGTCTTTACAGCAGACATATCACCTTCGAGTGTGCCAACCGATGTCTTCAGCGTTGTGACTTCGTTGGACATGGTGTCTACAGATTTCTTGATGTCGAGGTAGTCTGTGTAGATGTCAGCGAGAACTTTGGCAAAGTTGCTCAGTGAGTGATCAACCTTCTCCATGTCAGCTTTGGAGGCATTCTTTCCGACTTCGGTTGTAAGTTTTAAGAGATTTTCTCCAGCGGTTGTTACAGCTGAAGAGTTGCCGGAAAGAGTAGATGTGAGACCAGTCAGCGTTGTCTCTACTGTCTTCAGAGACGTGTTGATGTCTCTCAAATTAGGACCTGTAACATATAAAAACTTGTGAACAGAGGAAAGCTCAGAAGTTTGGGGTTTAGTAACAGTGTATAGAGATTTGTGAGTACCTGCAGGAGGATTGGTGAATTCATCAAAATCACGGGTTCCTGAGTAAAGTTCCATATCGTCAGCGAGAGTGCGTGGACGTATGGACAGCTCTGCAGGTCCTACTTCCGTCGTTCCTTTTGTTCCCGAAGGAATGACAGGTGCAGCTGTGATAACTGGAGTGGGGTCTAAATGAGTGGAGGGAGAAGCGAAGGATAGGAATGGAGGTTGGTTACTGAGTTCAGCGTTGGAATCGCTGAGAATCACTTCATCAGTCTTTTGAGAGACTGAGGGAGGTTGGGTAGATTCCAAGTTTGTAACCTCAACGTTTGGAGATGCTGAGGTCGGGATTAAAGGGATGGCTTGTTCAGGTGTGGCAGAGCGTACCACTGAACTTTCCTTCAGCTCAACAGGAGGAGCTGAGGAGTTTTTAGCAGGAGATTGCTTAGGTTGCTCCTTGGTCTTCTTAGTTCTTTTGGAACTAAGGTGGGTTTCAGAATGTTTCCTTTTAAGAGGAATGGAGGTAGCAGCTGGGGTATCAGCGGTGGGTTTGTCCGCTGAAGGAGCTGCAGAAGTAGAAGAAGTGTAGAAAGACGTACCTCATTTGCCACTGGTTTGAAGTCGAGTATTTTAGGGCCGACCTGAGAGAGTTTTAGGTCACCCTCTTCTGGGTAGCTGTCTTTCAGGCCTCTTTGGAAAATAGCGCTGATGAACCGAGGATATGGAACCCATGGAGGTCTGTCAGCGACGGTGTCCACTCTGAGAACCAGGTCATCATAGATAATCGATGCCCAGTCTATGTTGATACCTTTCAGCAAAGCATATCCCATTGCTTGCTGAGGCTTAGCGGCTTGGTCAGAGGAGCCGCTCTTGGCAGTCATGCAGTTGATCAAATGGGCGAACATGAAATTCATCTCGCTGGGCATTTTCGATTTCTTGATAATCGTCAGCTTCTTCTCGGGCTTCATGTCTCTGCCGATTTCCCATACATAGCACATTGCATCGAAAAATGCAATGATGGCTTCCCTGTCTGAGTTTTTCTTGGGGCCAGGGAGGGGAACAAAGGGTTTTTCCTTGGTGGCGATGGGAAGGCTGAGAGCTTTGCGAATTATGGCAGGGGTAATCTTCATGGTGCCATATTCGATATCGCAGAGGATGCAATCGATTGTTTTGGAGGGGTCTTTGGCTGAGGGTAGCTGAGAGTGTCTGGCTGAGTACCAGAATTGTGAGAGCAAAAGCTGATGTGCAAGAGGTGTTGTGGTCAGGGCTGTGGAGATGCAGCAATTCTTTAGGAAGTTCACAGCATCAGCTAGATGTGTGACTTGCTTTCGAGGAGGAAACTCGAGAAGCGCATAGAGGTTGTTCACCTTAGTCCAATCCAGTTTGTCAAGGGCAAATTTGACTTGAGGAGCCTTGAAGATGTCCATTTCCTCAGCAGTGTCATCAGCAGAAGTGTTTTCAGCGTTGGTGTTCTTGGGAATGTCAGAAGATGCCATTCTCTATATTATCAGTTCAACCAAAGGATTAACAAATAAGAAGAATCTTAACGTGGAAAGAAATTTTCCAATAAGATGGTTCGAATTTTGTCCATTTCATTCAGACAAAAATCTTGTTTTCCAATTTCCTTTGAAGATAGGGATTCTGGAAAAAAAACAAATGTGTGAAGAATAAGTTTAAGATTTTCGCATTTAAACTTGAAGAACAACCATGAAATGGTTGTGTTCATAAAACCATGAAAGAAAATGATTTTATTTTTAAGAAGTTCTTTTGTTTGATCTTGTTAAAACAAAGAGAAGATCAGAAACAAGTTATTTGCATTTGGTAAATAATAAGAACACATTAACCTTTGATGTTTGAAGAAGATGAACAGTTGTTCTTGAAAAATCGAGAGCCAAATGCAACAATGAATTCTTTCTTTGCTTGGAGGAGAAGTTCGCGTAAGAGAAAAATATAAACGAGGAATTTGTTTATATAGAGATATTTTAGAAAGAGAAAATCTTGAGCGGGAAAAGATTTTCATCATGACACGGACACGTGTTTGCATTTGATTGGTAAGAAAACGAAACATGCAAACGTGTGTCAGAAAGAAGAATGTGTTTGGGTTTATCCGTTGCAATGACGTCACAACTGTCCTTTCATATTCTTGGTTGTCTCTGAGGTTTTGAAAACTCAGGGACACTTTTGAAAATATGAAGCACTGAATAGAAATATCAGTTGGTTTTAAGAAATTTCAAAATATCGCTGATAAGGAAGAGATATTCAGCGATGAGATTTGTTTTGAAATCTTGCATTTACATGCGATTTGTCAGAGAGAAAAACATACCTTGATATCAGCAAATCAGGATAGAGAGGAGGATAGAATGGGTTATACAAGTTGATTTTATCCTATCGCTGATCAAATGTGAACTGCTGATGAGAAAGTTGAATCTTGTCTCATCAAGAGGTTTGGTGAACAGATCAGCTAACTGATAGTCAGTTGGGATAAAGTGAAGTTCTATATCACCATTCATCACATGATCTCTGATAAAGTGATACCTGATTTCGATGTGTTTTGTCTTTGAGTGTAGCACTGGATTATTAGCTATATCGATGGCACTTGTGCTGTCGCAATAGATTGGAATATTTGAGAGTTGAAGGTCATAGTCCAGTAGTTGATTTCTCATCCGCAAGACCTGAGAACAACAACTTCCAGCGGCTACATACTCAGCTTCAGCTGTGGAAGTCGACACTGAGTTTTGCTTTTTACTTGTCCAACTTACCAGCTTTCCACCCAGGAGCTGACATCCTCCCGTGGTGCTTTTCCTATCCATTCTGCAACCTGCAAAATCACTATCTGAATAGGCGATTAAATCGAATCCTGAGTCTTTGGGATACCAAATACCTAGATTCGATGTACCCTTAAGATATCGAAAAATACGTTTTACAGCTTTCATATGAGATATCTTAGGTTCAGCTTGATATCGTGCACACAAGCATGTTGCAAACATAATATCGGGTCGGCTAGCTGTAAGATACAATAGTGAGCCGATCATCCCACGGTACAGCGTGACATTGACAGGAACACCCTTAGTGTCCTTATCAAGTGTCAGCGGTGGTGCCATAGGGGTTTTCATAGCTGAACTTTCAGTTAAGTCGAATTTTTTCAGCATATCTTTAACATACTTTCCCTAATTAATGAAAGTTCCTTTTTCATTTTGTTTTATCTGTAGACCAAGGAAATATGTTAGTTCACCCATCATGCTCATTTTATACTCTTCTTTCATTCTATCAGCAAAACGAGTACAGAGATCAGGGTTAGTCTAGCCAAATATAATATCATCAACATATATTTGAACAAGAATGATATGACCTTTTACTTTCCTGAAAAATAGAGTTTTGTCTATTTTGCCTCGCTCAAATTTTTCAATATGGAGATAAGTAGAAAGAGTGTCATACCATGCACGTGGAGCTTGCTTTAAGCCATAAAGTGCCTTGTCCAGTTTATAAACATAACCTGGATGCTTAGGATCTGAGAATCCTGGAGGTTGTTCCACATAGACTTCTTCATTCAGCTTTCCATTTAGAAACGCTGACTTAACATCCATCTGATATACTTTGAAGTCTTTGTGTACAGCGTATGCTAAGAATAGACGAATAGATTCTAATCTTGCTACTGGAGCAAATGTTTCGTCATAATCTATGCCTTCCTCTTGTCTGTATCCCTGAGCAACAAGACGAGCCTTGTTACGGGTTACAGTTTCATGTTCGTCCAACTTGTTTCGATAGACCCATTTAGTGCATATCACTGTTTTGTCAGTTGGTCTTCGAACAAGTTTCCAAACTTTGTTTCTTTCGAATTCTGTCAGCTCTTCTTGCATGGCGCTGACCCAGTTTGGATCTTTGAGGGCATCGTCTACTTTCTTTGGTTCAGTTAGTGAAATAAAATTTACAAATAAACAAATATTACCTGCACTTCGTCGAGTCTGAATACCAGCGTTTGGATCACCAAGAATTTGATCAATTGGGTGATTTATAGTCCATCGCTGAGCCGGAGCGTGAGACGCTGACTCAACCTGAACTGGAGGAGCTGAAGATGATGCTTCAGCGACGTCTGGAGTATCAGCCAAGAGAGGAATGGATGCAGTTATCATTATATTCACTGATTGTTGAGAGGTGGATGGAATATCTGAGATATTGGTTTCAGAAGCAGGTATAGTGTTTATAGGAACAACTGAGACCCATGATGTTTCAGCTTCACTATTCTGCATATTTGGAATGATAGTTGGACCATCATCTTCAACTGTGTGAGCACGAGGAGTGGGAATTTCTTCTGAATCACCAAGATGAGAAAACATCCATTGATTCAGTTCTTCAGTATCAGCGGACGGTTTAGAGTTCGCTGAGCGGGACTCGTCAAACGTTGTGAGAAATACCAAGATGAGAAAACATCCATTGATTCAGTTCTTCAGTATCATCCATTGTGGTGTTCTTACTGAAGAAAAGTTGTGAGAAATACCCTTGCTCTCAAAGAAGGAATCAAGAGAACTGTTTTTGAATTCAGTCCCATGATCACTCCTTATTGAGCGAACGGTCAAATTGTTCAGGGTTTCCATCTTCCGAACAAAGGTGATGAGTTCTTCAGGGGTGTCACTCTTGGAACGGAGAAACATAACCCATGTATAACGAGAGAATTCATCAACTATGACCAGTGTATATTTCTTTCCAGCGATGGATTGTTTGTTAACAGGGCCAAACAAATCCATATGGAGTAGTTGTAGAGGGGATGACACTGAGGACACTTGCTTTGATTTAAAGCTTGCTTTGTTCTGCTTCCCTTTCTCACATGCTGAACATAAAGACTCTTTGGCATATGAGTGTTGAGGTAGACCAGTAACTAACTCTTTTGAGGAAAGAGAGTTCAGTGTCTTGAAATTCAGATGAGAGAGCCTCTTATGCCATAGCCAGTTGACATCAGATGAGGCTTTTGAGAAGAAACAAGAGTTCTCAGTGGTTGTTGAGTCCATGTTTATTACATAAACATTTTCCAAACGATAACCGCTGAGAGCTATCTTCTCCTTTTTGTCAGTGACAAAGCAGGATTCTTTGGTAAAGATTACCTTGTTATCCTTGTCGCAAAGCTGACTGATGCTTAACAGATTATGCTTCAGCCCTTCAACATATGCGACTCTTCTGAAGGTGGTTGTACCATTAGAGAGTACACCAAACCCTCGGGTATGTCCTTTTCCATTTCCACCGAAAGTTACAGAAGGACCCTTCTCTTCCTTGTATTCAGCGAGCAGGCTTTTCTTTCCAGTCATGTGTCTAGAGCATCCGCTATCGAGATACTAGATACCCTTCTGAACCTGCATCACAAAGGAAGATTAGTTTTTTCTTGGGTACCCACTTAACCATGTGTACACGTTTGTCAGTGGAAGCAGTTGGAATGGAAGGTTCAGCAATCTTCGCAGCATTTGAAGATTCAGCTTTGTCAGTCTTCACTTTGGTTAATTTCTTAACCTCAGTGGTCTTCTTTGCCTTGGGGGCAATCTTCACCTTAGCTATCTTATCAGCTTTGGTGGCTGTGGGGCATTTACTAGCAATATGATCAGTGAGTCCACAGTGATAACATTTCCTATGACTAAAAATAGTTCTAGGACTATTTGAATGTTGAGTTTTAGATTTTGAATTTGAAGGACCAGCACCAAATAAGCTTTTGGTTTTAGAAATGGGAGGAACTCTTGGTTCTTCAGATTTCTTACCAAGGATATCCACTATGAGTCTAGGAGTAGATCGCTGAATAGACCCACGCTGAGTAGATCCAGAGATCTGATTTCTTGATCCAGAGGAATAAATCACTAAAGCTTTAGAAGCATTCAGCTTTGGTGCTAAAGTACCCTTCTGAGGATTTTGGTTCAACGCAATTCCTTTACCTTTATCTTTAAAGACAGAGGTAGGTTTTGGATAAACCATTTTCTCTTTACCTTTTGAAGAGGCAGAGATTTCCTCAGGAATAGGCGGTCTGGAGGACGAACACTGAGAGGATGAAGTGTCAGCGACTGAGGATATGAAAGTTCCAAATAAGAGCATGGAACGATCAGTGGTTGGTTCTTGAGTTTTATATTTGTAACCAAGACCACGTTTATCACTCAGGGGTATCTGAGACTTAATTATCTCAGTGATCTTTGTTGAAGAGTTACACCATCCTTCAACAGTAGCCTTTTCAGCTTTCAAAGCAGCGATAGCTTCTGCTCGTTCGATTTTGACTAGCTGATTTAAATGCAATTGATCTTTAAAATCTTCTTCAATTTTAGAAAGCTTTTCTATTTGAAGGTGACAGTTTTTAAGTTGTTCAGCGAGATCAAGGTTTTGGTTTTCAACTATAGTTTTGCCATTCATGGCTGCATATAAGCTTCTAGTCAAGAGATCGATTTTGCGGAGACTATCAGCTTCATAAATATTTGCAATATTTGTAAAGAAGGAAGGTGATACCTGAACAGCAGAGGTTGAAGTAGAGGGAATGTCTGAACTTTCTTCCTCTTCCTCAATCTTTGCCATAAGACAGAGATTGGCTTCATCATCTTCAGAGTCAGATGATAATTCTTCTTCTTATGAAGCAGCCCAATCATAAACCATCAGGCCTTTGCCTTTCTTCTTGAAGGTTTTCAGCTTTGCATATTTTTCTTTCAGCTTAGAATATTTGTCATCTTTATTCCTGGGAATAAAAGATTTCTTGGGAAACGCTGAGTTTCTCGATACTTTCTTAGACCTGCACTCGTTAGCGAAATGTCCAATCTTTTCGCAATTAAAACAAGTAGCAGTAGCCTTATCAACAGTAGCTGATGATCTTGGCTTATTAGTTATAGAAAGAGGTTTGTTCTTTCTGAACATTTTCTTTTTGGCGAATCTCCTGAACTTTTTAGTTAGGAGAGCCAAAGATTCATCATCATCTGAAGAGTCAGAATCTGATGACCTTTCAGAGTTACTCTCAAACTCAGTGATGGTGACCGAGGGTCGCTGAGTAGAAGGTTCCTATGAGATTAAAGCAACAGGGGTGCTTTTGGAATCTTTTACAAGATTCTTCTTAAGATGGCTTGATTGCTCATGATTCAGCATTGTGCATTATAAGGTAGCAAGAGTCATTGATCTTAGATCTTTTGACAGCTTGAGACACATAGAATAATTGTCCCAGCTTTCAGGTAAACATTCTAGAAACTTTGTCAGCACTTCAAAGTTAGAATATTCCTTACGAACAGTTTTCAGATCTATTATTAAGCAATTAAAACGTTGGTGAACTTCAGAGAGAGTCTCATTCTTACCACAAATGAAACTTTCATACTGTCTTACCAGGTTGATCTTTCGAGAGTCCTGGACTTCAGCAGTGCCTTCATACTGAACACATATTGTGTCCCACATGGCTTTTGAGGATTTCAGGTTCATGACGGAATGGTAGACTTCGTCAGGAAGAGCCATGGATAATATGGATCTGGCTTTTGTGTCGATAGCCACTTTCTTCTTATCTTCGTCAGTCCACGTATGAACATCTTTGGGTACCAGCCTTTCTGGAATAGCAGGTCTATTCTCAGTGGCAGGTACTGCGGCATCAATTCTTACAGGAATAAATGGGCCGTTTTCAAGATAATAAGGCATAGTAGGGTCTACACCTTCTAGGAAGAGAGTCATCCTATTTTTCCATAGATTAAAATTATCTCTGGAGAATCTAGGGGGTTTTGCAAGAGAACCAGTGTCTATATAGTTTGTGTTTGTGTTGGTGGCCATTTTCAGAAATAGCAAGGAAGAGAAATCTTAGTATAGATTAGATCTTGTTTATGAGATTAAACAAATCCGCTCTGATACCACTTGTTGGTCCCGAAGGGTTATACAAGTTTGTAGAAGGGGGGGTTGAATACAAACACACATATTTTACTTTTCTAAATTGTTTATTGATAAATCATTAACAATTTACAGCTTGTTGCGGAAACAAGATTAAGGATAAATCCTAAATCTAAACAAGTTGGAACACTAAGTTTCTTGCACTAAGAAGGAGAAGGAAATTACTAATAATAACCTATCTCAAGATAAGAAGAATGAACTTGTCCAGAGTTAGCAAGTTACTTCAAAAAGAAGTGAGTTCTTCTTCTTATATACTGCATGCATTTAATGCATTGCAGTTTATACTTTACACGTGGCAGCAGCTGATTGGTTGCATGTCATTGACCTTTGTTTACAACCTTAGTAGCCGCATGTTGAACAGTGTAGTATCAAAGTGGTTGTACGATTTCAGACAATAAGGAGGTTCTATTCTGACATATCGTACGGAGTCGTGCAAGGGTGGATGAGACAAAAAGTACTTTGTACGGAAGACTTCATGATCAGATTTTCGATGATTCAGCGATCTATCATTCTTTATCAGCGAATGATAGATTTCAGCGATAGCTGAAGTCTTGTACTTGATACTTCACGTTGAGTGGACAAATCTGAGTCTTCGGTGATCCGCATCAGTTCATTAGGAGACTTGTCGCTGGTTCTTGAGCTTGATCTTCGATTTCAGCGTAGAACCTATGTTGACGTGAAACTTGTCTTTAGGGATCATAAGTAAACAACTAACTTATCAGCGATCACCATAAGTACTGAACAGACTCAGAGTATTATGGTGAACAGTTTCGCTGAATGTTTAATCTAAAGAGCGAGAGTTCCTATCAGCGGTACTGGAAGATCTTAGTACTTATCAGCGATAGTGCAACTCTGATACATATTGTTTACTTACAATTTTCACTAAGTATATAAGAGAGGGTCATTATCAAATCACTGAGGGTTTGGATCAACACGTCCTACTAACGGTTTCTTGGAGTTTCCTCTTGTTTCTGTTTTAGGAAAATGGCAGCCCATGGAAATCAAGAGCAGCTCATTGCCCAGATGTATAATGAGCTGGAAGTTGCGCGCAATCAAATCAATGTCCTGGCTGATCAGACTCGGAGAGCAGCTGAGGAAATCGCGCGGTTAAGGAATCAGAATCTGGGTGGATCTTTCGGACCACAGAACGGCCCAAGACCATTCGTTCAGAATCCAGGTTCAGGACTGTTCGGTCAGAATCCAGGATCCGATCCCTTCGTTCATAATCCAGGATCCGCTCCCTTCGTCTATAACCCAGGACCAGGACCATTTGGTCAGAATCAGCAGCAAGTTCCATTCGGTCAGAACCAGCAGCCGGGATCGTTCATCCCAAATCCCCAGTTTGGGACGGTTCCTCCTCAGCATCTCAGACCTTCACCCATGAACAATGGATCCCAACCGTATTTTGTTCCTTTCAACGGGGACGCCAATGGCTCGTCGTATGGAAATGGCACCAGTTCAGGGGTTAATCCTCAAACCGGTGCGAATCCCGGTCCTAACGACCCCGTTGCTCAGCGGTTGAAGATGCTTGAAGATCAGAAAGAGCGTGTAGTGTCCCTACTCGCTAAGCTGACGGGGGAAGCCGTGCCCGTCGATGTCGAGCCTCGCTCAGGATTCCAAGTGTCGCCTTTCGTCGACACGATCGCAACAGTTGACGTCCCGAAGAAGTATAATATCCCCGCCTTCACGCCCAAATATTCGGGGGTAACCGATCCGACGGAGCACATCGCGCAGTACAAGCAGTTGATGTGGACGATCTCAATCCCACATATGTATTAAGAAGTATGCATGTGCAAGAGTTTCGGGGCGACCCTCACAGGTCCCGCCCTCCAATGGTTGATTAACCTCAAACCCAAATCCATTGGGTCGTTCGCTGAGTTAGTCAACCAGTTCTCCCAGCAATTCGCCAGTAGTCGCAAGATGGAGAAGCAGACCAGCGACTTGTACTATGTCGTACAAAAGGCTGGAGAGTCGATCCGAAGCTATTTCAATAGATTCAATGCAAAAATGATCAGTGTCCGTAACTGTGATGTCAAGACCGTGATCGAAGCCTACAAACGTGGTCTAAACGTTGCCTTTCGTCGTAAGCATACCGACGACAAGAGGTCGTTAAGTGTAAGGAAGCCAGAGTTCAAGACAAAGGCAGTATCCAAGTCAGAGCCTGCCCGACAAATCTCGAACTTCCGATTTAAGACAAAAGCGGAGTTCAAAACCGCGACCAAATTTCCTCAGTACCCTAAGATATCCTCCTACGGATTCAAAGGGACCACTAAGGACTTGGTCGAGGCTCTTAAGACCGTCCAAGCGACCATCCGATGGCCAAAGAAGTCCGACCAAGATGGCGATAAGAAAGATAAATCGAAGTGGTGCGACTTCCATGTCGACCATGGTCATGTGATAGATGATTGCATAGCTCTCAAAAAGGAGCTAGCATATCACGTCCCGAAGGGCAATCTCAAAGATATCATCGACGACATCATTACTCCAGCTAACAACGCTCGACCGCCGACTCCCGATCATGTGAAGGCCATCAACTGCATAACTGGTGGTTCCGACGTATGCGGTCTGACATATTCCGCGGCCAAACGTCAAGCCAGTCAGGCACCTGACGATCGGCCTATCCCGCGTTCATCAAGACCCAAATGAGATCTGGAGTTAGAAGCCATGAAGATCACGTTCGACCAAGACGACCTCGGTGACTCGTATCAGAAGCATCATGACGGGTTGATCATTCAACTCACGATTGGTAATTGTTTAACCCGGCGAGTCTTGGTCGATGGAGGCAGTTCAGCGAACGTCATCTTCCTTGATACCATCAAAGCCATGGGGATCGATCGATCAGAAATCACCCGACGCTCGACAACCTTGGTCGGTTTCAATGGAGACGCGACGAGTACCTTTGGAGAGATCACCTTGCATGTCTATGCCGGAGGAATCAACAAGCAGACCAAGTTCAACGTCATTGATTGTTCGTCGGCCTATAACATCATCTTAGGCCGACCGTGGATCCATGAAATGAAAGCCGTTCCCTCGACGTACCATCAGACCATGAAATTCCCTACTCCGTGGGGAGTCCAGGAGATCAAAAGTGAGTCGAAAGTTGCACGTGACTGTTATAAGACTACCCTGAAGCCGCAGAAGTAGGCCGTTTAGCAGTTACGGGTCGAGGAAGTCGTCCTGGATCAAAGTGCATCTGACCAGAAGGTCTTGACAGGTTCGTCTCTCGATCCACGCCTTAAAAACAAGCTAATGTTTTTCTTGCAGAAAAATGTCGATTGTTTTGCCTAGTCGCACGAATACAATCTCCTCAAGTCAGAGAAAATTCGAGAAGGTAAGCTTTCCACCAAGTGGGAAGGTCCTTGTCGTATCTCAGATGTCGTGGGTAAAGATGTCTATCGACTCCGAACCCTCGACAATCGAAGTGTCTCACGTAGCTGGAATGCAACACATCTGGAAAGGTATGCCTTCTAAGTCCTTTTCTATCTTTCATACGATTTTTTACCACGACGATTACTGACTTAAGCATCGGAGGGTCGTTGGCTAGCCAACGACCAATCTCTGACATTGTTTTATCGCAGATCGCACGACATAAGATTTCTAAGTCTACTACACGACTTTAATTTCGCAAGATCGCACGAAATAAGCAATCAAATCTATGACTTGAATATCCTTCCGCAGGGACACATGATTCAAGTTCATCATACCATCTGGTTGTACGATCGTAAGGTCTGGCGACCCCCGATCTAAGTTTTTTAACTTAGAAGAATTTCATGTTCTAAATGAATGCTTCGATCGCATGTGCCTGTGCTTGCTTACATGGTTTAATAACATAAAAGTCTTACGGCTTATGTTCTAGTCGTTGTATCACAATGGATGCCCAAGTCGCACTATTTTTTTGTTCATTCTGTACTTAGTGAATTTTGCAACTAATATTATACCTGTCCACGACATGTATGAGTTGAAATAATGCACAAATTCGAAGAATTGTAAGTTTCATTCATTTGAATATTCGATCAGTTACACCCAAATAACTCGACCATCAACGGTCGAGCGTCAAAAACAAAAAATAAAATTTTCTAAGGCAGAGGAGGATCGACAGCCGCATCCTTGCCATAGGCCTCACCCTTTGAGCCCTCTTCGATCACCTCCTCGTCGGCCTCCTTCTCGTCATCCGAGTCGAGATCTCTTTCAGTCCCGACATCGCTCAGAAAGAGGGTAAGTTCATCCGATGCCGAGGCCAAGGGATTGTTGCCCGACAGGTGTTGTCGCATGATTGCCGCTCGTTCGGTCAATCGAGCCAAAGCAAAAACAGACTTAGCTGCGTCCTTCAGCCCCTTCACCTCTTTCTCCAAGCTCGCCACCTTAGACTTGGACTCCTCGACTTCTTTTCCCTTCATAGCCAAGGATTCCTTCGTCCTCTCCAGCTCCTCCCTTTGGTCGTAGATCAAAGATAGAGACTACTTTAGACAAGAGTTCACCTCATCCCTCGCGTGACCGATGGCTTCTAACTCGTTCAAAACGTCGTCGAGTCGCACCGACATAGCCTCTTCACGTTCCAGAGCGGACCTTTCCCTCTCCAATGCCGCGTCCTCTCTCTTGAGAGCAAAAGACACTAGGCCTTCTATCCTTGTCGTTTCGGCGTGTAGAGCCAGGGAAGACTGGAACGTCTGAAAACATGAAAAACATTGTTAATAAATATTCGACAAAGTAAATATTGATAAAATAAAACAAGTATTGAAAGAAAGACTTACCATGAATGCCAGTCCGGCAACATGCGATCCTGCCTCCTCGATGGAGACCCCTCGAAAATGCTCCTCGAAAGATGGGAGCTGATACTTCCCCAGATGCGGAAACAACTTCGTCCCGTCTAGGACATTGTCAACCAAGAAGTCCGACGGCAACGTAAAATTGACCGTCGTGACTTCTTTCTCGCTCTCTCCCGTCTTCGCGCCCTTGCCCTTGTCGGCCGACGAAGGGGCCGACGTGGCAGTAGGGGACATCGTCGACTTCGCCGGATGCGCAGGATCGACGGATGTTGCGTCGATTGCATCAGAAGACGTCCTTGTCTTCTCAGCGGACGCAATCGACACCTTCGCCTTCTCGGGCGTGACGACTCTCGACGAGCCGCCCGTCTTCAAAGACGGTTCCCTCAGAACGGACATCCTTGTCCTCTTTAGAACCCCCGACTCAGTTGTCGAGGCCTCCATCCTCTTTGCTCTCGCCTTACGAGCCAATTTGGCTTGGGCCGCCCTCTTGGCCATCGCAGACGACGCTTTCGGCTGAGATTCTCCTGTAAGATACAAAAGGAAAAACAGTTAAGCAATTGAAGTAGTGGAAAGAGTAAGTCGAGTAGAGTAGGGTACACTTACCAGTCATCTCTACCTCCTCCACTTTCTCCTCTTCCTCCTCTTATTCCTCCTCTGTCGTCTCTTTCTCTTCTTCTCCCTCTCGACTCCCTTGCTGATTCGCACCCAGGAAGATTAAGTCGTCGTCTTCGTCTATTAGATGACATGTGACGAACGATCGATTGTCAGTGCTGATCTCCAGGAACTTCTCAATCTTGGCTTTGGAGTCGTCGTTGGGCTTCACCTTGTCGAAGTTGATGTCTAAAAATACATAAGGGCGAAGATTAGTCGAAAAACAAATAAACAAATATAATAAAAGCGCTCGACCAAAGCTAGAAACTCACCCGCCATGTTCCAACCAGACCTGATCCAATCACTTTCAGGGTCCAGCGTAGCTACCCGTACGAGTACGTACCTGGTCTTCCATTTGCGATCGTTGACTGCAGTTTTCAGAACCAAGGTACGATCGCCCTTGTGTTTCGAAAACAGGCTGTAGTGACGGTAGGTATCCTTCTTGACCTGGTAAGCCGTCGGCAAGTCCGTCACGTTCATCGGCGATTCTCAATTCGAGGTAAGTCGCTCGATGACCTGGATAATACGCCAAAACTGGGGCATTAGCTGCCCCGTCGTCAGGTCAAACTCACACATAAACGCCTTAGCTAAAGGCGAATATGGCCAGTGGAATCCTATCTTAAAAGGATACTCGTATATCACGACATACCCCTCTGGACACATCTTCGGTCGAATTTGACCGACCTTGCTCACTGTAATCCCCGTAGGGATTTTGGCTAAACTTCTAAAGTCGTCAAGATCATCTTGATCTCGAATGGTACTCCTAGGTTCTGTCGACATAGCTAATCCTGTTAACCACGTTTGTCGGTCGGAAAAACCCCAAATATCCAAGCTTTTCCAAGGTTTCCTCACAATTGATTTACGACGCATGCAAAGAAGAAGATTCCGTACCTTATATAGGCGCTCTAAATCCTCGAAACTGTAACTCTAATCAAGATCTTGCAGGTTTGGAAATGAATCGCTGAAGAATAGCAAGAAAATCTCTCTCTAAACTCTCTGAAATCGTAAAAAGGAAAAGATCCATCGTGGGTCTCTATTTATGTAAATAATCGTGTCAGGTAGAGTCCCTTGATGATCGACACGTACCCTTGTCTTTTCGTATGACCACACGGATCGTCGACACCTGGCGATGACAGCTGCTAAGCATGATCGTGCGTCAGCATGACGTCACGATCTTATCCCCTTTTCGACTTCCTCTTTAGTTAGAATTGAACCGATCCAGTTCCAAGGCAACTAAGGTAACTTTCGACACGTGTCATGACCCTAGACGTCCGACTGACAAAATTTAAAATTCGAATTTGCCACTCTATTTTTAAATTTTTGGGGCAAACTGTTTGAGTAAAATTTCACCAGTCTCGACCACGAACAAAATAGGGAGAACATTTATTACACTTTTTCATAATAAGGTAAAATCATAATACTTTATCCCCTGATCAAAGTTGAAATCAAAAGTTATCTACCTCACGACACTCGACCATGACATCGTCTAGTTCACACGTCCGACGTATGGAACCTTGCGACCTCGACCGACTAACATGTGATATTACTGTTATGTTTTCACTGTTTAATGCAGGGTCAATATCATTGATGATCAACGGCTATAACCGACGAAGGCCATTAACAACATTAAACTCAGCGTCCGTTACAACTGTTACACGAAGCTTTTATGGAGTCAATAAAAGCATTCGAAGACTATAAGTACAAGGATTCCATCCTCATTTGCGGATCATCTTATATCTTGGCATAACAAAACTCTCAAGAACATTGAAAGCAAAGAACTTTCTCTCAACAGACCGCTCATGACGCACGACATACGCGCACGACGCATAGTTCATACGCACGATTCACTTGTTTTCCACACACGATACAATTGTTACTTTACATTTTAAAGTATTTCTTTCATTTGTATTGTAATCATTGTACTTTCGACACCCGAAACGTAAGGACATCGCCCCTGTTTGGCGATCATAGTGCAGCGACGACCTCCAAAGTCGTCCGCGGATTTTTTTCCTCGTTGAGGTTTTTCCCGCGTCACCAAAATCTCTGTCTCATTTACATTTTATGTCTTCGTCGTACTGTTTGTCGCAATATTTCCATTCTTTAGTTGTTAAGCTCCACTATCAACCTTAAGTTATCCTTCTGGATGATTTTTGGCATTAACAGTAACCTTAGCCCCTCCCGTCGTATGACCCTTGCCCTTGTCGGCCGACGAAGGGATCGACGTGGTGGACGGGGACTTCGCCGTTTTCGCCGGAGGCGCCAAACTAATAGATGTTGCATCGATCGCACTAGAAGACGTCTTCGCAGGCGATGCAACCGATACCTTCGCCTTCTCAGGCGTGACAACTCTCGACGAGTCATCATCCCTTGAAGACGGTTCCCTCGGGATCATCATCCTCGTCTTCTTTGAAACCTCAGACCCAGTGGTCGAGGTCTTTTGCCTCTTTTCCTTGCCCTTACGGGCGAGCTCAAGTTGAGCTGCCCTCTTGGCACTGGCAGTCGGCATCTTTCCTTGAGATTCTCCTGGAAACAACGAGGGGAAAAACGTTACACGACGGACATAAGAGAAAAGATCGAGGTCGAGTAGAAATGAATAAAACGCTTACCGGTCATTTCTTCTTCTTCTTCCCTCGACCCATCCTTTTTCTCCTCTATCTCCTCCTCCTCTTCACGTTTCTCTCCCCGATTCTCTCCTAGATACACCAAGTCGTCGTCGTCGTCCACCAGATGTCGTGTGAAAAACGATCGGTCAACAGTGCTGAATTCCAAGAATGCGTCGACCTTTGCTTGAGAGTTGGCGTAAGGCTTTACGTCCTCAAACTTTATATCTGTCGACACATAGAAGACAGGTTAGAAATAAGTTAAAATTAACATACGACACGCGACAAAAAGAGAGAAAATCTCACCCGACATATTCCAACCGGACCTAATCCAGCCGCTCTCAGAGTCGAGCGTCGATTTACGCACGAACACGTACCTACTCTTCCACTTTCGGTCGTTAACAGCAGTCTTCAAGACTAAGGTACGATCGCCCTTATGCTTGGAAAACAAGCTGTAACGTCGACACCCGTCCTTCTTGACTTGATAAGCCAAGAGGAGGTCGCGCACATTCATGGGAGACTCCCATTTTTTGGTAAGGCGCTCGATCACTTGTATGACTCTCTAGAATTGGGGCATCAATTGGGCCGGTGCTAAATCAAATTCGACCATGCATGCCTTGGCCAAGGGCGAGTAAGGCCATTCAAAACCTATCTTAAAAGGGTATTCGTATATAACGACGAACCTATCAGGACACATATCAGGTTGGATCTGACCTGCTCTAATCAATTTAATCCCCGCAGGGATTTTTGCTAGAATTCTAAGGTCGTCGAGATCCTCTTGATCTCGAATGGAACTTATAGGCTCAGTCGACATTCCTAATCCTGTTAAGCAAACTCATAAGTTTGAAAAAACCCAAAAATCCCGGTTTTTCCTAAGTTTTCTAGCGACAGACTTACAAAAGATGAAGAGTCATACCTTATATAGGCGCCTAAAATCCTCGAAATTCTTAATCAAGTCGAAGATTCTTGCAGGTTTGGAAAGGATTTGACGAAGAACAACAAGAAATCAGGAAAAATCTCTCTCTAAACTCTTTGAAAGCGTAAAAAGGAAAAGATCCATCATGGGTCTCTATTTATGTAAACGATCGTGTCAGGTCGAGTCACCCGATAATCGACACGTGCCCATGTCTTTTCATATGACCATACAAATCCTAGACATCTGGCACTTACAGCTGTTTAGCACGATCATGCGTCAGCATGACGTCATGATCTTATCCCCTTTTCGACTTCTCCCTTAGTTAGAATCAAACCGATTCAGTTTTCTAACCAACGACTTTCGACACGTGTCACAACCCTCGGCGTCCGACTTACAAAAACTCAAAATTTGAATTTGCCACTTCATTTTTAAATTTTGGGGGCAAACTGTTTTGGGTAAAATTTCACCAGTCTCAACCACGACCAAAACAAGGAAAACATTTATTGCACTTTTTCATAATGAGGTAAAATCATAATACTTTATCACCTGACCAAAGCTGAATCGAAAGTTACTCACGACACTCGACCGTCGTATGGAACCTCGCGACCTCGACCGACTAACATGCGATATTTTTGTTATATTTTCACTGTTTAAATGCAGGAATCAATGTCATTAATGATCAACGGACATAACCGACAAGGACGATGATGAGCATTAAAGCCAGTAGCCGTTAAGACCGTTATCAGAGATTTTTATTGAATCATTCAAGACATTCGAAGACTATAAATACAAAGGTTAAATCACCATTTCGGATATCTCTGACATCTCGAGACATCTGAACACAACCGAACTCTCAAGAACACTCACTCGAAGCAAAGAATTCTCTCTCAAAGGATCGCTCACGACGCACGACTCACACGCATGACGCCTAGTTCATACACACGATACACCTGTTTTTACATTCGATACACTTGTTACTTTACATTTAAAGTCTTCTTTCATTTGTATTGTAATCATTGTATTCTCGACACCTGAAACATAAGGATATCGCCCCTGTTTGGCGATCATAGTGCAGCGACGACCTCCAAAGTCGTCCGCGGGTTATTTCCTCATTGAGGTTTTTCCCGCGTCACCAAAATCTCTGTCTTATTTACATTTTTTGTCTTTGTCTTACGGTTTGTCAAAAGATTCCCATTCTTTAGTTGTTAAGCTCCACAATCAACATTAAGTTATCCTTCTGGACGATTTTTGGCATTAACACTGTCGACTCTGCGCCTCTGGCGAAATCGACGATGTCCCCTACTACCACGTCGACCCCTTCGTCGGCCGACAAGGGCAAGGGCGTGAAGACGGGAGAGGGCGAGGTTATGACGGTTAACTTCACATTCCCGTCAGACTTCATGTCCGACAATGTCCTGGACCGGACGACACTGTTTCCCCATTTGGGGAAATATCAACTCCCATCTTTCGAGGAGCGTTTCCGAGGGGTTTCCATCGAGGAGACGGGATCGCATGTCGCCGGACTGGCGTTCCTGGTAAGTTTTTCTTTCAAAACTTGTTACATTTTGTCGTTTGTTAACTTTGTCGAGTGTTTTCTAACTTGTTTTTTGTGTTTTTCAGGCGTTCCAGTCTTCCCTGGCTCTGCACGCCGAAACGACAAAACTAGAAGGCCTAGTGTCTTCTGCTCTTAAGAGAGAGGATGCGGCATTGGAGAGGGAGAAGTCCGCTCTGGCACGTGCCGAGGGTATGTCGGTACGGCTCGACGATGCTCTGAATGAGTTGGAAGCCATCAGTCACGCAAAGGATGAGGTGAACTCTCGTCTGAAGCAATCCCTGTCCTTGATCGTCGACCAAAGAGAGGAGCTAGATAGGATGAAGGAGTCCTTGGCTATGAAGCAGAAAGAAATCGAGGAGTCCAAGTCTAAGGTGGCGAGCTTGGAGGAAGAGGTGAAGGAGCTGCAGGACGAGACTAAATACGTCTTCGCTTTTGCTCGATTCACCGCACGGGAGGCAATCATGCTACGACACTTGTCGGGCAAAAATCCTTTGGCCTCGGCGTCGGACGAGCTTGCCCTCTTCTTGAGGGATGTCGGGACCGAAAGAGACCTCGACTCTGATGACGAGAAAGAGGTTGAGGAGGAGGAGGAGGAAGGTTCCAAGGGCGAGGCCTCGGGCAAGGATACGACCGACACTCCTCCCCAGCCTTAGAAAAGATTTCTATTATTTTTGCTTTTTACCGCTCGACCGTTGGTGGTCGAGTTATTTGGATGTAACTGATCGGTCATTCCATGAATGAAACGTATATATTTTCTGATCTTATGTCTTTTACACTTTGTGAATAGATACAATATCAATTGTGAAATTCGCTAAGTATAGAATGAACAAGAAATCGTGCGACTTAGGCATCCATCGTAATATATAAGTCATAAGACTTTTTAAATCGTGTTGGCAAACATAAGCACATGCGATCACAGCATTCATTCAGAACATGACATTCTTCTAAGTTAGAAAACTGAGATCACGGGGTCGTTAGACCTTATGATCGTACGACTAGATCATACGATGAACTTGAATCATGTGTCCCTGTGATAGGATAATCGAGTTATAGACCATGTTTGGGTAAAATTTCACCAGTCTCGACCACGACCAAAATAGGGAGAACATTTATTACACTTTTTCATAATAAGGTAAAATCATAATACTTTATCCACTGATCAAAGTTGAAATCGAAAGTTATCTACCTAACGACACTCGACCATGACATCGTCTAGTTCACACGTCCGTCGTATGGAACCTTGCGACCTCGACCGACTAACATGTGATATTACTGTTACGTTTTCACTGTTTAATGCAGGGTCAACATCATTGATGATCAACGGCTATAACCGACGAAGGCCATTAACAGCATTAAACTCAGCGTCCGTTATAACTGTTACACGAAGCTTTTATGGAGTCAATAACGGCATTCGAAGACTATAAGTACAAGGATTCCATCCTCATTTAAGGATCATCTATGGCATCTTGACACAACTGAACGCTCAAGAGCACTCACTACAGTATTCGAAGTAAAGAGCTCTCTCTCTCAACAGATCGCTCTCGACACATGATTACCGCGCACGACACGTAGCTTTTACACACGACGCACCAGTTTTTACATTCGATACACTTGTTACTTTACATTTAAAGCCTTTCTTTCATTTGTATTGTAATCACTGTACTCTCGACACCTGAAACACAAGGATATCGCCCCTGTTTGGCGACCATAGTGCAGCGACGACATCATCATTGTCGTACGCGGGTTTTTTCCTCATTGAGGTTTTTCCCACGTCACCAAAATCTTTGTCTCATTTATATTTCTGTCTTTATCGCATTGCTTTGTCGAAATATTCCCATCTTTAGTTGTTAAGTTCCACAATCAACCTTAAGTTATCCTTCTGGACGATTTTTGGCATTAACAGTTTGGCGCCCACCGTGGGGCCCCATCTAGAAAAAATCTTCGACAAACGTGCGTCTTACTAACGGTTTCTTGGAGTTTCCTCTTTTTCTGTTTCAGGAAAGTGGCAGCCCACGGAAACCAAGAGCAAATCGTTGCCCAGATGCATGTGGAGCTTGAGAATGCACAAGACACTCCTGGGATAGTCGACGACTGTTAATGCCAAAAATCGCACCAAAGGGACAACTTAAGGTCGATGTGGACTTAAACAACTAAAGAAAGAATCTTTCGACGAGACGTGCGACGATAAATAAAATAAAGAAACATGGGATTTGATGACGCGGGAAAAACCTCAATCGAGGAAAAAACCTGCGGACGACAGGGGGTGTCGTCGCTGCACTATGGTCGCCAATCAGGGGCGATGTCCTTGGTACTGGCGTCGGTCGTACGATGATTACAATATAAATGAAGGAAATGCTTCGAAATGTAAAGTACAAATGTTTAAAGTGTAAAAGAGGTGTTTGTCGTGTGAATACAAGTGTAAACAATTGTTGGTCGAAAGCTGTTGGCGTGCGTCGAGAGCGATGACTTGAGCTTTTCTTCGAGTGTTCTTGAGTTCGCTGTAGGGTTCTGGCTTTCAATACTTGATTTCCAGAGTTTGAGGGTTCTTAGCTATGAGCTTGAATGTTTTTCTCTGCTGTTCGGTGATGTTCACTGATGATTGCTGATGTGTATCGGATGTTAACTGATGATCCTTGATGTGAAGACTAAGCTTGGTATTTATAGTCTTCGCGTCATTAATTAGCTCCATTAATGCTTTGATCAACGGCTACAACGGCTGGAAACGGTTGTCGGAGTGATTATCCATAATGTTCTTCGTCCGTTACGGCTGCTTGCTGTTAATGGCTTTGACTCCTGCATTAAATATTTAACAAACGTAACAGTCAAGGTTAACGTTAGCTTTGGTCGAAGGTGCAGTGATTTTATGTGATGGTCGTACGGGACGGGCGATGCTATGGTCGAGCGTCATGGGGGACGTACGACTTACCTTTTACGGGAGACGACGGATGTTTTCTGGGTTCTTGTTGAGACCTTATCTTAATACAAGATATAGCTTAGGACATGCGTCTTACTTGTTTTGGTCGTGGTCGGGCGACGTGATTTTTTGCCCAAACAGTTTGCCCTCAAATTTTGAAAGAAGGATGGCAAATTCGAGTTTAAATTTTGTCAATCAGACGCGTGAGAAAATAAGGCAAGGGAAAATTACCTTTAATCGTCTTGGAACTAGACTAGTCCGCTTCTAACTGAACGAGAAGTCGAAAGAGGAACGAGGTCGTGATGTCATGCTGACGTACGATGATGCTTACCAGCTGTCGAGGACAGGTGTCGAAGATTCGGATAGGTATACGAAAGGACGGGGATGCGCGACGGTCATCCAGGGATTCGATTTGATGCGATTGTTTGTATAAATAAAGATCACGACGGATCTTTTCTTGCTATATTTCGAGGTGTTTATTTGGGAAGAGATTTCGCCTTGATTCCTTTCCATTCTTCGTCCGAACTTACTCGAATCGTTGCAAATCTTCGGCCTAGTAGAGATTGTTCGAGGTTTAGAGTGTTTATATAACGCATTGCTCTTCCGCTTTGGTTTTTATCGATCGTCTCCTTCGTTTGATAAACAATGTCTATTGAACCAGAGAGTTCTATCGTTAGTCAGGAGGATTTAGATGCCTTTAGGCGTCTAGCGAAGATCCCTGGGGAAGTAGAGTTAACCATTCCAGGGGATATACGTCCTGAGAATTGTCCCGAAGGATGCTTCGTGATATACGAGTATCCCTTCAAAATAGGGTTTGAGTGGTCGTATTCGGTTTTATCTAAGAATTTCATGCGATATTTTGGCCTGTCGCCAGGGCAGTTGATGCCCCAACTTTGGCGGGGTTTTCTGGTTATCGAGCGATTGTCTGCAAAGTTGGATCCACCTATGACCCTAAATGATTTCTGGTTGGCTTATCATGTTAAAAGAGACAAGAATTGGCGTTACAGTCCGTATTCCAAGTTTAAGGGTGACCGCACCCTGGTTTTGGGAACTGGCGTCAATGATCGTGGGTGGAAATCGAGGTATGTATTCGTGCGTACTGACTCGCTTGACATCAATAGCAAATGGATTCGTCCTTACTGGAACATGGGAGGTATGCTTTTTCGATATATGTCACTGTTTGGTTCTTCCGCTTTCTATTTACTCATTGCTTTTTGTCGTCTTCAGAGATTCAGTACGACGCCTTGCACCCGAACGAAGGTTCTCGAGCCAAGGTCGACAGATTCCTGAGTTATAGTACTGATGATCGATCTTTCGTCACGTGGCAACCGGCGGCCGAGGACGAGGACGCGATGGGAGATTCTGAAGAAGAGGGAGAGGAGGATGAGAGGGAAGAAGCGACAGGTAAACGTACCGTAGTTTTTATTTTATTTTGTTTACTCTATCCGCCTGACGCTTCATGTATTTCCTGATCAGTGCCGACCAAGAGGAAATCGGTCTCTAGGGCGAGAGGGGAGCAGGTTATGCGTGCCCTTCGGGGTGAAAATGTTTCGACAGCTGGGTCGAGCGAAAAGAGAACCCGGAGGACATTCCTGAGGGAACCGTCGTCTAGGGTTGATAACTCACCGGGAGTTGTTCTGCCTAAGGAGGCGAGGGCGTCATCTAGCCGTTTTGGCGTAACGGACGCGACACCAGCAAGTGTTGATCCAAACCCTCAGTGATTTGATAATGACCCTCTCTTATATACTTAGTGAAAATTGTAAGTAAACAATATGTATCAGAGTTTCACTATCGCTGATAAGTACTAAGATCTTCCAGTACCGCTGATAGGAACTCTCGCTCTTTAGATTAAACATTCAGCGAAACTGTTCACCATAATACTCTGAGTCTGTTCAAGTACCAATGGTGATCGCTGATAAGTTAGTTGTTTACTTATGATCCCTGAAGACAAGTTTCACGTTAACATAGGTTCTACGCTGAAGTCGAAGATCAAGCTCAAGAACCAGCGACAAGTCTCCTAATGAACTGATGCAGATCAGCGAAGACTCAGATTTGTCCACTCAACGTGAAGTATCAAGTACAAGACTTCAGTTATCGTTGAACTCTATCATTCGCTGATGAAGAATGATAGATCACTGAATCATCGAAAAGCTGATCATGAAGTCTTCCATACAACGTACTTTTTGTCTCATCCACCCTTGCACGACTCCGTACGATATGTCAGAACAGAACCTCCTTATTGTCTGAAATCGTACAACCACTCTGATACTACACTGTTCAACATGCGGCTACTAAGGTTGTCAACAAAGGTCAATGACATGCAACCAATCAGCTGCTGCCACGTGTAAAGTGTATACTGCCATGCATTAAATGCATGCAGTATATAAGAAGATGAACTCACTTCATTTTGAAGTAACTTGCTAACTCTGGACAAGTTCATTCTTCTTATCTTGAGATAGGTTATTATTAGTAATTTCCTTCTCCTTCTTAGTGCAAGAAACTTAGTGTTCCAACTTGTTTAGATTTAGGATTTATCCTTAATCTTGTTTCCGCAACAAGCTGTAAATTGTTAATGATTTATCAATAAACGATTTAGAAAAGTAAAATCTGTGTGTTTGTATTCAACCCCCCCCCCCCTTCTACAAACTTGTATAACCCTTCGGGACCAACAAGTGGTATCAGAGCGGATTTTTTTAATCTCATAAACAAGATCTAATCTATACTAAGATTTCTCTTTCTTGCTATTTCTGAAAATGGCCACCAACACAAACACAAACTATATAGACAATGGTTCTCTTGCAAAACCCCCTAGATTCTCCAGAGATAATTTTAATATATGGAAAAATAGGATGACTCTCTTCCTAGAAGGTGTAGACCCTACTATGCCTTATTATCTTGAAAACGACCCATTCATTCCTGTAAGAATTGATGCCGCAGTGCCAGCCGCTGAGAATAGACCTGCTATTCCTGAAAGGCTGGTACCCAAAGATGTTCATACGTGGACTGACGAAGATAAGAAGAAAGTGGCTATCGACACAAAAGCCAGATCAATACTATCCATGGCTCTTCCTGAAAAAGTCTACCATTCCGTCATGAACCTGAAATCCTCAAAAGCCATGTGGGACACAATATGTGTTCAGTATGAAGGTACTGCTGAAGTCCAGGATTCTCGAAAGATCAACCTGGTAAGACAGTATGAAAGTTTCATTTGTGGTAAGAATGAGACTCTCTCTGAAGTTCACCAACCTTTTAATTGCTTAATAATAGATCTGAAAACTGTTGGTAAGGAATATTCTAACTTTGAAGTGCTGACAAAGTTTCTAGAATGTTTACCTGAAAGCTGGGACAGTTATTCTATGTGTCTCAAGCTGTCAAAAGATCTAAGATCAATGACTCTTGCTACCTTATATGGCACAATGCTGAATCATGAGCAATCAAGCCATCTTAAGAAGAATCTTGTAAAAGATTCCAAAAGCACCCTTGTTGCGTTAATCTCAGAGGAACCTTCTACTCAGCGACCCTCGGTCACTATCACTGAGTTAGAGAGTAACTCTGAAAGGTCATCAGATTCTGACTCTTCAGATGATGATGAATCTTTGGCTCTCCTAACTAAAAAGTTTAGGAGATTCGCCAAAAAGAAAATGTTCAGAAAGAACAAACCTCTTTCTATAACTGATAAGCCAAGATCATCAGCTACTGTTGATAAGGCTACTGCTACTTGTTTTAACTGCGAAAAGATTGGACATTTCGCTAACGAGTGCAGGTCTAAGAAAGTATCGAGAAACTCAGCGTTTCCCAAGAAATCTTTTATTCCCAGGAATAAAGATGACAAATATTCTAAGCTGAAAGAAAAATATGCAAAGCTGAAAAGCTTCAAGAAGAAAGGCAAAGGCCTGATGGAAAACTATGATTGGGCTGCCTCTGAAGAAGAAGAATCGTCATCTGACTCTGAGGATGATGAAGCCAATCTATGTCTTATGGCAAAGATTGAAGATGAGGAAGAAAGTTCAGACATTCCCTCTGCTTCAACCTCTGCTATTCAGGTATCACCTTCCTTCTTTACAAATATTGCAAATATTGATGAAGCTGATAGTCTCCGCAAAATCGATCTCTTGACTAGAAGCTTATATGAAGCCATGAATGGCAAAACTATAGTTGAAAACCAAAATCTTGATCTAGCTGAACAGCTTAAAAACTGTCACCTTCAAATAGAAAAGCTTTCTAAAATTGAAGAAGATTTTAAAGATCAAGTGCATTTAAATCAGCTAGTCAAAATTGAACGAGCAGAAACTATCGCTGCTTTGAAAGCTGAAAAGGCTACTGTTGAATGATGGTGCAACTCCTCAACAAAGATCACTGAGATAATTAAGTCTCAGATACCCCTGAGTGATAAACGTGGTCTTGGTTACAAATATGAAACTCAAGAACCAACCACTGATCGTTCCATGCTCCTATTTGGAACTTTCGTATCCTCAGTCGCTGACACTTCATATTCTCAGTGTTCGTCCTCTAGACCTCCTATCCGTGAGGAAATCTCTGCCTCTTCAAAAGGTAAAGAGAAAATGGTTTATCCAAAACCTACCTCTGTCTTTAAAGATAAAGGTAAAGGAATTGCGTTGAACCAAAATCCTCAGAAGGGTACCTTAGTACCAAAGCTGAATGCTTCTAAAGCTTTAGTGATTCATTCCTCTGGATCAAGGAATCAGATCTCTGGATCTACTTAGCATGGGTCTATTCAGCGATCTACTCCTAGACTCAGAGTGGATATCCTTGGTAAGAAATCTGAAGAACCAAGAGTTCCTCCCATTTCTAAAGCCAAAAGCTTATTTGGTGTTGGTCCTTCTAATTCAAAATCTAAAACTCAACATTCAAATAGTCCTAGAACTATTTTTAGTTATAGTAAATGTTATCTCTGTGGACTCACTGATCATATTGCTAGCAAGTGCCCTACAGCCACCAAAGCTGATAAGATAGCTAAGGTGAAGATTGCCCCCAAGGCAAAGAAGACCACTGAGGTTAAGAAATTAACCAAAGTGAAGACTGACAAAGCTGAATCTTCAAATGCTGCGAATATTGCTGAACCTTCCATTCCAACTGCTTCCACTGACAAACGTGTACACATGGTTAAGTGGGTACCCAAGAAAAACTAATCTTCCTTTGTGATGCAGGTTCAGAAGGGTATCTGGTATCTCGATAGCGGATGCTCTAGACACATGACTGGAAAGAAAAGCCTGCTCGCTGAATACAAGGAAGAGAAGGGTCCCTCTGTGACTTTCGGTGGAAATGGAAAAGGACATACCCAAGGGTTTGGTGTACTCTCAAATGGTACAACCACCTTCAGAAGAGTCGCATATGTTGAAGGGCTAAAGCATAATCTTTTAAGCATCAGTCAGCTTTGCGACAAGGATAACAAGGTAATCTTTACCAAGGAATCCTGCTTTGTCACTGACAAAAAGGAGAAGATAGTTCTCAGCGGTTATCGTTTGGAAAATGTTTATGTAATAAACATGGACTCAACAACCACTGAGAACTCCTGTTTCTTCTCAAAATCCTCATCTAATGTCAATTGGCTATGGCATAAGAGGCTCTCTCATCTGAATTTCAAGACACTGAACTCCCTTTCTTCAAAAGAGTTAGTTACTGGTCTACCTCAGCACTCATACGCCAAAGAGTCTTTATGTTCAGCGTGTGAGAAAGGGAAGCAGACCAAAGCAAGCTTTAAGTCAAAGCAAGTCTCGTCAGTGTCATCTCATCTACAACTACTCCATATGGATTTGTTTGGCCCTGTTAACAAACAATCCATCGCTGGAAAGAAATATACACTGGTCATAGTTGATGAATTCTCTCGTTATACATGGGTTATGTTTCTCCGTTCCAAGAGTGACACCCCTGAAGAACTCATCACCTTTGTTCGGAAGATGGAAACCCTGAACAATTTGACCGTTCGCTCAATAAGGAGTGATCATGGAACTGAATTCAAAAACAGTTCTCTTGATTCCTTCTTTGAGAGCAAGGGTATTTCTCACAACTTTTCTTCAGTGAGAACACCACAACAAAATGGAGTCGCTGAAAGAAGAAATAGAACAATTATTGAAGTTGCACGTTCAATGCTCAGCGATTCTCACCTGCCTACTCAGTTTTGGGCAGAAGCTGTCAACATTGCTTGTTTTACGCAAAACAGGTCGCTGATAGTCAAAAGATTCAATAAAACAGCCTATGAACTATTTCACGGGAGAAAGCCTTCAATCAGCTTTCTTCACATCTTTGGATGTCAGTGTTTTATACTGAACAACAGAGATGCCCTTCGAAAGTTTGATCCTAAGGCTGATGATGGAATCTTTCTTGGATACTCCTCAGTTTCCAAAGCCTTCAGAGTCTTTAATCGAAGAAGACAAACTGTTGAAGAAACGATTCACGTCACGTTTGACGAGTCTCGTTCAACGAACTCTAAAACGTCCGCTGATACTGAAGAACTGAATCAATGGATGTTTTCTCATCTTGGTGATTCAGAAGATGTTTCCACTCCTCGTGCTCACACAGTTGAAGATGATGGTCCAACTATCATTCCAAATATGCAGAATAGTGAAGCTGAAACATCATGGGTCTCAGTTGTTCCTATAAACACTATACCTGCTTCTGAACCCAATGTCTCAGACATTCCATCTACTTCTCAGCAATCAGTGAATATAATGACAACTGCATCTATTCCTCTCTTGGCTGATACTCCAGACGTCGCTGAAGCTTCATCTTCAGCTCCTCCAGTTCAGGATGAGTCAGCGTCTCACACTCCAGCTCAGCGATGGACTGTAAATCACCCAATTGATCAAATTCTTGGTGATCCAAACGCTGGTGTTCAGACTCGACGAAGTGCAGCATATGATGTACACAAAGACTTCAAAGTATATCAGATGGATGTTAAGTCAGCGTTTCTCAATGGAAAGCTGAATGAAGAAGTCTATGTGGAACAACCTCCAGGATTCTCAGATCCTAAGCATCCAGGTTATGTTTATAAACTGGATAAGGTACTTTATGGCTTAAAGCAAGCTCCGCGTGCATGGTATGACACTCTTTCCACTTATCTCTATATTTAAAAATTTGAGCGAGGCAAAATAGACAAAACTCTATTTTTCAGGAAAGTAAAAGGTCATATCATTCTTGTTCAAATATATGTTGATGATATTATATTTGGCTCGACTAACCCTGATCTCTGTACTCGTTTCGCTGATAGAATGAAAGATGAGTATAAAATGAGCATGATGGGTGAACTAACATATTTCCTTGGTCTACAGATAAAACAAAATGAAAAAGGAACTTTCATTAATCAGGGAAAGTATGTTAAAGATATGTTGAAGAAATTCGACTTAACTGAAAGTTCAGCTATGAAAACCCCTATGGCACCACCGCTGACACTTGATAAGGACACTAAGGGTGTTCCTGTCAATGTCACGATGTACCGTGGGATGATCGGCTCACTATTGTATCTTACAGCTAGCCGACCCGATATTATGTTTGCAACATGCTTGTGCGCACGATATCAAGCTGAACCTAAGATATCTCATATGAAAGCTGTAAAGCGAATTTTTCGATATCTTAAGGGTACAGCGAATCTAGGTCTTTGGTATCCCAAAGATTCAGGATTCGATCTAATCGCCTATTCGGATAGTGATTTTGCAGGTTGCAAAATGGATAGGAAAAGCACCACAGGAGGATGTCAGCTTCTGGGTGGAAAGCTGGTAAGTTGGACAAGTAAAAAGCAAAACTCAGTGTCCACTTCCACAGCTGAAGCTGAGTATGTAGCTGCTGGACGCTGTTTTTCTCAGGTCTTGTGGATGAGAAATCAACTACTGGACTATGACCTTCAGCTCTTAAATATTCCAATCTATTGCGACAGCACAAGTGCCATCGCTATAGCAAATAATCCAGTGCTACACTCAAAGACAAAACACATCGAAATCAGGTATCACTTTATCAGAGATCATGTGATGAATGGTGATATAGAACTTCACTTTATCCCAACTGATTATCAGTTAGCTGATCTGTTCACCAAACCTCTTGATGAGACAAGATTCAACTTTCTCATCAGCGAGTTTGGAATGCTGAACTTTGAAGAGTAAAATCTTCAGCGGTTCACATTTGATCAGCGATAGGATAAAATCAACTTGTATAACCCATTCTATCATCTTCTCTCTGAATAAACTTGATTCGCTGATATCAAGGTATGTTTCTCTCTCACTGACAATCGCATGAAAATGCAAGATTTCAAAATAATTTACATCGCTGAATATCTCTTCCTTATCAGCGATACTTTGAAATTTCTAAAAACCTTCACTGATATTTCTAAATTCAGTGTTTCATATTTTCAAAAGTATCCCTGAGTTTTTCAAAACTTCAGAGACAACCATGAATATGAAAGGACAGTTGTGACGTCATTACAACGGATAAACCCCGGCACGTTCTTCTTTCTGACACGTTTGCACGTTTTTCGTTTACTCGCCAATCAAATGCAAACACGTGTCCGTGTCATGATGAAAATCTTTTCCCGCTCAAAGATTTTCTCTCTCTCTAATCTGTCTATATAAACAATTTCTTGGTTTATATTTTCTTTTTACGCGAACTTCTCCTCCAAGCAAAGAAAGAATTCACTGTTGCATTTTGCTCTCGGTTTTTCAAGAACAACTGTTCATCTTCTTCAAACTTCTAAGGTTAATATGTTCTTATTATTTATTAAATGCAAATAACTTGTTTCTGATCTTCTCATTGTTTTAACGAGATCAAACAAAAGAACTTCTTAAAAATAAAATCATTCTCTTTCATGGTTTTATGAACACAACCATTTCATGGTTGTTCTTCAAGTTTAAATGCAAAAAAAAATCTTAAACTTGTTCTTCATTCGTTTTTCCAGAATCCCAATCTTCAAAGGAAACTGGAAAACAAGATTTTTATTGGGTTTGAAATTTCGTTTTTCAAAAACAAGAAAAACCCTAATCTTCATTAAGACATTCTGTCTGAATGAAATGGACAAAATTCGAACCATCTTATTGGAAAATCTTTCCACATTAAGATTATTCTTATTTGTTAATCTTTGGTTGAACTGATAATACAGAAAATGGCATCTTCTGACATTCCCAAGATCACCAACGCTGAGAACACTGCTACTGACACTGCTGAGAAAGTGGAAATCCTCAAGGCTCCTCATCTCTTGACAAACTGGATTGGACAAAGGTGAACAACCTTTATGCGCTTCTCGAGTTTCCTCCTCGAAAGCAAGTCACACATCTCGCTGATGCTGTGAACTTCCTCAAGAACTGCCCCATCTCCACAGCCCTGACCATAACTCCTCCTGCAAATCAGCTTTTGCTATCTCAATTCTGGTACTCTGCCAGACATTCTCAGTTACCATCAGCCAAAGATCGCTCAAAAACCATCGACTGCGTCCTCTGCGACACTGACTTTGGCACAATGAAGATTACACCTACCATCATTCGCAAAGCCCTCAGCCTTCCCATCGCTACCAAGGAAAAACCCTTCGTTCCCCTCCCTGACCACAAGAAGAACTCAGACAGGGAAGCCATCATTGCATTCTTCGACGCAATGGGCTATGTATGGGAAACAGGCAGGGATAAGAAGCCTGAGAAGAAGTTGACGCTGATAAAGAAGTCAAAAATGCCCAGCGAGATGAATTTCATCTTCGCCCATTTGATCAGCTGCATGACAGCCAAGACCGGCTCCTCAGATCAAGCTGCCCAACCTCAGCAAGCAATGGGATTAGCATTGCTGAAAGGTCTACACATCGACTGGGCATCAATTATTTATGATGACCTAGTACTACGAGTGGACTCCATCGCTGACAGGTCTCCATGGGTTCCATACCCACGGTTCATCAGTGCCGTTTTTCAGAAAGGCCTAAAGGACAGCTACCCAACAGAGGGTGACCTGAAACTCTCTCAGGTTGGCCCTAAGGTACTCGACTTCAAACCAGTAGAAAATGAGGTACGTCTTTCTACACTCCTGACTCTTCTTAACCCTACTTCTTCCATTTCTGTAGCTCCTTCAGCGGACAAACCCACCGCTGATACCCCAGCTACAACCTCCATTCCTCTTAAAAGGAAACATTCTGACACCCACCTTAGTTCTAAAAGAACTAAGAAGACCAAGGAGCAACCCAAGCAATCTCCTGCTAAAGACTCCTCAGCTCCTCCTGTTGAGCTGAAGGAAAGTTCAGTGGTACGCTCTGCCACACCTGAACAAGCCATCCCTTCAATCCCAACTTTAGCGTCTCTAAACTCGGAGGTTACAAACTTGGATTCTACCCAACCTCCCTCAGTCTCTCGAAAGACTGATGAATTGATTCTCAGCGATTCCAACGCTGAACTCGGTGACCAACCTCCATTCTTGTCCTTCGCTTCTCCCTCCACTCATTTGGACACCACTCCAGTCATCACAGCTGCACCTGTCTTTCCTCTAGAATCTAAAGGAACGACGGAAGTAGGACCTGCAGAGCTGTCCATACGTCCACGCACTCTCGCTGACGATATGGAACTTTACTCAGGAACTCGTGATTTTGATGAATTCACCAATCCTCCTGCAGGTCCTAATTTGAGAGATATCAACGCCTCTCTGACGACTATAGAGACGACGCTGAAAGGTCTCACGACTACTCCTTCCGACAACTCTTCAGCTGTAACAAACGCTGGAGAGAATCTTACAAAGCTGACAACTGTCGTTGAAAAGCATGCCTCCAAAGATGGCTTGGAGAAGGTTGACAAGTCCCTCACCAACTTTGCAAAGGTTCTCACTGATATCTACACCGACTACCTCGACATCAAGAAATCAGTTGACACCATGTCTAGCGAAGTCATAACGCTGAAGACATCGGTTGGCAATCTTGAAGGTGACATGTATGCTGTCAAGACTGATGTCAGCTCCGTCAAAGCTGACATGAGTTCCGTGAAGACTGATGTCAGTACGATGAAGAATGACATCACTTCCATGAACAACTTACTGCAGCAGATCCTGGCCAACAAAACTGCCCCTGCACCTGCCCCTGCACCTCCATCTTTTACTACAGCGGATCGTGCTGAACTGATGAAGATCAATCCTGGTATTTCTGGCATAGAAAACAGATTATCAACGATTGCAATCTGCGTGGGGATCCCTGGCCAAGAAGACAGGGATACCACGGAAGCTGCTGAATCTTCACATTCCTCCCCCAGCCATCATGAAAAAGAGGAGGAGAAGAGCGCTGAAGACCTCTCCAAAAGCGCTGAAGACCTTTCCCATGATGAATCTATCAGGGGAGAGATGACTGAAGCAGCCGCTGGACCTCAGGGAGATGAAAACCCTGAGGGAACCGAGAAGCTCGCCTCTGTATCTGAGGGGGAGCAACTCGAAGAAAAAGCTGAAGAAACAGAGTCTGAAGCTGAAGATGAAGAAGCCATCGGCTTGTTTGATGATGAACCATCCTCTTCTCCAAAGAATGATGATGACAAAGATGACGATGATGATGATTCTTTTATCGTCAAGCCTGCTCAACGATCTCTAGCTCTTAAAGGGATTCTGATAAATGAACCTTCAGGGGAGCGGACAAAGACAAAGCCATCAGCATCTGAAGCTGACAAAGGCAAAGGAAAAAGTGTCTCTGAAAACGACAATCTGATGATCTTGCTTAAAAGGCCAGTTTGTCAGGTACATTAACCTTTTCCTTCACACCCCTCCTCTATACACCTTATCAGTTCTACTCTCCAAACCTCTATATACTTTATCCCAATCTTTCTCTCTCTGTTCTACCCAAGTTCTTACTTGTAAGATCGCTGTGTTTCAGCTAGTCCTCACCCCTGTTTGAGGATATCGCTGAAGTTCATACAGCTGAGACTTCAATAATCCCAGCTCCCAACGCTGAAGACATAATCCCAGTCTTAGATTTGATCTCTGAGACTGAAGAACCTGAAGATCAGATGCTATCTCACAAAAACAAACCTTCCTTGGCTCCTCAAAAGCTAAGTGAAGAGGAACAAGAAAAGAGAGATGCAATGATCAAGAGACTCGAAGATCAGCGAATAATTCTGAAGCGTGATCAACTTCCTTCCATTCCTCCAAAGTTCAGAGTTTCCCAAAAGGAATACAAGGAACACCTCAGAGCTAAACGCTTAATCGCTGAAAGAAAGGAAGCTGAAGAAAAAGATAGAGAATACGCCATCAAGCTTACTCAACGATCAATAAAAGACCCCAAGCTGAAAAGAGTTCCCATTGATGTTCAACGTCAGCTATGGGATGATGCTCAAAAGATCGTTAGAGAAAGGACTAAGGTATCTGACACGACTTTGAAATGGGCTAAACAAATGCTGACCTATCGATCCAGACCATCCAAAATCATCAAAGTAAACATCAGAGGAAGACTGTACGCTGACGTTCCTGTTGTTGAAGTGGATGTCTACAGAGATGACAAGACCAAGCAAACCTTCTATGCGGCTACCTTAGAAAAGTTTGGTCTCTCTGAATGGTTAGAAACAAAATTAGCCATTCAGGGATCGCGCTCAAAGTTCAAAAGCCATGTCGAGAAGATCTTAAACAAACAGATCGACCTGCTTTCTTCTGCTGTGGATATTCCTCCTCTTCCTCAACAAAGAAAAGTCTCAGCTAAGAAAAAGAAAGTCTCTGATTCAGGTCCTCCTATACGGAATGAAACAGGTATTCGTTTCTCTCGTGCCGAAGTTCTTGGCCCTGATGCTGATCTCTCAGCGCTTGACACCTCCCTACCACCTGGAGAAACTTTCATTCCTGGAACAGTTGTAAGTGATCCATATGGTATATTCTTTCTAGAATACGATGGAAACCATCACTTTCAACGTATCTCTGAGCTCCACCTCGCTCCCATCGAACAACTCAGAGATCTCTTATACTGGTGTGAAGTCAGACGCGACATCAAAGCTAGACACCTGAAGCCCTTGATTTTTGAAGAAGCTCTGAAGAAAAAGAATCAAGGAGTAGATGTCCCTGATTGGATGATTGCCACATCAATGACCCTTGATGAACAACTCATTAAGGAAGAACCTTTTGACGGATAGGATCGCCTTGAAATTCTTTCTATCCTTATCTGTCTACATCTTTTGTACTTGTAATTTTATTCATTGTACTTGTAATTTTTCCACTTCCCTCTGTAATCTTTACAAAGTTTAAAGAAAAATTTCAGCGAACGTACTTTACTCCATCAGTACAGAAAAGATCCCAGAAAACAGTAAAAGGGACAAATATTTTATGAGTTCTTTTTATCCTTATGTTTTTATTAAATAGCAATTTTCTCTATTGCTATGTCATAATCAAATAGGGGGAGATTGTTGATCCAAACCCTCAGTGATTTGATAATGACCCTCTCTTATATACTTAGTGAAAATTGTAAGTAAACAATATGTATCAGAGTTTCACTATTGCTGATAAGTACTAAGATCTTCCAGTACCGCTGATAGGAACTCTCGCTCTTTAGATTAAACATTCAGCGAAACTGTTCACCATAATACTCTGAGTCTGTTCAAGTACCTATGGTGATCGCTGATAAGTTAGTTGTTTACTTATGATCCCTGAAGACAAGTTTCACGTTAACATAGGTTCTACGCTGAAGTCGAAGATCAAGCTCAAGAACCAGCGACAAGTCTCCTAATGAACTGATGCGGATCAGCGAAGACTCAGATTTGTCCACTCAACGTGAAGTATCAAGTACAAGACTTCAGCTATCGTTGAACTCTATCATTCGCTGATGAAGAATGATAGATCGCTGAATCATCGAAAAGCTGATCATGAAGTCCTCCGTACAACGTACTTTTTATCTCATCCACCCTTGCACGACTCCGTACGATATGTCAGAACAGAACCTCCTTATTGTCTGAAATCGTACAACCACTCTGATACTACAATGTTCAACATGCGGCTACTAAGGTTGTCAACAAAGGTCAATGACATGCAACCAATCAGCTGCTGCCACGTGTAAAGTATATACTGCCATGCATTAAATGCATGCAGTATATAAGAAGATGAAATCACTTAATTTTGAAGTAACTTGCTAACTCTGGACAAGTTCATCCTTCTTATCTTGAGATAGGTCTTTATTAGTAATCTCCTTCTCCTTCTTAGTGCAAGAAACTTAGTGTTCCAACTTGTTTAGATTTAGGATTTATCCTTAATCTTGTTTCCGCAACAAGCTGTAAATTGTTAATGATTTATCAATAAACAATTTAGAAAAGTAAAATCTGTGTGTTTGTATTCAACCCCCCCCCCCCCTTCTACAAACTTGTATAACCCTTCGGGACCAACAGCAAGTTCTGCGCTTCCGGCGACGGTGACGAAGCCGATGTCCAAAGTGTCGATCCCAACGTCTGCTGACAGGGGCGAGGGATCATCGGCCGAAGTTATGACGGTCAATTTTACATTGTCGTCTGACTTTATGGCGGATGGTGTCCTAGACGGGACGACGTCGTTCCCTCATCTGGGGAAGTATTTGCTCCCGTCTTTCGGGGAGCGTTTTCGTGGAGTTCCGGCCGGAGAGACTGGATCTCAAGTTGCCAGTCTGGCGTTCACGGTGAGTGTCAATCTTTCATGACTTGTCTCGTTCGTTTAGTCATCTAATATTTTCTTGTGTTATTTTTCAGACGTTCCAGTCGTCTTTGGCATTACACGCTGGGATGTCGAAAGTTGAAGGGTTGATGGCGTCTGCCCTTGAAAGAGAAGTTGTGGCGTTGGAGAGAGAGAAGGCGGCTTTAGATAGGGAGAGGTTTGCCTTGGCGCGTGCTGGCGAGCTAGCCATCCAGCTTTTCGATGCTCAGTATGAACTGCAGGAGATTCGTACGGGAGGAGTGGCAGATGAAGGTCCTCGGGTCGGGACTTCGAGCAGGGATACGACCGATGTTCCCCCTGCCATCTAGAATTTTCCTTTCCTTGCTTGTTTTGCCATTCGACCAATCAGGGATCGAGTATGTATATAATGGTTTACTTAATGAATATATCTTTTGCTTATGCTTTATTCGAATCACATTTGATTATAAAGTCGAACATAAGATACATATGAAATAATGCGACTAAGGCACTCATTGTAATACGATAATAAGAACATAAAACAAATAAAAACACGCGATTAAAGCATCCATTCAGGGTATAAAAGCTAAGAAACTTAGATGTATGTTATTTAAGCTTTGCGATTGTATGACGAGATTGTACAAGGAATTTGCGTCGTATGCCCCTGTGGAGGGATGGTCAGGGAAGAAAATCCTGATTGTTTATGTCGTGCGATTTTGCGAATTTAAAGTCATCTAGTAGACTTAATGATTACTGTCGTGCGATTCTGCGATAAAATGATGTCGGGGGTTGGTCGTTGGCTAGCCAACGACCCTCCGATGCTTAAGTCAGTAAACGTTTTGTGAGAAAAAATCGTATGAAAAAGAGTTAGAGAACGTACCATTTCAGACTCTCTCTATTTGCCCCCTGTCATTTATCACCTTATTCTTTTTGGGAGGAAAGATAGGTTTTAAATGACAGAATGTGTAACGTCCCAAAAATTTCAATAAATTTTGACTTTAAAAATAAGCATTTTAATAAATAAAACCTTATTAAATATCCAACACCGTTTCGTTTGCAATTCAATAATAAATAATCTCAGTAATAATAAACAGCGGAAAATAAATTATTTAATAATAACTCTAATCTCATGATTATAAAAACTCTTCACGCGCGCCAGTGTGTACCCGTCACGCCTTGGAGCCACAAGCACCTGAAACCACATTAAAATAGGAAAGGGTAAGCACAAAGCTTAGTGAATTCAAACCATAAATAGGATCGCAATTATATCAGCATCACCCTTAAACAGCTAGTTATCGCAACCAACTCATGCCATGCAATCACGTCTTGCACCCAAATTTATATATATATACCAAATAAACCAGCACATAAATTTCTTGGAACATCCATCAAGAAAATATATCATAATTAATAATAAGCCCTATACTTCTTGGAACGACCATCAAGAAGATATAATCACAACTCATTATACAAACACATATACTTCTTGGAACAACCATCAAGAAAATATATCACCATTAACAATAAACCTTATACTTCTTGGAACGACCATCAAGAAGATATAATCACAACTCATTATACAAACACATATACTTCTTGGAACAACCATCAAGAAAATATATCACCATTAACAATAAACCTTATACTTCTTGGAACGACCATCAAGAATATATAATCGCAACTCATTATACTACACATATACTTCTTGGAACAACCATCAAGAAGTACATCAATCACAGTTCAATATATATACACAATTATATATACCCCATAACACAATAATTATCAGCTAACAATCATAACTATCACACTCGAGCTATAGTAACACAAATATAATTCCCATCCTATTTAGTGAGAGAACTCACCTCAAAAGCAAAGCTTATGTCCTCAGCAGCAACACGAACCGGCCAACATCAGCTCACCTTTTTCCACCTAAATAAGTGATATCAAACGTCACCACGAAGTCCTAGCCCAAATTCACAACTACTAGATTACAAGATACAAATTCCAGCTTTTACTCTAAAAACACAGGTCTGTTCGGGACCTGTTTAACCCCTTATAAACTGATAAACCCAGAAATATTATTCCATAATCACAAAGTCCCATGTCTTAGGGTTCCAGGGACATATCGCACGTGCTCTAACGATTTTTCTATAATTTACTATGGATTTTACAAAACTGACTTGCAGAACAGTGAAAAAACAGGACCTTTCAGTACAAAACAACAATTTGACACTAGCTATGGTCCGAACTGGTTTTTCTGTAAAACATATGAAACTTACTAGACTCAGAATGGGAGCTTTTGGCACTGATTTCACCCCAATACGACGTTTCTATAAAACGTTATGGCTTTCCCAAAAACAGTGGCAGAAACTGTGTAATTCACATGAAATGACAAATATTGATTATAAATCCATTAAGTCATAGCTTAACCCAAACAGACCCGAATGAACCTTTGAGGATGCAAACAAATAGGGTATTCTAAATGCAAGTAAAAACAACCCCAAAACATACAATCAACAACCACAATGAGACCCCAAAATTTTAGCGTGGAAAACCCCTCAAAATCGAGAGTAAAAACCACGGGACTACTAGAGCCGCTTCAAATCCACTACCACCAATATTAGCGCAATACAAAGTCTTCTCTAGATTATACTAAAGGCATACAAAACCATCATACACTTGGAAATAAGCACATCAAGATGTATGGAACCAAAATAGAGCAAGAATGGAGAGAAATCACCGAAAGGTTACTGCTGTGCAGAACCCCACGAAACCATGACCTCCGGACCTCAAAACCACGATCCCACCGTCAAGAATGTTGAAGAAGATGTCGTGAAGCTGCTCACCAAATATCACGACGATCCAACCGTTCAATCTCCGGGAAACAGAAGTTTTCTGCAGCTAGGTTTACAAATACGAAAAATGGAGCTCTCTCACTTTTTCTTGTTTCTCTCTACTCTCTCTTTTGTTGCTACTCTCTCTCGGCCGAACTCACCAGAGAAGGGGAGGGAGGGGCCGTAGGGTTTTTCCTTCTCCCTTTCTTTCCTCTTTTCTTCCTTGCCAAGCCACGAAACCAACACCCTCAAAATGAAACAATGTGGGGCTCGGTTATGTGCATGGGCCGACCCCATGCCAAGACTTTGGCCTTTAGACAATTTTGGCCCCTCAACAACTCCCAAAGGTCCAATAAACACCCTACCAGAAAAATAACACTTAGGGTCAACGATGTTAACTCTCGGTAACTTAAACGATCCCGGAAGAAAATCAAAGACAAAATACTTAATTAAGCAACGAGGAAGATTTAAAGGAAAAATATTTACGTACCGGAACACGGGCTTTACAACTCTCCCCCACTTGGATTAGACTTCGTCCTCGAAGTCTCGACCGACAAATAACTCGAGATAGTTCTCGCGCATCTCCATTTCGGGTTCCTATGTCCACTCGAACCCCTTCGGTGCTGCCACTGGACTTTCCTCAACTAGAATCTAAATTTCTCACCCCGTCTAGAATTTCTCGAATACTTTTCTTACTAACAAAACTCCTTCAAGGACACTGAAATTATGATCGGAAGAACATTCCAACAACTGGAATCATTCCTAGTTAAACGACTTCGATTGCCTCCTAACCTTAGATGTTCCATACATCCCGATTCAAATTTTAAGCTCTAACCATTCTAAAGTTGCTCATCAATATACCCTACAGGATACGATTCAAATTTTAAGCTCTAACCATTCTAAAGTTGCTCATCAATATACCCTACAGGATACTCGAATTCGATCATTCCTATCATTAACTGTTGATTAACTTCCACGAGTTCTACTAGACTCCCAAAATTTATTTCACACGAATTATCAAACCAGTAAATTTATAATCACCCACGAAGGTCATTCCATCATAACCATTCATCACAATTAAGCATCTCAGGGTTACTACTACCATCACCATAATTACCTTAAAATCGGCTACAATGCTCCGATTACACTAAAGGTGTTTGGCCTCAAGCCCAAAAGTCCGCACCTAAATATACTACTTACCTCAAAAAGGTTACTGCACATTTATGCTCTTAATTACAAAGGGCATCATTCCCTTAACCGATACTATTCGGCCTACAGTACCAACACGCGTGGAATACCCAACTTTCCACCGTCGACGTATTTCCCACACTCGCTCTACGAAGCCAAGTTATGCCGTATCGAGGATACACCTCGACGTCTACCTCCCAGGTACGTCTCAAGGCCCGGCACATCGGAACTACCTCCCAGGTAAGTGCCCAAGACTATATCCCCCCAGTGCCTACTGGAAAGTCAAGGTCATAACACATGAATACCGGGGTCCCACCCCGAGATACCCAACCGACCATTACCAACGACCGACTGACGTGACCAAGGATCCAATGCAAAACAGTCTACCAACAACATGCCTATCCCGGAATGACTCACTCACCCAAACATGTAAATACTCAACGTGCAATAAATGCAAAACAGTGCAACAAAAGCAACCCATCAACAAGACTCCACACCAAGCCATTAAAACCGGACAATTGACCCATGACTATCTCAAAGTCAAAACCGAGCAAAATGCTCCACGTTTACTAGACCCATAGGTCGGTAATAAAAAAAATGCGTTTAAACAATGTTTAAGCAAACAATACTCTAAAATCAACATTAGTCCTGAACTCAACACGGGTTAAACAAAAGAGTTTTCCAAAAGGACTCACACCCTTAAAATTCTCAAAATGACACATAACACTTAAAAGCGCATTTCCCAAATGGTTTACAAAATCATTTACAAAATATTTTCAATGTCAAGATTTTCCATCTTAAAAATATCGTATGCAATAAAACTACTATTACCAGGTCGGTAGTTACGCAAAAATGGACACGCTCGTCCCACATATGAAAATCATTCCATTGCAGCTCAGTTTACTCACAAAACGCTAAGCGAAATAAATAATTTCTTTTAAAAAAAAAATGAACCGTCACGGTTTTAGTATGGATTGACTCCTGACATGTACTTAAAGTAACCGCTCGACCTTACACCGGGTGCGACAAAAGTGTGCACATAATTTCAAAATCAGTTCCACGACATTTGACCCCAAAATTTCTCTTTTTAAACATAAAATGTCGTGGCACAGGGTTCACCAACAAATTTTTACGCGCGTCGGCTAGTCATACAAAACGATGAAACGGTTTACAAATATATTTTTGTTAAAATACAACTGTCTCTTGTAAGTTTTAAACTTAAAGGTAGAAACCAATCCGTTTCCATCATTTGAAAATATCGACTAAAACCTCATAAAATCTCAAAATGTGGGGTTCTTTAAATTGATTTCCAAGATTTCCCCAAATGGTCACATAAACAAATAAGATATGCACCTCGTGAAATTAAACCCACACGACTCAACATGCCGTAAAACAAAACTTATTTTAACCAAATCACTCAAATAGTTTTATACAGACATCGTGGAATGTAACTTTCCGTCTCAACTCTAACATATGTGGAGGAGTTCCAATGTTAAAGTCACAAGCCGTAGTCACTTGCCCAACATTTTAAACACCACAAAACACGGATATCATCTTACCCGAAAGAACCGTTGGAAAATAACGAAATGAGACAAATTCTAACAAAGTTTGCAACTCCCGTGATAAAACAGTTTCATGCACTTTCAAAACCATAATTCGAAATCTTGTGAGTGTGCTAAACATTTCTCAAAATTCTAAAACACAATCCACCTAAGGATTGGAGACACAAGAATTAGATAATGCAATTTTATTTTCAAAATCAAACTTTGTGCATGACTTAGTCGGCATTCTACGTCTCGACTCAAATGGTCTACTTAAAACAAACATCACATCAGCAACCTCAACCACAAGTGGACAGCCTAACCGTCCCATACTACGGCCCAAACGCTCACTAAAAGTGTGAGGCACGAAATAATGGGTAGCCCCGCTATCAAACATCGCAACAGCGGGCACCTAGTTAACTAAGAACGTACATGTCACCGTTTTGAGCGTGGCCTGTGCCTCATCCCCATCAGTAGCCCTCGGATTCGGGCAGCTGGCTTTCACGTGACCCATCTGGTTGCAGTTAAAACAGACCCTCTGTGGTTCCCTGCAGTCGCGACCGTAGTGCCCCACCTGGCCACACTGGAAGCATTTGTCATTTCTCCTTCCGCTACCATCCTTGGTTTTAAACCCACCGCTCCTTTGGTTCAAGAGTGAGTCCAAAAATCTCGTCCTCTTTGGAACCGCCGATTCTGATGCAACGGCATGCGCCGTTTTCCTCTTCTTAGTCTGTTCCTCTAACTCGAATCCCTGTCCCCGAGCAGCCTCCAACATCATTACTACCTCATCACGAACTGCGGTAATAATCTCGGGGATTGCCTCCCTAATAGCTTGCTTTACTTTAGCCGCGATCAACTCACGTATCTGCTCAACAGTGAGTTCAATACTAGCATTCGGTTCACCATCGTTGTTCCTCCTTGTGATGGTCATCCTAGGTAATTAATACAACGAGCTATTAGCACATAATAACTCATACTAACAACGCTCACACTCAACTCCTCGGATTCCTCGTGACTTTCCCCGACCCGAGCATTGATCCTGTGTTTCCGATAGTAGGCGCTCTACTACTACCTTCCACACCTATCATCACTCGTTCTGAGTTCCATCCGATGTGTCCAAGTAGTTTCTCGCCGATAACTACACCCATATACCCGTACCAGCATATGTACGCACTCTTCCTAGCTCCCTAGGAATTCCACCTCGAAACACTACCCTTGCTACAACGAAATCCCTACAAGCCATCACGAGTTGCCTCGCGAATACCCCGTCATATGCAGCGTGAAACAAATAGACAGTCGAATACAAGATTCTATCCTAGAACGGTTGGACTCAAACAAGAGCTGCGCAATAGAACTAAACCAAATATTCTAAGGCTATGTGATTCTTACTGCATATAACCTATAGGGCATTCACTTAACAACCTACCATGACTAGCATAAATTCCTACTAGCAAGCAATGAACATGCAACACAGTGTAAATAGTACAAGCAATCTAGCATGCATACTCCTATGATCTAGAAAGCAATAAATATACTAAGTACTGTACATGTTCCCTTGGCTCCGGCTGACTGTACACACTGCGTCCTCGATCACCGTTTCCCAAACGGGTTTTCCTTTCTTTTATTTTTCCAAAAAAATTTAAGAGAAGAATTTCATAGCCGAAACTTGAGATCAAACACACCGGGATGCGTTTGATTCACTCAAGTTGTGCTCTGATACCAAGTTGTAACGTCCCAAAAATTTCAATAAATTTTGACTTTAAAAATAGGCATTTTAATAAATAAAACCTTATTAAATATCCAACATCGTTTCGTTTGCAATTCAATAATAAATAATCTCAGTAATAATAAACAGCGGAAAATAAATTATTTAATAATAACTCTAATCTCATGATTATGAAAACTCTTCACGCGCGCCAGTGTGTACCCGTCACGCCTTGGAGGCACAAGCACCTGAAACCACATTAAAATAGGAAAGGGTAAGCACAAGGCTTAGTGAATTCAAACCATAAATAGGATCGCAATTATATCAGCATCACCCTTAAACAGCTAGTTATCGCAACCAACTCATGCCATGCAATCACGTCTTGCACCCAAATTTATATATATATATATACCAAATAAACCAGCACATATATTTCTTGGAACATCCATCAAGAAAATATATCATAATTAATAATAAGCCCTATACTTCTTGGAACGACCATCAAGAAGATATAATCACAACTCATTATACAAACACATATACTTCTTGGAACAACCATCAAGAAAATATATCACCATTAACAATAAACCTTATACTTCTTGGAACGACCATCAAGAAGATATAATCGCAACTCATTATACTACACATATACTTTTTGGAACAACCATCAAGAAGTACATCAATCACAGTTCAATATATATACACAATTATATATACCCCATAACACAATAATTATCAGCTAACAATCATAACTATCACACTCGAGCTATAGTAACACAAATATAATTCCCATCCTATTTAGTGAGAGAACTCACCTCAAAAGCAAAGCTTATGTCCTCAGCAGCAACACGAACCGGCCAACATCAGCTCACTTTTTTCCACCTAAATAAGTGATATCAAACGTCACCACGAAGTCCTAGCCCAAATTCACAACTACTAGATTACAAGATACAAATTCCAGCTTTTACTCTAAAAACACAGGTCTGTTCGGGACCTGTTTAACCCCTTATAAACTGATAAACCCAGAAATATTATTCCATAATCACAAAGTCCCATGTCTTAGGGTTCCAGGGACATATCGCACGTGCTCTAACGATTTTTCTACAATTTACTATGGATTTTACAAAACCGACTTGCAGAACAGTGAAAAAACAGGACCTTTCAGTACAAAACAACAATTTGACACTAGCTATGGTCCGAACTGGTTTTTCTGTAAAACATATGAAACTTACTAGACTCAGAATGGGAGCTTTTGGCACTGATTTCACCCCAATACGACGTTTCTATAAAACGTTATGGCTTTCCCAAAAACAGTGGCAGAAACTGTGTAATTCACATGAAATGACAAATATTGATTATAAATCCATTAAGTCATAGCTTAACCCAAACAGACCCGAATGAACCTTTGAGGATGCAAACAAATAGGGTATTCTAAATGCAAGTAAAAACAACCCCAAAACATACAATCAACAACCACAATGAGACCCCAAAATTTTAGCGTGGAAAACCCCTCAAAATCGAGAGTAAAAACCACGGGACTACTAGAGCCGCTTCAAATCCACTACCACCAATATTAGCGCAATACAAAGTCTTCTCTAGATTATACTAAAGGCATACAAAACCATCATACACTTGGAAATAAGCACATCAAGATGTATGGAACCAAAATAGAGCAAGAATGGAGAGAAATCACCACAAGGTTACTGCTGTGCAGAACCCCACGAAACCATAACCTCCGGACCTCAAAACCACGATCCCACCGTCCAGAATGTTGAAGAAGATGTCGTGAAGCTGCTCACCGAAAATCACGACGATCCGACCGTTCAATCTCCGGGAAACAGAATTTTTATGCAGCTAGGTTTACAAATACGAAAAATGGAGTTCTCTCACTTTTTCTTGTTTATCTCTACTCTCTCTTTTGTTGCTACTCTCTCTCGGCCGAACTCACCAGAGAAGGGGAGGGAGGGGCCGTAGGGTTTTTCCTTCTCCCTTTCTTTCCTCTATTCTTCCTTGCCAAGCCACGAAACCAGCACCCTCAAAATGAAACAATTTGGGGCTCGATTATGTGCATGGGCCGACCCCATGCCAAGACTTTGGCCTTTAGACAATTTTGGCCCCTCAACAACTCCCAAAGGTCCAATAAACACCCTACCAGAAAAATAACACTTAGGGTCAACGATGTTAACTCTCGGTAACTTAAACGATCCCGGAAGAAAATCAAAGACAAAATACTTAATTAAGCAACGAGGAAGATTTAAAGGAAAAATATTTACGTACCGGAACACGGGCTTTACAGAATGACACGGAGAAATATTGTCCTGCGTTGACTATGTTGTCGTGCGACCGGGCACCATAGTAGACTTATCTCTGTGAAAAAGATATTAATTTAGGGATAGAGGAACGAACCTGTCGAGAGCCTGATCTTGTGACTTTGGTTTATTTTCGCTGCTTCAAGGTAGACTTGTAGCACTCACGAGCGACTTTTGGCTCAATCTTAATCTCCTGGATTCCCCATGGCGTAGGGAATTTCAACATTTGATGATACGTCGAGGGAACGACTTTCATATCATGGATCCATGGTCGTCCTAAGATGATGTTATAGGCCGACGCACAATCAATGACACTGAACTTGGTCTGCTTGTTGACTCCTTCGGCGTAGACGGGAAGATTATCTCTCCAAAGGTGCTCGTCGCTTCTCCATTGAAACCGACCAAAGTCGTCGAACGTCGGGTGATTTCCGAGCGATCGATTCCCATGGCTTTGATGGTGTTGAGAAAAATAACATTTGCTGAGTTGCCCCCGTCTATCAAGACTCGACGCGTTAGACAGTTACCGACCGTGATCTGAATGATAAACCCGTCGTGATGCTTCTGATACGAGTCGCCAAGGTCGACGTGGTCGAACACAATCTTCATGGCTTCTAGCTCCAAATCTCTTTTGGGTCTAGACGAGCGAGGAATAGGCCGATCATCGGGCGCCTGACTGGCATGACGCTTGGCCGCTGAATACATCAGACCACACACATCTGAACCACCGGTTATGCAATTGACGACCTTCGCATGCTCGGGGGTCGTCGGTCGATGGCTATTAGCTGGAATAGCGACATCGTCGATGATATCCTTGAGATTTCCTTTCGGGAAATGATACGCTAATTCCTTCTTCAATGCGATACAATCGTCTGTCGCATGACCATGATCGACGTGGAAGTCGCACCACTTTGATTTGTCTTTTTTAGCATCATCCAGGTCGGACTTCTTTGGCCATCGAATGGTCGCTTGGGAACTTTTCAGAGCTTCGACTAGGTCCTTAGCGGTCCCTTTGAATTCGTAAGAGGATATCTTGGGGTACTGAGTGAACTTAGTCGCGGCCTTGGCTTCTGCTTTCGTCTTGAAACGAACATTTGAAATTTGGCGCGCGGGCTCTATTATGGAAACAGCCTTTGTCTTGAACTCTGGCTTTCTGACGCCTAACGACTTCTTGTCGTCAGTGTGCTTGCGACGAAAGGCGGCATCATCTTCGACCCTCATATATGCTAAGGTTCGAGCTCGGACGTCTTCGAAAGTATCTGGGGGATACTTGGTCAGATCGATATATAGACCTGAACTATCGTCTAGACCACGCTTATAAGCTTCGATCGCAGTTTTGATGTCACAATTGCGGATACTGATCATTTCGGCATTGAATCTATTGAAATAACTTCGAATAGATTCATTGGCCTTCTGCACGACATAGTACAGATCACTAGTCTGCTTTTCCATCTTACGACTGCTGGCGAATTGCCGGGAGAATTGGTTGACCAATTCGGCGAACGACCCGATAGATTTGGGTTTGAGATTGATCAACCACTGGAGAGCTGGACCAGTGAGAGTCGCCCCGAAACTCTTGCACATGCATACTTCCTGGTACATGTGTGGAATCGAGATTGCCCACATGAGCTGCTTATACTGCGCGACATGCTCGGTTGGATCGGTCACACCCGAATACTTGGGAGTGAAGGCAGGAATGTTATACTTCTTTGGGACCTCGACGGTGGCGATCTCGTCGATGAAGGGTGACGCCTAATACCCCGAGCGAGGCTCGACGTCAACAGGCATGGCTGCCCCAGGTAACTTGGCGAGCAAGGACAGGACGCGCTCATTTTGGTCTTCTAACATCTTCAAACGCTGGGCGACGGGATCGTTAAGATCAGGATTTGCCCCTGTCGAGGGATTAGTCCCTGGACTAGTGCCATTACCATGCGACGAACCATTGGTGTCCTCGTTGAACGGGACAAAATATGGCTGCGACCCATAGTGGAATTGTTGCGGTCCATTTTGAAACGATTGTGGTCCCTGCTGAAATGGTTGCGATCTCTGCTGGAAAGATTGCGATCCTTGCTGGAAAGGTTGCGAACCACTTTGGAACGGCTGAGGGAACGGCTGGGATCCATTCTGAAACGGCTGGGCGCCACCTTGCAATGGTTGGGATCTGTTGTTCAAGGGTGGTGGTCGGATGTGCTGAGGGGGAATCTGCCCAGATTGAGGATTCGGAATGAACGGACCCGGCTGCTGATTCTGCATGAATGGACCTGGATGCTGATTCTGCGCGGACGGGCCTGGTCCCGGACCTGGATTCTGGATGAATGGTCTAGGACCATACTAGGGTCCAAAAGGATTCCTTAGTCGCGCGATCTCTTCAGCTGCTCTGCGATTCTGCTCTGCCATTGCATTGAGTTGATTCCTGGCAACCTCGAGCTCCTGATACATCTGAGCGACGGCTTGCTGCGGATTTCCAGGGGCTGCCATTTTCCTGCAACGGAAAATAGAAGAAACTCCAAGAAACTATTAGTAGAATGCACGTTCGTCGAGGATTTTCTCTAGATGTAGTCCCACGGATGGCGCCAAACTGTTAATGCCAAAAATCGCACCAAAGGGACAACTTAAGGTCGATGTGGACTTAAACAACTAAAGAAAGAATCTTTCGACGAGACGTGCGACGATAAATAAAATAAAGAAACAAGGGATTTGATGACGCAGGAAAAACCTCAATCGAGGAAAAACCTGCGGACGACAGGGGGTGTCGTCGCTACACTATGGTCGCCAATCAGGGGCGATGTCCTTGGTACTGGCGTCGATCGTACGATGATTACAATACAAATGAAGGAAATGCTTCGAAATGTAAAGTACAAATGTTTAAAGTGTAAAACAGGTGTTTGTCGTGTGAATACAAATGTAAACAACAGTTGGTCGAAAGCTGTTGGAGTGCGTCGAGAGCGATGACTTGAGCTTTTCTTCGAGTGTTCTTGAGTTCGCTGTAGGGTTCTGGCTTTCAATACTTGATTTCCAGAGTTTGAGGGTTCTTAGCTATGAGCTTGAATGTTTTTCTCTGTTGTTCGGTGCTGTTCGCTGATGATTGTTGATGTGTATCGGATGTTAACTGATGATCCTTGATGTGAAGACTTAGCTTGGTATTTATAGTCTTCGCGTCATTAATTAGCTCCATTAATGCTTTGATTAACGGCTACAACGGCTGGAAACGGTTGCCGGAGTGATTATCCATAATGTTCTTCGTCTGTTACGGCTGCTTGCTGTTAATGGCTTTGACTCCTGCATTAAATACTTAACAAACGTAACAGTCAAGGTTAACGTTAGCTTTGGTCGAAGGTGCAGTGATTTTACGCGATGGTCGTACGAGACGGGCGATGCTATGGTCGAGCGTCATGGGGGACGTACGACTTACCTTTTACGGGAGACGACGGATGTTTTCTGGGTTCTTGTTGAGACCTTATCTTAATACAAGATATAGCTTAGGACATGCGTCTTACCTGTTTTGGTCGTGGTCGGGCGACGTGATTTTTTGCCCAAACAACGACTATCGCCTGGAGGAAGTCATCTTGGATCAGAGCAAGCCTGACCAAAATATCTTTGTAGGGTCGTCCTTTGATCCCTGCCTTAAAGATAAGCTAATATCTTTCTTGCAGGAACATGCCGATTGTTTTGCCTGGTCGCACGAAGACATGGTCGACATAGACCCCAGCGTCTTTTCCCATAAGCTCAATATCGACCAATCATTTAAGCCAATCAAACAAAAGCGACGAAAATTTGCTCCTGAAAGGAATAAGGTGATAAATGACGAGGTCGACAACCTCCGTAAGACAGGGAAAATTCGAGAAGTAAAGTACCCCGACTGGCTTGCTAATGTCGTGGTCGTGGCGAAGAAAAATGGCAAATGGAGGGTCTGTATTGACTTCACAGATCTCAACAAAGCTTGTCCAAAAGATCCATTCCCGCTGCCATATATCGATGCCATGGTAGACGCGACAGCAGGACATGAACTATTGACGTTCATGGATGCTTATTCCGGATATAGTCAGATCCTGATGCACGTTGAGGACCAAGAAAAGACCGCATTCATGACGGATCGAGGTATTTATTGCTATAAAGTTATGTCGTTCGGTCTAAAAAATGCAGGTTCTACCTACCAGCGTCTGGTGAACAAGATGTTCAAAGATCATCTCGGCACCACAATGGAGGTGTATATCGACGACATGCTGGTCAAGTCAAAGCAAGCAATCAACCACATTGATCATTTGAGACAGTCGTTCGACATCCTTCGAAAATATAGCATGAAGCTCAACCCGACGAAATATTCCTTTGGTGTCAGTGCCGGGAAATTCCTGGGTTATAGGGTCACTCGACGAGGAATCGAAGCCAACCCCGACCAGATCAAAGCCATTACCGAGATCAAATCCCCAAGAAATTTCAAAGAGGTCCAAAGGCTCACTGGTCGGGTGGCAGCTCTGAATAGGTTTATCTCTCGATCCTCGGATAAATGCCATCTATTTTACAATGTCCTCAGAAAAAATAGAGGCTTCGACTGGACCGACGGTCATGAGCAGGCATTGCAAAAACTTAAGGAGTACATGACGTCGCCTCCTTTGTTGTCAAAACCTCACGATCACGAGGCCTTGCAGCTATATTTGGCTGTTAGTCCGAATGCAGTAAGTGCCATCCTGACGCGAGAAGATGAAAAGCAGCAACTGCCGATCTACTATGTAAGTATATCTCTCTTGGACGCCGAAACCAGGTATTCCTCCATGGAAAAACTACTTTTGTCGCTTGTTACAGCTGCGAAGAAACTACATCAGTATTTTTAGTCGCATCCTATTACTGTCGTGACTAACTTTCCTCTTAAGTCTGTCTTGAGGAAACCTGAGTTGACAGGTCGTTTAGCAAAATGGAGCATATATCTCAGCAGTTATGACATCGATTTTAAGCCCAGGACTGCGATTAAATCGCAAGCCTTGGCGGACTTCATTGCTGATTTCAGCCCTGAATTGGAGAAAGAAGCAGAGCTCGAAGTGTCAACTGTGGCGACTCACGACAACGTGCCTTGGACTCTGTATGTCGACCGTTCATCCAACACTAGAGGTTCAGGACTAGGCGTCGTCTGAAAGTCGCCACAGACGGCAAGATGGTATATTCAATCCGATGCGACTTCAAAACCACCAACAACGAAGCTGAGTATGAAGCCCTGATCATGGGGATGAATATGGCCCACGACTCGGGGGCAACCGCGCTACATGTCAAAAGCAATTCTCTTCTGGTGGTGAACCAGATCAATGGAGAATTCGCGGCCAAAGATTCAAAGATGACAGCGTACCTAAAGGTAGCAAAAGAAAATTCCGAAAAGTTTAAATCTTTTTCTATTAAACAGATTCCAAGGGACCAGAACACTCAAGTCGACGCTCTAGCAAACCTTGGATCTGCTCTGGTCGAACTAATATTCGACAGTATTCCTATTATCCATCTGGCGACATCGTCCATTGAAAACGTCGATGTCGTCCAGATCGAAGACCAAGAAGATGATTGGTCATGCGACATCAGAAATTTCCTTGTGCACGATCAACTCCCAGAAGACAAAATGGAAGCTCGGAAGATCAGATTCAAAGCATCCAGGTATGTCGTGATCGGAGATAGACTCTATCGACGATCATCGACAGGCTTAAACCTGAGATGCGTCATCAGTAAGAATCAAGTTCAGAAAATCTTTCAAGAAATGCATGATGGGGAGTGTGGTAATCACTCAGGAGGTCGCAGGTTGGCTAATCGTATCTCTCGACAAGGCTACTTTTGGCCAACACTGCGACAAGACGCCGTCAGGTATGTCCAGAACTGTGATCCCTGTCAGCGACATTCAGGTATGTCCCATAAACCTTCTGAACCTTTGCATTTGACATTGATCCCATGGCCCTTCATGAGGTGGGGGATGGACATTGTCGGCAAGCTACCACCCGCCCCAGGGCAAAAGGTATTTCTCCTCGTACTTACAGATTACTTTTCTAAATGGGTAGAAGCAGCTGCCTTTTCCCAAGTTCGGGACAAGGAAGTCGTCTCTTTTCTCCAGACTAACATTATATGCAGATTTGGGATCCCATCCGAAATTGTCTACGAAAATGGATCCCAGTTCATAAGCAACAGGACTCGACAGTTCTGTGAAGATCGTAATATCAACGACCTCGACCCCCAGGTATCCCCAGGCCAATGGACTTGTTGAGTCGAGCAATAAAACCATCATTGCTTCGATCAAAAAGCGGTTAAAAGCCGCAAAGGGAAAGTGGGTCGAGGAGCTCCCTTCGGTCATGTGGGCAAATCGCACGACGCCCCGCACGTCTACAGGACAAACCCCTTTCTCTTTAGTCAATGGTTGTGAAGCAGTTCTGCCGGTCGAGGTCCAGCTCCCAACCTCGAGGCATACTTCCGTCGACCACAACTTGGTTGATTTAAGTTTTGACCTCGACGCCCTTGAAGAGCTCAGAGAATCAGCCTTGATCAGAATGGCATCGCAGAAGCAAGCAGTCGAGCGACATTTCAATAAGAATGTCAAAGTTAAAGTCTTTCAAGAAGGCAACTATGTCCTACGACAAGTGTTCCAAAGCACTCAAGAGCTCAATGCAGGTAAGCTTTCCACCAAATGGGAAGGTCCTTATCTAATCTCAGAAGTTGTGGGTAAAGGCGCCTATCGGCTCCAAACCCTCGACGGTCAAGATATTCCACGTAGCTGGAATGCAACACATCTAAAAAGGTATTTCTTCTAAACCCCTTTTCTTTCATACGATTTTTTATTCACCACGGCGGTTACTGACTTAAGCATCGGAGGGTCGTTGGTTAGCCAACGACCAACCTCTGACAATATTTTATCGCAGGATCGCACGACATAAGTTACTAAGTCTATCACATGACATCAGTACACTTTCGCAGGATCGCATGACGTAAGTAATCGGGTCTACTATATGACTTGGCTATCTTGTCGCATAGACACATGATTCAGATTCACCGCACGATTTAATTGTGCGATCGACCCACGATCTAAGTGTTTTAACTTAGAAAAATCTCATGTTCTGAATGTATGCTTTGAACGCATGTACATATGTTTCTTACATGATTTATGTTTTAGTCGTTATCTTTCAATAAATGCCTTCATCGCACGTGCCTACGTTTGTTATATATACGACTTATGTTTATTCCCGTACGATCAACATTGTGCTCGATGTTTGTTTATTGATTGACAATAAAATAATGCGCAAATTCAAAGGAAATGTAAATTTCATTTCGTTAAACGGTCAGGCACATTCAAATAACTCGACCACTAACGATCGAGTGATAAAAACAAAAGACAAATAATTTTCTAAGTTTGAGGAGGAACGTCAGTCATATCCTTGCCCAGGGCCTCGCCCTTTAAGCTCTCTTCGATCTCCTCCTCCTCCTCGACATCCTTCTCGTCATCTGAATCGAGATCTCTCGCAGATCCGACATCCCTCAGGTAGACGACAAGCTCCTCCGACGCCGAGGCAAGAGGATTCTTCCCCAACAGATGTTGCCTCATAATCGCCGCCCTGGCAGTCAGACGAGCCAAGGCAAAGACAGACTTAGCCTCTCCTTCACCTCCTTCTCTAGGCTTACCACTTTGGACTTGGAATCCTCAGCTTCTTTTTCAATCGCAGCCGAAGACACCAAACCTCTTATCTTCACTGTTTCAGCGCGCAAGGCAAGGGAAGACTGGAACGCATGTAGAAACATAAACAAGCATTGTTAATAATCATGCGACAAAGTAAACATCGACAAAATAAAACAAGTCTTGAAAGAAAGACTTACCATGAACGCCAGCCCGACGACATGGGCGAATCCCTCGAAACGCTCTTTGAAAGAAGGGAGCAGATATTTCCCCAGATGAGGGAACAGATTCGTCCCGTCTAGGACATTGTCAACCATAAAGTCCAACGGCAACGTAAAGTTGACCGTCGTGACCTTAGCCTCTCCTGTCGTGTGATCCTTGCCCTTGTCGGCCGATAAAGGGTTCGACGTGGTAGACGGAGACTTCGCCGTTTTCGCCGGAGGCGCCGAACTAATAGGGGTTGCATTGATCGCACTAGAAGACGTCTTCGTCTTCGCAGGCGATGCGACCGACGCCTTCGCCTTCTCAGGCGTGACGACTCTCGACGAGTCATCAACCCTCGAAGATGGTTCCCTCGGGATCGTCATTCTCGCCTTCTTTGGAACCTCAGACTCAGTGGTCGAGGTCTTTTGCCTCTTTTCTTTGCCCTTACGGGCGAGCTCAAGTTGAGCTGCCCTTTTGGCACTGACAGTCGGCGCCTTTACATGAGATTCCCCTGGAAACAACGAAGAGGAAAACGTTACACGATGGACGTAAGAGAAAATATCGAGGTCGAGTAGCAATGAATAAAACGCTTACCGGTCATTTCTTCTTCTCCTTCTCTCGACTCTTCCTCTTCCTCCTCCTCTTCACGTTTCTCTCCCCGATTCTCTCCTAGATATACCAAATCGTCGTCGTCGTCGTCCACCAGATGTCGTGTGAAAAACGATCGCTCCACAGTACTGAATTCCAAGAATGCTTCGATCTTCGCTTGAGAGTTAGCGTAGGGCTTCACGTCCTCAAACTTGATATCTGTCAACGCATAGAAGGCGGGTTAGAAATAAGTTGGAAAATAGCACACGACGTGCGACATAAGGATAAAAAATCTTACCCGACATATTCCAGCCGGCCCTAATCCAGCCGCTCTAAGAATCGAGAGTCGACTTACACACAAACGCGTACATGGTCTTCCACTTACGGTCATTTACAGCAGTCTTCAAGACCAAGGTACGATCGCCCTTATACCTAGAAAATAGGCTATAGCGATGACACCCGTCCTTCTTGACTTGATAAGCCAAGAGGAGGTCGCACACATTTATGGGAGATTCCCATTTTTTGGTAAGTCGCTCAATCACTTGTACGACTCGCCAGAATTGGGGCATTAATTGGTCCGGTGCTAAATCGAATTCGAGCATAAAAGCCTTGGCCAAAAGCGAATAAGGCCATTCAAAACCTATCTTAAAGGGATATTCGTATATCACGATATACCCCTCATGACACTCATTTGGTCGGGTCTGACCTGCTCTAATCAGAGTAATCCCCGCAGGGATTTTTGCCAAATTTCTAAGGGCATCGAGATCCTCTTGTTCTAGGATAGAACTTACAGGCTCGGTCGACATTTCTAAACTTTGTAAGGCAGACTTATAAAGATCAAGAAATCGTACCTTATATAGGCGCTCTAAATCCTCGAAACTCTAACTCTAATCAAGATCTTGCAGGATTGGAAACGAATCGCTGAAGAATAGCAAGAAAATCTCTCTCTAAACTCTCTGTAAGCGTAAAATGGAAAAGATCCATAGCGGGTCTCTATTTATGTAAATAATCGTGTCAGGTCGAGTCCCATGATGATCGACACGTACCCTTGTCTTTTCGTATGACCACACGGATCGTCGACACCTGGCGATGACAGCTGCTAAGCATGATCGTGTGTCAGCGTGACGTCACGATCTTATCCCCTTTTCAATTTCCTCTTTAGTTAGAATTGAATCGATCTAGCTCCAAGGCAACTAAAGTAATCTTCGACATGTGTCATAACCCTGGACGTCCGACTGACAAAATTTAAAACTCGAATTTGCCACTCTATTTTCAAATTTTGGGGGCAAACTGTTTGGGTAAAATTTCACCAGTCTCGACCACGACCAAAATAGGGAGAACATTTATTACACTTTTTCATAATAAGGTAAAATCATAATACTTTATCCCCTGATCAAAGTTGAAATCGAAAGTTATCTACCTCACGACACTCGACCATGACATCGTCTAGTTCACACGTCCGTCGTATGGAACCTTGCGACCTCGACCGACTAACATGTGATATTACTGTTACGTTTTCACTGTTTAATGCAGGGTCAACATCATTGATGATCAACGGCTATAACCGACGAAGGCCATTAACAGCATTAAACTCAGCGTCCGTTATAACTGTTACACGAAGCTTTTATGGAGTCAATAAAGGCATTCGAAGACTATAAGTACAAGGATTCCATCCTCATTTGAGGATCATCTCTGGCATCTTGACACAACTGAACGCTCAAGAACACTCACTACAGTATTCGAAGAAAAGAGCTCCCTCTCTCAACAGATCGCTCTCGACGCATGATTCCCGCGCACGACACATAGCTTTTACACACGACGCACCAGTTTTTACATTCGATACACTTGTTACTTTACATGTAAAGTCTTTCTTTCATTTGTATTGTAATCACTGTACTCTCGACACCTGAGACATAAGGATATCGCCCCTGTTAGGCGACCATAGTGCAGCGACGACATCATCATTGTCGTCCGTGGGTTTTTTCCTCGTTGAGGTTTTTCCCGCGTCACCAAAATCTTTGTCTCATTTATATTTCTATCTTTATCGCATTTCTTTGTCGAAAGATTCCCATCTTTAGTTGTTAAGTTCCACAATCAACCTTAAGTTATCCTTCTGGACGATTTTTGGCATTAACAGACCTGATCGCTTATGTCGTGCGATCCTGCGAGACTAAAGTCGTATTGTAGACTTAGCAACTTATGTCGTGCAATCTGCGATAAAACAATGTCAGAGGTTGGTCGTTGGCTAGCCAACGACCCTCCGATGCTTAAGTCAGTAATCGTCGTGATAAAAAATCGTATGAAAGAAGGAAAAGGATTTAGAAGAAATACCTTCTCAGATGCGTTGCATTCCAACTACATGGGATATCTCGATTGTCGAGGGTTTGGAGCCGATAGGCACCTTTACCCATGACTTATGGGATATGACTAGGACCTTCTCATTTGCGACATTAGCAAGCCAGTCGGGGTATTTCACTTCTTAAATTTTCCCTGTCTTGAGGAGGTTGTTGACCTCGTCATTTATCACCTTATTCCTTTCAGGAGCAAATAGGTTTAAATGAAGGGTTGACATTGAATTTACGGGAATTGACGCCAGGGTCTATGTCGACCATGTCTTCGTGCGACCAGGCAAAACAATTGGCATATTCCTGTAAGAAAGATATTAGTTTGTCTTTAAAGCAGGGATCGAGAGACGAACCTGTCAAGACTTTTCTGGTCAGGCTTGCTCTGATCCAGGACGATTTCCTCCAGGCGATAGTCGTCGACTATCCCAGGAGCATCCTGGACCTGAAACTGCCAGATGGCCTACTTCTACAGCTTCAGGGTGGTCTTATAGCAGTCGCGGGCGACTTTCGGCTCAATTTTGATCTCCTAGACTTCCCACGGCGTAGGGAATTTCATGGTCTGGTGGTACGTCGAGGGAACGACTTTCATTTCATGGATCCATGGTCGGCCTAAGATGATGTTATAGGCCGACGAGCAATCAACGACGCTGAACTTCGTCTGCTTATTGATTCCCCCTGCATAGACAGGCAAGGTAATCTCTCCAAAGGTACTCGTCGCGTCTCCATTGAAACCGACCAAGGTTGTCGAGCGTCGGGTGATTTCCGATCGATCGATTCCCATAGACTTGATGGTATCAAGGAAGATGACGTTCGCTGAGCTGCCTCCATCGACCAAGACTCGCCGGGTTAAACATTTACCAATCGTGAGTTGATGGATCAACCTGTCATGATGCTTCTGATATTAGTCACCAAGGTCGTCTTGGTCAAACGTGATATTCATGGCTTCTAACTCTAGATCTCCTTTGGGTCTCGATGAGCGCGGGACAGGCCGATCGTCAGGTGCCTGGCTGGCATGACGTTTGGCTGCGGAATACGTCAGACCACATACGTCGGAACCACCAGTGATGCAGTTGATGACGTTTGCATGCTCGGGGGTTGGCGGTCGAACGTCGTTAACTGGAGTAACGAAGTCATCGATGATGTCCTTGAGATTGCCCTTCGGGATGTGATATGCTAGCTCCTTTTTCAGAGCTATGCAATTGTCTGTCGCATGACCATGGTCGACATGGAAGTCGCACCATTTCGATTTATCTTTCTTATCGTCGTCTTTGTCAGTCTTCTTTGGCCACCGGATGGTCACTGATCATTTCTGCATTGAATCTATTGAAATAGCTCCGGATAAATTCACCGGCCTTCTGCACGACATAATACAAGTCGTTAGTCTGCTTCTCCATCTTGCGACTACTGGCGAATTGCTGGGAGAACTGGTTGACTAACTCAGTGAACGACCCGATGGATTTAGGTTTAAGGTTAATCAACCATTGGAGGGCAAGACCCGTGAGGGTCGCCCCGAAACTTTTGCACATGCAGACTTCTTGATACATATGAGGGATCGAGATCGTCCACATTAACTGCTTATACTGCGCGATGTGCTCCGTCGGATCGGTTATCCCCGAATACTTGGGAGTGAAGGTGGGGATGTTATATTTCTTCGGAACATCGACTGTCGAGATCGTGTCGATGAAAGGCGACGCCTGATACCCCGAACGAGGCTCGACGTCGACGGGCACGGCCGCCCCTCGCAGCTTAGCGAGCAAAGATATGACACGCTCGTTCTGATCTTCTAGCATTTTCAACCGCTGAGCGATGGGGTCGTTAGGATCAGGATTTACACCTGCTTGGGGGTTAACTCTTGAACTGGTGCCATTTCCGTTCGACAAACCACTGGCGTCCCCGTTGAAAGGGACGAAATATGGCTGAGACCCATTCTGCATGGGTGGTGGCCTTATATGATGAGGAGGGATTAGCCCGAATTGAGGATTTGGGTTGAACGATCCCTGATGCTAGTTCTGCATGAATGGACCTGGCTGTTGATTCTGACTGTTAATGCCAAAAATCGCACCAAAGGGACAACTTAAGGTCGATGTGGACTTTAACAACTAAAGAAAGGAATCGTTCGACAAAAGCATGCGACAAAGATAAAAATGTAAATGAGACAGAGGATTTGATGACGTGGAAAAAACCTCAACGAGGAAAAAACCTGCGGACGACAGTGGATGTCGTCGCTGCACTATGGTCGCCAATTAGGGGCGATGTCCTTGGTGTTCCGGGTGTCGATCGTACAGAGATTACAATACAAATGAAAGGAAAGACTTCGAAATGTAAAGTACAAGTGTTTGAAATGTAAAAAAAAGTGTGCATCGTGTGTGAAAACAATGTGTAAACTGTTTGTCGAGAGTGAAAATCGTGCGTTGGGAGCGATCTTCTATAAATGATCTATTTGCTTCGAATGAATATTCTTCGAGTGTTTGTGTTTGCTTCTGTTGTTTGATGTTCGGTGCTCTTGTTCTATCTCTCTTCCTTTGTCATTCGATGTCCTGAAACTGAGGATTGAACTTGAGATTTATAGTCTTCGGATGATTTTAATTGAATCATTAAGATCTTTGATGATTGTTGTAACGGTCGTCGTCTTCAATGTGGGATTAGATTCGCATAACTGATTTTGTCGGTTATAGCCGTTGTCAATTAATGACTTTGACTCCTGCATTAATCACTGAACAAATATAACAGTCGTATAACGCGTTAGTCGGCCGAGGTCGCATGATTTTACGCGACGGTCGTGCAAAGTAGGCGACGTCGAGGTCGAGTGTTGTGAGGAACTCTCGACTTACCTTTTAGGAGGGACGACGGAGGTTTTTTGAGTCTTTGTCGGGACCTTATCTTAATACAAGATATAGCTCATAACATGTGTCTTACTTTTCTGTTCGTGGTCGAGACTGGTGAAATTTTGCCCAAACACTGACTGAACGGAGCTTGTTGTTGATTCTGACCGAACGGAACTTGCTGCTGATTCTGACCGAACGGTCCTGGTCCAGGATTATGAACGAAGGGAGCGGATCCTGGATTCTGACCGAACGATCCTGGACCGGGATTCTGAACGAATGGTCTAGGACCGTTCTGCGGTCCGAACGATCCATTCGGATTTTGATTTCTCAGCCGCGCAATTTTCTCAGCTGCCCTTCGACTTTGATCAGCAAGGACGTTGATTTGATTTCGAGCAGCTTCCAACTCCTGATACATCTGAGCAATGAGCTGCTCGTGATTTCCGTTGGCTGCCATTTTCTTGAAACAGTAAAAAAGAGGAAACTCCAAGAAACCGTTAGTAAAACGCACGTGTGTCGAAGATTTTCTCTAGATGGGGCCCCACGGTGGGCGCCAAACTGTTAATGCCAAAAATCGTCCAGAAGGATAACTTAAGGTTGATTGTGGAGCTTAACAACTAAAGAATGGGAATCTTTCGACAAACCGTACGACAGAGACAAAAAATGTAACACGGACGAAGATTTTGGTGACGCGGGAAAAACCTCAACGAGGAAAAAACCCGCGGACGACTGTGTAGGTCATCGCTACACTATAGTCGCCAAACAGGGGCGATATCCTTATGTTTCAGGTGTCGAGAGTACGATGATTACAATACAGATGAAAGAAAGACTTTGAATGTAAAGTAAAACAAGTGTATCGAATGTAAAAACTGGCGCGTCGTGTGTAGAAACTAAGTGTCGTATGTATAAGTCATGCGTCGTGAGCGATCTTTTGAGAGAGAATTCTTTGCTTCGAGTGTTCTTCATAATTCCGATGTTTCCAGATGCCAGATGATGCGCGAAATGATGGTTGAGCTTTTGTATTTATAGCCTTCGAACGCCTTGAATGATTCCATAAAAACTTCTGGTAACGGTCGTACCGGATGCTGAGTTTAATGCTCATAATTGTCCTTGTCGGTTATGTCCGTTGGTCATTAATGACATTGACCCTGCATTAAACAGTGAAAATATAACAGTAATATTGCATGTTAGTCGGTCGAGGTCGAGAGGTTCCTTAGAACGGTCGAGTGTCGTGAGTAACTTTTGATTTCAGCTTTGGTCAGGTGATAAAGTATTATGATTTTATCTCATTATGGAAAAGTGTAATAAATGTTCTCCCTATTTTGGTCGTGGTCGAGACTGGTGAAATTTTACCCAAACAGACGCCGAAACCAGGTATTCTTGTATGGAAAAATTGCTTTTGTCGCTAGTTACAGCTGCTAAAAAATTGCGACACTATTTTGAATCGCATCCTATTACTATCGTGACTAACTTTCCTCTTAAGTCTGTCTTGAGGAAACCTGAGTTGACATGTCGTTTGGAAAAATGGAGCATATATCTCAGCAGTTACGACATCGATTTAACCCAGGACCGCGATCAAATCGCAAGCTTTGGCAGATTTCATTGCCGATTTCAGCCCTGAGCTGGAAAAAGAAGCAGAACTCGAGGTGTCTACTGTGGAGACTCACGACGACATGCCCTAGACTTTGTATGTCGATGGATCATCCAACACTAGAGGTTCAGGACTAGGCGTCGTCTTAAAGTCGCCACAGGGGGGGCAAGATGGTGTATTCTGTTCGATGCGACTTCAAAACCACCAACAGTGAAGCCGAGTACGAGACCCTGATCGTGGGAATGAATATGGCCCACGACTCGGGGGCAACTGCGCTACATGTCAAAAGTGATTCTCTCTTGGTCGTAAACCAGATGAATGGAGAATTCGCAGCCAAAGATTCAAAGATGACAGCGTACCTGAAGATAGCAAAAGAAAAATCAAAAATGTTTAAATCATTTTCTATTGAACAGATTCCAAGGGACCAAAACACTCAAGCCGACGCTTTAGCAAACCTTGGGCCTACATTAGTCGAACCAATATTCGACAGTATTCCCATGATCCACCTGGCGACGTCGTCCATCGAAAATGACGATTGTTTGGGAAAAATTTCACAGGTCTCGACCACGACCAGAAAAGGTAAGACACATGTTATGAACTATATCTTGTATTAAGATAAGGCCCCGACAAAGACCCAAAAAACCTCTGTCGTCCCTCCTAAAAGGTAAGTCGAGAGTTCCTCACGACACTCGACCTCGACATCGCCCGTTCCGCACGACCGTCGCACAAGACCGTACGACCTTGACTAACTCAATATACGACTGTTACGTTTGTTCAATGATTAATGCAGGAGTCAAAGTCATTAATGGGCAACGGTCATAACCGACGAAGAGCAATTATGAAGAGTTACAACTGGCGACCGTTATAGCTGTTATCAAAGCAATCAATGAGCTAATCAAAGCACCCGAAGGTTATAAAAGATCAAGTTCAACTTCAGTTCCAGGGACCGAACATCGAACAAGAGAAGCAAACGCAAACACTCGAAGAATATTCATTCGAAGCAAAGAGATCATTTATAGAAGATCGCTCCCGACGCACGACTTTCACTCTCGACCAACAGTTTACACATTGTTTTCACACACGACGCACACAGTTTTTACATTTCAAACACTTGTACTTTACATTTTGAAGTCTTTCCCTTCATTTGTATTGTAATCTCTGTACGATCGACACCCGGAACACCAAGGACATCGCCCCTGATTGGCGACCATAGTGCAGCGACGACATCCACTGTCGTCCACAAGTTTTTTCCTCGTTGAGGTTTTTCCTGCGTCATCAAATCCTCTGTCTCATTTACATTTTCATCTTTGTCGCACGTCTTTGTCAAATGATTCCTTTCTTTAGTTGTTAAAGTCCACATCGACCTTAAGTTGTCCCTTTGGTGCGATTTTTGGCATTAACAACGATGTCGTCCAGATCGAAGACCAAGAAGATGATTGTTCGTGCGACATCCGAAATTTCCTTATGCACGACCAACTCCCAGAAGACAAGATGGAGGCTCGCACGATCAGGTTCAAGGCATCCAGGTATGTCATGATCGGAGATAGACTCTATCGACGATCATCGACAGGCTTAAACCTGAGATGCATCATCAGCAAAAGTCAAGTTCAGAAAATCCTTCAAGAGATGCACGATGGGGAGTGTGGAAATCACTCAGGTGGTCACAGTTTGGCCAATCACATCTCTCGACAAGGCTACTTTTGGCCAACACTGCGACAAGACGCCATCAGGTATGTTCAGAACTGTGATCCCTATCAACGACATTCAGGTACGTCCCATAAACCCTCTGAACCCTTACACTCGACACTTATCCCATGGCCCTTTATGAGATGGGGGATGGATATTGTCGGCAAGTTACCACCTACCCCCGGGCAAAAGGTATTTCTTCTCGTACTTACAGATTATTTTTCTAAGTGGGTAGAAGCGGCTGCCTTTTCCCAAGTTCGGGACAAGGAAGTGGTCTCTTTTATCCAGACTAACATCATATGCAGGTTTGGGATCCCATCCGAAATTGTCTGCGACAATGGATCCCAGTTCATAAGCAACAGAACTCGACAGTTCTGTGAAGACCGTAATATCAAGCTGACGACCTCGACCCCCAGGTATCCCCAGGCAAATGGACTTGTAGAGTCGAGTAATAAAACCATTATTGCTTCGATCAAGAAAAGGTTAAAAGCTGCAAAGGGAAAGTGGGTCGAAGAACTCCCTTCAGTCCTGTGGGCGAATCGCACGATGCCTCGCACATCCACAGGACAAACCCCTTTCTCCTTGGTCTATGGTTGTGAAGCAGTTTTGCCGGTCGAGGTCCGACTCCCAACCTCAAGGCATACTTTCGTCGACCATAACTTGGTTGATTTAAGTTATGACCTCGACGCCCTTGAAGAACTTAGAGAATCAGCACTAATCAGAATGGCGTCGCAAAAGCAAGCGGTCGAACGACATTTCAACAAGAGCGTCAAAGCTAAAGTCTTCCAAGAAGGCGACTACGTCCTCCGACGAGTGTTCCAGAGCACTCAGGAGCTCAATGCAGGTAAACTTTCCCCCAAATGGGAAGGTCCTTATCGTATCTCAGAAGTCGTGGGTAAGGGTGCTTATAAACTCCAAAACCTCGACAATCGAGATATCCCACGTAGCTGGAATGCAACGCATCTGAAAAGGTATTTCTTCTAAACCCTTTTTTCTCATACGATTTTTTATTCATCACGACGATTGCTGACTTAAGCATCGGATGGTCGTTGGCTAGCCTCTGACATTGTTTTATCGCAGGATCGCATGACATAAATTACTAAGTCTATTACACGACTTTAGTATATTTTCGCATGGATGCACGACATAAGCAGTCAGGCCTACTAGACGATTTGACTGCACAATCGCAGGAGAGCACGACCCATATCTGTCGCACTACCTAAATTTCTCTAACTTAGAAGAATTTTCATGCTTTGGTCGGATGCTATAATCGTACGTACCCATGTTCGCTTTGCACGACTTAAAAGTCTAAAGATTTTATAACCTGTATTCTAGTCAGTATATTAGAATGGACGCCTATGTCGCACGTCTTTATGTTCATTTTTATATGATGAATGTTTACTTGGTGAATTCCACGATTGATATTGTATTTACTTATAAAGCGAATAAGACCAGGTAATACACGATTTCGACAGAAAGGTAAAGTTCATTCATCAAACGATCGATTACATCCAAATAGCTCGACCACCAACGGTCGAGCGACAAAAACAAAACTAAAATTTTTCTAAGGATGGGGAGGATCGACAGCCGCATCCTTACCAGAAGCTTCGCCCTTGAAGCCTTCGTCCATGTCTTCCTCCTCATCCTCCTTCTCATCGTCAGAGTCGAGATCTCTCTCAGACCCGACATTGGCCAAGTAGAAAGCCAGCTCATCCGACGCCGATGATAACGCCAATTTTTGGCGTTATTTCCAGTCCATAAACCAATGAGATTGCCTTGTGTTGAAGCAAAAAGGAGGGATTTTATGGTTTCTCTAGTGAAATGTGCAGGCTATCCGAAAGAAGATGAACATCGAGAAAAGAAGCGAAAAAGAGTCCAAAAGAGAGCCAAAACGAAGCCCAACGGAAGCCCAAGATCCAAGCCCGAGACCCGTACCCGAACCACACCCAGACCTGACCCAAACACCTCAAGAAAGCGCACTACTTTCCACGCGGCCTGAAGCCACGGGACAAGTCGCGTAACCCTCTGTTCCAATCCTATAATTTGGTGTTTTCCGGAATTTAGGTCATTATCTCGATACGCGCAATGGTAGGCAGCGAGGGGCGATTTTCAGAGGTTTTTCACAGATTTTTGAGCCACGATAGAGGATCGATTGAGGAGACGTTCACCACGTGAAGCGGATTAGAGCCGAGAGAAGGGAGTTCATCGTACATTCTTCACGTTCACGATCATCATGTTTTCACACACTATTCTTCTTCCTTTTCTTATGTTTTTATCCACCACCAACATGAACTAATCTTTAGATGTTGGGGGTTGGTTTGAATTTGGTTTAAGCTTATGAACACGTGATTTGAGACTTTTATCAGTTTTTCCTAGTTAATGAAGCATGTGATTTGAATTTTAATGCTTTTGTGAGTTTGGCCAACTTTCATCTGTTTTGTTTGTTATCAATTAGGTTCGAGAGAATTAATTGTTAACCAGAACTAGAATTGCATGCCTAAGGTGAGAAATTGGATAGAGATATACCAAGTAAGCCTTAGTCCCGTTGAAATCTTGAGTTTAATGTGTTTTGAATTCCATAGGTTGAGATCGAGAGATAAAACTTGTGCTTTCAAGATAAAACCCGTTGTTGCTTGAGAAAGAACAACAGTGATTTTAGAGATTGGGTATTCATTAAAGGGAATAACTGGTAATTGTTTTGAGTCAATTGTTTGTACGTGAAAACTGTAGGATTTCCAACCCTCAACTGTTTTCTCTATTCAAAGTTTCCTAAGTTGTTTACTGTCTCGTTCGTGATTTACTTACTTGCAATTAATTAGTTAACACCAACAACTCAAAAATTGCCATCGTTCAGTTAATAGATCTTATAGTCATTGTAATACTTAGTTCCTAGTTCCTTGTGTTCGATACTCGTACTTTCAGTACTATTACTTGATTCGACCCGTACACTTGCGGTTAGATTTAGGGGGGTGTAAACCCGCCTATCAAGTTTTTGGCGCCGTTGCCGGGGAACTAGTTGCAACTGATAGCACTACCAGCTCTAAGCGCTATTACATTGAACATTTTTATTTTTGTTATTTTATTTCATCACTTTCAGTTTTGGATTGCTAATTTTGTTTCCTTTCCATTTCAGGTACTAACTGGTTTATGCCAAGGAAGACCCGAGGGAAGGAAATCGAACTGATCGATCCGAAAATCGAGAGAACCGCCCGTCAGATACGAAAAGCATCCAAAGCTCAAAGACAATTGAAGATGGGTGATGAGAGACCTCCTCGCAATGACCCACCTCCACCACCTCCTGAGAGACGTCCTATGCAGTCGTTTGCCGACCCGAACGTGGCAGCCGCACGCATAGGAGTCCAAGCACCCACCACTGCGGCAAATTATTTTGAGATCAAGTCGAGTACCATCGTGATGGTACAACAGAATCAGTTTGGGGGAGCGCCAACTGAAGATCCCCATGCACACCTTCGTGCATTTGAACGGATCTGCAATACGTTCAAAATCAATGGGGTGGACGAGAATGGAATCAAGCTAAGGCTATTCAGTTTTTCCCTCAAGGGTAGAGCTGAAATATGGATAGAGGGCCTACCATCGGATCAGATCACTACATGGACAAGCCTGAAAGCTGCGTTCCTCCAGAAATTCTTCCCACCGGGAAGAACCGCTCAACTGATGGCCGACATTACTCACTTCGCTCAATGGGACCAAGAGACTCTATACGAGGCATGGGAGCGATATAAAGACATGTTAAAAAAGTGTCCACATCATGGGTTACACGGCTGGGTGATTATCCAAACGTTCTTTGGAGGCCTTCACCCGCAGTTCAAGAATGACATCACTGCTGCAGCGGGTGGGGCTCTCATGAATAAGACATATGAAGAAGCAGTCGATTTGATCGAGAACTTAGTCGAGCATAGCTATGCCACTCCACGATCTTCTATCAGACGGGTAGCCAGTGTTCAAGAGTCAGACGAGTTGAAGGTGATAAAAGCCCAATTAGCTGCTATCACAAATCATTTGAAGGGAGGCAACCCAGAAGTGTTCCCCATTTCTCAAGAACCCGAACAAGTTCAGTTTTTACAGAACCAAAATAACCAGCCAAGGAATGACCCTTTCTCGAACACCTACAATGAGGGGTGGAAGAAACACCCTAATTTTTCATGGAGTCAACCTCAAGGGCAACAACAATACGGTAATTCTATTAACTATTCTAATTCTTCTCAGTCTAACAATGTTTACCGTCCTCCAGGTTTCAACCAAAGGAAATTCGATGAAGGACCAGCCGTAGAGAAGAAATCGGGACTGGAAGATATGATGATGAAGTTTATGACAAAGACGGGTAGTACTGTTGAAAGATTAGCCAACATGGTAAGTACGGTAAAAGCAGCAACTGAACAGAACACCGCCTCCATCAAGCTCCTTGAGAGGCAAGTGGGGCAAATTTCTGAAGCATTACAAAACCGAGCTCCCGGGACATTCCCGAGTCAGACTGAAAGGAAACCAAGAGAATATTACAATGCCATTTATCTGAGAAGTGGCGCGGAGATGGTCAAGGAGGCGAATGATGGGCTGAAGGAAGATCTTTCTAGTGATATGGTTGATCGAGAGAAACCGAAGGAAAAAGAGGTGACACCTCCAACAAAGCCGGTAGTCAACCCGTATGTGCCACCGCTACCATTCCTGAATCGGGTAAAGGCACATAAGGATGAGGAACAATTCAAGAAATTCTTTGACATCTTCAAGAAGCTGCACATCAACATTCCATTTGTAGAAGCACTTGCCCAAATGCCAACATAACTCAAGTTCATGAAGGACATCTTATCCAAGAAGAGGGCAATTGAACACCAGTCTACCATTGCACTTACTGAAGAGTGCAGTGCGATCATTCAGAACAAGCTTCCCCCGAAGCTTCAAGATCCAGGGAGTTTTTCTATACCTATACAAGTTGGAAATCTCTGTTTTAATAAGGTATTATGTGATTTAGGAGCCAGTATTAATTTAATGCCTCTATCTGTTTTCAGGAAACTCAGACTTGGGGAAGTGCAGCCAACGAAGTTACCCTCTAACTCGTTGATAGATCGATCAGATATCCATATGGAGTGATAGAAGACGTGCTGATTAAAGTTGACAAGTTCTACTTTCCGGTGGACTTTTTGGTGCTGGATATTGATGAAGATAAAGAGGTCCCGTTGATATTGGGAAGACCCTTTCTGGCCACGGGCAAGGCACTGACCGACATGGAAGAAAGCGAGATGACTTTAAGGATTGGCGGCGAAAAGGTAATGTTCAAGATGTTTGAAAGTGCAAGAGGGAGAGGTGAAGAGGAAACCGGTAATCAAGGAAAGCCAGAGGTGGAAGAATCTGCGGAAAATCGCCAGTGTGGGCGGTTCGAGTCCGCAGATACCGAGCCAAGCTGAGGGCCACACAGTCGTGCCACGACTTTAACTGCGGCGCTGGGTAGGAGGCAACCCACCAAGGTTTGTTTTCGTTTTAAGTTATGTTCGGTGAGTTTTTATTTACAAAAAAAACTGGAACAGAGACTTACGCGGTTTAGGCCGCGGCCTCAAGCCGCGCGCCAAACTGCGGATGGCTCTGATTTGGCTTTCGAAATAGAATCATACGCGGGATTCCCCGCGGTCTTCAAACCGCGCACTAAACCGCGCGGGTTCCCATGGTCGTTCAGGGTTTCTCGTGCAGTTTTTGTCCCATTCTTGCTTTGTTTCGTTGTTTTCTTTGCTTTCTTTTTCCTCTTGCTTTGTGTTTTTGTACCCTCTCTTCGTCTTCTCCATCTTCTCTCAATTACTCTCTCAACGGTTCAAGAGACTCATTTCCGATCTTCACGACCAAAGGTATGTACTTTCACTATTATTTAATTTGGTCTTTATTACTGCTATGGGGTAAATATGCATGGACTTTTAAGTTGATTTTATTAAGCATCCTGCGTGCATGAGAATGTTGGGTGGTGTTTACACGTACACGTTTGGAAAAGGAGATGCAACAAACCTAAGTTTCACTTAGGTTTGGGGTGCCTTGCTTTTCAACTTCTGCACACTCACATTTACCCCTTTGCAAACCTCGGTTTTACCGAGGTTTGGGGTTGGCTTTAGTTGACAAACCTAGGCCACGGCCTAGGTTTGGGGTGACCATATTTGAATAACTCTGGGCTCGCTCTTTGATGTTTTTGTGTTGATGTTTTGCCTTTCCTGCTTGATGACTGTAATAACGGCACAAAGATTGGTGTCACATCGCCTACACCGATACTTGCACATTGGAGACAATGTGTGGGTAAGGTTTGGGGTTGCCCAATCAGGCCCACGTTTATGCACGTTGATGTCCCACACTTCTGAATGGTTAGATAACTTTAGCTAATTTTTTGTTTTGAATGATTAAGACCGACCATTGTGGGAAGAATCTTGTGATAGTAACGTGACCATTAGGGAAGGACCGGGAAAAGACATGACTAGGGACATTAGTGGAGACCACCCAATAGAGAGATTTGAGCCTAAATGACGCCTTTCATTTCGAGGGATTTAAACACCTAATTCGTATACACTTTTTTAAATTCCTTGTCGTGATTATAGAATGATCTCGCTATAATATTGCATTGAGTAGCAAAGATGACCATCGGGATATTGGGTAAGGGTATAGTAGACCATATCGTGTGGACCTTAAGAGATGATTCCAGGCATTGTGTGCACTTTAACCCGTTTTTGTCTAACGTACCTTTTGACCCATTATGTGTGTACCCAAAACCACCTTTGTAGCCAAACACTCACCACTTGTTCATTTCAGACCCACCATTAAACCCTAGCCAACAGTCTTAGCCAACCCTTATCCGAAAGTGTGTTAATCAGAAGCAGTATAGGCCAGTCATGAAAAATAGATAGAAAAGAGGGCCAATGCAGCCCCAATCAAATAAAGAGGGCCAATGATGCCACACACACAAAAAAACAACAGTTTAGATAGTATTTATAACAGCTAAATAAAAGAGTCAAAGCGACTCCAGCAGTGACGAGAAGGCCAAATGATAGGAATTGAAGCTAGAAAAGTTCACAACTGCTAAAGCTTCACACACCAAGGATTTTTTATCCGCTTACCCTTCGTTTCTTAGCCATGACCTCAGCCCCGTTACAACCCTTGTAAAGACCTGGATGATCTTCTGGAAAATGTGATTAGGGTATACGACCACCTTTACCGATTGTCCCTGTCTTGCTACTTGATTCCTTTCTGAGATCAACTTTTTGGACATTTGTGCGTCTTTCATTAGAGTTGTCATGCAATTCTTCGAGTATCATTGTACATAAATTCCTTATACACAACATGTGCGACAACCTAGGTTCGAGTGAAATGAGAGTATCCCGTAAGGTAGGGTCGAGGCGAAATGTTTTCTCTAGTATGTTTGGACCCAGTACGACCTTAATGTAATCGGAGCAGTCACAAGTTCAACTCACAATGGAAGGCCATAGATCAGATAGAATAATGATGAGGCGAGGATGAGATAAGCATTCACGGGTATGGGAAATCACTAGTGCATTATGTGGTACCAATTGAGAGTTGTGCAGTTATTATTTCACTGATATATGATTTTATTCTATTTTATCGCTAATTTTCTTGAGGACAAGCAACGCTCGGTTTGGGGTTGTAGACGCCGACGCGAGGGGATTCTTCCCCGACAGGTGATGTCGCATGATCGCCGCCCGGGCGGTCAGTCGAGCCAAGGCGAAGACGGACTTCGCCTCGTCCTGTAGCTCTTTCACCTCTCCCCCCATTTCCGCCACCTTGGACTTGGATTCCTTGGCTTCTTCTTCGCTTGCAGCCAAAGACTCCTTGGTCTTGTCCAGCTCAGCCCTTTGGTCGGCGATTAAGGACAAGGACTGCTTCAGATGACGGTTACGTCCGGCGGCCTCCGACTCATTCTGGGCGTCTTCGAGACGTATAGACATGTCCTCGACACGCGCCAGAGCGACCTTCTCCCTATCCAGTGCCACATTATCTCTTTCAAGAGCTGCAGACACCAAATCTCTTATTTTCTCCGTTTCGGAGTGCAGAGCGAGGGAGGACTGGAACGCCTAGAAAAAACAAACGACACAAGTTAGAAAAACACCCGATGAAGATTACAAACATCGAAAAAACAAGTTTTGAAAGAAAAACTTACCATGAACGCCAGTCCGGCAACGTGCGATCTCGTCTCCTCTACTGGGACCCCTTGGAAACGCTCCTTGAAAGAAAGGAGCTGGTATTTCCCCAGATGGGGGAAAAGCTTTGTCCCGTCCAGGACATTATCAGCCATGAAGTCTGACGGCAACGTAAAGTTGACTGTCATGACCTCAGTCTCTCCCGTCTTATGGCCCTTGCCCTTATCGGCCGACGAAGGGGTCGACGTGGCAGAGAGAGACACCGTCGTTGTCGCTGGAGGCACAGAACTAACAGGTGTCGCATCAATCGCACCAGAAGAAGTCTTCGTCTTTACAGGTGATGCGACCGATACCTTCGCCTTTTCAGGCGTGACGACTCTCGACGAGTCGCCAGCTTTTGTAGACGATTCCCTCGGGACCGTCATCTTCGTCCGTTTCAAAAGCCCCGACCCATTGGTCGAGGTCCCCTTCCTCTTCTCTCTGCCCTTACGGGCCAGTTCAGCTTGAGCTTCCCTCTTAGCAGCCGCAGACGACATATTCGCCTGAGATTCTCCTGAAAAAATAAAGGAAAAGGAAGAACGTCAAACGACTGAAATAATGAAAAAACCAAGTCAAGCAGAAATAAGGTACCCTTACCAGTCATTTCTTCCTCTTCTTCTCTCGACTCCTCTTTCTCCTCTGTCTCCTCTTCTTCTTCCTCTTCCTCTCGTATCTCCTCTCGGGTCTCACCCAAGTAGACCACGTCGTCGTCCTCGTCTACCAAATGTCGTGTGACGAACGACCGTTCGTCGGTGCTGAATTCCAATAACTTGTTGATCTTGGCCTGAGAATCGTCGTTCGACTTCACGTCTTCGAATTTGATGTCTGATAAACAAATAGAAGAGAGGTAAGTAAAAACACAAGTCAAATGTAATACAAGACGCTCGACAAAAGCTAAAAACTTACCCGCCATATTCCAGTCGGACCTAATCCAATCGCTGTCAGGGTCTAGCATCGCCACACGCACGAATGCGTACCTAGTCTTCCACTTGCGGTCGTTGACCACAGTTTTTAGAACTAAGGTACGATCGCCTTTGTGTTTTGAGAACAGGCTATAGCAGCGATACCCGTCCATCTTGACTTAGTAGGCCGTCAAGAGGTCGATCACATTCATGGGCGACGCCCAGTCCTTGGTTAGTCGCTCCACGACATGGATAACACGCCAGAATTGGGGCATCAACTGCCCCGACGAGAGGTCGAACTCGTACATGAATGCCTTGGCCAAAGACGAATAGGGCCATTCGAAACCTATCTTAAACGGGTATTCGTATATCACGAAATGCCCGTCGGGACACATCTCTGGACGGACCTGACCGGCCCTGCTCAATGAAATCCCCGCATGGATTTTCGCTAATTTTCTAAGGGAGTCTATATCGTCTTGATCTCTAATGGTGCTCGCTGGTTCGGTCGACATTGCTAAACCAGTTAACCCAATTTTTATATCGCTCAGAGCAAAAAGATCCCAGTGTCTCCTAGGTTTTCTAGCGATAGACTTACGACGCATAAAAGGGATGAGAAGTCGTACCTTATATAGGCGCTCTAAACCTCGAAAACTCTAGATCAAAATAAGATTTCTACAGGTTTGGAATGTATTCGCTAAAAAATGGCAAGAAATCAGGAAAGAAAACTCGCTCTAAAAACTCTCAGAAATCGTAAACTGGAAAAGATCCACCGAAGGCCTCTATTTATGTAATCGATCATGTCAGATCGAGTCATTCGATAATCGACACGTGTCCTCACCTTTTCGTATGCAGGCACGGATCGTCGACACCTGGCGCTAGCAGCTGTCAAGCATAGAACGTGCGTCAGCATGACGTCACGATCTTATCGCCTTCTCAACTTCCATAATTCAAATCAAACCGATTCGGTTCCAGTGTAACTGAATCGACCTTTTTGACACATGTCACACCCCTGGACATTCTTTTAAACAAAGGTTTAAAAAGATTTTTTCTGACAAAAATTTGAAATTTGATATTGCCACTTTATTTTTAAATTTTGGGGGCAAACTATTTGGGTAAAAATCCACGAGTCACGGCCACGACATAAAAAGGTAAGACACATATCACACGACATGTCCTGGATTAAAATAAGGTCCTAAAAAGTACATTTAATATCTATGTTGCCCCTCCGAAAGTTTAGGTCGAGAACTCCTCACGACACTCGACCATATTGTCACCCGATTCGCAGGACCGTCGTAAGATACCTTACGTCCTCGACCAAACAAACTAACGACATAACTGTTATGATTCCTCTGTTTAATGCAGGATCAAATTCATTAAAGACCAACGGCTATAACTGACGAGGAACATTATGAGCATTAATCCCAGCAGCCGTTACGATCGTTGTTCCTATTTATATGGAGTCGTTTAAAGCAACGAAGGCTATATAAACAAGAGCTCCATCACCATTTGCACACATCTGAATCCTCGAATCACTTGCAGCATACTAAAACTTCCTAAGCAAATAAGTATTCTCTCTCGAAGCAGACGACGCACGACGCATAGTTCTTATACACGACACACTTGTTTTTATACACGATACACTTGTCACTTTACAAATTAGCTTACTTTTATTATTTGTATTGTAATCATTGTACTCTCGACACTTGAAACACAAGGACGTCGCCCCTGTTTAGCGACCATAGTGCAACGACGACCCCTACAGTCGTCCACGGGTTTTTTCCTCGTTGAGGTTTTTCCCGCGTCACCAAAATCTTTTCGTCTCATTTACATTTCTTGTCTTTGTCGCACTGTTTTGTTGAACGATTTCTATCTTTAGTTGTTAAGCTCCACAATCAACCTTAAGTTATCCTTCTGGACGATTTTTGGCATTAACAAATATAAATATATTTATTTATCTAATTATCTTTCAAAAATCCTAAATTCTAGTTGGCCGTAGTCTTTTCTAGAGACTAAACCTTATATCAATCTACCAATTCTCTCAACCAATTGAGTTTATCGTAAAAAACGATCAATTATAATAAATTTTTTGCATATAAATATATTCAAAACCCGACCAAGCCCAACCCGAAACCCAACGAACCCAAACCCGAAGTAATCCAAAATTCGAGGCTTGGTTTCCATATCTGAAATTCAATCGGGTTATTGATTTTTTCACCCTAACCCGCCCGATCCACCCGATGCTCACCTCTAATTATCTCTCATAGTAGTTGTTAATGCCAAAAATCATCCAGAAGGATAACTTAAGGTTGATTGTGGAGCTTAACAACTAAAGAAAGGAATCGTTCGACAAGACGGTGCGTTAAAGACAGAAAATGTAAAAGAGACAAGGATTTTGGTGACGCGGGAAAAACCTCAACGAGGAAAAAACCCGTGGACGACTGTGGGAGCCGTTACTGCACTATGATCGCCAAACAGGGGCGATGTCCTTTGTTACTGGTGTCGATCGTACAGAGATTACAATACAAATGAAAGGAAATACTTTAAAAGAAAAGTAACAAGTGTTTTGAATGTAAAAACAGCGTGCGTCGTGTGTAAAAATTGTGTGTCGTGTGCGGATGTCGTGCGTCGAGAGCGATTCTTCGAGAGAGATGTTAATGCCAAAAATCGCACCAAAGTACAACTTAAGGTCGATGTGGACTTTAACAACTAAAGAAAGGAATCGTTCGACAAAAGCGTGCGACAAAGACAGAAATGTAAATGAGACAGAGATTTTGGTGACGCGGGAAAAACCTCGACGAAGAAAAAACCCGCGGACGACTGTGGAAGTCGTCGCTGCACTATGGTCGCCAAACAGGGGCGATGTACTTGTGTTTCTGGTGTCGATCATATAGAGATTACAATACAAATGAAAGAAAGACTTCGAAATGTAAAGTAACAAGTGTTTTGAGTGTAAAAACAATGTGCGTCGTGTGTAAAAACTGTGTGTCATGTGTGAATGTCGTGCATCGAGAGCGATCTTCTACGAGTGATTTCTTCGTTTCGAGTGCTTGTGGCTGTTGTTCGATGTTGTGTCTTTGTGTTCTTTTTCGTCTCCTTGAAATGATGATTATCCTTGATATTTATAGTCTTCGGACGCTTTAATTGGCTCATTAAATACTTCGATAACTGTCATAACGGGTGTCGTCTTTAGTGCTGTTTAATGACCTTCATCAGTTATAGTCGTTTGTCCATTAATGATGTTGACTCCTGCATTAAACACTGAACAAACGTAACAGTTTATGTCATGCGTTAGTTGGTCGAGGTCGCATGGTTCTATGCGACGGTCGTGTGGGCTAGGCGACGTCGAGGTCGAGTGTCGTGAGGTAAAAAGACTTTCGATTTTATCTTTAATCAAGAGTTTAAAGTACTATGATTTTACCTTCGTTATGGAAAAGGGAATAAGTGTTTCCTTACCTTGGTCGTCGTCGAGACTGGTGAAATTTTGCCCAAACAGTTTGCCCCCAAAATTTGAAAGTAGGATGGCAAATTCGAATTTTAAATTTTGTCAGTCGGACGCATAGAATTATGACACGTGTCGAAAGTTACCTTGGTTGTCTTGGAACTGGATCGATCCGATTTTAACTGAACGAGAAGTCGAAAAGGAAATGGGATCGTGACGTCATACTGACGCACGAGCGTGCTTACCAGCTGTCTTTGACAGGTGTCGACGATCTGTGTGGTCATACGAAAAGACGAGGGCACGTGTTGATCATCCAAGGACTCGACCTAACATGATCGATCGTTTAAATAGAGATTTTGATGGATCATTTCCTTTTATGGCTTTGGAAAGTTTTTAGGGTGAGATTCTTTTTCTGATTCCTTACTGCCCTTCCTCCGATCTTCTCTGAAATCGCTAGGATTTCTGACTAGCTTAATATTTCGAATCTTTTGAGCACCTATATAAGGCATAGTTTCTCGCCTTTCCATTCATTCTTGACTGAGGCATTTGTGCTTTGAGTCCATCGCTTTTAAGTTTATTGTGTGATGTTCTTCTTTTGTAGATTCTTAGAAAGATCATCGACAAAGGTGCCAACCATCTCTGCTGGGAGAATGGCACGACTTGAGCGTACCTGTGTCGGGGTTATATTGAAAACGGGGATGATGACTCTGAAAGGGATGCTTTCAAAGGTTGATGACTTATCGAGAGTCACTATGCCTGAAAAGGTGAAGGCATTGATCGCGGTTGACGCGATATCCGTGGAATCCGCGCATCTGGCGACGATGTCCTCTGCAACCATTTCGACCCGTTCGTCGGCCAACAAGGGCAATGGTGCAAATATGGGAGAGAGTGAGAAGAAAATCATGACGGTCAACTTTAGGTTGCCGTTGGACCTCTTAATTGTTCATATCCTTGACGGGATGGATTCGTTTCCGCATCTGGGGAAATATCAGCCCCTATCTTTCGAGGAGCGTTTTCGAGGGATCCCTGTCGTAAAAACGGGATCACGTATAGCCATACAGGCGTTCGTTGTAAGTTTTTCTTTCAAAACTCATGTTTTCAATGTTTTTCTCAATTTTCATCGGACGCTTGCTAACATATTTCTTTTGCTTTTACAGATGCTTCGATCTCTCCTCGTTCGATATGCGAGGACAGAGAAGACGTTGGACCGAAAGTCGATTGTTGAGAGTGTCATATTCCTCCCTCCAACCTTAACATTAATCTTAAGAGTCGCATTCTCAAGACATTGCGGACTTACCTTCACGGCGTGTTCGTAGCATCAGATATTGGGAGACAGTTCCCAATTATGTTTTCTCATACTTGTTTGATCCTTGCATAAGTTCCTTAATGTGCTTCGGGGTCGTCGAGGATTCCAAGGTCGAGACTTCGGACAAAGACGTGGCCGACAATCTAGCCTTAGGATAAATTTCCGTTTTACGAATTTTTCATATCTGATCGTTGGTGATCAAGTTGTCTGATGTAATTATGTTTAAGTATGAAATGAAGTTTCGTGAGATCTGTTTACTACAAGCAATTGTCGAACGTAATTTCATTTGTATAAACGCACTTATAGATCGAATGTAACTGTAGATACGTGCGACTAAGGCTTTTTATTGAAAGATAACGACCATAACATTAGTCGTGTAAAAATCAAGTATACATGCGTTTAGAGCATTCATTCGGAATATGAGGCTTTTCAAAGTCGAGATACTTAGATTGTGAGCTGATTTTGGAATCGAATTGTGCGATGACTTTAAATCACATATCGAGTCGTGTATTAGACTTATGTTATGCGATATTGGGAAAGTCACACAATAAACTTTTGTCGTGCGACCCTGCGATAAAATATTGTCAGAGGTTGGTCGTTGGATAACCAACGACCCTCCGATGCTTAAGTTAGTTACCGTCGAGGTGAAATAAAAAATCGTATGAAAAATGGTTTAAAAGAAATACCTCTTTAGATACGTTGCATTCCAGCTGCGTGGGATTTCTTGGTTGTCGAGGGTCAGGAGTCGATAGGCCCCTTTACCCACGACTTCAGATATACGATAAGGACCTTCCTATTTAATGGAAAGTTTACCTGCGTTGAGCTCTTGAGTGTTTTGGAACACTCGACGGAGGACGTAGTCGCCTTCTTGAAAGACTTTGATTTTGACGTTTTTATTGAAATGTCGCTCGACCGCTTGCCTTTATGACGCCATCCTAATCAAGGCTGATTCTCTGAGTTCTTCGAGGGCGTCGAGGTCGTACCCTAAATCGACCAAGTTGTGATCGACTGAAGTATGCCTTGAAGTTGGGAGTTGGACCTCGACCGGTAGAACTGCTTCACAGCCATAGACTAGAGAAAAAGGGGTTTGTCCTGTGGACGTGCGAGGTGTCGTGCGATTTGCCCACAGGACCGAAGGAAGTTCCTTGACCCACTTTCCCTTTGCAGCTCTTAGCCTTTTCTTGATCGAAGCGATGATGGTCTTGTTACTCGACTCGGCAAGTCCGTTGGCTTGGGGTATCTGGGAGTCGAGGTCGTCAGCTTGATGTTTCTGTCTTCGCAGAATTGTTGGGTCCTGTCGCTTATGAATTGGGATCCGTTGTCACAGACGATTTCGGATGGAATCCCAAATCTGCATATGATGTTAGTCTGGATAAAAGAGATGGCTTCTTTATCCCTAACTTGGGAAAAAGCAGCCGCCTCAACCCATTTGGAAAAATAATCGGTGAGCACAAGGAGGAATACCTTTTGTCCCGGAGCTGGGGGTAGCTTGCCGACAATATCCATTCCCCACCTCATGAAGGGCCACGGGATAAGTGTCGAGTGCAAGGGTTCAGAGGGTTTATGTGACATACCTGAGTGTCGTTGACAAGGATCACAGTTCTGGACATATTTGACGGCGTCTTGTCGCAACTTTGGCCAAAAATATCCTTGTCGATAGATACGATTAGCCAAACTGCGACCTCCTGAATGATTGCCACATTCTCCGTCATGCATTTCTTGAAGGATTTTCTGGGCCTGACTTTTGCTAATGACGCATTCCTGTTGATGATCGTCGATAGAGGCTATCTTCAATCATGATATATTTATATGCTTTGAATCTGATCTTCTGGGCCTCCATTTTTTCTTCTGGGAGTTGGTCGTGAGTGAGGAAATTTCGGATGTCGCACGACCAATCATCCTCTTCATCTTCGATCTGGGCGACATAGACGTTTTCGATGGACGATGTCGCCAGATGGATCATGGGAATGGCGTCGAATATTGGTTCGACCAAAGCAGACCCGAGATTTGCTAAGGCGTCGGCCTGAGTATTTTGATCCCTCGGGATCTGTTCAATAGAAAAAGATTTGAATTTTTCGGATTTTTCTTTTGCTACCTTTAAGTACGCTGTCATTTTTGAATCTTTGGCCGCGAATTCCCCATTGATCTGGTTTACCACTAGGAGAGAATCTATTTTGACATGTAACGCGGTTGCCCCCGAGTCGTAGGCCATATTCATTCCTATGATTAGGGCCTCATACTCAGCTTCGTTGTTGGTGGTTTTGAAATCACACCGGATCGAATATACCATCTTGCCCCCCTGTGGCGACTTTAAGACGACGCCTAGTCCTGAACCTCTAACGTTGGATGAACCATCGACATATAAGATCCAAGGCACGTCGTCGTGAGTCGCCACAGATGACACTTCGAGTCCTGCTTCTTTTTCCAGTTCAGGACTGATATCAGCAATGAAGTCTGCCAAAGCTTGCGATTTGATCGCGGTTCTGGGTTTGAAATCGATGTCGTAACTGCTGAGATATATACTTCATTTTGCTAAGCGACCTGTCAACTCAGGTTTTCTTAAGACAGACTTAAGAGGAAAGTTAGTCACGACAGTAATAGGATGTGACTCAAAATAGTGTCGCAGCTTTTTAGCAGTTGTGACTAGCGACAAGAGCAATTTTTCCATAGAGGAATACCTGGTTTCTGCGTCCAAAAGAGATTTACTTACATAGTAGATTGGCAGTTGCTGCTTTTCATCTTCTCGTGTTAGGACGGCACTTACCGCGTTGGGACTAACAGCCAAATATAGCTGTAGCACCTCATGATCGTGAGGTTTCGACAATAAGAGAGGCGACGTCATGTACTCTTTAAGCTTTTGTAATGCCTGCTCATGGTCGTCTGTCCAGTCGAAACCTCTATTTTTCCTGAGGACATTGTAAAACAGATGGCATTTATCTGAGGATCGAGAGATGAACCTGTTTAGCGCTGCTACTCGACCAGTGAGCTTCTGGACCTCCTTGAAATTTCTATGAGATTTAATTTCAATAATCGCTTTGATCTGGTCTGGATTAGCCTCGATCCCTCGACGAGTGACCATGTAGCCCAGGAATTTCCCAGCGCTGACACCGAAGGAACATTTCGTCGGGTTAAGTTTCATGTTGTATTCCCGAAGGATGTCGAACGATTGCCTCAAATGCTCGACGTGGTCGATAGCTTGCTTCGACTTGACCAGCATATCGTCGATATACACCTCCATCGTGTCGCCAAGATGGTCTTTGAACATCTTGTTCACCAGGCGCTGGTAAGTAGACCCTGCATTTTTCAGTCCAAAAGGCATAACCTTATAACAGTAAATACCTCGGTCTGTCATAAATGCGGTTTTTTCTTGGTCCTCGACGTGCATTAGGATTTGATTGTATCCGGAATAGGCATCCATGAACGTCAATAGTTCGTGCCCCGCTGTTATGTCGACCATGGAGTCGATGTGAGGTAATGGAAAAGGATCTTTTGGACAAGTTTTATTGAGATCTGTGAAGTCGATACAGACTCTCCATTTGCCATTTTTCTTTGCCACGACCACGACATTAGCGAGCCAATCGGGGTACTTTACTTCTCGAATCTTTCCTGTCCTGAGAAGGTTGTCGACTTCGTCATTTATCACCTTATTCCTTTCAGGAGCAAATTTCCTTCGCTTCTGCTTGATAGGTTTGAACGATGGGTCGACGTTGAGCTTGTGGGAGATGACGTCAGGATCTATACCGACCATATCTTCATGCGACCAGGCGAAACAATCAGCATATTCCTGCAAAAAAGACATCAACTTTTCCCTAAGGCAGGGACTGAGGGATGAACCGATAAAGACTTTTTGCTCAGGCTTGCTTGGATCCAGGACAACTTCCTCCAAGCGATAATCGTTGACTGCTTCAGGAGCATCTTGTGCATTTTCAAGCCCCTCCTGCTCTGGGACAGCGGCTTGTTATGGGTTTCCGTTATTTTCCATTCTCCTGAAACAGGGAATAAAGAAGACTACAAGAAACCGTTAGTAGGACGCACGTTTGTCGAAGATTTTCTCTAGATGGGGTCCCACGGATGGCGCCAAACTGTTAATGCCAAAAATCGCACCAAAGTACAACTTAAGGTCTATGTGGACTTTAACAACTAAAGAAAGGAATCGTTCGACAAAAGTGTGCGACAAAAACAGAAATGTAAATGAGACAGAGATTTTGGTGACGCAGGAAAAACCTCAACAAGGAAAAAACCCGCGGACGACTGTGGAAGTCGTCACTGCACTATGGTCGCCAAACAGGGGCGATGTCCTTGTGTTTCTGGTATCGATCGTACAGAGATTACAATACAAATGAAATAAAGACTTCAAAATGTAAAGTAACAAGTGTTTTGAGTGTAAAAACAATGTGCGTCGTGTGTAAAAACTGTGTCGTGTGCGAATGTCGTGCGTCGAGAGCGATCTTCTACGAATGATTTCTTCGTTTTGAGTGCTTGTGGCTGTTGTTCGATGTTGTGTCTTTGAATTCTTATTCGTCTCCTTGAACTGATGATTATCCTTGATATTTATAGTCTTCGGACGCTTTAATTGGCTCATTAAATACTTCGATAATTGTCGTAATGGGCGTCGTCTTTAGTGCTGTTTAATGACCTTCATCAGTTATAGCCGTTTGTCCATTAATGATGTTGACTCCTGCATTAAACACTGAACAAACGTAACAGTTTATGTCATGCGTTAGTTGGTCGAGGTCGCATGGTTCTATGTGACGGTCGTGTGGGCAATGCGACGTCGAGGTCGAGAGTCGTGAGGTTCGATTTTATCTTTAATCAAGAGTTTAAAGTACTATGATTTTACCTTCGTTATGGAAAAGGGAATAAGTGTTTCCTTACCTTGGTCGTGGTCGAGACTGGTGAAATTTTGCCCAAACAAGAGAGTTCTTTGTTTTATGTGTTCTTGAGTATGCAGTGTGTAGTTCGGAGTTCGATGATGTTCCAATGATGACTTTGCCTTTGTATTTATAGTCTTCGAATGCATTTACTGAGTCCATGAATTCCTCCTGTAACGGTCGCAACGGTCTTCGCAGTTTAATGCTTATAACTGCTTTGTCGGTTTCATCTGTTGGCCATAAATGTCGTTTGACCTGCATTAAACGAGGAAAACGTAACAGAAGAATCATACGTTAGTTGGTCGAGGTCGTGTGTTTCTACACGACGGTCGAGGTCGAGAGGTACGTTCGACTTCGGCTTTGGTCAGAGGACAAAAATGTTTACGTTTTGACTTTGACATGAGAAAAGTGTAATAAATGTTCTTAGTGTGTTGGTCGTGGTCGAGACTGGTGAAATTTTGCCCAAACAGTTTGCCCCCAAAATTTGAAAAAGTGGAGTGGCAAATTCAAATTCCAAAAGTTTTTTAAATTTTGCTAGTCGGACGTCTAGGGTCGTGACATGTGTTAAAAAAAGTCTTTTCAGTTGCTTTGGAACTGGATCGGTCCAATTCTAACTAAAGAAGAAGTCGAAAAAGTGATAAGGTCGTGACGTCATGCTGACGTCTGATAGTGTACAACAGCTGTATTGGCCAGGTGTCGACGATCTGTCGAGCTTTCGAAAAGGCGGGGACACGTGTCGAATATCGAGAGGCTCGACCTGACACGACTATTTGCATAAATAAAGATCTTCAACGGATCTTTTCCTTTTACGATTTCGCAGAAATTTCAAGAGAGATTTTCCCTGATTTTTTGCTATTCTTCGTCGAATCTTTTCAAAACCTGCAAGAAATATTCGACCGAGTTAGAGATTTTGAGGTTTAGAACGCCCATATAAGGTACGATTTTATTGGTCTTTGTCTTAAAACTTCGAGAAACTTCTAAGTTTTTAGAAATGTCGATGGAACCTGCAAGTTCCATTCAAGATCAAAAGGATCTCGACGACCTTAGAGTTCTAGCGAAAATCCCTGTGGGGATTACATTGATTAAAGCAGGTCAGACTCGACCTGATGTATGTCCTGATAGGTTCGTGGTCATTTACGAATATCCCTTTAGAATAGGTTATTAATGGCCTTACTCGCCTTTGGCCAAGGCTTTTATGACTGAATTCGACCTAGCGCCAGCCCAATTAATGCCCCAATTTTGGAGGGTAATCCAGGTGATTGAGCGCCTTACGAAAAAATGGGAATCACCGATGAACGTACGCGACCTCCTCTTGGCTTACCAAGTCAAGAAGGACAAATGTCACCGCTATAGCCTGTTCTCTAGGTATAAGGGCGATCGAACCTTAGTTTTAAATACCGCTGTAAACGATCGAACGTGGAAGACTAGGTACGCTTTTGTGCGTAAGTCGACCCTTGACTCCGAGAGTGGCTGGATTAGGGCTGGATGGAATACGTCGGGTGAGTTATTCTTGTCGTACGTCTTTCATATTATTCGACTGATTTCTAACATTCTTGTATGTATTGGCAGATATAAAATTTGAAGACGTGAAGCCCTCCGCTAACTCTCGAGTGAAATTTGACGCGTTCTTGGAGTTCAGCATTGTCGAGAGATCTTTTCTTACGCGGCCATTAGTGGACGAGGACGACGAAGACTTGGTGTTCTTAGGGGAGAACTAGGGAGAAAAAGGCGAGGGGGAAGAAGAGGAAGAAGAAGAAGAGAAAGAAGAAGAGTCGAGAGGAGAAGAAGAAGAGATGACCGGTAAGTGTACCTTCTTATTCCCTTCTGTTCGACTCTGATCTTTTGCTCTTTCGTTTACCTTGTAATGCTTCTTCTTATGCGTCTTCAGGAGAATCGCAGACGAAGGTGCCGACCATCTCTGCTAAGAGAGCGGCGCAACTTGAGCTTGCCCGTAAAGGCAGTGAAAGGAGACAGAAGACCTCGACCACTGAGTCGGGGTCTTACCAAAGACGAGGATGACGGTTCCAAGGAAACCGTCTTTGAAGGTTGACGACTCGTCGAGAGTCGTTACGCCTGAGAAGGCAAAGGTCGCATCGCCTGCGATTGCTGCGACACCCGTTAGTTCTGCGCCACCGGCGAAAACGGCGAAGTCCCCCACTACCAAGTCGATCCCTTCGTCGGCCGACAAGGGCAAGGAGCATGCGACGGGAGGGGCTAAAGTCACGGAGGTTAACTTTACGTTGCCTTTGGACTTTATGGTCGATGACGTCCTATCCGGGACGGATTTGTTTCCTCATCTGGGGAAATATTTTCTCCCTTCTTTCACAGAGCGTTTCGAGGGATTTCCAGTCATGGAGACGGGATCCCATGTTGTCGGTTTGGCGTTCCTTGTAAGTTTTTCTTTCAAAACTTTATGTTTCGATGTTTTCTTAGCTTTTGTCGTATGTTTACTGACATGTTTCTTTCTGTCGTATAGACACTCCAATCTTCTCTTGCCTTGCGTGCGGAGACAGAGAAGATCTAGGATCTGGTGTCTTGCGCCCACGAGAGGGGGAACGCAGCGTTGGCCAGGGCGAACGTCGCTCTAGAGCGTGAAGAGGCCATGTCCAAACAGCTTGACGAGGCCAAAAAAGAATTGGAGGTTGTCGGTCATGAGAAGGACGATGCGAACCGTCGTCTAAAGCAGTCTTTGTCCATGATCGACAGTCAAAGGGAGGAGATGAACAAGATGAGGGAGTCCTTGGTCGTGAAGGAGAGGGAAGTCGAGGATTCCAAGGCCAAGGTGGTTAGTTTGGAGATGGAGGTGGGAAAGTTAAAAGACGAGGCCACGTCTACCTTTGCTCTGGCTCGACTGACTGCTCGTACTGCCATAATGAGGCAGCACTTGTCGGGAAAGAACCCTCTGGCCCAAGCGTCGGTCGAGCTTGACTACTTCTTGCAAGAGGTCGGGTCTGCAAGAGATCTCGATTCCGACGACGAGACGGAAGTCGAAGAGGAAGAGGTGGACGAAGGCTTAGTGGTCGAGGCCTCGGGTAAAGACACGACAGATGCTCCTCCCTAACCTTAACGTTAATCTTAAGAGCCAAATTCTCAAAATACTGCAGACTCATCTTCATGACGCCTTGTGATTCACAGTACATCGATTTAAGAAAGATTTTATTTTCGTAGTCGTCTTTTTTGTTCTACCGCTGGAGGTCAAGTTATTCAGATGTAATTGTATATTTCGTGAATTTAATCTTTTCTTTTGTCGAACGTACTATTTTGATTGATGCAAATAGATATGATATTAGTTACGAAACTTGTTAAGAACAAACAGGGGATCGTGCGACTTAGGCATCCATTGCAAAACAACCAAAACATAAGATGTACATTTAAACACAAGCACATGCGATCAATTCATTCAGAACACGGATTTTTTTTTAAGTTAAGAAGCTTAGATCATGGGATCGTTAGACCTGGACAATCATGTGCGACGAAACTTAAGTCGTATGTCCTTGAATATTTATACCATGCGACCTTGCGAGATTAAAGTCATATCGTAGACTTAATGATCTTAGTTCATGCGATATGTGATAAAACATCGTCAGAGGCTCGATCGTTGGCTAGCCAACGACTCTCCGATGCTCAAGTCAGTAATCGTTGTGATAAAAAATCGTGTGAGAAAAGGAAAAAGACTTAAAAGAAATACTTTTTCAAATGTATCGCATTCCAGCTACGTGGGATATCTTGATTATCGAGGGTTTGGAGCCGATAGACACCTTTACCCACGACTTCTGAGATGCGATAAGGACCTTCCCATTTAGTGGAAAGTTTACCGGCATTAAGCTCCTGAGTGTTTTGGAACACTCGTCGGAGGACGTAGTCGCCTACTTGAAAGATTTTAATCCTAACATTTTTGTTGAAGTATCGCTCGACCACTTGCTTTTGTGATGCCATCTTGATTAACGCTGATTCCCTGAGTTCTTCGAGGGCATCGAGGTCATAGCTTAGATCAACCAGATTATGGTCAATGGAAGTATGCCTTGAGGTTGGGAGTTGAGCTTCGACCGGCAAAACTGCTTCACAACCATAGACCAAAGAGAAAGGAGTTTGTCCTGTGGACGTACGAGGCGTCGTGCGATTCTCCCACAGGACTGAAGGAAGTTCTTCGACCCACTTTCCTTTTGCGGCTTGCAACCTTTTCTTGATTGAAGCGACGATGGTCTTATTGCTCGATTCAGCAAGTCCATTTGCCTGGGGATATCTGGGCGTCGAGGTCGTTAGCTTGATGTTGCGGTCCTCACAGAACTATCGAGTCCTGTCGCTTATGAATTGGGATCCATTGTCGCATATAATTTCGGATGGAATCCCAAACCTGCATATAATGTTAGTCTGGATAAAAGACACAACTTCCTTGTCCCGAACTTGGGAAAAGGCAGCTGTTTGGGAAAAAAACCACGTCGTACGACCACGACAAGGACAGGTAAGACGCACGATTGTGAACTAAATCTTGTGTTAAGATAAGGTCTCGACAGGAACCCATAAAACATCCGTCGTCTCCCGTAAAAGGTAAGTCGTACGTCTCCCATGACGCACGACCTTAGCATCGCCCGTCCCTTACGACCATCGCGTAAGATCGTTGTACCTTCGACCGAACTAACGTTAACCTTGACTGTTACGTTTGTTAAGTGTTTAATGCAGGAGTCAAAGTCATTAAAGAGCAACGGACATAACCGATGCAACCATTAACGATCGATAGCCGTAACGGACGAAGAGTATTATGAACATTCATCTCGGCGACCGTTTCCAGCCGTTGATCAAATCATTAATGGAACTAATTAATGACGCGAAGACTATAAAAGACAAGCTAAAGCTTCATTTCAAGGGACATCGGTTAACATCCAATACACTCCAGCGAACATCACCACACAGCAGAGAAAATCATCCAAACTCATCGTAAAGAACATTCAAACTCTAGAGATTAAGTACTGAAAGCCAGAGTACTACAGCGCATTCAAGAATAACAGTGGTGAAGAGCTTTCTCTCGAAGAATCGGTCTCGACGCACGACATCAGCCCTCGACCAACAGTTTACACTTTGTATTCACACACGACAAACACCTGTTTTTACATTCAAACACTTGTACTTTACATTTCGAAGCATTTCCTTCATTTGTATTGTAATCATCGCACGGAAGACGCCAGTACCAAGGACGTCGCCCCTGATTGGTGACCATAGTGCAGCGACGACATACCTTGTCGTCCGCAGGTTTTTTCCTCGATTGAGGTTTTTCCTGCGTCATCAAATCCCTTGTCTCATTTATTTTTTCCCTCGTTGCACGTCTCGTCAAAAGATCCTTTCTTTAGTTGATTAAGTCCACATCGACCTTAAGTTGTCCCTTTGGTGCGATTTTTGGCATTAACAGTTTGGTGCCATCCGTGGGACCTCATCTAGAGAAAATCCTCGACGAACGTGTACCCTACTAATAGTTTCTTGGAGTTTCTTCTATTTTCGGTTGCAGGAAATGGCAGCCTCTGGAAATCCGCAGCAAGCCGTCGCTCAGATGTATCAGGAGCTCGAAGTCGCCAGGAATCAGCTCAATGCAATGGCAGAGCAGAATCGCAGAGCAGCTGAGGAGATCGCGCGGTTAAGAAATCATCTTGGGCCTCAAAATGGTCCTAGGCCGTTCGTGCAGAACCCAGTTCCAAGATCGTTCGACCAGAATGGCCCTAGACCATTTGTCCCGAATCCAGGTTCATCCGCGCAGAATCGCTATCCAGGCCCGTTCATGCAGAATCAACAGCCAGGGACGTTCAACTCAAATCCTCAGTTTGGGACAGTTCCTCCTCAGCACATAAGACCACCACCCGTGAATAATGGGTCTCAGCCATCACAAGGGTCGCAGCCTTTCCAGCAAGGGTCGCAACCATTTCAGCAGCCATTTCAGAATGGACCTCAAGGTGGATCGCAGCCTTTCTAGCAAGGATCGCAGCCGTTTCAGAATGGACCGCAGCAATTCCACTATGGGTCGCAGCCATATTTCGTCCCGTTCAACGGGGACACCAATGGTTCGTCGCATGGTAATGGCACTAGCCCAGGGGCCAATCCCTCGACAGGGGCAAATCCCGATCTTAACGATCCCGTCTCTTAGCGTTTGAAGATGTTAGAAGACCAAAATGAGTGTGTCCTGTCCTTGCTCGCTAAGTTGCCTGGGGCAGCCGTGCCTGTCGACGTCGAGCCTCGCTCGGGGTATCAGGCGTCGCCCTTCATCGACGAGATCGCCACCGTCGAGGTCCCAAAGAAGTATAACATTCCTGCCTTCACTCCCAAGTATTCGGGTGTGACCGATCCGACTGAGCACGTCGCGCAATATAAGCAGCTCATGTGGACGATCTCGATTCCATTTATGTACCAGGAAGTATGCATGGGTAAGAGTTTCGGAGCAACTCTCACTGGTCCAGCTCTCCAATGGTTAATCAATCTCAAACCTAAGTCCATCGGGTCATTTGCTGAGTTGGTTAATCAATTCTCCCAGCAATTCGCCAGCAGTCGTAAGATAGAGAAGCAGACCAGCGACCTATATTACATCATACAGAAAGCTAATGAGTCTATTCGAAGTTATTTTAATAGATTCAATGCCGAAATGATCAGCATCCGCAATTGCGACGTAAAAACCGCAATCGAAGCCTATAAGCGTGGTCTGGACGATAATTCGGGTTTATACACCGACCTGACCAAATATCCCCCGGATAATTTCGAAGACGTCCGAGCTCGGACCTTAGCATATATGAGGGTCGAAGACGATGCAGTCTTTCGTCGCAAGCATACAGACGACAAGAAGTCGCTAGGCGTCAGAAAGCCAGAGTTTAAGACAAAGGCTGTTTCTAGAGTAAAGCCAGCGTGCCAAATTTCAAATGTTCGTTTCAAGACGAAAGCAGAGGCCAAGACCGCGGCTAAGTTCACTCAGTACCCCAAGATATCCTCTTACGGATTCAAAGGACCCACAAAGGACCTAGTCGAAGCTCTAAAAAGTTCCCAAGCTACCATTCGATGGCCAAAGAAGTCTGACCTGGACGATGCTAAGAAAGACAAATCAAAGTGGTGCGACTTCTATGCCGATCATGGTCATGCGACAGACGACTGTATCGCATTGAAGAAGGAACTAGCATATCATTTTTCGAAAGGAAATCTCAAAGATATCATCGACGATGTCGCTATTCCAACTAATAGCCATCGTCCGTCGACTCTCGAGCATGCAAAAGTTATTAATTGAAATTCCCTACGCCATGGGGAATCCAGGAGATCAAAAGAGAAAATAAACTGAAGTCGTAAGGTCAAGCTCTCGACAGGTTCGTTTTTCTATCCCTAAATTAACAATGTCTTTTCCACAGGGATAAATCTACTATGGTGCCTCATCGCACGACAACATAGTCAACCGCAGGACAATATTTCTCTGTGTCATTCTGTCATTTAAAACCTATCTTTTCCTCTCAAAAAGTGTACGGTAATAAATGACAGGGGGCAAATAGAGAGATTCTGAAATGGTACGTTCTCTAACTCTTTCTCATACGATTTTTTCTCGCAAAACATTTACTGATTTAAGCATCGGAGGGTCGTTAGCTAGCCAACGACCAACCCCCGACATCGTTTTATCGCAGAATCGCACGATAGATTATCGCAGAGTCGCACGACAGTAATCATTAAGTCTACTGTATGACTTTAATATCGCAAGGTCGAACGACATAAACGATCAGGTCTCTAACTTGATTATTTCTCCACAGGGGCATACGATACAAACTCGCTGTACGATCCGGTCGTACGATCACAGATTCTAAACGACTTTACCCCTAAGTTTCTTAACTTTCATACACTGAATGGATGCTTTAATCGCGTGTTTTTATATTTGTTTTACGCTCTTGTCATCGTATTACAATGAATGCCTTAGTCGCATGATTTCATATGTATCTTATGTTCGACTTTATAATCAAATGTGATTTGAATAAAGCACAATTTCAAACAAAAAGTGCATTTAAAAAGAAATCGTCAGGTACACGCTCGACCACCAACGATCGAGCAGCAAAGCAAACAAAATAAAATTCTTAAATTAAAGGAGGAGCATCCGTGACATTCATGCCCGAAGTCCCGTCCTGAAGGCTTTCACCTGCCACCTCCTCCTCATCATCCTTTTCATCGTCCGAGTCAAGATCCCTCTCGGTCCCAACACCATTCAGATAGATGTCCAACTCCTCCTTCGCCGAAGCAAGAGGGTCCTTCCCCAGCAAATGTAGTCGCATGATCGCCGCCCGAGTAGTCAGACGAGCTATGGCAAAAACCGACTTACCCTCGTCCTTTGCAGCTTGCACTTCTTTCTCCAAACTCTCTACCTTGGATTTATAATCCTCAGTCTCTTTTGAGACATGTTGGTCAAGTCAAAGCAAGCAATCGACCACATTGATCATTTGAGACAGTCGTTCGACATCCTTCGAAAATATAGCATGAAGCCCAACCCGACGAAATATTCCTTTGGTGTCAGTGCCGGGAAATTCCTGGGTTATAGGGTCACTCGACGAGGAATCGAAGCCAACCCCGACCAGATCAAAGCCATTACCGAGATCAAATCCCCGAGAAATTTCAAAGAGGTCCAAAGGCTCACTGGTCGGGTGGCAGCTCTGAATAGGTTTATCTCTCGATCCTCGGATAAATGCCATCTATTTTACAATGTCCTCAGAAAAAATAGAGGCTTCGACTGGACCGACGGTCATGAGCAGGCATTGCAAAAACTTAAGGAGTACATGACGTCGCCTCCTTTGTTGTCAAAACCTCACGATCACGAGGCCTTGCAGCTATATTTGGCTGTTAGTCCGAATGCAGTAAGTGCCATCCTGACGCGAGAAGATGAAAAGCAGCAACTGCCGATCTACTATGTAAGTATATCTCTCTTGGACGCCGAAACCAGGTATTCCTCCATGGAAAAACTACTTTTGTCGCTTGTTACAGCTGCGAAGAAACTACATCAGTATTTTTAGTCGCATCCTATTACTGTCGTGACTAACTTTCCTCTTAAGTCTGTCTTGAGGAAACCTGAGTTGACAGGTCGTTTAGCAAAATGGAGCATATATCTCAGCAGTTATGACATCGATTTTAAGCCCAGGACTGCGATCAAATCGCAAGCCTTGGCGGACTTCATTGCTGATTTCAGCCCTGAATTGGAGAAAGAAGCAGAGCTCGAAGTGTCAACTGTGGCGACTCACGACGACATGCCTTGGACCCTGTATGTCGACCGTTCATCCAACACTAGAGGTTCAGGACTAGGCGTCGTCTGAAAGTCGCCACAGAGGGCAAGATGGTATATTCAATCCGGTGCGACTTCAAAACCACCAACAACGAAGCTGGGTATGAAGCCCTGATCATGGGGATGAATATGGCCCACGACTCGGGGGCAACCGCGCTACATGTCAAAACCGATTCTCTTCTGGTGGTGAACCAAATCAATGGAGAATTCGCGGCCAAAGATTCAAAGATGACAGCGTACCTAAAGGTAGCAAAAGAAAATTCCGAAAAGTTTAAATCTTTTTTTATTAAACAGATTCCAAGGGACCAGAACACTCAAGCCGACGCTCTAGCAAACCTTAGATCTGCTCTGGTCGAACTAATATTCGACGGTATTCCTATGATCCATCTGGTGACATCGTCCATTGAAAACGTCGATGTCGTCCAGATCGAAGACCAAGAAGATGATTGGTCGTGCGACATCAGAAATTTCCTTGTGCACGATCAACTCCCAGAAGACAAAATGGAAGCTCGGAAGATCAGATTCAAAGCATCCAGGTATGTCGTGATCGGAGATAGACTCTATCGACGATCATCGACAGGCTTAAACCTGAGATGCGTCATCAGTAAGAATCAAGTTCAGAAAATCCTTCAAGAAATGCATGATGGGGAGTGTGGTAAACACTCAGGAGGTCGCAGTTTGGCTAATCGTATCTCTCGACAAGGCTACTTTTGGCCAACACTGCGACAAGACGCCGTCAGGTATGTCCAGAACTGTGATCCCTGTCAGCGACATTCAGGTATGTCCCATAAACCTTCTGAACCTTTGCATTTGACATTGATCCCATGGCCCTTGATGAGGTGGGGGATGGACATTGTCGGCAAGCTACCACCCGCCCCAGGGCAAAAGGTATTTCTCCTCGTACTTACAGATTACTTTTCTAAATGGGTAGAAGCAGCTGCCTTTTCCCAAGTTCGGGACAAGGAAGTCGTCTCTTTTCTCCAGACTAACATTATATGCAGATTTGGGATCCCATCCGAAATTGTCTACGACAATGGATCCCAGTTCATAAGCAACAGGACTCGATAGTTCTGTGAAGATCGTAATATCAAGCTGACGACCTCGACCCCCAGGTATCCCCAGGCCAATGGACTTGCTGAGTCGAGCAATAAAACCATCATTGCTTCGATCAAAAAGCGGTTAAAAGCCGCAAAGGGAAAGTGGGTCGAGGAGCTCCCTTCGGTCATGTGGGCAAATCGCACGACGCCCCGCACGTCTACAGGACAAACCCCTTTCTCTTTAGTCAATGGTTGCGAAGCAGTTCTGCCGGTCGAGGTCCAGCTCCCAACCTCGAGGCATACTTCCGTCGACCACAACCTGGTTGATTTAAGTTTTGACCTCGACGCCCTTGAAGAGCTCAGAGAATCAGCCTTTATCAGAATGGCATGGCAGAAGCAAGAAGTCGAGCGACATTTCAATAAGAATGTCAAAGTTAAAGTCTTTCAAGAAGGCAACTATGTCCTACGACAAGTGTTCCAAAGCACTCAAGAGCTCAATGCAGGTAAGCTTTCCACCAAATGGGAAGGTCCTTATCTAATCTCAGAAGTTGTGGGTAAAGGTGCCTATCGGCTCCAAACCCTCGACGGTCAAGATATTCCACGTAGCTGGAATGCAACACATCTAAAAAGGTATTTCTTCTAAACCCCTTTTCTCTCATACGATTTTTTATTCACCACGGCGGTTACTGACTTAAGCATCGGAGGGTCGTTGGTTAGCCAACGACCAATCTCTGACAATATTTTATCGCAAGATCGCACGACATAAGTTACTAAGTCTATCACATGACATCAGTACACTTTCGCAGGATCGCATGACGTAAGTAATCGAGTCTACTATATGACTTGGCTATCTTGTCGCATAGACACGTGATTCAGATTCACCGCACGATTTAATTGTGCGATCGACCCACGATCTAAGTGTTTTAACTTAGAAAAATCTCATGTTCTGAATGTATGCTTTGAATGCATGTACATATGTTTCTTACACGATTTATGTTTTAGTCGTTATCTTTAAATAAATGCCTTCGTCGCACGTGCCTACGTTTGTTATATATACGACTTATGTTTATTCTCGTACGATCAACATTGTGCTCGATGTTTGTTTATTGATTGACAATAAAATAATGCGCAAATTCAAAGGAAATGTAAATTTCATTTCGTTAAACGGTCAGGCACATTCAAATAACTCGACCACTAACGATCGAGTGATAAAAACAAAAGACAAAGAATTTTCTAAGTTTGAGGAGGAACGTCAGTCATATCCTTGCCCAGGGCCTCGCCCTTTAAGCTCTCTTCGATCTCCTCCTCCTCGACATCCTTCTCGTCATCTGAATCGAGATCTCTCGCAGATCCGACATCCCTCAGGTAGACGACAAGCTCCTCCGACGCCGAGGCAAGAGGATTCTTCCCCAACAGATGTTGCCTCATAATCGCCGCCCTGGCAGTCAGACGAGCCAAGGCAAAGACAGACTTAGCCTCTCCTTCACCTCCTTCTCTAGGCTTACCACTTTGGACTTGGAATCCTCAGCTTCTTTTTCAATCGCAACCGAAGACACCAAACCTCTTATCTTCACTGTTTCAGAGCGTAAGGCAAGGGAAGACTGGAACGCCTGTAGAAACATAAACAAGCATTGTTAATAAACATGCGACAAAGTAAACATCGACAAAATAAAACAAGTCTTGAAAGAAAGACTTACCATGAACGCCAGCCCGACGACATGGGCGAATCCCTCGAAACGCTCTTTGAAAGAAGGGAGCAGATATTTTTCCAGATGAGGGAACAGATTCGTCCCGTCTAGGACATTGTCAACCATAAAGTCCAACGGCAACGTAATGTTGACCGTCGTGACCTTAGCCTCTCCCGTCGTGTGATCCTTGCCCTTGTCGGCCGATAAAGGGTTCGACGTGGTAGACGGAGACTTCGCCATTTTCGCCGGAGGCGCCGAACTAATAGGGGTTGCATTGATCGCACTAGAAGACGTCTTCGTCTTCGCAGGCGATGCGACCGACGCCTTCGCCTTCTCAGGCGTGACGACATCGACGAGTCATCAACCCTCGAAGATGGTTCCCTCGGGATCGTCATTCTCGCCTTCTTTGGAACCTCATACTCAGTGGTCGAGGTCTTTTGCCTCTTTTCTTTGCCCTTACGGGCGAGCTCAAGTTGAGCTGCCCTTTTGGCACTGACAGTCGGCGCCTTTACATGAGATTCCCCTGGAAACAACGAAGAGGAAAACGTTACACGATGGACGTAAGAGAAAAGATCGAGGTCGAGTAGCAATGAATAAAACGCTTACCGGTCATTTCTTCTTCTCCTTCTCTCGACTCTTCCTCTTCCTCCTCCTCTTCACGTTTCTCTCCCCGATTCTCTCCTAGATATACCAAATCGTCGTCGTCGTCGTCCACCAGATGTCGTGTGAAAAACGATCGCTCCACAGTACTGAATTCCAAGAATGCTTCGATCTTCGCTTGAGAGTTAGCGTAGGGCTTCACGTCCTCAAACTTGATATCTGTCAACGCATAGAAGGCATATTAGAAATAAGTTGAAAAATAGCACACGACGTGCGACATAGGGATAAAACAATCTTACCCGACATATTCCAGCCGGCCCTAATCCAGCCGCTCTAAGAATCGAGAGTCGACTTACGCACAAACGCGTACATGGTCTTCCACTTACGGTCATTTACAGCAGTCTTCAAGACCAAGGTACGATCGCCCTTATACCTAGAAAATAGGCTATAGCGATGACACCCGTCCTTCTTGACTTGATAAGCCAAGAGGAGGTCGCACACATTTATGGGAGATTCCCATTTTTCGGTAAGTCGCTCAATCACTTGTACGACTCGCCAGAATTGGGGCATTAATTGGTCCGGTGCTAAATCGAATTCGAGCATAAAAGCCTTGGCCAAAAGCGAATAAGGCCATTCAAAACCTATCTTAAAGGGATATTTGTATATCACGATATACCCCTCATGACACTCATTTGGTCGGGTCTGACCTGCTCTAATCAGAGTAATCCCCGCAAGGATTTTTGCCAAATTTCTAAGGGCATCGAGATCCTCTTGTTCTAGGATAGAACTTACAGGCTCGGTCGACATTTCTAAACTTTATAAGGCAGACTTATAAAGATCAAGAAATCGTACCTTATATAGGCGCTCTAAATCCTCGAAACTCTAACTCTAATCAAGATCTTGCAGGATTGGAAACGAATCGCTGAAGAATAGCAAGAAAATCTCTCTCTAAACTCTCTGTAAGCGTAAAATGGAAAAGATCCATAGCGGGTCTCTATTTATGTAAATAATCGTGTCAGGTCGAGTCCCATGATGATCGACACGTACCCTTGTCTTTTCGTATGACCACACGGATCGTCGACACCTGGCGATGACAGCTGCTAAGCATGATCGTGCGTCAGCGTGACGTCACAATCTTATCCCCTTTTCAATTTCCTTATTAGTTAGAATTGAATCGATCTAGCTCCAAGGCAACTAAAGTAATCTTCGACATGTGTCATAACCCTGGACGTCCGACTGACAAAATTTAAAACTCGAATTTGCCACTCTATTTTCAAATTTTGGGGGCAAACTGTTTGGGAAAAATTTCACCAGTCTCGACCACGACCAAAATAGGGAGAACATTTATTACACTTTTTCATAATAAGGTAAAATCATAATACTTTATCCCCTGATCAAAGTTGAAATCGAAAGTTATCTACCTCACGACACTCGACCATGACATCGTCTAGTTCACACGTCCGTCGTATGGAACCTTGCGACCTCGACCGACTAACATGTGATATTACTGTTACATTTTCACTGTTTAATGCAGGGTCAACATCATTGATGATCAACGGCTATAACCGACGAAGGCCATTAACAGCATTAAACTCAACGTCCGTTATAACTGTTACCCGAAGCTTTTATGGAGTCATTAAAGGCATTCGAAGACTATAAGTACAAGGATTCCATCCTCATTTGAGGATCATCTCTGGCATCTTGACACAACTGAACGCTCAAGAACACTCACTACAGTATTCGAAGCAAAGAGCTCCCTCTCTCAACAGATCGCTCTCGACGCATGATTCCCGCGCACGACACATAGCTTTTACACACGACGCACCAGTTTTTACATTCGATACACTTGTTACTTTACATTTAAAGTCTTTCTTTCATTTGTATTGTAATCACTGTACTCTCGACACCTGAAACATAAGGATATCGCCCATGTTTGGCGACCATAGTGCAGCGACGACATCATCATTGTCGTCCGCGGGTTTTTTCCTCGTTGAGGTTTTTCCCGCGTCACCAAAATCTTTGTCTCATTTATATTTCTATCTTTATCACATTGCTTTGTCGAAAGATTCCCATCTTTAGTTGTTAAGTTCCACAATCAACCTTAAGTTATCCTTCTGGACGATTTTTGGCATTAACAGACCTGATCGCTTATGTCGTGCGATCCTGCGAGACTAAAGTCGTATAGTAGACTTAGCAACTTATGTCGTGCAATCTGCGATAAAACAATGTCAGAGGTTGGTCGTTGGCTAGCCAACGACCCTCCGTTGCTTAAGTCAGTAATCGTCGTGATAAAAAATCGTATGAAAGAAGGAAAAGGATTTAGAAGAAATACCTTCTCAGATGCGTTGCATTCCAACTACATGGGATATCTCGATTGTCGAGGGTTTGGAGCCGATAGGCACCTTTACCCATGACTTATGGGATATGACTAGGACCTTCTCATTTGCGACATTAGCAAGCCAGTCGGGGTATTTCACTTCTTAAATTTTCCCTGTCTTGAGGAGGTTGTTGACCTCGTCATTTATCACCTTATTCCTTTCAGGAGCAAATAGGTTTAAATGAAGGGTTGACATTGAATTTACGGGAATTGACGCCAGGGTCTATGTCGACCATGTCTTCGTGCGACCAGGCAAAACAATCGGCATATTCCTGTAAGAAAGATATTAGTTTGTCTTTAAAGCAGGGATCGAGAGACGAACCTGTCAAGACTTTTCTGGTCAGGCTTGCTCTGATCCAGGACGATTTCCTCCAGGCGATAGTCGTCGACTATCCCAGGAGCATCCTGGACCTGAAACTGCCAGATGGCCTACTTCTACGGCTTCAGGGTGGTCTTATAGCAGTCGTGGGCGACTTTCGGCTCACTTTTGATCTCCTAGACTTCCCACGGCATAGGGAATTTCATGGTCTGGTGGTACGTCGAGGGAACGACTTTCATTTCATGGATCCATGGTCGGCCTAAGATGATGTTATAAGCCGACGAGCAATCAACGACGCTGAACTTCGTCTGCTTATTGATTCCCCCTGCATAGACAGGCAAGGTAATCTCTCCAAAGGTACTCGTCGCGTCTCCATTGAAACCGACCAAAGTTGTCGAGCGTCGGGTGATTTCCGATCGATCGATTCCCATAGACTTGATGGTATCAAGGAAGATGACATTCGCTGAGCTGCCTCCATCGACCAAGACTCACCGGGTTAAACATTTACCAATTGTGAGTTGATGGATCAACCCGTCATGATGCTTCTGATATGAGTCACCAAGGTCGTCTTGGTCAAACGTGATTTTCATGGATTCTAACTCTAGATCTCCTTTGGGTCTCGATGAGCGCGGGACAGGCCGATCGTCAGGTGCCTGGCTGGCATGACGTTTGGCTGCAGAATACGTCAGACCGCATACGTCGGAACCACCAGTGATGCAGTTGACGACGTTTGCATGCTCGGGGGTTGGCGGTCGAACGTCGTTAACTGGAGTAACGAAGTCATCGATGATGTCCTTGAGATTGCCCTTCGAGATGTGATATGCTAGCTCCTTTTTCAGAGCTATGCAATTGTCTGTCGCATGACCATGGTCGACATGGAAGTCGCACCATTTCGATTTATCTTTCTTATCGTCGTCTTTGTCAGTCTTCTTTGGCCACCGGATGGACACTTGGACGGTCTTCAGGGCCTCGACCAAGTCCTTAGTAGTCCCTTTGAATCCGTAAGAGGGTATCTTAGGGTACTGAGGGAATTTGGTCACGGTCGCGGTCTTGAACTCCGCTTTAGTCTCGAACCGGACGATCGAGATTTGTCGTGCAGATTCTGGCTTGGATATTGCTTTTGTTTTGAACTCTGGCTTCTTAACACCAAGCGACCTCTTGTCGTCGGTGTGCTTACGACGAAAGGCAGCGTCATCTTCTACCCTCATATAAGCAATGGTTCTGGCTCGAACGTCTTCGAAATTCTCCGGGGGATACTTGGTCAGATCAGTGTATAGACCCGAACTGTCGTCTAGACCACGTTTGTAAGCTTCGATCGCGGTCTTGACGTCACAGTTATGGTCATTGATCATTTCTGCATTGAATCTGTTGAAATAGCTCCGGATAAATTCACCGGCCTTCTGCACGACATAATACAAGTCGTTAGTCTGCTTCTCCATCTTGCGACTACTGGCGAATTGCTGGGAGAACTGGTTGACTAACTCAGTGAACGACCCGATGGATTTAGGTTTAAGGTTAATCAACCATTGGAGGGCAAGACCCGTGAGGGTCGCCCCGAAACTTTTGCACATGCAGACTTCTTGATACATATGAGGGATCGAGATCGTCCACATTAACTGCTTATACTGCGCGATGTGCTCCGTCGGATCGGTTATCCCCGAATACTTAGGAGTGAAGGCGGGGATGTTATATTTCTTCGGAACATCGACTGTCGAGATCGTGTCGATGAAAGGCGACGCCTGATACCCCGAACGAGGATCGACGTCGACGGGCACGGCCACCCCTCGCAGCTTAGCGAGCAAAGATAGGACACGCTCGTTCTGATCTTCTAGCATTTTCAACCGCTGAGCGATGGGTCGTTAGGATCAGGATTTACACCTGCTTGGGGGTTAACTCTTGAACTGGTGCCATTTCCGTTCGACGAACCATTGGCGTCCCCGTTGAAAGGGACGAAATATGGCTGAGACCCATTCTGCATGGGTGGTGGCCTTATATGATGAGGAGGGATTAGCCCGAATTGAGGATTTGGGTTGAACGATCCCTGATGCTGGTTCTGCATGAATGGACCTGGCTGCTGATTCTGACTGTTAATGCCAAAAATCGCACCAAAGGGACAACTTAAGGTCGATGTGGACTTTAACAACTAAAGAAAGGAATCGTTCGACAAAAGCATGCGACAAAGATAAAAATGTAAATGAGACAGAGGATTTGATGACGCGGAAAAAACCTCAACGAGGAAAAAACCTGCGGACGACAGTGGATGTCGTCGCTGCACTATGGTCGCCAATCAGGGGCGATGTCCTTGGTGTTCCGGGTGTCGATCGTACAGAGATTACAATACAAATGAAGGGAAAGACTTCGAAATGTAAAGTACAAGTGTTTGAAATGTAAAAACAGTGTGCATCGTGTGTGAAAACAATGTGTAAACAGTTGGTCGAGAGTGAAAATCGTGTGTTGGGAGCGATCTTCTATAAATGATCTCTTTGCTTCGAATGAATATTCTTCGAGTGTTTGCGTTTGCTTTTGTTGTTTGATGTTCGGTGCTCTTGTTCTATCTCTCTTCCTTTGTCATTCGATGTCCTGAAACTGAGGATTGAACTTGGGATTTATAGTCTTCGGATGATTTTAATTGAATCATTAAGATCTTTGATGATTGTTGTAACGGTCGTCGTCTTCAATGTGGGATTAGATGCTCATAACTGATTTCGTCGGTTATAGCCGTTGCCAATTAATGACTTTGACTCCTGCATTAATCACTGAACAAATATAACAGTCGTATAACGCGTTAGTCGGCCGAGGTCGCATGATTCTACGCGACGGTCGTGCAAAGTAGGCGACGTCGAGGTCGAGTGTCGTGAGGAACTCTCGACTTACCTTTTAGGAGGGACGACGGAGGCTTTTTGGGTCTTTGTCGGGACCTTATCTTAATACAAGATATAGCTCATAACATGTGTCTTACCTTTTCTGGTCGTGGTCGAGACTGGTGAAATTTTGCCCAAACACTGACTGAACGGAGCTTTCTGTTGATTCTGACCGAACGGAACTTGCTGATGATTCTGACCGAACGGTCCTGGTCCAGGATTATGAACGAAGGGAGCGGATCCTGGATTCTGACCGAACGATCCTGGACCGGGATTCTGAACGAATGGTCTAGGACCGTTCTGCGGTCCGAACGATCCATTCGGATTTTGATTTCTCAGTCGCGCAATTTTCTCAGCTTCCCTTCGACTTTGATCAGCAAGGACGTTGATTTGATTTCGAGCAGCTTCCAACTCCTGATAGATCTGAGCAATGAGCTGCTCATGATTTCCGTTGGCTGCCATTTTCTTGAAACAGTAAAAAAGAGGAAACTCCAAGAAACCGTTAGTAAAACGCACGTGTGTCGAAGATTTTCTCTAGATGGGGCCCCACGGTGGGCACCAAACTGTTAATGCCAAAAATCGTCCAGAAGGATAACTTAAGGTTTATTGTGGAGCTTAACAACTAAAGAATGGGAATCTTTCGACAAATCGTACGACAGAGACAAAAAATGTAACACAAACGAAGATTTTGGTGACGCGGGAAAAACCTCAACGAGGAAAAAACCCGCGGACGACTGTGTAGGTCATCGCTACACTATAGGGGCGATATCCTTATGTTTCAGGTGTCGAGAGTACGATGATTACAATACAGATGAAAGAAAGACTTTGAATGTAAAGTAAAACAAGTGTATCGAATGTAAAAATTGGCGCGTCGTGTGTAGAAACTAAGTGTCGTATGTATAAGTCATGCGTCGTGAGCGATCTTTTGAGAAAGAATTCTTTGCTTCGAGTGTTCTTTATAATTCCGATGTTTCCAGATGCCAGATGATGCGCGAAATGATGGTTGAGCTTTTGTATTTATAGCCTTCGAACGCCTTGAATGATTCCATAAAAACTTCTGGTAACGGTCGTACCGGATGCTGAATTTAATGCTCATAATTATCCTTGTCGGTTATGTCCGTTGGTCATTAATGACATTGACCCTGCATTAAACAGTGAAAATATAACAGTAATATTGCATGTTAGTCGGTCGAGGTCGAGAGGTTCCTTACAACGGTCGAGTGTCGTGAGTAACTTTCGATTTCAGCTTTGGTCAGGTGATAAAGTATTATGATTTTATCTCATTATGGAAAAGTGTAATAAATGTTCTCCCTATTTTGGTCGTGGTCGAGACTGGTGAAATTTTACCCAAACAGACGCCGAAACCAGGTATTCCTCTATGGAAAAATTGCTTTTGTCGCTAGTTACAGCTGCTAAAAAATTGCGACACTATTTTGAATCGCATCCTATTACTGTCGTGACTAACTTTCCTCTTAAGTCTATCTTGAGGAAACCTGAGTTGACAGGTCGTTTGGAAAAATGGAGCATATATCTCAGCAGTTACGACATCGATTTAACCCAGGACCGCGATCAAATCGCAAGCTTTGGCAGATTTCATTGCCGATTTCAGTCTTGAGCTGGAAAAAGAAGCAGAACTCGAGGTATCTACTGTGGAGACTCACGACGACATGCCCTAGACTCTGTATGTCGACGGATCATCCAACACTAGAGGTTCAGGACTAGGCGTCGTCTTAAAGTCGCCACAGGGGGGCAAGATGGTGTATTCCGTTCGATGCGACTTCAAAACCACCAATATTCGACAGTATTCCCATGATGCACCTGGCGACGTCGTCCATCGAAAATGACGATTGTTTGGGAAAATTTTCACAGGTCTCGACCATGACCAGAAAAGGTAAGACACATGTTATGAACTATATCTTGTATTAAGATAAGGCCCCGACAAAGACCCAAAAAACCTCTGTCGTCCCTCCTAAAAGGTAAGTCGAGAGTTCCTCACGACACTCGACCTCGACGTCGCCCGTTCCGCACGACCGTCGCACAAGACCGTACGACTTTGACTAACTCAATATACGACTGTTACGTTTGTTCAATGATTAATGCAGGAGTCAAAGTCATTAATGGGCAACGGTCATAACCGACGAAGAGCAATTATGAAGAGTTACAACTGGCGACCGTTATAGCTGTTATCAAAGCAATCAATGAGCTAATCAAAGCACCCGAAGGTTATAAAAGATCAAGTTAAACTTCAGTTCCGGGGACCGAACATCGAACAAGAGAAGCAAACGCAAACACTCGAAGAATATTCATTCGAAGCAAAGAGATCATTTATAGAAGATCGCTCCCGACGCACGACTTTCACTCTCGACCAACAGTTTACACATTGTTTTCACACACGACGCACACAGTTTTTACATTTCAAACACTTGTACTTTACATTTCGAAGTCTTTCCCTTCATTTGTATTGTAATCTCTGTACGATCGACACCCGGAACACCAAGGACATCGCCCCTGATTGGCGACCATAGTGCAGCGACGACATCCACTGTCGTCCACAAGTTTTTTCCTCGTTGAGGTTTTTCCTGCGTCATCAAATCCTCTGTCTCATTTACATTTTCATCTTTGTCGCACGTCTTTGTCGAATGATTCCTTTCTTTAGTTGTTAAAGTCCACATCGACCTTAAGTTGTCCCTTTGGTGCGATTTTTGCCATTAACAACGATGTCGTCCAGATCGAAGACCAAGAAGATGATTGTTCGTGCGACATCCGAAATTTCCTTATGCACGACCAACTCCCAGAAGACAAGATGGAGGCTCGCACGATCAGGTTCAAGGCATCCAGGTATGTCATGATCGAAGATAGACTCTATCGACGATCATCGACAGGCTTAAACCTGAGATGCGTCATCAGCAAAAGTCAAGTTCAGAAAATCCATCAAGAGATGCACGATGGGGAGTGTGGAAATCACTCAGGTGGTCACAGTTTGGCCAATCGCATCTCTCGACAAGGCTACATTTGGCCAACACTGCGACAAGACGCCATCAGGTATGTTCAGAACTGTGATCCCTGTCAACGACATTCAGGTACGTCCCATAAACCCTCTGAACCCTTACACTCGACACTTATCCCATGGCCCTTTATGAGATGGGGGATGGATATTGTCGGCAAGTTACCACCTACCCCCGGGCAAAAGGTATTTCTTCTCGTACTTACAGATTATTTTTCTAAGTGGGTAGAAGCGGCTGCCTTTTCCCATGTTCGGGACAAGGAAGTGGTCTCTTTTATCCAGACTAACATCATATGCAGGTTTGGGATCCCATCCGAAATTGTCTGCGACAATGGATCCCAGTTCATAAGCAACAGAACTCGACAGTTCTGTAAAGACCGTAATATCAAGCTGACGACCTCGACCCCCAGGTATCCCCAGGCAAATGGACTTGCAGAGTCGAGTAATAAAACCATTATTGCTTCGATCAAGAAAAGGTTAAAAGCTGCAAAGGGAAAGTGGGTCGAAGAACTCCCTTCAGTCCTGTGGGCGAATCGCACGATGCCTCGCACATCCACAGGACAAACCCCTTTCTCCTTGGTCTATGGTTGTGAAGCAGTTTTGCCGGTCGAGGTCCGACTCCCAACCTCAAGGCATACTTTCATCGACCATAACTTGGTTGATTTAAGTTATGACCTCGACGCCCTTGAAGAACTTAGAGAATCAGCACTAATCAGAATGGCGTCGCAAAAGCAAGTGGTCGAACGACATTTCAACAAGAGCGTCAAAGCTAAAGTCTTCCAAGAAGGCGACTACGTCCTCCGACGAGTGTTCCAGAGCACTCAGGAGCTCAATGCAGGTAAACTTTCCACCAAATGGGAAGGTCCTTATCGTATCTCAGAAGTCGTGGGTAAGGGTGCTTATAAACTCCAAAACCTCGACAATCGAGATATCCCACGTAGCTGGAATGCAACGCATCTGAAAAGGTATTTCTTCTAAACCCTTTTTTCTCATACGATTTTTTATTCATCACGACGATTGCTGACTTAAGCATCGGATGGTCGTTGGCTAGCCTCTGACATTGTTTTATCGCAGGATAGCATGACATAAATTACTAAGTCTATTACACGACTTTAGTATATTTTCACAGGGATGCACGACATAAGCAGTCAGGCCTACTAGACGATTTGACTGCACAATCGCAGGAGAGCACGACCCATATCTGTCGCACTACCTAAATTTCTCTAACTTAGAAGAATTTTCATGCTTTGGTCGGATGCTATAATCGTACGTACCCATGTTCGCTTTGCATGACTTAAAAGTCTAAAGATTTTATAACCTGTATTCTAGTCAGTATATTAGAATGGACGCCTATGTCGCACGTCTTTATGTTCATTTTTATATGATGAATGTTTACTTGGTGAATTCCACGATTGATATTGTATTTACTTATAAAGCGAATAAGACCAGGTAATACACGATTTCGACAGAAAGGTAAAGTTCATTCATCAAACGATCGATTACATCCAAATAGCTCGACCACCAACGGTCGAGCGACAAAAACAAAACTAAAATTTTTCTAAGGATGGGGAGGATCGACAGCCGCATCCTTACCAGAAGCTTCGCCCTTGAAGCCTTCGTCCATGTCTTCCTCCTCATCCTCCTTCTCATCGTCAGAGTCGAGATCTCTCTCAGACCCGACATTGGCCAAGTAGAAAGCCAGCTCATCCGACGCCGATGATAACGCCAATTTTTGGCGTTATTTTCAGTCCATAAACCAATGAGATTGGCTTGTGTTGAAGCAAAAAGGAGGGATTTTATGGTTTCTCTAGTGAAATGTGCAGGCTATCCGAAAGAAGATGAACATCGAGAAAAGAAGCGAAAAAGAGTCCAAAAGAGAGCCAAAACGAAGCCCAACGGAAGCCCAAGATATAAGCCCGAGACCCGTACCCAAACCACACCCAGACCTGACCCAAACACCTCAAGAAAGCGCGCTACTTTCCACGCGGCCTGAAGCCACGGGACAAGTCGCGTAACCCTCTGTTCCAATCCTATAATTTGGTGTTTTCCGGAATTTAGGTCATATCTCGATACGCGCAATGGTAGGCAGCGAGGGGCGATTTTCAGAGGTTTTTCACAGACTTTTGAGCCACGATAGAGGATCGATTGAGGAGACGTTCACCACGTGAAGCGGATTAGAGCCGAGAGAAGGGAGTTCATCGTACATTCTTCACGTTCACGATCATCATGTTTTCACACACTATTCTTCTTCCTTTTCTTATGTTTTTATCCACCACCAACATGAACTAATCTTTAGATGTTGGGGGTTGGTTTGAATTTGGTTTAAGCTTATGAACACGTGATTTGAGACTTTTATCAGTTTTTCCTAGTTAATGAAGCATGTGATTTGAATTTTAATGCTTTTGTGAGTTTGGCCAACTTTCATCTGTTTTGTTTGTTATCAATTAGGTTCGAGAGAATTAATTGTTAACCAGAACTAGAATTGCATGCCTAAGGTGAGAAATTGGATAGAGATATACCAAGTAAGCCTTAGTCCCGTTGAAATCTTGAGTTTAATGTGTTTTGAATTCCATAGGTTGAGATCGAGAGATAAAACTTGTGCTTTCAAGATAAAACCCGTTGTTGCTTGAGAAAGAACAACGGTGATTTTAGAGATTGGGTATTCATTAAAGGGAATAACTGGTAATTGTTTTGAGTCAATTGTTTGTACGTGAAAACCGTAGGATTTCCAACCCTCAACTGTTTTCTCTATTCAAAGTTTCCTAAGTTGTTTACTGTCTCGTTCGTGATTTACTTACTTGCAATTAATTAGTTAACACCAACAACTCAAAAATTGCGACCGTTCAGTTAATAGATCTTATAGTCATTGTAATACTTAGTTCCTAGTTCCTTGTGTTCGATACTCGTACTTTCAGTACTATTACTTGATTCGACCCGTACACTTGCGGTTAGATTTAGGGGGGTGTAAACCCGCCTATCAAGTTTTGGCGCCGTTGTCGGGGAACTAGTTGCAACTGATAGCACTACCAGCTCTAAGCGCTATTACATTGAACATTTTTATTTTTGTTATTTTATTTCATCACTTTCAGTTTTGGATTGCTAATTTTGTTTCCTTTCCATTTCAGGTACTAACTAGTTTATGCCAAGGAAGACCCGAGGGAAGGAAATCGAACTGATCGATCCGGAAATCGAGAGAACCGCCCGTCAGATACGAAAAGCATCCAAAGCTCAAAGACAATTGAAGATGGGTGACGAGAGACCTCCTCGCAATGACCCACCTCCACCACCTCCTGAGAGACGTCCTATGCGGTCGTTTGCCGACCCGAACGTGGCAGCCGCACGCATAGGAGTCCAAGCACCCACCACTGCGGCAAATTATTTTGAGATCAAGCCGAGTACCATCGTGATGGTACAGCAGAATCAGTTTGGGGGAGCGCCAACTGAAGATCCCCATGCACACCTTCGTGCATTTGAACGGATCTGCAATACGTTCAAAATCAATGGGGTGGACGAGAATGGAATCAAGCTGAGGCTATTCAGTTTTTTCCTCAAGGGTAGAGCTGAAATATGGATAGAGGGCCTACCATCGGATCAGATCACTACATGGACAAGCCTGAAAGTTGTGTTCCTACAGAAATTCTTCCCACCGGGAAGAACCGCTCAACTGATGGCCGACATTACTCACTTCGCTCAATGGGACCAAGAGACTCTATACGAGGCATGGGAGCGATATAAAGACATGTTAAAAAAGTGTCCACATCATGGGTTACACGGCTGGGTGATTATCCAAACGTTCTTTGGAGGCCTTCACCCGCAGTTCAAGAATGACATCACTGCTGCAGCGGGTGGGGCTCTCATGAATAAGACATATGAAGAAGCAGTCGATTTGATCGAGAACTTAGCCGAGCATAGCTATGCCACTCCACGATCTTCTATCAGACGGGTAGCCAGTGTTCAAGAGTCAGACGAGTTGAAGGTGATAAAAGCCCAATTAGCTGCTATCACGAATCATTTGAAGGGAGGCAACCCAGAAGTGTTCCCCATTTCTCAAGAACCCGAACAAGTTCAGTTTTTACAGAACCGAAATAACCAGCCAAGGAATGACCCTTTCTCGAACACCTACAATGAGGGGTGGAAGAAACACCCTAATTTTTCATGGAGTCAACCTCAAGGGCAACAACAATATGGTAATTCTTCTAACTATTCTAATTCTTCTCAGCCTAACAATGTTTACCGTCCTCCAGGTTTCAACCAAAGGAAATTCGATGAAGGACCAGCCGTAGAGAAGAAATCGGGACTGGAAGATATGATGATGAAGTTTATGACAAAGACGGATAGTACTGTTGAAAGATTAGCCAACATGGTAAGTACGGTAAAAGCAGCAACTGAACATAACACCGCCTCCATCAAGCTCCTTGAGAGGCAAGTGGGGCAAATTTCTGAAGCATTACAAAACCGAGATCCCGGGACATTCCCGAGTCAGACTGAAAGGAAACCAAGAGAAGAATACAATGCCATTTATCTGAGAAGTGGCGCGGAGATGGTCAAGGAGGCGAATGATGGGCTGAAGGAAGATCTTTCTAGTGATATGGTTGATCGAGAGAAACCGAAGGAAAAAGAGGTGACACCTCCAACAAAGCCGGTAGTCAACCCGTATGTGCCACCGCTACCATTCCCGAATCGGGTAAAGGCACATAAGGATGAGGAACAATTCAAGAAATTCCTTAACATCTTCAAGAAGCTGCACATCAACATTCCATTTGTAGAAGCACTTGCCCAAATGCCAACATATCTCAAGTTCATGAAGGACATCTTATCCAAGAAGAGGGCAATTGAACACCAGTCTACCATTGCACTTACTGAAGAGTGCAGTGCGATCATTCAGAACAAGCTTCCCCCGAAGCTTCAAGATCCAGGGAGTTTTTCTATACCTATACAAGTTGGAAATCTCTGTTTTAATAAGGTATTATGTGATTTAGGAGCCAGTATTAATTTAATGCCTCTATCTGTTTTCAGGAAACTCAGACTTGGGGAAGTGCAGCCAACGAAGTTACCCTCCAACTCGTTGATAGATCGATCAGATATCCATATGGAGTGATAGAAGACGTGCTGATTAAAGTTGACAAGTTCTACTTTCCGGTGGACTTTTTGGTGCTGGATATTGATGAAGATAAAGAGGTCCCGTTGATATTGGGAAGACCCTTTCTGGCCACAGGCAAGGCACTGGTCGACATGGAAGAAAGCGAGATGACTTTAAGGATTGGCGGCGAAAAGGTAATGTTCAAGATGTTTGAAAGTGCAAGAGGGAGAGGTGAAGAGGAAACCGGTAATCAAGGAAAGCCAGAGGTGGAAGAATCTGCGGAAAATCGCCAGTGTAGGCGGTTCGAGTCCGCAGATACCGAGCCAAGCTGAGGGCCACACAGTCGTGCCACGACTTTAACTGCGGTGCTGGGTAGGAGGCAACCCACCAAGGTTTGTTTTCGTTTTAAGTTATGTTCGGTGAGTTTTTATTTACAAAAAAAACTGGAACAGAGACTTACGCGGTTTAGGCCGCGGCCTCAAGCCGCGCGCCAAACCGTGGGTGGCTCTGATTTGGCTTTCGAAATAGAATCATACGCGGGATTCCCCGTGGTCTTCAAACCGCGCACTAAACCGCGCGGGTTCCCATGGTCGTTCAGGGTTTCTCGTGCAGTTTTTGTCCCATTCTTGCTTTGTTTCGTTGTTTTCTTTGCTTTCTTTTTCCTCTTGCTTTGTGTTTTTATGCCCTCTCTCCGTCTTCTCCATCTTCTCTCAATTACTCTCTCAACGGTTCAAGAGACTCATTTCCGATCTTCACGACCAAAGGTATGTACTTTCACTATTATTTAATTTGGTCTTTATTACTGCTATGGGGTAAATATGCATGGACTTTTAAGTTGATTTTATTAAGCATCCTGCGTGCATGAGAATGTTGGGTGGTGTTTACACGTACACGTTTGGAAAAGGAGATGCAACAAACCTAAGTTTCACTTAGGTTTGGGGTGCCTTGCTTTTCAACTTCTGCACACTCACATTTACCCCTTTGCAAACCTCGGTTTTACCGAGGTTTGGGGTTGGCTTTAGTTGACAAACCTAGGCCACGGCCTAGATTTGGGGTGACCATATTTGAATAACTCTGGGCTCGCTCTTTGATGTTTTTGTGTTGATGTTTTGCCTTTCCTGCTTGATGACTGTAATAACTGCACAAAGATTGGTGTCACATCGCCTACACCGATACTTGCACATTGGGGACAATGTGTGGGTAAGGTTTGGGGTTGCCCAATCGGGCCCACGTTTATGCACGTTGATGTCCCACACTTCTGACTGGTTAGATCACTTTAGATAATTTTTTGTTTTGAATGATTAAGACCGACCATTGTGGGAAGAATCTTGTGATAGTAACGTGACCATTAGGGAAGGACCGGGAAAAGACATGACTAGGGACATTAGTGGAGACCACCCAATAGAGAGATTTGAGCCTAAATGACGCCTTTCATTTCGAGGGATTTAAACACCTAATTCGTATACACTTTTTTGAATTCCTTGTCGTGATTATAGAATGATCTCGCTATAATATTGCATTGAGTAGCAAAGATGACCATCGGGATATTGGGTAAGGGTATAGTAGACCATATCGTGTGGACCTTAAGAGATGATTCCAGGCATTGTGTGCACTTTAACCCGTTTTTGTCTAACGTACCTTTTTACCCATTATGTGTGTACCCAAAACCACCTTTGTAGCCAAACACTCACCACTTGTTCATTTCAGACCCACCATTAAACCCTAGCCAACAGCCTTAGCCAACCCTTGTCCGAAAGTGTGTTAATCAGAAGCAGTACAGGCCAGTCAAGAAAAATAGATAGAAAAGAGGGCCAATGCAGCCCCAATCAAATAAAGAGGGCCAATGATGCCACACACACAAAAAAAACAACAGTTTAGATAGTATTTATAACAGCTAAATAAAAGAGTCAAAGCGACTCCAACAGTGACGAGAAGGCCAAATGATAGGAATTGAAGCTAGTAAAGTTCACAACTGCTAAAGATTGACACACCAAGGATTTTTTATCCGCTTACCCTTTGTTTCTTAGCCATGACCTCAGCCCCGTTACAACCCTTGTAAAGACCTGGATGATCTTCTAGAAAATGTGATTAGGGTATACGACCACCTTTACCGATTGTCCCTGTCTTGCTACATGATTCCTTTCTGAGATCAACTTTTTGGACATTTGTGCGTCTTTCATTAGAGTTGTCATGCAATTCTTCGAGTATCATTGTACATAAATTCCTTATACATGACAACATGTGTGACAACCTAGGTTCGAGGGAAATGAGAGTATCTCGTGAGGTAGGGTCGAGGCGAAATGTTTTCTCTAGTATGTTTGGACCCAGTACGACCTTAATGTAATCGGAGCAGTCACAAGTTCAACTCACAATGGAAGGCCATAGATCAGACAGAATAATGATGAGGCGAGGATGAGATAAGCATTCACGGGTATGGGAAATCACCAGTGCATTATGTGGTACCGATTGAGAGTTGTGCAGTTATTATTTCACTGATATATGCTTTTATTCTATTTTATCGCTAATTTTCTTGAGGACAAGCAACGCTCGGTTTGGGGTTGTAGACGCCGACGCGAGGGGATTCTTCCCCGACAGGTGATGTCGCATGATCGCCGCCCGACAACGTGCGATCCCGTCTCCTCTACTGGGACCCCTTGGAAACGCTCCTTGAAAGAAGGGAGCTGGTATTTCCCCAGATGGGGGAAAAGCTTCATCCCGTCCAGGACATTATCAGCCATGAAGTCTGACGGCAACGTAAAGTTGACCGTCATGACCTCAGTCTCTCCCGTCTTATGGCCCTTGCCCTTATCGGCCGACGAAGGGGTCGACGTGGCAGAGGGAGACACCGTCGTTGTCGCCGGAGGCGCAGAACTAACAGGTGTCGCATCAATCGCACCAGAAGACGTCTTCGTCTTTACAGGTGATGCGACCGATACCTTCGCCTTTTCAGGCATGACGACTCTCGACGAGTCGCCAGCTTTTGAAGACGATTCCCTCAGGACCGTCATCTTCGTCCGTTTCAAAACCCCCGACCCAGTGGTCGAGGTCCCCTTCCTCTTCTCTCTGCCCTTACGGGCCAGTTCAGCTTGAGCTTCCCTCTTAGCAGCCGCAGACGACATCTTCGCCTGAGATTCTCCTGAAAAAATAAAGGAAAAGGAAGAACGTCAAACGACTGAAATAATGAAAAAACCAAGTCAAGCAGAAATAAGGTACCCTTACCAGTCATTTCTTCCTCTTCTTCTCTCGACTCCACTTTCTCCTCTGTCTCCTCTTCTTCTTCCTATTCCTCTCGTATCTCCTCTCGGTTCTCACCCAAGTAGACCACGTCGTCGTCCTCGTCTACCAAATGTCGTGTGACGAACGACCGTTCGTCGGTGCTGAATTCCAATAACTTGTTGATCTTGGCCTGAGAATCGTCGTTCAACTTCACGTCTTCGAATTTGATGTCTGATAAACAAATAGAAGAGAGGTAAGTAAAAACACAAGTCAAATGTAATACAAGACGCTCGACAAAAGCTAAAAACTTACCCGCCATATTCCAGTCCGACCTAATCCAATCGCTGTCAGGGTCTAGCATCGCCACACGCACGAATGCGTACCTAGTCTTCCACTTGCGGTCGTTGACCATAGTTTTTAGAACTAAGGTACGATCGCCTTTGTGTTTTGAGAACAGGCTATCAAGAGGTCGATCACATTCAGGGGCGACGCCCAGTCCTTGGTTAGTCACTCCATGACATGGATAACATGCCAGAATTGGGGCATCAACTGCCCCGACTAGAGGTCGAACTCGCACATGAATGCCTTGGCCAAAGACGAATAGGGCCATTCGAAACCTATCTTAAACGGGTATTCGTATATCACGAAATGCCCGTCGGGACACATCTCTGGACGGACCTGACCGGCCCTGCTCAATGAAATCCCCGCAGGGATTTTCGCTAATTTTCTAAGGGAGTCTATATCGTCTTGATCTCTAATGGTGCTCGCTGGTTCGGTCGACATTGCTAAACCAGTTAACCCAATTTTTATATCGCTCAGAGCAAAAAGATCCCAGTGTCTCCTAGGTTTTCTAGCGATAGACTTACGACGCATAAAAGGGATGAGAAGTCGTACCTTATATAGGCGCTCTAAACCTCGAAAACTCTAGATCAAAATAAGATTTCTACAGGTTTGGAATGTATTCGCTAAAAAATGGCAAGAAATCAGGAAAGAAAACTCGCTCTAAAAACTCTCAGAAATCGTAAACTGGAAAAGATCCACCGAAGGCCTCTATTTATGTAATCGATCATGTCAGATCGAGTCATTCGATAATCGATACGTGTCCTCACCTTTTCGTATGCAGGCACGGATCGTCAACACCTGGCGCTAGCAGCTGTCAAGCATAGAACGTGCGTCAGCATGACGTCACGATCTTATCGCCTTCTCAACTTCCATAATTCAAATCAAACCGATTCGGTTCCAGTGTAACTGAATCGACCTTTTTGACACATGTCACACCCCTGGACATTCTTTTAAACGAAGGTTTAAAAAGATTTTTTCTGACAAAAAATTAAAAATTCAAAATTTGATATTGCCACTTTATTTTTAAATTTTGGGGGCAAACTATTTGGGTAAAAATCCACGAGTCACGACCACGACATAAAAAGGTAAGACACATATCACACGACATGTCCTGGATTAAAATAAGGTCCTAAAAAGTATATTTAATATCTCTGTTGCCCCTCCGAAAGTTTAGGTCGAGAACTCCTCACGACACTCGACCATATTGTCACCCGATTCGCAGGACCGTCGTAAGATACCTTACGTCCTCGACCAAACAAACTAACGACATAACTGTTATGATTCCTCTGTTTAATGCAGGATCAAAGTCATTAAAGACCAACGGCTATAACTGACGAGGAACATTATGAGCATTAATCCCAGCAGCCGTTACGACCGTTGTTCCTATTTATATGGAGTCGTTTAAAGCAACGAAGGCTATATAAACAAGAGCTCCATCACCATTTGCACACATCTGAATCCTCGAATCACTTGCAGCATACTAAAATTTCCTAAGCAAATAAGTATTCTCTCTCGAAGCAGACGACGCACGACGCATAGTTCTTATACACGACACACTTGTTTTTATAAACGATACACTTGTCACTTTACAAATTAGCTTACTTTTACTATTTGTATTGTAATCATTGTACTCTCGACACTTGAAACACAAGGACGTCGCCCCTGTTTAGCGACCATAGTGCAACGACGACCCCTACAGTCGTCCACGGGTTTTTTCCTCGTTGAGGTTTTTCCCGCGTCACCAAAATCTTTTCGTCTCATTTACATTTCTTGTCTTTGTCGCACTGTTTTGTCGAACGATTTCTATCTTTAGTTGTTAAGCTCCACAATCAACCTTAAGTTATCCTTCTGGACGATTTTTGGCATTAACAAATATAAATATATTTATGTATCTAATTATCTTTCAAAAATCCTAAATTCTAGTTGGCCGTAGTCTTTTCTAGAGACTAAACCTTATATCAATCTACCAATTCTCTCAACCAATTGAGTTTATCGTAAAAAACGATCAATTATAATAAATTTTTTGCATATAAATATATTCAAAACCCGACCAAGCCCAACCCGAAACCCAACGAACCCAAACCCGAAGTAATCCAAAATTCGAGGCTTGGTTTCCATATCCGAAATTCAATCGGGTTATTGATTTTTTCACCCTAACTCGCCCGATCCACCCGATGCTCACCTCTAATTATCTCTCATAGTAGTTGTTAATGCCAAAAATCGTCCAGAAGGATAACTTAAGGTTGATTGTGGAGCTTAACAACTAAAGAAAGGAATCGTTCGACAAGACGGTGCGTTAAAGACAGAAAATGTAAAAGAGACAAGGATTTTGTTGACGCGGGAAAAACCTCAACGAGGAAAAAACCCGCGGACGACTGTGGGAGCCGTTACTGCACTATGATCGCCTAACAGTTTATGTCATGCGTTAGTTGGTCGAGGTCGCATGGTTCTATGCGACGGTCGTGTGGGCTAGGCGACGTCGAGGTCGAGTGTCGTGAGGTAAAAAGACTTTCGATTTTATCTTTAATCAAGAGTTTAAAGTACTATGATTTTACCTTCGTTATGGAAAAGGGAATAAGTGTTTCCTTACCTTGGTCGTGGTCGAGACTGGTGAAATTTTGCCCAAACAGTTTGCCCCCAAAATTTGAAAGTAGGATGGCAAATTCGAATTTTAAATTTTGTCAGTCGGACGCATAGAATTATGACACGTGTCGAAAGTTACCTTGGTTGTCTTGGAACTGGATCGATCCGATTTTAACTGAACGAGAAGTCGAAAAGGAAATGGGATCATGACGTCATACTGACGCACGAGCGTGCTTACCAGCTGTCTTTGACAGGTGTCGACGATCTGTGTGGTCATACGAAAAGACGAGGGCACGTGTTGATCATCCAAGGACTCGACCTAACATGATCGATCGTTTAAATAGAGATTTTGATGGATCATTTCCTTTTATGGCTTTGGAAAGTTTTTAGGGTGAGATTCTTTTTCTGATTCCTTACTGCCCTTCCTCCGATCTTCTCTGAAATCGCTAGGATTTCTGACTAGCTTAATATTTCGAATCTTTTGAGCACCTATATAAGGCATAGTTTCTCGCCTTTCCATTCATTCTTGACTGAGGCATTTGTGCTTTGAGTCCATCGCTTTTAAGTTTATTGTGTGATGTTCTTCTTTTGTAGATTCTTAGAAAGATCATCGACAAAGGTGCCAACCATCTCTGCTAGGAGAATGGCACGACTTGAGCGTACCTGTGTCGGGGTTTTATTGAAAACGGGGATGATGACTCTGAAAGGGATGCTTTCAAAGGTTGATGACTTATCGAGAGTCACTATGCCTGAAAAGGTGAAGGCATTGATCGCGGTTGACGCGATATCCATGGAATCCGCGCATCTGGCGACGATGTCCTCTGTAACCATTTCGACCCGTTCGTCGGCCAACAAGGGCAAGGGTGCAAATATGGGAGAGAGTGAGAAGAAAATCATGACGGTCAACTTTAGGTTGCCGTTGGACCTCTTAATTGTTCATATCCTTGACGGGATGGAGTCGTTTCCGCATCTGGGGAAATATCAGCCCCTATCTTTTGAGGAGCGTTTTCGAGGGATCCCTGTCGTAAAAACGGGATCACGTATAGCCATACAGGCGTTCGTTGTAAGTTTTTCTTTCAAAACTCATGTTTTCAATGTTTTTCTCAATTTTCATCGGACGCTTGCTAACATATTTCTTTTGCTTTTACAGATGCTTCGATCTCTCCTCGTTCGATATGCGAGGACAGAGAAGACGTTGGACCGAAAGTCGATTGTTGAGAGTGTCATATTCCTCCCTCCAACCTTAACATTAATCTTAAGAGTCGCATTCTCAAGACATTGCGGACTTACCTTCACGGCGTGTTCGTAGCATCAGATATTGGGAGACAGTTCCCAATTATGTTTTCTCATACTTGTTTGATCCTTGCATAAGTTCCTTAATGTTCTTCGGGGTCGTCGAGGATTCCAAGGTCGAGACTTCGGACAAAGACGTGGCCGACAATCGAGCCTTAGGATAAATTTCCGTTTTACAAATTTTTCATATCTGATCGTTGGTGATCAAGTTGTCTGATGTAATTATGTTTAAGTATGAAATGAAGTTTTGTGAGATCTGTTTACTACAAGCAATTGTCGAAAGTAATTTCAATTGTATAAACGCACTTGTAGATCGAATGTAACTGTAGATACGTGCGACTAAGGCTTTTTATTGAAAGATAACGACCATAACATTAGTCGTGTAAAAATCAAGTATACATGTGTTTAGAGCATTCATTCGGAATATGAGGCTTTTCAAAGTCGAGATACTTAGATTGTGAGCTGATTTTGGAATCGAATTGTGCGATGACTTTAAATCACATATCGAGTCGTGTATTAGACTTATGTTATGCGATTTTGGGAAAGTCACACAATAAACTTTTGTCGTGCGACCGTGCGATAAAATATTGTCAGAGGTTGGTCGTTGGATAACCAACGACCCTCCGATGCTTAAGTTAGTTACCGTCGAGGTGAAATAAAAAATCGTATGAAAAAGGGTTTAAAAGAAATACCTCTTTAGATACGTTGCATTCCAGCTGCGTGGGATTTCTTGGTTGTCGAGGGTCTGGAGTCGATAGGCCCCTTTACCCACGACTTCAGATATACGATAAGGACCTTCCCATTTAATGGAAAGTTTACCTGCGTTGAGCTCTTGAGTGTTTTGGAACACTCGACGGAGGACGTAGTCGCCTTCTTGAAAGACTTTGATTTTGACGTTTTTATTGAAATGTCGCTCGACCGCTTGCCTTTATGACGCCATCCTAATCAAGGCTGATTCTCTAAGTTCTTCGAGGGCGTCGAGGGCGTACCCTAAATCGACCAAGTTGTGATCGACTGAAGTATGCCTTGAAGTTGGGAGTTGGACCTCGACCGGTAGAACTGCTTCACAGCCATAGACTAGAGAAAAAGGGGTTTGTCCTGTGGACGTGCGAGGTGTCGTGCGATTTGCCCACAGGACCGAAGGAAGTTCCTCGACCCACTTTCCCTTTGTAGCTCTTAGCCTTTTCTTGATCGAAGCGATGATGGTCTTGTTACTCGACTCGGCAAGTCCGTTGGCTTGGGGATATCTGGGAGTCGAGGTCGTCAGCTTGATGTTTCTGTCTTCGCAGAATTGTTGGGTCCTGTCGCTTATGAATTGGGATCCGTTGTCACAGACGATTTCGGATGGAATCCCAAATCTGCATATGATGTTAGTCTGGATAAAAGAGATGGCTTCTTTATCCCTAACTTGGGAAAAAGCCGCCGCCTCAACCCATTTGGAAAAATAATCGGTGAGCACAAGGAGGAATACCTTTTGTCCCGGAGCTGGGGTAGCTTGCCGACAATATCCATTCCCCACCTCATGAAGGGCCATGGGATAAGTGTCGAGTGCAAGGGTTCAGAGGGTTTATGTGACATACCTGAGTGTCGTTGACAAGGATCACAGTTCTGGACATATTTGACGGCGTCTTGTCGCAACGTTGGCCAAAAATATCCTTGTCGATAGATACGATTAGCCAAACTGCGACCTCCTGAATGATTGCCACATTCACCGTCATGCATTTCTTGAAGGATTTTCTGGGCCTGACTTTTGCTAATGACACATTCCTGTTGATGATCGTCGATAGAGGCTATCTCCAATCATGATATATTTATATGCTTTGAATCTGATCTTCTGGGCCTCCATTTTTTCTTCTGGGAGTTGGTCGTGAGTGAGGAAATTTCGGATGTCGCACGACCAATCATCCTCTTCATCTTCGATCTGGGCGACATAGACGTTTTCGATGGACGATGTCGCCAGATGGATCATGGGAATGGCGTCGAATATTGGTTCGACCAAAGCAGACCCGAGATTTGCTAAGGCGTCGGCCTGAGTATTCTGATCCCTCGGGATCTGTTCAATAGAAAAAGATTTGAATTTTTCGGATTTTTCTTTTGCTACCTTTAAGTACGCTGTCATTTTTGAATCTTTGGCCGCGAATTCCCCATTGATCTGGTTTACCACTAGGAGAGAATCTATTTTGACATGTAACGCGGTTGCCCCCGAGTCGTAGGCCATATTCATTCCTATGATCAGAGCCTCATACTCAGCTTCGTTGTTGGTGGTTTTGAAATCGCACCGGATCGAATATACCATCTTGCCCCCCTGTGGCGACTTTAAGACGACGCCTAGTCCTAAACCTCTAACGTTGGATGAACCGTCGACATATAAGATCCAAGGCACGTCGTCGTGAGTCGCCACAGATGACACTTCGAGTCCTGCTTCTTTTTCCAGTTCAGGACTGAAATCAGCAATGAAGTCTGCCAAAGCTTGCGATTTGATCGCGGTTCTGGGTTTGAAATCGATATCGTAACTGCTGAGATATATACTTCATTTTGCTAAGCGACCTGTCAACTCAGGTTTTCTTAAGACAGACTTAAGAGGAAAGTTAGTCACGACAGTAATAGGATGTGACTCAAAATAGTGTCGCAGCTTTTTAGCAGTTGTGACTAGTGACAAGAGCAATTTTTCCATAGAGGAATACCTGGTTTCTGCGTCCAAAAGAGATTTACTTACATAGTAGATTGGCAGTTGCTGCTTTTCATCTTCTCGTGTTAGGACGGCACTTACCGCGTTGGGACTAACAGCCAAATATAGTTGTAGCACCTCATGATCGTGAGGTTTCGACAATAAGGGAGGTGACGTCATGTACTCTTTAAGCTTTTGTAATGCCTGCTCATGGTCGTCTGTCTAGTCGAAACCTCTATTTTTCCTGAGGACATTGTAAAACAGATGGCATTTATCTGAGGATCGAGAGATGAACCTGTTTAGCGCTGCTACTCGACCAGTGAGCTTCTGGACCTCCTTGAAATTTCTAGGAGATTTAATTTCAATAATCGCTTTGATCTGGTCTGGATTAGCCTCGATCCCTCGACGAGTGACCATGTAGCCCAGGAATTTCCCTCGCCAAGATGGTCTTTGAACATCTTGTTCACCAGGCGCTGGTAAGTAGACCCTGCATTTTTCAGTCCAAAAGGCATAACCTTATAACAGTAAATACCTCGGTCTGTCATAAATGCGGTTTTTTCTTGGTCCTCGACGTGCATTAGGATTTGATTGTATCCGGAATAGGCATCCATGAACGTCAATAGTTCGTGCCCCGCTGTTATGTCGACCATGGAGTCGATGTGAGGTAATGGAAAAGGATCTTTTGGACAAGCTTTATTGAGATCTGTGAAGTCGATACAGACTCTCCATTTGCCATTTTTCTTTGCCACGACCACGACATTAGCGAGCCAATCGGGGTACTTTACTTCTCGAATCTTTCCTGTCCTGAGAAGGTTGTCGACTTCGTCATTTATCACCTTATTCCTTTCAGGAGCAAATTTCCTTCGCTTCTGCTTGATAGGTTTGAACGATGGGTCGACGTTGAGCTTGTGGGAGATGACGTCAGGATCTATACCGACCATATCTTCATGCGACCAGGCGAAACAATCAGCATATTCCTGCAAAAAAGACATCAACTTTTCCCTAAGGCGGGGACTGAGGGATGAACCGATAAAGACTTTTTGCTCAGGCTTGCTTGGATCCAGGACAACTTCCTCCAAGCGATAATCGTTGACTGCTTCAGGAGCATCTTGTGCATTTTCAAGCCCCTCCTGCTCTGGGACAGCGGCTTGTTCTGGGTTTCCGTTATTTTCCATTCTCCTGAAACAGGGAATAAAGAAGACTACAAGAAACCGTTAGTAGGACGCACGTTTGTCGAAGATTTTCTCTAGATGGGGTCCCACGGATGGCGCCAAACTGTTAATGCCAAAAATCGCACCAAAGTACAACTTAAGGTCTATGTGGACTTTAACAACTAAAGAAAGGAATCGTTCGACAAAAGCGTGCGACAAAGACAGAAATGTAAATGAGACAGAGATTTTGGTGACGCGGGAAAAACCTCAACAAGGAAAAAATCCGCGGACGACTGTGGAAGTCGTCGCTGCACTATGGTCGCCAAACAGGGGCGATGTCCTTGTGTTTCTGATGTCGACCGTACAGAGATTACAATACAAATGAAAGAAAGACTTCGAAATGTAAAGTAACAAGTGTTTTGAGAGTAAAAACAATGTGCGTCGTGTGTAAAAACTGTGTGTCGTGTGCGAATGTCGTGCGTCGAGAGCGATCTTCTACGAATGATTTCTTCGTTTTGAGTGCTTGTGGCTGTTGTTCAATGTTGTGTCTTTGTATTCTTATTCGTCTCCTTGAAATGATGATTATCCTTGATATTTATAGTCTTCGGACGCTTTAATTGGCTCATTAAATACTTCGATAACTGTCGTAACGGGCGTCGTCTTTAGTGCTGTTTAATGACCTTCATCAGTTATAGCCGTTTGTCCATTAATGATGTTGACTCCTGCATTAAACACTGAACAAACGTAACAGTTTATGTCATGCGTTAGTTGGTCGAGGTCGCATGGTTCTATGTGACGGTCGTGTGGGCTAGGCGACGTCGAGGTCGAGTGTCGTGAGGTAAAAAGACTTTCGATTTTATCTTTAATCAAGAGTTTAAAGTACTATGATTTTACCTTCGTTATGGAAAAGGGAATAAGTGTTTCCTTACCTTGGTCGTGGTCGAGACTGGTGAAATTTTGCCCAAACAAGAGAGTTCTTTGTTTTATGTGTTCGTGAGTATGCAGTGTGTAGTTCGGAGTTCGATGATGTTCCAATGATGACTTTGCCTTTGTATTTATAGTCTTCGAATGCATTTACTGAGTCCATGAATTCCTCCTGTAACGGTCGCAACGGTCTTCGCAGTTTAATGCTTATAACTGCTTTGTCGGTTTCATCCGTTGGCCATAAATGTCGTTTGACCTGCATTAAACGAGGAAAACGTAACAGAAGAATCATACGTTAGTTGGTCGAGGTCGTGTGTTTCTACACGACGGTCGAGGTCGAGAGGTACGTTCGACTTCGGCTTTGGTCAGAGGACAAAAATGTATACGTTTTGACTTTGACATGAGAAAAGTGTAATAAATGTTCTTAGTGTTTTGGTCGTGATCGAGACTGGTGAAATTTTTCCCAAACAGTTTGCCCCCAAAATTTGAAAAAGTGGAGTGGCAAATTCAAATTCCAAAAGTTTTTTAAATTTTGCTAGTCGGACGTCTAGGGTCGTGACATGTGTCAAAAAAAAGTCTTTTCAGTTGCTTTGGAACTGGATCGGTCCAATTCTAACTAAAGAAGAAGTCGAAAAAGTGATAAGGTCGTGACGTCATGCTGACGTCTGATAGTGTACAACAGCTGTATTGGCCAGGTGTCGACGATCTGTCGAGCTTTCGAAAAGGCGGGGACACGTGTCGAATATCGAGAGTCTCGACCTGACACGACTATTTGCATAAATAGAGATCTTCAACGGATCTTTTCCTTTTACGATTTCGCAGAAATTTCAAGAGAGATTTTCCCTGATTTTTTGCTATTCTTCGTCGAATCTTTTCAAAACCTGCAAGAATCTTCGACCGAGTTAGAGATTTTGAGGTTTAGAACGCCCATATAAGGTACGATTTTATTGGTCTTTGTCTTAAAACTTTGAGAAACTTCTAAGTTTTTAGAAATGTCGATGGAACCTGCAAGTTCCATTCAAGATCAAAAGGATCTCGACGACCTTAGAGTTCTAGCGAAAATCCCTGTGGGGGATTACATTGATTAGAGCAGGTCAGACTCGACCTGATGTATGTCCTGATAGGTTCGTGGTCATTTACGAATATCCGTTTAGAATAGGTTTTGAATGGCCTTACTCGCCTTTGGCCAAGGCTTTTATGACTGAATTCGACCTAGCACCAGCCCAATTAATGCCCCAATTTTGGAGGGTAATCCAGGTGATTGAGCGCCTTACGAAAAAATGGGAATCACCGATGAACGTACGCGACCTCCTCTTGGATTACCAAGTCAAGAAGGACAAATGTCACCGCTATAGCCTGTTCTCTAAGTATAAGGGCGATCGAACCTTAGTCTTAAATACCGCTGTAAACGATCGAAAGTGGAAGACTAGGTACGCTTTTGTGCGTAAGTCGACCCTTGACTCCGAGAGTGGCTGGATTAGGGCTGGATGGAATACGTCGGGTGAGTTATTCTTGTCGTGCGTCTTTCATATTATTCGACTGATTTCTAACCTGCTTTGTATGTATTGGCAGATATAAAATTTGAAGACGTGAAGCCCTACGCTAACTCTCGAGTGAAAATTGACGCGTTCTTGGAGTTCAGCATTGTCGAGAGATCTTTTCTTACGCGACCATTAGTGGACGAGGACGACGAAGACTTGGTGTTCTTAGGGGAGAACTGGGGAGAAAAAGGCGAGGGGGAAGAAGAGGAAGAAGAAGAAGAGAAAAAAGAAGAGTCGAGAGGAGAAGAAGAAGAGATGACCGGTAAGTGTACCTTCTTATTCCCTTCTGTTCGACTCTGATCTTTTGCTCTTTCGTTTACCTTGTAATGCTTCTTCTTATGCGTCTTCAGGAGAATCGCAGACGAAGGTGCCGACCATCTCTGCTAAGAGAGCGGTGCAACTTGAGCTTGCCCGTAAAGGCAGTGAAAGGAGACAGAAGACCTCGACCACTGAGTCGGGGGTCTTACCAAAGACGAGGATGACGGTTCCAAGGAAACCGTCTTCGAAGGTTGAGGACTCGTCGAGAGTCGTTACGCCTGAGAAGGCGAAGGTCGCATCGCCTGCGATTGCTGCGACACCCGTTAGTTCTGCGCCACCGGCGAAAACGGCGAAGTCCCCCACTACCAAGTCGATCCCTTCGTCGGCCGACAAGGGCAAGGAGCATGCGACGGGAGGGGCTAAAGTCACGGAGGTTAACTTTACGTTTCCTTCGGACTTTATGGTCGATGACGTCCTGTCCGGGACGGATTTGTTTCCTCATCTGGGGAAATATTTGTTCCCTTCTTTCAGAGAGCGTTTCGAGGGATTTCCAGTCATGGAGACGGGATCCCATGTTGTCGGTCTGGCGTTCCTTGTAAGTTTTTCTTTCAAAACTTTATGTTTCGATGTTTTCTTAGCTTTTGTCGTATGTTTACAGACATGTTTCTTTCTGTCGTACAGACACTCCAATCTTCTCTTGCCTTGCGTGCGGAGACAGAGAAGATCTAGGATCTGGTGTCTTGCGCCCACGAGAGGGGGAACGCAGCGTTGGCCAGGGAGAACGTCGCTCTAGAGCGTGAAGAGGCCATGTCCAAACAGCTTGACGAGGCCAAAAAAGAATTGGAGGTTGTCGGTCATGAGAAGGACGATGCGAACCGTCGTCTAAAGCAGTCTTTGTCCATGATCGACAGTCAAAGGGAGGAGCTGAACAAGATGAGGGAGTCCTTGGTCGTGAAGGAGAGGGAAGTCGAGGATTCCAAGGCCAAGGTGGTTAGTTTGGAGATGGAGGTGGGAAAGCTAAAAGACGTGGCCACGTCTACCTTTGCTCTGGCTCGACTGACTGCTCGTACTGCCATAATGAGGCAGCACTTGTCGGGAAAGAACCCTCTGGCCCAAGCGTCGGTCGAGCTTGACTACTTCTTGCAAGAGGTCGGGTCTGCAAGAGATCTCGATTCCGACGACGAGACGGAAGTCGAAGAGGAAGAGGTGGACGAAGGCTTAGTGGTCGAGGCCTCGGGTAAAGACACGACCAATGCTCCTCCCCAACCTTAACGTTAATCTTAAGAGCCACATTCTCAAAATACTGCAGACTCATCTTCATGACGCCTTGTGATTCACAGTACCTCGATTTAAGAAAGATTTTATTTTCGTAGTCGTCTTTTTTGTTCGACCGCTGGAGGTCAAGTTATTCAGATGTAATTGTATATTTCGTGAATGGAATCTTTTCTTTTGTCGAACGTACTATTTTGATTGATGCAAATAGATATGATATTAGTTACGAAACTTGTTAAGAACAAACAGGGGATCGTGCGACTTAGGCATCCATTGCAAAACAACCAAAACATAAGATGTACATTTAAACACAAGCACATGCGATCAATTCATTCAGAACACGGATTTTTTTTAAGTTAAGAAGCTTAGATCATGGGATCGTTAGACCTGGACAATCATGTGCGACGAAACTTAAGTCGTATGTCCTTGAATATTTATACCATGCGACCTTGCGAGATTAAAGTCATATCGTAGACTTAATGATCTTAGTTCATGCGATCTGTGATAAAACATCGTCAGAGGCTCGGTCGTTGGCTAGCCAACGACTCTCCGATGCTCAAGTCAGTAATCATTGTGATAAAAAATCGTGTGAGAAAAGGAAAAAGACTTAAAAGAAATACTTTTTCAAATGTATCGCATTCCAGCTACATGGGATATCTTGATTATCGAGGGTTTGGAGCCGATAGACACCTTTACCCACGACTTCTGAGATGCGATAAGGACCTTCCCATTTAGTGGAAAGTTTACCGGCATTAAGCTCCTGAGTGTTTTGGAACACTCGTCGGAGGACGTAGTCGCCTACTTGAAAGATTTTAATCCTAACATTTTTGTTGAAGTATCGCTCGACCACTTGCTTTTGTGATGCCATCTTGATTAACGTTGATTCCCTGAGTTCTTCGAGGGCATCGAGGTCATAGCTTAGATCAACCAGATTATGGTCGATGGAAGTATGCCTTGAGGTTGGGAGTTGAGCTTCGACCGGCAAAACTGCTTCACAACCATAGACCAAAGAGAAAGGAGTTTGTCCTGTGGACTTACGAGGCGTCGTGCGATTCTCCCACAGGACTGAAGGAAGTTCTTCGACCCACTTTCCTTTTGCGGCTTGCAACCTTTTCTTGATTGAAGCGACGATGGTCTTATTGCTCGATTCAGCAAGTCCATTTGCCTGGGGATATCTGGGCATCGAGGTCGTTAGCTTGATGTTGCGGTCCTCACAGAATTGTCGAGTCCTGTCGCTTATGAATTGGGATCCATTGTCGCATATAATTTCGGATGGAATCCCAAACCTGCATATAATGTTAGTCTGGATAAAAGACACAACTTCCTTGTCCCGAACTTGGGAAAAGGCAGCTGTTTGGGCAAAAAACCACGTCGTACGACCACGACAAGGACAGGTAAGACGCACGATTGTGAACTAAATCTTGTGTTAAGATAAGGTCTCGACAGGAACCCATAAAACATCCGTCGTCTCCCGTAAAAGGTAAGTCGTACGTCTCCCATGACGCACGACCTTAGCATCGCCCGTCCCTTACGACCATCGCGTAAGATCGTTGTACCTTCGACCGAACTAACGTTAACCTTGACTGTTACGTTTGTTAAGTGTTTAATGCAGGAGTCAAAGTCATTAAAGAGCAACGGACATAACCGATGCAACCATTAACGATCGATAGCCGTAACGGACGAAGAGTATTATGAACATTCATCTCGACGACCGTTGTAGCCGTTGTAGCCGTTGATCAAATCATTAATGGAACTAATTAATGACGCGAAGACTATAAAAGACAAGCTAAAGCTTCATTTCAAGGGACATCGGTTAACATCCAATACACTCCAGCGAACATCACCACACAGCAGAGAAAATCATCCAAACTCATCGTAAAGAACATTCAAACTCTGGAGATTAAGTACTGAAAGCCAGAGTACTACAGCGCATTCAAGAATAACAGTGGTGAAGAGCTTTCTCTCGAAGAATCAGTCTCGACGCACGACATCAGCCCTCGACCAACAGTTTACACTTTGTATTCACACACGACAAACACCTGTTTTTACATTCAAACACTTGTACTTTACATTTCGAAGCATTTCCTTCATTTGTATTGTAATCATCGCACAACCGACGCCAGTACCAAGGACGTCGCCCCTGATTGGTGACCATAGTGCAGCGACGACATACCTTGTCGTCCGCAGGTTTTTTCCTCGATTGAGGTTTTTCCTGCGTCATCAAATCCCTTGTCTCATTTATTTTTTCCCTCGTTGCACGTCTCGTCAAAAGATCCTTTCTTTAGTTGATTAAGTCCACATCGACCTTAAGTTGTCCCTTTGGTGCGATTTTTGGCATTAACAGTTTGGCGCCATCCGTGGGACCTCATCTAGAGAAATCCTCGACGAACGTGCACCCTACTAATAGTTTCTTGGAGTTTCTTCTATTTTCGGTTGTAGGAAAATGGCAGCCTCTGGAAATCTGCAGCAAGCCGTCGCTCAGATGTATCAGGAGCTCGAAGTCGCCAGGAATCAGCTCAATGCAATGGCAGAGCAGAATCGCAGAGCAGCTGAGGAGATCGCGCGGTTAAGAAATCCTCTTGGGCCTCAAAATGGTCCTAGGCCGTTCGTGCAGAACCCAGTTCCAAGATCGTTCGACCAGAATGGCCCTAGACCATTTGTCCCGAATCCAGGTTCATCCGTACAAAATCGCTATCCAGGCCCGTTCATGCAGAATCAACAGCCAGGGACGTTCAACTCAAATCCTCAGTTTGGGACAGTTCCTCCTCAGCACATAAGGCCACCACCCGTGAATAATGGGTCTCAGCCATCACAAGGGTCGCAGCCTTTCCAGCAAGGGTCGCAACCATTTCAGCAGCCATTTCAGAATGGACCTCAAGGTGGATCGCAGCCTTTCCAGCAAGGATCGCAGCCGTTTCAGAATGGACCGCAGCAATTCCACTATGGGTCGCAGCCATATTTCGTCCTGTTCAACGGGGACACCAATGGTTCGTCGCATGGTAATAGCACTAGCCCAGGGGCCAATCCCTCGACAGGGGCAAATCCCGATCTTAACGATCCCGTCTCTCAGCGTTTGAAGATGTTAGAAGACCAAAATGAGTGTGTCCTGTCCTTGCTCGCTAAGTTGCCTGGAGCAGCCGTGCCTGTCGACGTCGAGCCTCGCTCGGGGTATCAGGCGTCGCCCTTCATCGACGAGATCGCCACCGTCGAGGTCCCAAAGAAGTATAACATTCCTGCCTTCACTCCCAAGTATTCGGGTGTGACCGATCCGACTGAGCACGTCGCGCAATATAAGCAGCTCATGTGGACGATCTCGATCCCATTTATATACCAGGAAGTATGCATGGGTAAGAGTTTCGGAGCAACTCTCACTGGTCCAGCTCTCCAATGGTTAATCAATCTCAAACCTAAGTCCATCGAGTCATTTGCTGAGTTGGTTAATCAATTCTCCCAGCAATTCGCCAGCAGTCGTAAGATGGAGAAGCAGACCAGCGACCTATATTACATCGTACAGAAAGCTAATGAGTCTATTCGAAGTTATTTTAATAGATTCAATGCCGAAATGATCAGCATCCGCAATTGCGACGTAAAAACCGCAATCAAAGCCTATAAGCGTGGTCTGGACGATAATTCGGGTTTATACACCGACCTGACCAAATATCCCCCGGAGAATTTCGAAGACGTCCGAGCTCGGACCTTAGCATATATGAGGGTCGAAGACGATGCAGCCTTTCGTCGCAAGCATACTGACGACAAGAAGTCGCTAGGCGTCAGAAAGCCAGAGTTTAAGACAAAGGCTGTTTCTAGAGTAGATCCAGCGCGCCAAATTTCAAATGTTCGTTTCAAGACGAAAGCAGAGGCCAAGACCGCGGCTAATTTCACTCAGTACCCCAAGATATCCTCTTACGGATTCAAAGGACCCACAAAGGACCTAGTCGAAGCTCTGAAAAGTTCCCAAGCTACCATTCGATGGCCAAAGAAGTCCGACATGGACGATGCTAAGAAAGACAAATCAAAGTGGTGCGACTTCTATGCCGATCATGGTCATGCGACAGACGACTGTATCGCATTGAAGAAGGAACTAGCATATCATTTTTCGAAAGGAAATCTCAAAGATATCATCGACGATGTCGCTATTCCAACTAATAGCCATCGACCGTCGACTCTCGAGCATGCAAAAGTTATTAATTGAAATTCCCTACACCATGGGGAATCCAGGAGATCAAAAGAGAAAATAAACTGAAGTCGTAAGGTCAAGCTCTCGACAGGTTCGTTTTTCTATCCCTAAATTAACAATGTCTTTTCCACAGGGATAAATCTACTATGGTGCCTCATCGCACGACAACATAGTCAACCGCAGGACAATATTTCTCCGTGTCATTCTGTCATTTAAAACCTATCTTTTCCTCCCAAAAAGTGTACGGTAATAAATGGCATGGGGCAAATAGAGAGAGTCTGAAATGGTACGTTCTCTAACTCTTTCTCATACGATTTTTTCTCGCAAAACATTTACTGATTTAAGCATCGGAGGGTCGTTAGCTAGCCAACGACCAACCCCTGACATCGTTTTATCGCAGAATCGCACGACAGATTATCGCAGAGTCGCACGACAGTAATCATTAAGTCTACTGTATGACTTTAATATCGCAAGGTCGAACGACATAAACGATCAGGTCTCTAACTTGATTATTTCTATACAGGGGCATACGATACAAACTCGCTGTACGATCCGGTCGTACGATCACAGAGTCTAAACGACTTTACCCCTAAGTTTCTTAACTTTCATACACTGAATGGATGCTTTAATCGCGTGTTTTTATATTTGTTTTACGTTCTTGTCATCGTATTACAATGAATGCCTTAGTCGCATGATTTCATATGTATCTTATGTTCGACTTTATAATCAAATGTGATTTGAATAAAGCACAATTTCAAACAAAAAGTGCATTTAAAAAGAAATCGTCAGGTACACGCTCGACCACCAACGATCGAGCAGCAAAGCAAACAAAATAAAATTCTTAAATTAAAGGAGGAGCATCCGTGACATTCATGCCCGAAGTCCCGTCCTGAAGGCTTTCACCTGCCACCTCCTCCTCAGCATCCTTTTCATCGTCCGAGTCAAGATCCCTCTCGGTCCCAACACCATTCAGATAGATGTCCAACTCCTCCTTCGCCGAAGCAAGAGGGTCCTTCCCTAGCAAATGTCGTCGCATGATCGCCGCCCGAGTAGTCAGACGAGCTATGGCAAAAACCGACTTACCCTCGTCCTTTGCAGCTTGCACTTCTTTCTCCAAACTCTCTACCTTGGATTTATAATCCTCAGCCTCTTTTGAAACAGCGACCAAGGATTCCTTAACTTTTGCCATCTCCTCCCTTTGTTCAGCAGTCATGGACAAGGATTGCTTCAGACGATGACTAAGATCTTCCTTGGCAAGATGAACGATCTTCAAATATTCTAAAGCATCGTCAAGACGCTTCGAAAAATCCTCAGCACGACTTATAGAGGCACTCGCTCTGTTCAGTGCCGCTTTCTCTCTTTCACGCGCAACGGACAAGAGATCTTTCACCTTCGCCATTCCACTTCGCGAGGCCAAGGAAGCCTGAAGTGCCTGCAAAAACATGAAAAACAGACATCATCAGTGGACAACGACAACGACAACGACAAACGAAGTCTGGGCCTAGACAAACCAAGTCTTGAAAGAAAGACTTACCATGAACGACAAGCCGGCTATATGGGCACCCGTCTCCTCGATAGGAAACCCCTCAAAACGCTCCCTGAAAGATGGAAGCAGGAATTTATCCAGGTGAGGGAACAGGTTCGTCCCGTCTAGGACATTACCTGTCATGAAGTCCGATGGTAGCGAAAAGTTGACCGTCGTGACCTTCTCCCCTCCCGTCGAGTGATCCTCGCCCTTGTCGGCTGACAAAGGATTCGACGCGGCAGACGGGGACTTCATCGTTTCCGTCGGAGGCGCAGAATTGATAGATGTCGTTGCAATCACCTTCTTAGGTGATCTGACCCCTACCTTCTTAGGAGAAGCGACCCTCGACGAGTCATTAACCCCAGCCGACGACTCCCTCGGAGTCGTCGTCCTCGTCTTCTTCGGAATTTCAAGGCCAGCAGACATGGCTTTTAGCCTCCTCTCCCTGCCCTGACGAGCACACTCTAGCTCAGCTGCTCTCTTAGCAGAAACCCTCAGCATTTTAGGTTAAGAATCTCCTGGAAAAAAGGAATGTCATAAAGCACGCAAAGGAAAAAGACTCGAGGTAACATAGGAAGAAAAGGAAAGTAAAATTTACCCGTCATCTCTCTCCTTCCTCTCAACTTATCTTCTTCCTCTTCTTTTCCTTTCTCTTCACACTTCTCCCCCTGATTCTCTCCTGAAGATTCTAAATCGTCGTCATCCGTCGAGTGTCGCACGACGAAAGACCTCTCGGCGACGCTAAATTCTAAAAACGAATTGATCTTCGCTTGAGAGTTAACGTCTGGCTTCACGACCTCGAATTTTATGGCTGTCAACATGCAAAAAACAAGTCAAAAATCATATGTAAATCATCTACAGCGCACGCCAGATGAAATAACGAGGCTCACCCGACGTATTCCGGCTCGCCCTAATCCATTCACTCTCAGAGCCAAGGGACAACTTACGCACGAAAACATATCGAGACTTCCACCCACGGTCGTTCATACCCGTTCCTAAGACCAAAACGCGATCGCCCTTGAATCTAGAATGTAAACTACATCGATGACATCCGTCCATCTTGGCTTGATAAGCCGAGAGGAGGTCGTGTACGTTCATGGGAGAATTCCATTTCCTAGTAGCACGCTCGATCACTCGTACGACTCGCCAGAACTGGGGCATCAATTGACTCGGTGCCAAGTCAAACTCTAACATAAACGCCTTGGCCAGAGGAGAAAAAGGCCATTCGAAACCTATCTTAAAAGGGTATTCATAGATCACGATGTACCCCTCGGGACACTCGTTTGATCGGATCTGGCCTGGACGGATCAATTCGACCCACGCAGGAATTTTTGCTAACTTTCTAAAATCCCGGAGGTCCGATGACTCTTGAATAACACTCACAGGATCCCTCGACATTTCTAAACAAAATTTGCAGAAGGCAGAGAAATCGTACCTTACTTATAGGCGCGTTAAACCCTCGCAGAAGCCTAACCAAGTCAGAGATTTTCACAAGATCGGAAGATATCAGACAAAAGACGGCAAGGAAATCACAGCACAAACTCTTCAAGGGCGAAATAAGGAAATGATCCGTCAAAATCCCTATTTAGACCAAAAAACAGGGTTGGATCGAATCCCTGGATAACCGTTGCGCATCCCCGTCCTTTTGTATGACCACAGGGATCGTCAACACCTGTCCTCGACAGCTGATAAGCATCATCGTGTGTCAGTATGACGTCACGACCTCGTTTCCTTTTTAACTTCTCGTTCAGTTAAGAGCAAACCAGCCTAATTCCAAGGTAACAAAGGTAATTCCTATCACTTGTCATATTCTTTCGACTAACAAAATTTAAAACTCGAATTTGCTATCCTTCTTTCAAAATTTGGGGGCAAACTGTTTGGGCAAAAAACCACGTCGTACGACCACGACCAGGACAGGTAAGACGCACGATTGTGAACTAAATCTTGTGTTAAGATAAGGTCTCGACAGGAACCCATAAAACATCTGTCGTCTCCCGTAAAAGGTAAGTCGTACGTCTCCCATGACGCACGACCTTAGCATCGCCCGTCCCTTACGACCATCGCGTAAGATCGTTGTACCTTCGACCGAACTAACGTTAACCTTGACTGTTACGTTTGTTAAGTGTTTAATGCAGGAGTCAAAGTCATTAAAGAGCAACGGACATAACCGACGCAACCATTAACGATCGATAGCCGTAACGGACGAAGAGTATTATGAACATTCATCTCGGCGACCGTTTCCAGCCGTTGTAGCCATTGATCAAATCATTAATGGAACTAATTAATGACGCGAAGACTATAAAAGACAAGCTAAAGATTCATTTCAAGGGACATCGGTTAACATCTAATACACTCCAGCGAACATCACCACACAGCAGAGAAAATCATCCAAACTCATAGTAAAGAACATTCAAACTCTGGAGATTAAGTACTGAAAGCCAGAGTACTACAGCGCATTCAAGAATAACAGTGGTAAAGAGCTTTCTCTCGAAGAATCAGTCTCGACGCACGACATCAGCCCTCGACCAACAGTTTACACTTTGTATTCACACACGATAAACACCTGTTTTTACATTCAAACACTTGTACTTTATATTTCGAAGCATTTCCTTCATTTGTATTGTAATCATCGCACGACCGACGCCAGTACCAAGGACGTCGCCCCGGATTGGTGACCATAGTGCAACGACGACATCCCTTGTCGTCCGCAGGTTTTTTCCTCGATTGAGGTTTTTCCTGCGTCATCAAATCCCTTGTCTCATTTATTTTTTCCCTCGTTGCACGTCTCGTCGAAAGATCCTTTCTTTAGTTGATTAAGTCCACATCGACCTTAAGTTGTCCCTTTGGTGCGATTTTTGGCATTAACAGCAGCCGCTTCTACCCATTTGGAGAAGTAATCCGTAAGTACGAGGAGAAACACTTTTTGCCCCACCTCATGAAGGGCCATGGGATCAGTGTCGAATGTAAGGGTTCAGATGGCTTATGAGACGTACCTGAATGTCTTTGACAAGGATCACAGTTCTGGACGTACCTGACGGCGTCTTGTCGTAGCGTCGGCCAGAAGTAGCCTTGCCGAGAGATACGATTAGCTAGATTGCGACCTCCGGAGTGATTGCCACACTCCCTGTTAATGCCAAAAATTGCACCAAAGGGACAACTTAAGGTCGATGTGGACTTTAACAACTAAATAAAGGAATCATTCGACAAAGGCGTGCGACCAAGACAAAAATATAAACGAGACAGAGAATTTGATGACGCAGGAAAAACCTCAACGAGGAAAAAACCCGCGGACGACTGTGGGAGCCGTCACTGCACTATAATCGCCAAACAGGGGCGATGTCCTTTGTTACTGGTGTCGATCGTACATAGATTACAATACAAATGAAAGGAAATACTTTAAATGCAAAGTAACAAGTGTTTTGAATGTAAAAACAACGTGTGTCGTGTGTAAAAACTGCGTGTCGTGTGCGGATGTCGTGCGTCGAGAGCGATTCTTCGAGAGTGTAACATCCCAAATTTTATAAAAGATGATGTTTGGGTTTATTAAATAAATTGAGTATATTTATTTGATAAGTTGTGATTAGTTATTTGGTGGATTAATTTTAGAGTTTAACCCCGAGTAAGTTTTATTATTTGTTTGGTGAAATAATAAGTTAAGGGGGTAAACTTTAATATTAATTTATAAGTGAAGGGGTAAAACTTGTCAATAGATGAAAGCTTGAGGGCTGTTTGGGTAATTGATGAACACTCTCACCGCCTCATTAGAATAAGAGGTGTGAGGTGTCATTGTATCACCAACTTTTGGTGATTAAAGTGTATGTGTGTGTATTGTGTTCGGTCAACAAAGAGAGAGAGAGAGAAACCGAGGAAGAGAGAAAGAGATAGAGAACAAAACCAAGAAAAAAAAAGAGGAAGAGAAGAGACGACAGGGAGAAAGAGAAGAAGAGTTGGAGCACATATTGGGAGCCAAGAACAACCATCCGACCAGTGGGTTTAAGAGGGAAAAATCACGATTTAAGGTATACATTATTTCTCATTATAATGTATTTTGTTGGAGTTAGAGTCTTGAATAATTGATGGAATTAGTCATTCTGGTTATACAATTATAGTCAAATTCAAGGGGTAATGGTATTTGAGATATATATATATATATGGGGAAAAGTTCAATAGAGAAGTGCAAATATTTAGAGAAATAGAGAAGTAAAAAAACACGGGACCGTTCATATATGAATGTTCATATATGACTGTTATATGAACGTTCATATATGACAGTCATATATGAACGTTCATATAACAGTCATATATGAACGTTCATATATAAACAGTCATATATGAACGTTCATATATGACTGTTTATATATAAACGTTCATATATGAACGGTCTCGTGTTTTTTTACTTCTCTATTTCTCTAAATATTTGCACTTCTCTATTGAACCTAAGGCTATATATATATATATATATATATATATATATATAAAGGCTAAAGAAATCATGTAAATGGCGTCTTTATGCGGGTTTCATATGGGTTTTACCAAGTAAGAATTTAAAACCTTAAACCTTGCTTAAGATGTTAGGGCAGATGAATCTCATGTTGTATTTTAGTTTCTGGTTGTGGAGATCGAAAGGAACGAAAATATGGCTCGACAGAGATAACCCTTGAATCTGGGTTTTCATGTGTGGCGGTTGTTCAACAACAAAAAAAAATAGAGAAAGAAATGAAAAGTAGAAAACCATGATGAGGACTAAGCTAGCTATGCATGCAAGGCTATTTGCATGTGAGGTGTAGGCAAAGCCAAGGAATGCCACGTTGAATTGTGGTCCATTAATGTGATCATTATTATTCAAATTCCTATTAATGGTTTAGAACATTTAATTATTTAATTAAATGACTTTAATTGTGTAGTTAAGTAAATAGTCCAAGTATGGTGATTTAGGTTTAGTACAGAAAAGTTTTAGTAGATCCATTCACATCAAATTTAGTTTATAAATGTTTAACGTATAGTAACGTTGGAAACCTAAATTATTTGTTTAGGTGTTCGGCTCTCGTAGGAAATCTACATAACCCTACCGTTGCTCAACTATTCAACAAATCAACAATTCAGATGAGTTCATTCTTACCTTACATGTTTTTATAATGTTTTAAATTATGGTAAGGTTTATTTTATAAATGAACTGTTTTGGGTGGATTTTTGGAAGAAAGATGTTATAAAGATTTTATAAAGTAAAATCTATTATCTTAAATTGATGGTTGTGTTTAAAATCATTAATGATATTGGAAATGACTTACGACAAGAATATGTACGAGTTGTAATTATTGTTTTTGTTGGACAACTGAATTACAACAATATTTATATTAAAGACCGTAAGTTATAATATGGGTGGTTAGACTTTTATTATAAGAAATTGACATATTAAATGTGATTTGCTTATAATAAATGATATGAAGAAATTATAAAGGAGAATTGAGAAATCTAAATGATATAAATAAATTCGCTTATACGATTGTTATGGGGAATTTATGAGATGTAAATATAATTCGCTTATACACTGACTATGAGGAAGTTATATTGAATAAATATCTGTATGAGTACAATTAGGTGATATGGATCCATAGGCACTAGAGGTTATGTACACGTAGAATAGATGATGGGCTTTCATTATTCTGATGTGTGTGGAATTTGGAACATGAGCAACGATTGACTTAATGTCAGATTCGTAGTGTCATGGAATTGAAACATGAGCAACGATTGATTTAGTGTCAGATTCGTAGTCATGGAATTGGAATATGAGCAACGATTGACTTAATGTCAGATTCGTAGTCATGTGATCAGGTTTAAACTGGTATTGATGAATGGTTTTGCATGTGGTAAGAAAAAGGGTAATCCAGGTTGGTCAGGCCTTGTTTACAATATTTTGTAAATGTTATTTTGAAACCGAATGTTCTCACTAGGCATTAGCCTAATCGTTTCAAATAATGTTTTCTTACCAGGTACTAGCTCGGGAATGAAATGGGATGTGGGACGAGAGCTTTTGGATTAGCGGAGAAGTTTTGATAATGAGGTTTTGAGAGATTGCTTAGATAACTTAGTTAATCTGATTATAGTGACATGATTAGATTAATAAGTTATTTGAAGAATTTAATATATGTAATTGACTTCATAGTAATTCTCTGCTTATGTATAAAGTTTTAATAAGGTTCATGACTAAATCTTGTTATAATTTGAGGTTTAAATTAGCCTTGTTTTTAGGGTGTTACAGAGAGAGAGTTCTTTGTTTTGTGTGTTCTTGAGTATGCAGTGTGTAGTTCGGAGTTCGATGATGTTCCAATGATGACTTTGCCTTTGTATTTATAGTCTTCGAATGCATTTACTGAGTCCATGAATTCCTCCTGTAACGGTCGCAACGGTCTTCGCAGTTTAATGCTTATAACTGCTTTGTCGGTTTCATCTGTTGGCCATAAATGTCGTTTGACCTGCATTAAACGAGGAACACGTAACAGAAGAATCATACGTTAGTTGGTCGAGGTCGTGTGTTTCTACACGACGGTCGAGGTCGAGAGGTACGTTCAACTTCGGCTTTGGTCAGAGGACAAAAATGTTTACGTTTTGACTTTGACATGAGAAAAGTGTAATAAATGTTCTTAGTGTTTTGGTCGTGATCGAGACTGGTAAAATTTTGCCCAAACAGTAGTTGCTAACTAAAATTGTTAACTTTATAAACAAATTTAAAAACCTTTAGTGTAGTCATTTTAGTAACCAAATTCAAATTTTTAAGCAAAACACACGAACCACTAGTGTAACTTACTCCATCTACAATTTAAATTTAAAATTAAAATATTTTGTAAGGGATATTTGGGTATTTAATCATTGTAAAAAAGGGATTAGTTAATTTAATTAAAATATTATGTAAGGGATACCAGTCGAATATTAAAAAAAGGGATTAGTTAATTTAATTAGAGTAAAAGTATACGTAATTGATGTAAGATAAACGACGTGGCTAGATTGTACATTTTTCTTAGAGTAAATTACGTTTTTTGTCCCTGTGGTTTGTTGAAAATTTTGATTTGTGTCCCTGATCTTCACTTAATTATTACATTGGTAGACGTAGTCATTGTGGTTTGTATTTTATTGCATTTTTAGTCCCTGAAACTACATGACTGTTAGGGTGCGTTTGGTGTGCAGGCAAGATGGGACTGGACAGGACGGGACTGGACAGGACGGGACTAGACATAACAGTTGTTCAACGTTTGGTAAGACATAACAAAACTGGACAGAACATAACATGAATGGTTAAATGACCAAATTAACCCTGATAATCTGTTTAGTTTTATTTTTACCAAATAATCAATCTTAATAAAAATCACAGTTTTATCACATCAAGAACCAAACAAAAATAAAAAATACAACAAAATGAACTCGAAGTAAAACAACAAAAATGAATTTGAAGCCAAACATGATGAGTTTAGACTGTGAAGCAATACATCGATTGGGTTGTGAGACCCTAAATCAAATGGAAGATGGAATCACAAAAAGAAAATAAAAAAACTACAATATATGAGTTGATCAATATTCACAGGTTACTGACAATGGTTTTGCTTCAGGATAATTAGTTTCTCTAACGAATTGCCAAGGTGTATCAGAGATATGAGGCCTAACAGATCAGAGAATCAATAATCGATTTATGTAAACTCTACAAACCAGAGAAACAAAGATCAGAGAAGCAGAAACCGATTTATGCGAACATATCACAGAATTCGATCTATGTAGGGTTTAAGGAGAAATTGATCGATCTAGGGTTTAGAGAGAAATCGTTCGATCTAGAGTTCACCTGAAGAGGGAGGCGTGAAAGAAGTAGTCGATTCGAGGAGGCATGAAAGAAGTAGTCGATTCGATTTGGGACTTCGTTCGATTTCAAAGCCATCGCTTTTAGTATGAGACGCGTAAACTGATTTCAGCATGAGAGGCGTGAAGGAGAACAGAGGGTTGAGGAGTATAATTGTACATAATATCTTGTTCCACTTAGTTCCAGGGGGTAGCATGGAACAAGTGTGTTCCACATTTGTCCAAGTTAGTTCTTGTTTGTTCCACATAAAGCCACGCCAAACATGGGACAGGGTTGTTCTGTTCTGTCATGTTCTCTCCTGTCCACCCTACCAAACGCACCCTTAGTGAATGTCTATTAAATTAACGGCGTTAGGTATTTTTCCTATTTGTTTTACTTTTCCAATTTTCATTCACTAATATATTTTTTTTGTTTTTTTCCTTAATGTCCCATCCTATCTCTCTCATCACCTCTAAAAAAACAAGCATCTTTGGGCTTATGTTTTACAAATATACACACACTCATCTTACATTTTTATATTTATATATATATATATATATATATATATATATATATATATATATATATATATTCACAGAGCATCACCTACTTGTATGTGTAAACGTGTATATATATACACAATCATCTTACACACATACACACACATATATATACATATATATATATATATATATATATATATATATATATATATATGTGTGTATGTGTGTATTTACAGAGCATCTCCTACTTGTATGTGTAAATATGTGTATATATACACATATATAGACATCTCCGGTGTAAGAGGAGACGGGAAGCCCCTCGTCTCCGACAACCTTCTTCGGCGTCCCCTCCCCTCACCCCCATCTCTTTCCTCTCCGACTTTCCCTATGAATTTCACAACAATTTCTCAACTTTGTTCTCATTCAAGAACATGAGGAGATCATCATCTAGTTATGTTCATCGATGGATCATCATCTTTGGCCATTGCAACCTCAATGCACCATCACTTCTCATCTTCTTTGGCCATTGCAACCTCGATGCACCATCACGTCTCATCTTCTTTGGCCATTGCAACCCCATGGCACCGTTAACAACACATCAAATTCTTGGGCAATCGCAACCCCAAATTTTCAAATGGTTCTCGATTTCGTCACAAATGGGTTCTCGGTTTCGATTTCATCACAAATGGGTTCTCACAAATGGAGGTCGCCTATGATGAAGATCGATTTGTTTTCTAGGTGGGGGCGAGGGGAGTGGTTGTCGAGGCAAGGGAGAAAATATAGTGTGTGGTCGACGGATAAAGAGACGAGTAAAGGATCTTTCAGTTTTGTTGTTGTGTGTATACTATCTATCTATATATATATATATATATACTCATAAATGTCAGAAAAAAGGTTCAGTCATCATTTAATGAATTGTTTTAACGGCGTGAAAGCTAGGGATGAAAAATGCAATAAAATACAAACCACAATGACTACCAATGTAATAAGTGAAGACCAGGGGGGAAAATAGAAATTTTCAACAAACCACAGGGACGTAAAACGTAATTTACTCTTTTTCTTATGAAAAAAAATAGAAAAAACATAAAAGTGTCTGGTAAAAAGAACGAACGGTGCAGATAAAACGCAGCCATTAAAGCTCAAAGAATCTCTCTCCGAACTCTCAGATCTCCAACAATCCATTACAAAATCAAAACCATCTCTCTTCTCCAACGTCCGATCTGCATATATAACAAACTGAATCAAATCTCTCCTTCTCTCTCTCGTTGCGCGCCAAATACGACTCTTTCACCCTCTCTGTCTCTAGCTTTCTCTCTCTAAAGGTATGTAAAACTCTCAAGCTTCTGGAGAAAATTTACTGCACAATTGGTGTATGAGAAGTAAACCCTAGCAGTTTGCAGGTTTTAGTTCTGATTTTTTGAATTTTGCTTTTTGTATGTTCGTTACTTGGTTTATTAATAAGGCTAGGGTTTCTGTCGGTGATAGGATGGCGGATGGCCCTGGGAGTCCGGCCGGTGGGAGTCAAAGCGGCGGAGAGCGGAGTCCTCAGTCGAACTACAATATCAGAGAACAAGATAGGTTCCTTCCGATCGCTAATATAAGTCGTATTATGAAAAAGGCCTTGCCTACCAATGGGAAGATCGCTAAGGACGCCAAAGATACTGTTCAGGAATGCGTTTCCGAGTTCATCAGTTTCATCACTAGCGAGTATGTATGACATTTCCACATACACTCACACAGATACTGTTTAATGTTGAGTTCTGAATGTACACTCATGAAACTAGCTATAAGATTATATGAAAAGTGTAGATGTAACATGTCACTAGAACACTGGCAGTTATACTCTGATTTAATCGTCATCATTTTGTTCAAAACAAGCATCTTACTTAAAACTACCCTATAGTTCACAATATTATCCCTTTTTTTTTATCATAATAAAACTCTTGTTTACATTGATATATTTAAGGAGAATATTGTGTGCATTTCTTCCTTGGCTAATTGTCTTAAACATTGTGGAAAACTTATAAATTTTTTAGAGGACTTGCATCATCAATGGAGGGAGTAGTATGTTTGGATGAAATAAATTTATAGAAATTTGGATTTGTTTATTGTGTTTTTACTTTGTTCATAGGGCTAGTGACAAGTGTCAGAAAGAGAAAAGGAAGACAATTAATGGTGACGACTTGTTGTGGGCTATGGCTACGTTAGGTTTCGAAGATTACATCGATCCGCTCAAAGCTTACCTATCTAGGTACAGAGAGGTAATTGGTTTTGTGGTTGCCTTTTTAGCAACATTAGGGCTTTTTATTCTCTTGTTATGATTTATGAATGATAGCTACAAGCCTCATAAATTTTCATTATTTTCTTGTTATGCATCTTATGAAGGGAATTTAGGGTACCATGTGTATTATAAAACTTCATTTAGTCCTTACGTGCTGTTTTTAAAATATATATCAGTGTAGCTATAACTTTTATTTCTCTGTACTTGGGCTTTTGAGTTGGGATTAACTCATTAGGAGATGTTTCGTAAGGTGGAATCACTGATAATGAAAGTGATTATGCAAATAGAAATGAAGAAAACGGGGATGGACCAGGAGAAATAACTTATATAGCATTGTTCAGTACAAGGTATTGAAGCCAAAAAATCATGAAGAGGCTTGAATTTATATATTGATCATACTATCGTTTTTGAGGGAGAGGGGGATAAGATTATTATGGTATACCTTGGGTGCGGTCAAATAAGTCAAATAGGGTGGGCTGTTAGACTGTTAATTGTGGTCACTGTTAGGTTAAGCATTTTAGTCGGTCGGTTAGTAGTATAAATAAGGAGTTGATTAGTCTTATGAGGGGATGGTTGATTCTAGTGAGTTTAGAGTTGGGCGAAAGCCTTTGGGAGACCTCCAGCTTCTCGAATTGCTGGAACCCTACGTGTAATCATTTGTTTTCCATTCTAATTCCAGATTGAAGTCACTTTTGTGTTTCAATTTCACTGTTAATTGCTCCAGTGTACACCATATTAGATTTTATACTAAATAAAGTTTAACGCCTCTGTTAAGTAAAAAAATTTGAGGGGAGGCAAGGAATCGACACAATAATATTTTGGGGTGGAATGTGATTTGCACATGGCTTCAAATAATTATACCTGGTTTTTTTAATGTTTATGCACGTTTCTCCGCAAAAATTGAAGATGAAAAACAGAATTGTTTCTCTTTCTTGTCGGTGTTTCCTTTCTTTTCTCTTCATCTTTTGGAGAATCAAAATAATGGAACGGGAAAGAATCTTTGGTTCCTTTGTTTTACTTCTCAGAACTAACTAAACTTGAAAATTGTTTCTCATTCCATTTCTCTGATTCCTTTTCACTCATACCAGACACTCTCTTAATGCTCACAGTTTGAACTCAAATTACTTCACATGATCATCAATTATGCTTAATCAAATAGGTATTATTCGTGTGAAATTTTTATGCAGGATATATCCTATCTAACTAGAAAACTATACTTGAACACCGTATTTACTATGTCTAGTTGTAAGAATGAGTTTTAGATACTTGTGGGGAATATACTAATAGTGATTTGGAGTGATTTACATGTCAATTTGATGTAAATTGCTTTGATTTTACATTTTGAGCATAAAAATGACTTATTTGGAAATTGGAAGTGGAGGGAGTATTATCTGTTACTGGTTACTATGTTGTTTTTACTTTCATTTGCCATGTTTCTCTTGGTGTTCAATTAGTCAAATTATAATTACTTTGTCTAACATACGTGTCTCTGTTTCCTCTTGCCGTTGGATGCTTATATGGGACAATGATCCATGCAGTTAGAGGTGCGTGGCCCATCTTTGAGACCATTGTCAATCAATTCATGTTAATATTGGTTTGAAGTACGAAGTTTGGATTTTGATTAGGCTAAACTTTTCATTGCTGACATACTGTTATGGTTTTGTTAGGGTGATACTAAGGGTTCTGCTAGGGGTGGGGATGGATCTGGTAAGAAAGATATGATTGAATCTCAGCTTCCCCCAAATGCACAGGTGAGTTGTGTTATGTTCAGGCTTCATATCTTCACCTCTTGCAGGTTGTTTAGAATAGTTGACCACTTTTTTTTATCTGTTTACTTTGTTGGATATAAATCGGCAGTATACTCATCAAGGTTCTTTTACACAAGGCATGAACTTCCTGGATTCGCAAGTTTGAACTTTCAGGTTCTCTCTCTTTCTCTCTTTCTCTCTTTCACATTTTGGACAGTTTGAACATATCTCATTTACTGTTCTTCACGAGCTAGTAGTTAATCTGGCCTATGAAAATAACACTTAGGCTTTTGGAATTTGAATGTTCATGTCATGATCTTTCAACTATAAAGATTGGGAGACTCTAAGTAATTGTAGAATAGATGCCGGACTATTTCACTGCCATCCATCACATGTGTTATTTCAGGCTTTCCCATTACACTTCTTATAGAAATGAAATGTTAACTATGCGGTAATCCATCATTTCCTTTTAAATTACACATACATTTTCCTTTACTGCGATCCTAAAAGATTCCCCTCCTTGTTTGACAAAATTTATGAGATGAGCTGGAAATCATGTCACTCTTCTGTTTAAAATACGTCATGCTCTCGTTTTGGGTACCCAATTGAGTGGTTCAGTTATTGCTTTGCTTTTTACTTTATCTGTGTAAGCATCAATATTCTTTGCCAAAATCATATTTTCATATTGTAATGTTTGCTCATTTTGGTCCCTTTCTCTAACCGCGTCCTTCACATTTGTGAAATCAAAGTCTGAATTCTACTTCCTTGTGCTCTTGAACAGTGGCAATTGTTCCTTAATTCATGAAACCTTGCTCTCTTGCCCCTTCAGACCTGACTCTCCAACTAGAGAAATCAGAAATGAATAGAAAACTTTTTATAAATACTTGGCTTAAGGTGGTTCCCACGGAGTCGGCAAAAATAGCACATTGAGGAGTTTTCTTCAAGGTTAAGGAAATTATTATTTATTATATTTCATCTCATTACTTATATTAAGTATAACTTTGACTACACAACCTTAGGATTTAATATGAACACATATTTGAGATCTACGAAAAATCCTTTAGTGATAGACATACCACTCTCATATCTTTCTTCGTGTTTACGATTTTTTGTAGTTCTATTTTGATCTTTTTCACATTTATAGAATCTACAATTCTCAACATATTTAGATTTGAAGAGACGACATTAATATGAATTTTTATGTGATCTAGTAATGGTAAGTTTCTATTGTTGGAATCAAACAAATCCAATAATAAAAGCTTTTAATCTTTTTTCAAACATGAAATCATCATTACAATTCTCATCATTGAATCCTTATACATATGTATATGCACACACACACATATATAAACTATATATATACATATATAGTATAATTTAAAATATTTGGAACTGTTCAATTCGCTAATGTTGCTCATGCTCAGTATGCCAACTTTGTTCGTTAGGTCCATGAATGTTACCGACACTTTGGTGAAACCAACCGACATCACAATTGTCCTAAATGTTGTTTTTGGTATATTGCTGTTTGACATGTTTAACGGATGACATTTCGACCTCCAATTGGTCTTTTGAGAGAAGTAGCTTGTTTCTTGGAGCTGAACAAATAGGTCACCGATAAGTGGCAATGGATACTTGTTACATGTGTTGACTATGTTTAACTACCGAAAAGCGCACATCCGTATTGTGCTGTATTATCTGTTTCACAAAAAGTTATTGGAGAGAAGAGCTCGGGAGTATAAACCCTTTACCTTCACAAAATCTATGCACCTCCATATTGTGATAGCATGATGTCTTGAGCTCTCATATACGCTATAGTGAACTAGCGTTCCGGTGAGAAGTTGAGGTTAACGTGAGAAGCCTGAGAGGTGGTTGGATGAGAAATGAACGCATATTAGGATGAGATGCACCAGATCAATTCCCTTCTAAGCTGCAACTCATGGGAGGGCATTTGATTAAAAATGATCAATGGTTTAGATCCACTTATCATGACCCTCACGTTAACCTCGGCTTCTCACACGATTCTTTTCTTGTGAGTACATAGTACTAGAAATACAAAATGTAAAAAAATATATAATAATTCTAAATTTAGCAAATTCAACCTTGTTAAAAATAGAATGGTAGTCAATGTTATCTACCTTTTTAGTAAATGATTGGATTTTGTTATACCATCTAGACAGGCAGGCAGGCAGGCAAGAGTGTTGACTGTTGTTAAGTTATGCATGCAACCAGAAGAAGAAGAAGAAGAAGAAGGTTGGGGTTCTTGTTTACTGATTTAAAATTGTGCGGTCAGTAACTAATATTTATTTAACATGACTTGTACTTTTCTAATATCGTAGTCTTTGGTGTTAAATATATGTATAAAGTTAAATTTGATTAAAATATTTGTTCGCTTTTTTGTTGGGGCAAGTTAATTATGTGTGTTGTTGGCATGCTGTTGATATCCCATTAAACTTGGGTGTAAAGCTAATCATTTACACCGAGTTGTGTGTGATTCTTTTTGGGAAGGGTGCGTCCTAGGCTATGCCTAGAGCAAATTATGACTGTAAGACATAAACCTCAGTGGCCACAATTGTTGTGTACGCCTGGATTAGCCGAGTTGTGATTCTTGTTTGATACAAATACCATACTCGTATATATGAGTTTGCTATATGTGGGTATAAATACAATCGTTTGTAGCAAGCGAGCTTGTTATAACATAAACAGAGCAATATCATTCATGGGTGGTTTTGAACGAATCTAGTTTACTGTACATCATGAGCAAAATCTCTCTTTCAAAAAACTCCCATGTATTAAAGGGTTTGTCTAATTGTTTATTTAAAAAATACCTAATTGGAGGTATTGAATTTTTATTTTTCAAACATACAAATTATTTACCACAAACATCAGATTTACAAATCAGCGTCAAATTGGGAGTAGTTGGGGGTTGAGGTTGAGCTGAAAATTCCAACACTTATTACATACATCAACTTAAATAATTTGTATGTTTGAAAAATACAAAGGGAAAAGTCTTGAAAAATTATAAATTTTATATCATTTTAAATGAATAAACTATTAAATCTTCAGATATAGATATATTTTTAATGAATAAACTATTGAACTTATAGAAATTGACTCAAATAATCATTCTTCTCCTGAATTAATCAAAACGTACTACATCCGTAATTACTAGGTCTGTAATTTGCAGACCTAGCTAAAAGACACATAATCAAATTAATCTTTCAATTTTCCTTTTAAAAATGTCAAATTTACCCCTATTAAGTTGTTTTTATATTTTGATTAATTTGTGTAATTTATCAAATTATAATAACCTAAATATTGTTTATAACAAAATATATTATTAGCAAGTTTTCGTCAAAACAATTAAAATGACACCCAAATAATAATAAAAATTATGTAGTTTCCAGTTTTTATTGTATACCTTTTACATATTCTTTAATAAATTACATAAATTAACCAAAACATATAAACATATAAAAAATAATATACGTCTGTTTCACTTTGTTCCACTATGATCTATGAGGTGGGGGTGGGACACGCCTATTACACTTTGTTCCACTTTATTTATGTCTGTTCTACATAAAAGTTCTACTAAACATGATACAATAATCCATATCATATATATTTTTTTTACAAATTTGGTTCCTATGGTTTGAACTTTGAAGAATGGTAAAATAAAGGAAAGATGCTAAAAAGACCAATTTACCATTATAGTTAACGGTTAAATTGGATGATCATTTGCATCAGGGACCAAATCCAACACAAAATGCATTCACTATGGGTTTTTTTTTGTTTTGTAATAAATGAATATAAAAGACTAATTTCATAGCAAATGACAAACCGCAGGGACCAAATCCAATACAAAATGCATAAGTATTTGGTTCTTTTGTAATAAATGAATATAAAAGACGAATTTGTTAATGACAAACCATGGGGGACCAAATCCGTTATTTACTTTACTATTCTTTTTATCGCAAAACAAAATAATAATATATGTTGGCTTTCTTGGAGGGTGGGAATATTATAAAAGAAAAAAAGTTTTGAGGGACTGCGATGCAAATATAAAACCTTCCAACTTCCACAATCCACATGTCATGAGTAAGAGTACTGGGGATCTTGGTTGAGTTTGGTCATCTTCTTCCCTAATCGCTTCGCTCGTTAGGGTTTACAATTTATAATCAGAATTCTGCTAAACTCTCCAAACATCATTGCTCAAGAATCATCAGGTAATATCTAAGAGCATCAGCATATTCATCGTCGATTTTATTCTACTTATTACTTGTTCAAAATCAACATAACATTGTCGTTCGAGCTACGATTTCTGCTTACACTCTTACTCTTATGTACAATCATAATGTAAGGTGGATGCATGCTATCAATTGAATTGTATTTGTATGTATTATCTTTTGCTTTATTTGGAATCGGTACTTCAAACTATACATTATTGGTTGGCTTGTTAGGAAGAAAACACAATTCCATTGATTTTTTGTTCGTTTAGACCAGTTAGCATTTTAATTTTGGAAACCTGGTTGTGTTGTGATTGAAGAAATAAAGATTTGGAGTTGTAAATGGATGAAAATTAGGTTTTTCAGATATTGCCTTCTCATTTTTATGATTACAAATTTACAGTAGTACATCAGTTAAAGAGCTCAATTGTTGAGATATTATGTACAAAATATATGGCTATTTTGGATTCATTGAGAATTTATTTTTTGTTTCAATTTTACGAAATCGGATAGACACGTCTATTAGAACATACATACATACATACATACATACATACTACAGTACAGGCATTATAGTTATCTATAAACTAGATATCTCGAGGCAACAATGGCATAGTATCGTTTCATCAACTTGAGTATTTATTGCTTATGTATAGAATTATAGTCATTGTTATATGGATATGTTAATAGTAATATGTTCTGGTCTTTTTAAGTTAATTTATATTTGGATAGAACCAATAGCTTAGGCGTCAAAGCTCAAACTTGCTTCTTTTACGAGCTAAATGTGGCACACCATTTATCAGCTTTAACTCTGGCTGGTCCTGTTCTCGAGTTATAGAAAGAATTTTCTTTGGTATACATTTCTAAGTCTGTGTGCCTTTTACATGATGGACATTTATTTTGCGATGGAGGGAGTAATTAATTAATTAGGGTATGCTCCAAAAGTTTGTTTAATAATTAGTTTGAATAAGTAATAACATCTACCTGTGCCCCCTTCTTTCAGTTTGCATATATTCCTCTTCTACAGTTACATTATTTGCCTAAAATCTATCATCCATCGATGGCTTAAAGTTAGAAATAGTTTGGAACCGTTGATTAATTTTCTCCTGGGCCCACATTCATGGTTTAATCGATTTAAAAACCTTTACTTTCTTTGTTTGGTTTATCGTATCATCCATCATTCAGGCCAAAACTGGAAATGCTGTTAAAATTTACTTATTCTTTAGGAAATAGACAATTGCATATTAGGAATTGGTAATTATTAACTTGATTCTCAGTAAGATTTGCATTTATTTCCAGCTAGATTCTTTGGCTGATCTAGAATAATATTGCTGCCCTTATGCCCAAGATGGTTGTAGATAAGATATACTAATCTTCTAAATTATATACTTCTAAAGTTTCATTGCTAAATTATAGTATTTCATTGCAGGATGAAGGGTTGATCGCTGTTTCAACAAAAGTAGCGATATTATGGATAACACCGAAGCATCCATTACATCTACGGCAACTCGCACATGGCACGACTTTTTAGAGCGTATGCGACAACCTTCCGCAACAGAATTCGTTAAATCCATCAAGAGTTTTATCGTGTCGTTCTCAAACAATGCTCCCGATCCGGAAACAGACAGTGCATCTGTACAGGAGTTTCTCGGAAATATGGAAATTGCTTTTCGGGCCCACCCGTTATGGGCGGGCCGCACCGAAGAAGAGTTGGATAACGCCGGTGAAGGCCTGGAAAAATACATAATGACAAAGTTATTCAATCACGTGTTCGCTTCACACCCAGACGATGTCAAAATCGACAACGAACTTCATCAGAAATCCGCTATGATTCAGCACTTTATTCAGCCAGAACACTTGGAGATTCCACAAATGTATGAAAACGAAACATCGTGGTTACTCGCTCAGAAAGAACTTCAAAAAATCAACGTTTACAAATCACCACGAGACAAACTCGCGTGCATTCTTAATTGTTGCAAGATCATCAGTAACTTGCTTCTTAACGCTGCGATTAATGCTGATCAAAATCCACCGGGGGCGGATGATTTTCTTCCGGTTTTGATCTACATTACCATAAAAGCAAACCCGCCTCAATTGCACTCTAATTTGTCGTATATTCAACGGTTCAGATCCAAATCTCGATTAGTTGGAGAATCGGCGTATATTTTCACTAACATGCTCTCTGCGGAATCCTTCATTTTGAGCATAAACGCTGAATCGCTTTCGATGGATGAAACTGAGTTTGCGAAGAATATGGAATCTGCTCAACTCATTTCGGGGATTTCTAGTGAGACTCAAAGTGAAACGGTGTCGGATTTGAAGTTAAAAGAAGTTTTGTCAGTTTCGGATTTGGAGAATAAAGGGGCAGCGGTGATCGTGGCTGAGGAAAAAGTAAGCGAAAAATTTGACAAGTTTGCGTACTTGTATTCGAAATCTGAAGATTTGACTATAAGTGATGTAGAAGAGCTGTTAAATAGTTATAAGCAACTTGTGTTCAAGTATGTTTGTCTTGCTAAAGGGTTGGATGTTCCGGTGATTGGCGGTGATGCTGTGGGGGACGTTGGTAAAATAGGTGGTGGTGGGGAAGGGTTGGGTGTTCCGGGACGGCTGTCGGCGGAAATTGGTGGCGGAAGTGGGGTGGTATTGGAAGGTAAGGGAAGTATGGAGTTTGGTGGTGGGAAAGAGTTGGGTGCTCCGGAGCCACCACTCCGATCATCGGAAGGCGGAAGTGGTGGTGGAACTGTGGATGCACTGGAAGCTAATAAGGGGGATGTGGTGGTGGATGATGATCGGCAGGCAGAGGAGGTTAGAGTAGAAGGTGGTGGGAATGATGGTGTAGGGGTTTCTACACCTGAGTCTACGGTGGCCGGAAAGTAGTAAAATATTATTTATTTGTCCTCAACATTTCATTTCATTTCATTTCAATGCTTCTTATTGATGAAATATAGTAATATTATTTCTTCCACAAACTCTTGTATGAAATCATGCCTTTGGAAATATGTCCATTTTGGCTTCAAATACCTCGCCTTAATGAAGCGGCAAAGGTGTTTCCTTACGTCTTTCGAAAACATATTTTCAGGACGACATGATTTTTGATATAGCACAAATAAATTTTCATTGAGACTGACACTACGCAAAGATGAAGAAAAAAATCAAAACAATTTTGATGATAAAAGAAGTCAGAAATAACAAAGATATGACCCAACATAACACAAACAAATTTTTTAAATGTTAAGTGACACTTCAAACTATATGAGATTATTTGCTCTAAATCAGGCATAAAAATATAGAGAATTCATGAAAAAAGAATCAGGATAATAATATGCAATTCTATTGCTTACCAAGTGTCTTCTCAATCAATGGAGTTCTTGAGCAATGATGAGGAGTTCCAGGAAGAGAAAGTTGACCTTCAACTTTGACTTCTGAAACCACATTTCTATTCAGATCAATCACCTCCAACTCTTTGCTTAAACCATTCACTTCATCTTCAAGACTACACACATTCTCCTTTTGGCTCTCCTCTACTTGCTTCTTCTTCATACCTTCATCTTTAATCTTCATTTTCTTCTTCCATATCTCTTTGGGTATTTCCCCCTCCGCCTTCACTTTGTTGCAACTCGCACTAACTTGTCTTCCATCATCAAAACTTTTTCTCACTTTTGAGCAAATCTCGGTGGAAACACAAGGCGAAAGATTAGACGACCCCAATTTGTTTAACCTGTTTTCGTTAGGCGAAGGACTCTGCCTCCCGAATTCGACTTGCGTAATTCTTCTAAAGCTCGACTGCAAAGGTTGCTCCTGTGAGTAGAAGATTTAAACAAAACAATGTTGGCAAGTCCATCTAGTGTCAATTATATAGCACAAAATGCAACGAAATTCGCCTTAGTTCCTATTTTAATGTAACAAAGATTCAGATTTTCCTACTTTTTTATGTAACAAAGATTCATATTTTCCTATTTTAATGTAACAAAGTTTCAAAAGTTCATAATTTCCTATTTTAATGTAACAAAGATTCATATTTCCCTACTTTTTTAAGCAATTTGACCGGTACCTTGTTGATTTTGTAACATTTGATGACGTGGATGTCAAGTTTATTGTCCACTTTGCGTTACCCTTTCGAACCTTTTATAAACGGGTATCCATATCATCGAATGTTACAAGATCATCAAGTTTACGATCAAAATGGATACAAAATAGGAAGATTTGAATCTTTGTTAGATTGAGTAGAGAAAAAACATCTCGGCTACGCCAAATAGGAAATAAACCACACGTTGTTGCATTTTTTCTTTATATTATATGTAAACAAAACCAAAAGAAACTAGAATGGGATGAATATAACCTCATCAAAGAATCCAATCTTTGGGGATGGCATTCTAAGACCTGAAGATTTGATCTTTCTTGTTGGTCCACCAGAAAATGGGATAGTTCCTATGGATGCTCTCGTGGCGGATTCACTACCAAACGTTCTTTCTTCCGATTTCTGGGAAGGGGTAAGATAAGAATTTTGATGGGTAGTAGAAGTTGAAGATAAAGATAAAAATTCTGAGAACCATCCATCAATAGAGCTGGCAGGAGATGTGCCAGAAGAACAGATAGATGGCAATGAAAAATGGACGGATGAAGGAGAAGCAAGCAGTTTTGTGTTTCTGGGATTGGTTTTTCTTCTAAGAGGCTTGGAGGATGAAGCACTAGAAGACGAATCGTATGAGCGATGAACTTTTGAGTCCTTTTCAGTAGTTGGGGAAGTAAAAGAAGTTGATTTAGGAAGACCAGATAAGTCTCCCCAGCGAGACCTCTTCGACACTGTCAAATCTGGGACTGCATAAAATAAAACAGATTCAGTCTCGTTGAATTTTATTTTTCCATTAGAAGTTAAGCCCATGTTTGGCAACAATAAGCTAGCTTATTTTTTGAACTTATTGAAAAAGCCCCATTTGGTAAGTCATAATAGTAGCTTACCAATAAGCTTATGGTTTTTTTTTTCAATCATGCCCCTAATATTTTTCCGATCACTTATTCAACATGTCCTTTTAGGCCATTTACATTGTCATCTAGCTTATCAACTAATTTCTATCGAACATGACTAGTTTATCAGCTAACAGCTAGCTTATCTGTTAGTTTGCCAAACATAGCCTAAATATGACTGATTTATCATTTTGAAACCATACCCAATCCAGCCTTTCTGGTTTTATTTTCCATTTTCATGTCATCTGACCCTTCAACAGCTGCCTTAGTAGTCTGTCTAGATGAGATGAGTTTTGGTTGGCTTGACACCTTGTCCTATTTCATCACATCACGTTACACATAGAGTCAATTCATACCATATATATATATATGTAAGTGCCATAATCATACGCTTTATGATACAAATCATAAAATGAGCTCATATTGCCACCACATTTCAAGAAAAAATGGTTGTTAATGCATACCAGTATAATTTCAGGGTCGGTGATACTAGTCTTTGTCACACCCTTTGATCCTTGTGGATTGAGGCTCTGGCTCTTCGGAGCTCGAAGTGCTTTCCCCTTCAATTTTGAAGATCGGAATTCTTTATTTTTTGGTTTTACAAGAAAAAGAAAGAAAAAATCAAGTGAAAGATGACCATTCGTAAATATACACACCTTGTTTTGAGAGCAAATATTTGTCTTATTGCAGGCTGAAAAGAAGCAAATACATTTACAATCTCAGTTCTATAAGAATACAAACAAAGATGGTGTTTAAATTGAATATATAGGTATGCAGTTGATGTAGTCATAATCTTTAGTACTTACAGAGAGCATTTGGTTGCGCAAATGCTGATCCACCTATGTTGGTTGCAACGTTGGATCTTTTGCTGAGTTTGTGGATATTATTAGGCTTTACATATTTGAAAAGATCTCCTTCTAAAGTCTCCAGATGGAATCCATCACCATCTGATGGCTGATTAGATTCAGCTCTCTTGAAGCCTTTATTTATCATAAACAACTCTTCAGGATTCAAAACACCTGCATATATTTATATATATACACGTGTCAAACACATCTACAGCATCTTTACCATTTTACATGAATTGCAGAAGAAATGCAGCTTGACATTTAACTTTATAACAAATTGCAAAGTTTGATATCAAGGATACCAGCACTAGTGAAGAAGGCACTATCCCAAGCTAAGCTTTTACGCAAGAAACTCGGTCTTCTTGGTTCCATGGATTCAGATTGAACATGATCACATCCATCCACGTTATCAAAACTTACTGCAAAAACAAGTTCCTCATAAAAGTTTGAACAAATAAAAACTAATTATACTACGCAACAAAAGCCTGATATTCATCACACTGCAATGCTGCAAATCCCTTGCCCCAATTTCTTAGCACCGAGTTCCTCATGAAGAGCTTAATGACATGGAGAGCTTATTTATGCTAGTTTGTTTGCAGCTTAATAATTAAGCCACCAGCCATTCAGTAGGGTAAAATGGTAATTTCTGGCATTCAAACTAGTTATTCAGCACAGAAAACAAACAACAGTTTTATCTTATAGTTCATACAAACACCTTACTTGATACAAACTGCTCAACCCATACATGTTTTAATAGAAAAAACAAACAAACAAGCCCTAAGTTTGAATTATGCTTAGGTATTAGTAATGGATGTACCATAAAACAAAATTTTGATACCTTGGATATGATTGCAGAATCTCTATAAAAGAAAACTGATGAGGTTCATATCATGTCAAACATATTTATACTTCATTTTCCTCCAAAAAGAACAAGAAGGCAATTGCACAAATTATGGCTCAAATATCACAAGTTTATAATATATATAACCTAATTTAAATTAGGTTACTGAAGCAAAACTATTTGAATTTAAAGAAAATAAAACTGATGGAAAAGAAAGAGGAAAGAAAATTAGCAGAAAGTGCAAAATTCACTTGCAGAGTTAAAGAAAATTATTGGAATTAAAGAGCATTATTTGGCACCTGAAAGTCGAAGATCTTCGAGAGAATCGCGAAAAGGAAACGCGATTAAGTAATCATCTTCTTTCGAGAAATCTATGAGTTGTAGGTTATCTTCTCCAATACCATTCGTCATTGTTGCCCTAAATTACTCACTTCAACTGAAATTTTTATAGGCATACACACAGCTCGATTGAGAGTTTGAGACGACGAAGAACAAGAACAAAAAAGATGAAAATCGAAGAAATGAAATTCAAAATTATTGAATTGAAAACGAAATCAATCACAGAATCATCAAATGATTCTTAACAAAATCAAGATTTTATTTGAATTTATTACTAAAGTTAACGATTTATTGCCAGATATTTGGAAATGTATGACCGAATTTTGGACAAAGAAACTGCATTGGGCTTGGGTGACAGAGGGAAAATCAGGTATTATTCGGTGACGGCAGTTTGATGCTTGCCCAATCAGATTGTGCCATTTTGCGGTAGTTTATCTACGTGGACCAATGACATTCGACGGTCACAATCGGAAAACTTGTCTCTGTACAGGTGATCTTTAGTAGACGCTCCTGCGTAAAATAAAGGCGGGGCTTTGTAACAGGCGGGAAATATTGGAATATTTAATTCATTTTTTTATTGTGTTAATGCCAATTTTATAATCATCATCATGTTTTAGAAACTAAAGAGAGGCTGTTTGGTCTTTGGTGATTGCTGAATGGTTTGATGCAGAATGATTAAGCGACTCTTATGATATAGTGCAAAATGAAATATAGTTGTTTGGTAATTGTTTACAATGAAATCGGGGAACTGAACGCAAAATCATTCTGATGTTTTAAAACCATTAAGAGGCAAACATTTTTTTTGCCAAACAAGATTTACCTCTTGGCGATTCAGAGTTTGCCTCTTAATGGAACTATTAACAAACAGACCCTTAATTTATAACCACTTTTTCAACATTACTCGCTTTCATGCCACGTGTAATTTTCGGTTAAATTGGCCATCATGTCGGAAAGACGGCTATAAAGTGAAAAAGGGGTCATAATAACTATGTTAGTAATTTTTTAGAGATAACAAACAAATTTATCAAAACACCCAAAACTTACAAGAGATTCTACAAGGGAAAGGAAAAAACCACTTCGAACAAAAATCAGTTGCACAAGAAAGTGTAACGAGCCTAAGGAACATGAGTCCAACTAAGAAAATGACAAAAGAAGCCGTCACTAAAAATTAAATGAAGCACTCTAGATCGAAATCTAGTCGAGACCCGAACAACAAAGAATGGCTATTTCGGTCAATTAATATAATATTGGATTGTACATGTGCAATGCAACACAATGTCTCTTTATTTCATGTATTTCGGTTTTATTTTGTAGAATTGTATGGTTTTGAATGCGACGTTGGTTGCCATTTTAATGAAGTATCGTGCCGCATTAGTAAGGTTCAACGCTTTATCTTATATATTAACATTTTATCAATAGTTGTGAGTTAATGCTATAAATTTCAAACACGTTAATAGTTGTAAATGTTGTATAACATATATAACAAAACTAGTGTATAAATATATTTTCATATGAATATACTCATGACTGAAATTTTGAAAATCAGGTTAAAATACATGAAAAAATTACACGTCAATATGGATATTATCAAATTAAGTAGAATAAAATACCCCTTTTATGTATTATATTTAATTAAACAATTAATTATATCTAAGACAACTTAGATTTTTTTTAAATTGAGATAAATATGTGGGTCTTTAAAACATGATCCGTTTATATAATAAAGAGTAATACGAGTTTTCAAAAACCTTTCAAAATTTCAATCCTGTTGTTGTTTAAAAAATAAGTAAAATATAAATGTTATAAATGTTGAAAATTTTTGTATCTATTTATTGATTTGCTTAGGTGGCATTTGTTTTTTTAGAGGTGCTGAAGTCTGATTTCACTTCTGATTTTTAAGAGGTGGTGCTGAAATCTGAATCAATAAGACTGTTTGTTTTTGTAAACTGACAAACGCCTGAATATGTATAATTGTCTATTTTATCTCTCATAAATTCAACTTAAATACGTCAATTGAAATGAGCATCGATGATCGCAAGACGGAAAATAAAAATAAAAAAACAAAAGAAATATGTTGACAGGTTTGCGAGGCTGTGGAGTTTTAACCATATCTCAAACATCGAAACTCGATTCAAGATGTTTTGGAAAGCCAACACACAAATCTACAGTATTTATCTTTTGCATTTTTGCAAATTCAGGGTGCATATGGGCTAAAACCGATGTTGAAATCGAAAGAATGATGTTGGACAAAAAAAGAGGTAATTAAGTGGTTGGGTTATCACTTAATTATTCAGAGAACATTAAGGGTTAGGAGGCTCTGAAAAAAAAAAAAAAAAACAAACAGTCTGAATTATTTTATGTCTGACCGAAGCAGACATAAGTAGCAATTAAGAGCTTATTTTGAAAAAACAAACACCACCTTAGAGTCAATTACACGGAAGGTCCTATGGTTTACTCAAAATTTGGATATGGTCTATTAACGCACTATTTACAATGAATGTCCCTAACTTTTTATTATCATAACACCCATAGTCCCTCGAATTAACACCATTTAAATAAAGTTTGTTAAGTTGAAAGATGTGCTTGGGGATAAGTTAGTCATTTTAAATCTTTTTCTTTTATAAAAGGAACTTCATATTAAATATTATATATAATAAGACAAATTAATATAAGGAATGTCTCTCTCTCTCTCCTCAAAACACGGTTTTCCACCCTTTTACAAATTGACATCGGTGGTGAAAAATTGTCCCCCTCCCTTCCGTTCTTCAGCGGTGAAAACCCTCGCCTTCCGTTATGTGTCTCCGGCGGTGAAAACCCTCCTTTCCGTTCTTCAATGGTGAAAACCCACCGAACATAGAAGAATCTCTCTCCCAATACGACATCATCCACCTCCGTCTTTGGTCATCTAACGTCACATCCGCATCCTTTTTCGATGTTGTACATACACCATCTTCTCCAGCCAGCACACCTATCATCTTCACACATATAGGACCGGTATCAACAACGTTTGGACCAACACCATCAATCTGTTTTGGATTTAGATTTTTTTTTCAATTGATTTAGGGACTTTGATTCAAGATTTGTTGTTGATTTTATTGATGAAAAATCATAATAAATTACCTTCATTAACTTAAAGAGATACAATGGAGATGAAAATTAAAGATGGACATCTATCAACTTAAATCTTGATGAAATTTGCCCCTCCCATGAGGGCCATATGGGGGTGGCAAACGAACATCAAGTAGACGATATTAACTTAAGGGACCATAAGTATTTTCAATGTAGATAGTGTGTTTAAGAGACTATATCCAAATTTTGAGCATACCACATGAACCTTCAATATAATCAGGGGCGGAGTTGGGCATGGTCCAGGAGATTCACCGGCCCACCCTGAAGTTTTGTATTATAAAAAAAAATTAAGCCCAAATCCATTTAGTTGTTAACTTGTTATGCGTCCAGCCTCCAGGCCCAACCAATTGAATTGAACGCCAGTTATTTCTTTCTCGCTTTACGACTTGGGACTGACTCACGCTTTACGACTGAATTAGACACCACCGAAAAAGACGATCACGACGATTCTCACTCTCCTACTCTCGGCTCTCGCCCACGAATCCAAGATTGATTCTAGGATGCAGGAGACTCTAGAGTCTCGCCCATATCGATTGCAGTTTGCAAACTCACTTTCTGTATCGAATTATTGATTTGATCAGTGATCATCGACTAAAAATCAAAATCATAGTTTGTGAGTTTCTTATTTCACTTTCACATTGTGTTTTGTATCATTGTCTGAGAAAATACATTATGTTTTGTATCTAATTGTTTGTAAATTTCTTATTTCTAGGGTTTCACAATTTCACCTAATCACTTTAACATTCTGTATCATTGATTCATTGTATGAGAAATACATTATGTTTTGTATCATTCTTTATTTGTTTATGTAATTGTTTGATTTGTTTCTAAATTTCTTATTTCTAGTCTAGGGTTTCTCAATTCACAGTTTCACTTATTCACATTTTGTATGTATGAGAAACAGAGAAAGTAAGAAACAGAGATAATACATTCTGTTGTTTTGTATGAGAAAATACATTTTGATTGTGTTTGCGAATTATCAGTTATCACTCACTTATCGGTTATCAAAATGAGTATTTGATTGTATTTGCAAATTGTTTACGATCATTGACTACTATTTTTTGCTATGCATATTGTAAAAAAACAGGTTGCGTAATAGAATGAGAGATCAATGGATGAACGATAACTTGGTAACTTATATTGAAAAGGATGTGTTTGCAGACGTTGAGAATGGAGATATCATTGATATGTTTCAGAAAATGAAAACATGTCGAATTTATTGTTGAATCTGTAAAGGTTAGTGACTTAGGGGCTGTTTGGCAGTTGCTGAATGGTTTAGTGCAGAATGGTTGAGAGGTCGGAATGGTTGAGAGGCTCTGTATGGTTGAGTGCAGAATGAATTTGGGTTGTTTGGTAACTATTCTGAATGGTAACTCTGAATGACAACAAATTACCATTTTAACCCTTTAAAAAAAATTCAACAAAATATCAGATTTTCAATCAAAAAAGATGAAAATCAAAAATAAATGAAACCCAAAATCAAAACCAAACTCTGAACAATTAGGATCGCTTGTGGGAGACTCTGAAGATGAATCCAATGTAGGTATTCTTCTAATATTATACAAACAACAACAACTTCTACTTGAATTCCCTTTTCCCTTTGTTTTGCTTCTTTGTAATCGTTTTTTGGCCTTTTTGATTTTAGATAAAAGAACCCTCTTTGCTTTTCTCCCATACCCGATTGGCTTCTTGTCCTCTTCTTGGCCGCCACCACTACTTTCGTCGGCGCCACCGTGTATTTGCTGATTGATGGACTCGCCGGACATACAAGTTTTTTTTGAGTATATTTACACAGATGAAGTGTGGAATTGGGTGGAAAAAGAAAGGGAAACCACACCCATATGGTGATGAACAGTGGAAAACGATGTGGAATTTGAAGAAGAAGAAATCGATTTTACCAGAGAACACGAAGAAGAAATCAGAGATGAACACGATTTTACCTGAGAAATCGATGGCGTGGAAAGAGGCTTTTTTTTGTTTTGTTTAAAGGGTATATGTGGAAACAATATGGAACTGAATGGTTGAGTGAAGCCCTAGATGCAAAATGGTTAAGAGCTCATTGTAACCATTAAGATGCTTTTTTTTGCCAAACAACACCAACCTCTTACCGATTCAGAGGTAACCTCTGAATGTCACCATTAAGAGGTAAACAAACAACCCCTTAGTATTATGGCTTTTGAAAATGTATGTTTACTTTTTGAACGAAATTTGCCATGAATATAATATCATCGTACATCTATTTTTTGTTTTATTAAAGAGGACCATCCTTGACAAAATTTCTGGCTCCACCCCTGAATATAATTCACCAATTTTAAGTGAAATCTAACATTACATTTTTGAATTTGAAAAGAAGAAAATATAACTCGAAGAAATAAGGAAATAGAATAAAAGAAATGATTTGTGTCTTCTAGAAAAAAAAAGTGATGAAAGGAAATAAAATAACTTTTAAGGCTATTTTTTTTCCTTTCTTTGTTAGGCCATCAGTACTCCATGACCCCATCTTTCAAAGATTCCAGCTCCACATCAGCGTCACATCAGCTTTTCTTAATCTCTCACTCAATCCCTAAACACCCTTACCCCATTCCCTCAAACCCTTTTGCCACCTCATTTATTTTAATTCTTTTATTTATACATTTAATTATTTAACAAAATAAAAATATTTATATATTTTTTAATAAATAAAAATAAGATAAATAATAAAAATTAAAATTCATATCATTCATTAAAAATAAAAATTACAAAATAAATTTAAAAATCTACTCGTCGTCATTGTTGGGAACTTGGATACGCCAAATATGTTCGACCAAATCCGACCGAAGGTTATTATGAGTGTCCCGGTTTATGACTTCTCGAACATTTGCCGCGCGTTGTGTCTCACTGATTTGGCTTTCGATATCATCCGTGAAAAAGTCGTTTTCCACGTCACCACAAATAGCATGGTTTTCGTCTTCGAGTATCATATTGTGTAATATGACACAAGCGTACATAATGTTTGCCAATCTTGAGAGTTCCCATCCGCGTGCCGGGTTATGAAGTATATGCCAACGTGCTTTAAGCACGCCAAAAGCTCGTTCAACATCTTTACGTGCGGATTCTTGCGCGGACTTGAACTTTTGTCGTTTAAGGTCTTGTGGGCACGTAAATGATTTTACGAAAGTAGCCCATTCCGGATATATCCCATCCGTTAGATAATACCCGTGCTTGTAGGTGGCTCCATTCACCTCAAAAGGGCACTCGGGTGCTTTTCCATCATATACATCGTTGAAGATGGGCGACTGATTGAGAACATTGATGTCGTTGTTGGAACCGGCAACACCAAAGTATGCGTGCCAGATCCATAGATCTTGAGAGGCCACTGCTTCTAGCATGATTGTCGGGTGCTCATGATCACCTCTCATGAATTGACCTCGCCATGCATTCGGACAATTTGCCCACGCCCAATGAGTACAGTCTATGCTGCCGAGCATGCCGGGAAATCCGTGTTTAGCTTCATGCGCGGCGTACAACTTCTGAATATCAATAAAAGTAGGCTTGCGTAAATATTTTTGACCATACAGTTCAATAATACATGAGCAGAATTTGTACAGACAATCTCGTGACGTTTTCTCTCCCATACGGATGTACTCGTCAAGTGCGTCAGCACTTACTCCATACGCCAATTGCCAAATAGCGGAAATACACTTTTGTATCGGAGAAAAACCTTGTTTGCCTAACCCGTCAAATCGAAGTCTAAAATACCGATACCCTACTTCTAAATCTTCAACTATTCGTTCAAATAGTTGTCTGCTCATCCTGAACCGCCGCCTAAACATATCCGGTGTATAAATCGGGTTGACACCAAAGTAGTCCCGCATAAGCCGCTCGTTTGCAGTTACTCGACCTCTTTCAATGTTTGCAGCCCTCTCTCTTGTTGACGATGAGGCGGTGCTACCATACAGCGATTGTGCAGTTTGTCGAAAATTTTCCCTTTGTAGATTCAACAACTCGTCGGTGTCTACGGATGATGATGATGCGGTTGGTGAACCGGGTTGTGGCGAATCCATATTGTTTAAAATATAGAGAATGGAAGAGTGTTTGAGAGAGTTTGAGAGGTGTGAAAAATAAGAGGTTGAGTGAATTTGAGAGAGTTTGAGAGGTGTGAAAAATAAGAGGTTGAGAGAATTTTAGAGAGTTTGAGAGGTGTGAGAAATAAGAGGTTGAGGGTTAAATATATAGTGGGATTAAATTGAGAAAAAATTTATTTATTTTTGTTTAAAAAGAGCCGTTCAACGGCATTATTTTTAAAAATTAAATAATTTTTTTTAATAAACCTTCGGGATGAATCGGGATCCCATCCCCAGAATCCATCCCGCCCCGCCATCCCCGCAAGGCCCGTAGCCCACCCCGCACCATCCCGCAGCTCATCCCGAGCTCATCCCGAGCCGGGTACCGAAGGCCTTACTAGGAATGTTTGGAAATAAACTTATCATTTATTTATTTTTGATTTATTTTTTGTATATCCCTTGAGAATACAATGTAAATGTTAAATATTTTATATTATATTATATGTTATACATGTCAAAAATTGTTTATGTTACTATTTTAGTTTGTTTTACATTAAGTATCTATTTTTCAAAGTAAATGTTTATTTTGGTATTCTCTCTTAATTATGTAAGGAAAAACAATTATTTCTTTACAATTAAGGATAAAAATGATTTTGTCAACTAAAAAAATGTGATAATTACACATTCATAAAGTTGTGTATCTTCCATTATGAACATTTATTTTGAGATATAGGGACTATTAAATATTAGAGTAAATTACGTTTTTATCCTTGTGGTTTATAAGAAATCAGGATGTACGTCCCTAAATTAAAATAATTATGAAAAAATATTTACGTGGTTTACATTTTCATATGTATTTGTCATTTGGAATTTTTTACCTTAACACCGTTAAAAACATTTGTTAATTAGGTTAATTTAGAGGGTATTTTAGTCCTTTTAGTACTTTTAAATTTTCTATTAAAAACGTATCTTTTAATTTAAAAAACACAGGGACCAAGAATGTAAGAGCATTTCCAACAATTGTAGTTTGCTTATTATGGACTTGGTCCTTGTCGTGTTCATTTGTTTTGGCTATGGTCTCTCTGATTAACTACTCCGTTAACTTCTCTTGTCTTTTTTTATCACAAAGTAAAAAAATATTTTTATCCACACAACTATATCAGAATATAAAATAAGGTAATATTTTATGATTAGATTTGTTTGAATTAAAAAATCAATTATATTAAATACAATTTAATTTTATTGTTTAGTATTTTTGCCTATTTGGGTATGAAAATCTAGTTGAAATTTATATAGAGATATATTCAATTTTAATTACATACATGCTAGTATGTATGAGTCTTTCATTTGGTTAAAATCCAAATACTTGAATTTGAATTTTTGACCGAAAACAATATGAAAGCCGGAACCCCAAATTTTAGGATGATAAAATTGGAGTTTAATTTTAGTGGTTTTCAATGATTTTGGTGTTTAAATATCGATAATATGCCTTTTTATTGCAATGATAGGAAAACAAATAATAGAATTAAATCGTTTTTAACATAATTAATTTTTTTAATTTATATAAATCAAATCATAAAACATATCTTATTGTATTAGAATTAAAGAAAATAAGATATGGCTTTATGATTTGATTTGATTTGTTTAAATTAAAAAATTTAATTGCATTAAAACAATAAAACCATATCTTTTTCTACCATTACAATATAACAATAAAATTAAATCATATTTAACATAATAAATTGTTTAAATTTTTTAAACAAATCAAATCATACAATAATATCATATTTTTTTTTTGTTATACTATATATATGTGTGCATATATATACATTGGCAGATTCAGCTGCAAAAAGGGGGGGTCCTATCCCCCACTAAAATAAAAATATATGATTTTTTTAGTGTAAAAACAATTATTTTTAGCGTTATAGTATGGTTTTTTCCCAGTAATTTTTTGCATGTCTCCTCACTAGCTAAAAAACTAAAGAAAGTACTTCAAAAGCAATCAAAAAACAAAAAAAAGTCTTTTGAAATCAACCCAAAAAACGAAAAAAGTCCTTCGAAATCGACAAAAAAAACTTTAAAATCTCTCGAAATCAACCGAAAAACTTAAAAAAAATTCTTGAAACCGTAGAATTAGGCTAAAACACATCGAACGACTTCGCGGACCTTTAGCCTACCTTAAAAGTGACCCCACTATGCAAAAATCTTGGATCCGCCACTATATATATATATATATTTATAAGAAAAAACAAAAGTTAAGCAAAATGACAAAAACAATCCTTAACTTAACAAGGTTAACGAAGATGTTAGTCAGAGAGACCATGACCAAGACCAATTGAATACCATAAGGACCAAATCCACAATAAACATGTCATATGGACCTTAGTAGAAAAAAAAATAACAAAACACAAGGACAAATCCACAATTCACTCTATGATAAAATAGAGAAAAGAAGATAAGATCAAAATCTTCAAATTTAGAGAAATTTCTAAAATTCTATAAAAGAGAGACAAATGTTATTTTAAGTATTTTTCGATAAGAGTCATCGAAATTAAATGTATATGAGAGAGAAGTAATATTTTATTAAATGTTTTCAATATTTTATTGTTATAGTTGATGTTAAAATTGTTAAAATTGAGTAGTTGCTGGAGTTGAATTTAATTTTTAAATACTAACTAACATACTCTATATTCTACGGAAAAGGTATGACGCCACCATCTGGAACGCCTCTGTACCGCTCCCACGATCATCATGGGGCGTAAACCGCTTATTCCAAGGGTATGTATAGGGGTATGTATGTGATGTCGTCTATTCTACAAGGATGCCCATCTCCTTATCGGCTAGGCAAAAATGAAACATCCAAAAGCCATGACAAATTTAAACCTTAAATTTATCAAAGTTAACCATAATTTCATCCCAACTTCTATACATAAATGGAGAATTATCCATGAGAGTTCACATATACAATTTGAACTTATCAAAACAACCTGCTAATCTAATCCTAAACCTTAAGATCAGATTATACTATTTGTTTAGACCATTCACCAAAACATCCTCGTATATGCTTGTAACATCCCGATTTTTGGAACTTTTAAGATAAATATGAAAAATAGGATTTTGGATTAAATCCTACATTTTATAGTTTTTTTGGATGAAGAATTCAAATACGAGTCCAACGGGCCTTTCCGGAGCGAAAACGAAGCTAAAACGAAGAAGTTATGGCCGAAACAACTTTCGGTACAATCTCGGCTAAAGTGACCAGCGAAAGTGACACTTGTGTCACTCTCGCGTGTCACTCTCGCCGGTTTTGTACCGAGAGCTATTTGACCACGGCGAGAGTGCCCAGCGAAAGTGACACTTGTGTCACTCTCGCACGACACTTTAGCCGTCGGGTACTTGGAGCATAAATACGAGATTTTTAGCCCTAAACTTCATTTCCTCATATCTCACTCATTTCACCTTCGTTTTTGGCAATTCAAAGTGCCATGGTTTCGATTTTTAGAGCTTTTCAAGGATAAAGTACTAGTTTTGAAGTTCATTGGAAGATTCAAGGGTGTTTGGTGGTGGTAAGTCTCTCATTTCTCACTCTCAAATCTCTTCTCTTCTCTCCAAATTGTTTCCCCTCTTTCCCTCACAAACCCTAACTAATTTTGGGGATTTTCATGGAGATTAATGTGTTCCTTCCCCATTTTATGCTAGTGGTTTCATTTATTGATGCAAGAGCAAGTTTCATCCACAACACTAGAGATTTTTGGGGTTTTCTAGGTTTTCATCAAAACCTAAGTGGTGAGTTCATCCTCCTAGCTTCTATACTTTCATATGAGTTATAAATGTTCCATTGATGATCTCCTAGTGTTTTGTTTCTCCAATTTCGGTTTGGATGATTTTGGGGAAATTAGGTTAATATTGGGGTTTTGGTCAAAATTGAGATTTTTATATAGGATGTTTGGGGAATGGTTTTAAAGTGGTTGAATATGAATATTCATGGTTGGAAATTTTTGGATCTAGGGTTTTGGAAGATTTGGCTTAAGGATTCGTGTTGCATCAAAGGAGCTTACGTTGGAGAAACTCTAGATTTAGCATTAATCTAGCAAGGTGAGTTCAAGTTGATTTGTGAAAACGTTGTACATGCCAAAATGTGTATTTTAAAGTAATTGTGTGCTTTATGTGAAATTATCTATTGTTGAGTTATTTGGTGGGTTTTGATTTAATCAAAGTGTTGAACTTTACATATCTTGTAAAACACCCATATTTGGGGATTTTGAGTGATTGAGGAATAAATCACGAGTAAAAGAGGTTTTGTTAAATTATTGCATAAGTGAAGAGGATTTGGTCCAAATACACTTTTAGTGTTTTTGTGATTATGCGATAACTATGATGTGTTACATTTTTAAAGTGTGAACGTGTGGGTTGGGGATTTTGGTCAATCCGACCATATGAATGTTTTGAGAGTTATAAACCTTTCATTTTTGGGGCCGATGGCCAATTGAGGAATTAAAAGAGTAAAGAGTTTGAGTAACGATGTATTTTGGTTTACGTAACCGTGTGAGTGACACGTATTTAACCAAACATTTATTTTGGCCCTAAAGGCTTGATTTATACTCAAATGAGTCTTTTGAGTGCTTGTCGGTTTTAGTGACTCGAAATGGAGTCTTGGAGGTGTTATATGCGTAATTGCATTTTATTTGAATATGTGTCGGTTTAAGTGTTGGTCTTATGTGTGAAGACCGTTTGATGATTTTATATGCTTATTACCTTTGGTACTAATGAACCTTAGTGAGTTATATGCATTGTCGAGTTATAAAAGAGTTGCATATACATGTACATATAGATGCATATATGATTTGACTTCATTGGGAACGTGGCAATGAAGGGGTTGTGAGATTATCATGCCTTGGAGCGTGTGTTTGCATGTTGTGGGTTAGATGCATTTCATTTGCATAAATCGATGTTGATAAATGATCATTAGATCTTTTGAGCAGAGGGCTCGGTTTTGGACTCTATTGAGTCTTGAGGGCATTCGCCCGGTTTTAGTAAGCTCGACGTGGGCTTGGGGTTTGAATTGCATGGGTTGCATTACATTTGTAGTTTACATGAGTTGAATGCATTGGTTATTCTTTTGGGATCATGTATATATATATATATATATATATATTTTACGTCGAGTAAGCTTGTTTTGGATGGTGGGTTTCCAAGGTAAAGACCTAGTATGGTTGAACTTGGTAGTTTTAAATGGACTAAAGACCTAGTATGGTTGATGTCTAAGATGGGCTAAAGACCTAGTATGGTTGATGCCGAAGATTGACTAAAGACCTAGTATGGTTGATGTCAAAGATGGGCTAAAGATCTAGTATGATTGATGCCGGAAATGGACTAAAGACCTAGTATGGTTGATGTCTAAGATAGGCTAAAGACCTAGTATGATTGATGCCGAAGATTGAATAAAGACCTAGTATGGTTGATGTCATCTGCTTTCCACATCCAAGAAGCTTACTTACGTTTATTAATTGTGGTTTAATTTATGTGTTGGCCACATTCGATGAGATCGGGTCTCCCCTGTCACCGAAGGGTATTGATTTCGGTATTTTATTATTCGCATTGTTGAGGTTATATTATATGCGTATAGATTGTTTTCCATGATTGATGGACGGATTTATGTTACATCTATATTGGATGTTTTAACTATTGGAGTTTTATTCGCAGTGACGATTACTTGAGAAATTATTACTTAATTAACTCTTGAGATGAGTTTTGGATTTGAATCCTTTGCAGAGAAACGATTTTCATTGGAAGCTTTCCTCACAGGGATTGTGTGTGTTTGGAAAACGGGTCGTCGTTGTCTTTTATACAAACCCATTTTGAAAATCATTTATTAAGTTGAATGTTTTGGTTTATCAAATGATTTGCTCGTGATGTAAACTCTTGAACTCACTAGGCGTTAGCCTAACCTTTTTATTTGTCGGCATGTGCAACAGGTTCAGGTTGGGAATAGCTTTAGCTACACTGTGAAGTGATGAGTGCTAGTAGAGTGCTCGAGAAGTGAGATGCTTAGCGAAGTCTTCCGCACTTATTTGGGATTAGCAACTTGCATTTGGGTTAAGTAACACCCGCCTTGAGTTATTAGTTGTGAAGTTTGTGATGTTTAAACTGTGAGGTATTTTCAAGGATGTTTTGTAGAAATGTTTTATCATCTTTTAGTTATTTTATTGAAATTATCGTTAGTTGCTCGTTCCAATTTTGAGGGTGTTACAATGCTAACTTCTCCATTGCATCACCAAAAAGTTGTATGTCTGATATCACTCGTCACTCTTCCCATTATTACTTCCCCAAGCTCGTACCTGGTAAGAAAATTTAATTTGAAAAGATTAGGTTTACGCCTAGTGAGAACATCCATTTTCAAATTAAAACCTTATAAGCTTTGAAGACCAAATGTAAGCAAAACATATAAACAAACCTGGTTTGCCACTATTCTTACCGTACACATAACATCCGGGAATCTTACCCGATTCCATGAGAATGACAAACACTAAGTAGGTCATAGTCTCATATTCCAGAGCGCCACTACGAATCCCACATATTTTAGATCATTGCTCATGTCAAGAAATTACAATTAGCGCCATGCCTATTTCTTGAAGTGGAAGTAGGAATTACCATTAAGCGCCCGACCTATCCCTTACCTTCCAATAGAAATCGGGAATTACGATTAGCGCCCCGCCTATTCCACGATTTCACATCACAATACGAAATGGGAATTACCATTAAGCGCCCGGCCTATTCCTCATTTCAATCAACGAGAATTACGATTAGTGCCCCGCCTATTCTACGTTTATCAAATCACAACACTAAATGGGAATTACCATTAGAGCCCGGCATATTCCTCATTTATCAAATCCACGGGAATTACGATTAGCGCCCCGTCTATTCCACGTATTCATATAATACTAGTGCCTATGGATCCATTACACTTCCTAACATATGTGTATATCAATAAAAACACATAACAACTCGTATCATAACCTCAGTTGAGTTATAACTATATTCGTACCGTTAATATCACAATATGTTTTGTATTCTTAAAACATTGAACAGTACAATATTACCCAAAAATATACAGGAAACTTGTCCAGTAAACTAATCCGGAAACAAGTCCAGAATTCTATCCGGAAACCAAATCTGGAACATCTATTCGAAAACACCCGAAAATCAAAGTAATCTGGTACAATCCGGAAAAGTATCCGGACTCAAAGTCCAGAACCATCCGAGATCAAATTCGGTATTCTATCCGGAAACATATCTGGAATCCGGAACAATTCGGTATCCGGTAAAAACATCCGGACACCTATACGAAATCCGGAACCATCCGGTATCCAATACATTTATCCGGAACTTATCCAGAATCCGGAATATTCCGGATTATTCATCTTCCGGATTCGTTCAGTGGTTCATTCGATTTCTACCCAGAATTCAATTAACCCTTTCATAGAGATATCAAACAAGCTTAATAAACCCTTTTCAACTTTCATATAAGTTTTATTAAAGAAAAGCAGGCAGATGAACTCACCTGATGCAAATCCGAAATCGATGAAAGCCAAAGTCAGGAATCCAAATTCAACTCTATTGCCCACACAAACTAGAAACCTAAACGAAACAGATTACTCCAGATTACAACTTTTCAAGTAACTATATGGAGGAAATCGATTCAATTCTCCTTACCTAAAGCAGCCTTCGAGTTCACTTTCTTCTCTGCTTCCCTTAGAACCGACTTCCAGAATAAAATTGAGATAATCTCAATCTTATGCCGACTTCACTTTTTATACAATAAAACTTTCATCAAATGACCAAATCAACCCTGAAGTTTTGCATTTTACAATTAGTCCAACACTTTGACTAATTACTCATTCGACCCCCTCTTTATATCAAAATATTACATAATGGAAATTTGAGGTGTTACAAATCTCCCCAACTTGAAAATGATTTCGTCCCCGAAATCAAAATTATGCAAACAAGTGAGGATATCTATTCTTCATATCCTCCTCCGCTTCCCAAGTTACATTTGCACTTCTATGATGTTTCCACGGTGATACCTTTAACATTACTCGCTCCCCAACTTGGAAACAACATGATATTCTATTGGTCTCCTCTAGTTATTAGTCGAAGCTCTACTTGTCCAACCTCTATTCCTTGATAGGAACCCAAAATCGAAATTTCCCAGTAAACTTATCTCTAAGACGTGGTTACCAAGAGACAAACTAGTCCAGAATCGGGTTGGGTCACATTATCGAAAACTAGCCTTTTGATTTAGACCAATAGTGGATTCGACTGCCCACATTATCTGCTACTTGGTACCAGTTCATCGTCAAGAACACATCACCGCACTAGAAATTTTCATCTGAAGAACTCGTTTAAACAAAATAATTTGATAATTGCTAAATTATCCCACTTTCACTCAGGAATTTTCAAGGGTTGTAAACTCTCCTTTGCTATATCAACTATTAAAGCATCCTCCAAAAATAGTAACTGGTATTGCTAACTTTAGTCAAAGATTATAGTACAAAAGACAAGCTAGCACTCTATTACATAATACACACGCATGTATATAATTAACAAGAAATATATATAAAAAAGAACACTCATCGATTCCTTAGTTCCCTCCGCCATCATGTAACATACTCAGCCCGTTGGTCTTGGGATATTGGGTTTCTTCTCTTGATCTCCATTCTTCTTTAGCTTTGGGCAATCCCTTCGATAATGACCGGGCTGTTTCCACTCAAAACATGTCGATCCTTGTATAGGACAATTCCCCATGGTGTAACCACTCTTACCACACTTGAAACATTCTAGCCAAGTCACCCGACACGGACCACAATGTTTACTTTTACATTTCTGGTACCAATTTAGCTCCTGACGAGGCTCAAAATAAGTGTTCTCAATAAAGGGCTTCGGCCTATGCGAAGATTCCGATCGACCTTCCCCCTTTCTTTTCTCTCCTACTTGAGCTTTCTCAGCTTTATCTTTTGCATAAACCTCTTCTATGATCTTTGCTTCCTCAATCGTCTCTCTCAGAGTCAAAGCTTTAGAATTCCTGACTCTAGACATCATATCAGCTGGTAAGCCTTTCAGATAAGCCTTAATCTTTTCTTTTTCAGTTGGGGCCACATGCCCCACTAAATTTAGTTTCTCCAGGAATGTTTGAGTATATTCTCTCACTGATAATTTCCCTTTCTTAAGTGTTCGGAATTCTTCTTCAATCCGATCCATTTCGTTCTCGTTACAATACTCTTCTAGAATCTTTTGCTTAAACGACTCCCACGTCATAGCAGCCAAAACTGGGGCCGTTACTGTCGATGTTACGACGTTCCACCAGGTCAACGCATTCATGCACAACATATGAGATCTGAACCTAACCTTCGATTCTTCGTCACATTCACAAGCTCTAAAAGCTTGTTCCGTTTCCCTAATCCAATTCATACAAACAATTGGATTATCTGATCCAACAAACTCCGGCGACTTGCAGTTCAGAAACGTCTTATAAGAACAAACCCTCTCCACTCTCCTGTTAACATTTAACATTGTGTTAACAGGCGGAGTTACAACACCAATGCCCGCCTCCGATCTTCGTGACTCAGTATTTCTATCGTTTAACACTTTCATAAACATTTCTTGTTGCTGTGCCAGTGTCGTATTCATCATTCGCATCATATTTTCCATCATTCTGGACTCCATATTGGATTCCGTCGTCACCGGGTTAGAGGTACCTACATTAGTTCTGTTAGTCCCAGATGGTTATAACAAGTATTGTAGAAGGGGGGGGGGGTTGAATACAATACTCAAATTTTTCACAATTTTAATTCTATTATTGAAAATCTTTCAACAAGAATTACACATAGAAGCTTAAAGAGTGTTGCGGAAAAGAACAGATAAACTATTCTAACAATGTTTCACAAAGTATACTAAACAAAACAACTAAGAACACTTAGAACAAAACTATAAAGTTATCAAGCAATATGGAGGTTTCTTGCACTGAGAGAATTCCAGAAAGCGTAGTTTGCATGGGGATATCTTCTTCCTTTTATAGTGACAAGGAGTGTACAAGCATTAAATGCTTGGGACACTTGTCATCATCATATTTGCTGAGGATGTTAACTCCTGAAAAGCTGAGATGTCCTTATCACCTTTTACTAGGTATTAGAAATAGAACCCATGCTGAAGAAAGGGACTTTAACTGATAATGGATAAAACGACAAACAATCACTTTTATCTGCCAAATGATATTGTCCCATAATAAATGATCTTCTTGATGTGTATTCTAAGAAAATCACACCGATGAAGTTTCACCGATACAATTGACTTTGGAATTTGAAACAATCTGCAGAGAGAAAATCATTTATTTGATAACACATAGATCCCACCGATTTTAGCACCCTTATCGGTGGGATGATGCTGACCAACAAAGGATATGTTGGTGGAGGGGTTGCCCACCGATTTGTGAGAACAAGATCGGTGATGGGTTGTCCACCGATTTGTGAGAACAAATTCGGTGAAGGGTTGTCCACCGATTTGTAAGAACAAATTCGGTGGAGGATTGTCCACCGATTTGTAAGAATAGATTCGGTGGATAATGGCTTGGTTGAATGTAGAGAAGAGTCTTCTATTTTCCACAAGTAGAGTGTCTTCAAGCTTGGTTCCGGTTGATCTTCGACTTCACCGAACAATTGATATTTTGTACAAGTCATCTTTAAAAGAACCATGCTAAAATATTCTAAGTAAGATATTAGGGAGAACATCGGTGAGTCAATTTCAAATCTAGGTGACCCAACAATCTCCCCCTATTTGAATTTGAGCTCTTCCCTTAGAATATTTAAGAGTATAGAAAAGTAAAATGCATTTTGACCCTTTTTACTCTTTTTGGGTTCTTTTCACATAGACCATTCTTTTTGTTTTTTTGATCTATTTTTCTTTTGTATGAGTATGTATACTATATACTGTATTTACAAGTAAATGAAAGTAAAGCTATGAAAAAAAATAATTCAAATAGAAAGGTACTTGTATTTAGATAAGTTTTCTCGTACATTCATAAGAAGAGAAACAAACTTTTACAAGTACCATTGAGAGAGAGAACCTATTTCTTGGAAGTTTGTCGTTGCTTGATTTCGTCCAACAAATTTCGGTAGAAAGGTTGAGCTTCGGGGATGTTGGGAAAGAGGTTGGAGATGCCTTGAAGAAACACGGTATCGGCGATGGGAATTTGTGCAAATCTGAAGAAGGCACGATGACCAAAACCATTATTGAAGAACAGTCCAGGTATCGGTGAGAGGCTCAAAGTTGTGGTATGATAAGGCACAGATGTGGGGAGGGACATATTTAGGTTGCTTACATTTGGAATCTTCCCTTCAATTGCCATTTCTTTGAACACCTTGTCGGTAGGATTCTTGACTTTGGGAAGACGTATTTCTTCTTTCATCGATTGAAGTTTCGCCCTTTCATCGGAGGAAAGGATGATGTTGTGTTTTCTTTTAATCTCCTTCATCTTTTCCATCAGTCCTTCAATGCATTTGATAAAAATGTCTTTCTTTGGGTTTGCACTTCTGACCAAGTTTTGAGAGATCTCATACCATTCGGGAAGACCGTAATGTTGGAGGTTAACACCTCTCACACTTTTCATTGATCTGTCTTCTCTATCGATGATCATCCTGATATCCTTTGGGTTGGCTCTGGAGGTAGCAATTTTGACATTTGTGGTCGGGGATTTGGACATTCGGTGGTACATGGTCTTTTTGTACCAACTTATTTCTTCATTCTTTTCTTTTTCAATGGCACTCAGCACCGATTTTTGGGTTAAGAGATGATCGGTAGACTTAGCTTTGATGGCCTCTTCTTGTGCAGCTTTCAAAGATAGAGCCCTGGAGTCATCTAAATCTTTTTGAGCAAGTCTGGCTTCCTCAATCTCCTGAGGAGTCAGACCGAGGTTGGATTCCTGAGATTGTAGAGAAGGAGGCTTTAACTTCAAAGTTTGGGCATCATCAGGTCGATTCCCATATTTTGTCAATTCCTTCTTTTTCTTTTCTTCTTCGGCCAACTGTTCAGCAGTGAGGGTTTTCTTGCCTTTGTCTTTGGGGGTTTTAGAAACTTGCTCCCCCTCAGACATTGCCTTACTTTTTACCCCTGATGGAGACTTGGTCGGTGTGGAGATTTGATCGGTGGTACCTGCAAGTTTTGGTGAGGTTTGAGATGTTTTTGGTGAGGGCATAAGTGGAGCTTCGGTGGCCTGTGGTGATTTTTCGGTGGAGGGTGAAGATGTTTCGGTGGTAGGTGAAGGCTTGTTGATGATATATCTCTTAAACGAAGGCATTTTTGATGACTAAGAGTCTTCTCCCCCTCAGCAGCAGCCGGAACTTTAAAACCTAATTGCACAAAAACACTATCAAACTTGGTGTGAAGATGAGCCAAGCTTTGAGTGGTGTCACCGGAGATCATAGAAAAATCACCCAAGTCCATCTCCCATTGTGCTTTCTCCAGCATGTTGTCAGCTTTGGTGTGAAGAGAGCGAAGAGAATCGGCGATGCTTTTGTCAAGATCCTGATGAGTTTTGGCCTCTTGAATAAGCCTCTGAAGTTCAGTATCCTTGACTAGATATGATGCCTTGAAAGTATCGAATGAAACTGCAATGTTGGAGTGGGAAGTGGTCAAAGTTTCCACTTTGTTTGATAATAAGGCCAAGTTGTCAGACAGTGACCGAAGTGTTTCACGAAGAGCATCGGTAGGGGGAGGATTGCGAGCTCGGAGATGGGGTTCTGTTGGAGCCAAACATGAATGAGGTAGTATGCGATCCTCAATAAAGTGAGAGGAAGTTGGTTGAGCCCAGGAAGGTTCGGGGTAAAGGAACCGATGTCGGGGAGAGGGCGGCGTCAGTGTAGGGGAGTGTTGGTGCAAGTGTACCCAGCTTTAATATTGTGATATATTTTTGGTACACATAAAATCACATCTCCATATTTATTTTGATGATTACAAAACACACCGCATTATTTGTTATCTAATATTTTATCTGAGTGTGCAGATATTTAAATGATCACGAATCATTTATCTGAAGAATCCAAGACTGAAGAGTTTCGTCATTTTATTTTAAAATGATAAACACCCTAAAATAAAATACCACTTGGATTTTTCCTAAACTAATTTTTAAATCAAAGATATTTAAAGTTTATTTAATATATATATATAATATATATATATAAACATATAAGATATATATATATATATATATATATTATATCTTTTTTAGTTTGTCATCATTACCCTTGTTTTTTATTTAAAACAAATGCTTTATTAATATTTTAAAATATTTGCTTTTTGGAAGATTTTCGTACAGCTCAAAATCAGATCACATCTCTTTTTACTCTTCATCATTAAATGCATAGATACTTTAAATCTCTTGCATACCTTCTACTACTGTTTGCTTTTTAATCTGAGTTGTATCAGCCGAAAGAATTTCAGGCAGTACTGTTCCTTCCGTCAGATTTTAGCAAGTAGTATCCGTTGCATGCTCCACTATTTATACCAGCAGCTCCTTTAGCATTTACTACACCAACCAGCAATTAATTTCCTCCTCAGCATTTGATCAATACTCTGCTGTTTCTTCTCTCAATCAGTTATAATTTATAAAAATATTTTTGAGCAAGAAATCTTGAGTTGATAGCAGATTAAAATCTCTTGATTAGTTGAATCAGCAAAACAACTCAAGTGATCAAACTCTCTCTAAAAATCCAAGTGATTAATATTTTACAAGAGTGATTATCATATTAAAATTATACCCTCTTGTAAGTGTTTGAATAGAGTGAGTGATCCATATAAATCTCTCATCTGAGTAGAGATATTCGTGACAATATTATTGTATTAAGGTTTGTGTTTCTACCGTAAAGAACACGTTCGTATTGGATCTCCGAGAAGTGTTATTTTCTCGAGGTGGACTAGCCAACTTTGTGTTTGGTGAACCACTTTAAAAATATCGTTGTCAAGTATTCTCTTTCCCTTATCTATTTACATTTCCGCTGTGCATTTAAATTATATCTGTTTATATAATTGTTGTTTATTTATTATTTCTATACTCTGATTTATTTATACTGTTTCTGTACTGTATTTATTTATAAAAGAATTTTTTTGAAAGTAAAAGATTTAAAATACAACCTTACCCCCCCTAGGTTGTCTAACATTTGGTATCAGAGCAGGTCTTTCAAAAAAAAATTCTGCATAAATTTCTTTTATCCCTTTAAATGGCTCAACAAACTAATATTGTGTTTTCAAAACCTCCCTTGATAGATACTGAAAAGTTTGGCATTTGGGCCGAGCTATTTGAATGTCACGTGCGTGGCAAAAATCAAAAGATTTGGAATATTATAGAAAAAGAGAATTTTAAACCCACCATTGTGAAAGATGATGTTTTTATTGATAAACCTATAGATGAATGGACTACTTCTGATGAAACTCATTTTTGTTTAAACTTTGAAGCTAAGAATATATTATATGCTGCTTTAACAACTGATGAAATTGAAAGAGTATATACATATAAAACTGCAAATCAAATATGGGAAAGTTTAAATAATACTCATCGTGGAAACACGGAAGTTAAATCTAGTAAAGTAAATATTTTAGTTCACGATTATGAACTGTTCGAAATGAAACAAGATGAGTCAATTGACTCAATGTTTAAAAGATTTAACCTTATTGTGACTACTTTGAAAGGTTTGGATCGCACTTATCCTAACGAGGACTATATAAGGAAAATCCTACGAGCCCTTCCTTCGGAGTGGATGCAAAAGATAACATCTTTAGAAGACTCCCGTGACCTTTCCATAATGAAGATAGATGACTTGATCGGTAATCTTAAAGTGCATGAAATTGCACTCAAAAGAAACAAAGATCGGGAGCAAGTCAAAAAGAAGTCGATCGCTCTTAATGCCTCAACTCCGAATGTCAAGAAGAAGAAGGAGGAAGCTAGCACCTCAAAAGATCAATCCGATAAACTCGACGAAGTCGCTATGTTGGTAAGAAACTTCTCTAAATTTTTTACTAACAAAAATTTCTCTAAAAATAATAGATTTCAAAGAAACGGTAACTACCGTCGTGGCGGTGAAAACCGGAGTCGCAACTTCCACAAAAGAGAAGATAAAGTAAAGAAAAATGGCGACTCGAGCGAAGACGAAAAAGCAAAACCAAAGAGAGGTTATTGTTACTCTTGTGGTGATAAAGACCACTACGCCAATGAATGTCCGAAAAAGAACAAGTTCCAAAAGAAGAAGGAGAAAGCCTTCATTGGAGGCGCGTGGAGCGAGAGTGAAGAAGAAGATGACTATCAAGCCATTTGTCTTATGGCCGAAAGCGACGACGAGGTAAAATCTTCTTATTCAAATTACGATAGTGATTATGATAGCGATAGTGAAAACAATCTTGAAGAATTATATGAATCATTTCACAAAATGGCTAATCTTGCTAATAATTATAAAGACGAAATTGCTATGTTAAAAGAAACTGTAAATGCATGTAAAAAGGAAATAAATAATGTTAAACAAAAATCTGAAAATGATTTAAATATAATTGCTAAATTAGAAACTAAATTAGGAGAAAAAGATTTTTGTAAATCTTGTGATGCTTTAAATAAAGAAATTGCATGCTTAAATAAAAAATCACATGAAAATATTATTTGTACAAAATGTGATATACTTGAGAATGAGATTACATGTTTAAAGGCTAAATGTGCTTCATATGAAAAAGATAACATGTTAGCTAAAGCCTTTGAAAGTAGTAATAAAAAAGTTCTTAACATGCTTAATATGCCTAACCGTATAAAATGTAGAAAAGGTATTGGTTCCGATACGTGCAAAGATAAATGTTCTTGTAAACCCATCAAAAGATTTTATGAATCACCTAAAGTTAATACAAGAAATCAATATGTGCAAAAACATCCGTATGTGCGTAAAATAAATAATGTAAATCATAATACGAGAAAACCGTATGCTCGCATGTACCATGATAAATATTCTAAACCTAATAATAATGCGAATATAAATACTTGTTTTTATGTGTATGATAAATATAATCGCAAAATTAAAATGGCAAATAAATGGATTCCAAAAGGAATGTTTAGTAATGATAATCCTGGTGGTATGCGTTTATGGTTTTAAATGTGTTACATATTATATATATAGTTTGAATATAATTTATTGTATATATTATATATAAGTAATATAATAGTATATGTACTTTTATATTGTTTATATATATGTACTGTTTATATATATATATACCTACGCACTACATATATATATATTTTGTGTGTTTAATATATTATATATATATTTTGTTTGACTTGATATGTGTTATATATATATATTAATATTGTTTGATGTATTATATATATATATTAATATTGTGTAATGTATTATATATATATATTCTGTTTGACTTTATATATATGCCTTTTTTTTTATTAAAACTAATTGTCAAGGACCCACGAGAAATGGGGACCATAAAAATTACATCTTTATTATTGTAGATAAACCTTGATATGGACTGGATACTCGATAGTGGTTGCACACGTCACATGACCGGAAACAATAATCTCTTTTCATCATATAAGTCATGTGATGGTGGACAGGTAATTTTTGGAGGAAACTCCAAAGGAAATATAATTGGGAGAGGTACAGTCTCTTGCAATAATGTTAAATTTCTTGATGTGAATCATGTTGATAATTTACATTTTAATTTGTTAAGTGTTCGCCAATTGTGTAAAAATGGTATAACTGTTGTCTTCGAAGAAGACTCGTGCAAAATCTTGAAAAATGGCCAAGTTCTTTTGACTGGTTCTGTGAAAGGAAATTTATATATTTGCAAAACTGTTGTATCTGAAAATGTATGCTTATCTTCTTTTAATGATGTTTCTACTTTATGGCATAGGCGTTTAGGTCACGCTAATCTAAGATTAATTCAAAATTTAAAAAATAAGGAGCTTGTGAGTGACCTTCCAAAATTAAAGTTTGATAATCATTTTTGTGATGCTTGTCGTGTCGGCAAACAACATCACGTTTCTCATAAATTAAAAAATGTTATTTCTACTCAAAGAATTTTAGAACTTTTACATATGGATCTTTTTGGCCCAATGACTATTCAAAGTTTTGGAGGAAATTTTTATACTTTGGTTATTGTAGATGATTATTCCCGTTATACTTGGACTCTATTTTTGAGACATAAAAATGAGGCTTTCGAAAAGTTTAAAATTTTGGGAAAACGAATTCAAAACCAACAAGGTTGTACGATTGTTTCCATACGTACGGACCATGGACGAGAATTCGATAATGATGTACAATTTGGTGCCTTTTGTGATAAACATGGTATAACTCATAACTTTTCTGCTCCTCGAACACCTCAATCTAACGGGGTTGTTGAAAGGAAAAATCGAACGTTGCAAGAAATGAGTAGAACTATGCTAAACGAACATCAAGTTCCCCAAAAGTTTTGGTGTGATGCCGTTGCTACCGCGACCTATGTGCTTAACCGTGTCCTAATTAGAGGTATCCTAAATAAGACACCCTATGAACTTTACCGAGGTAGAAAACCTTCCCTAGCTCACCTAAAAGTTTTTGGTTGTAAATGTTTCATTTTAAACACCAAATCCTACCTAACCAAATTTGACCCCAAAGCCTATGAGGGAGTTTTCCTAGGTTATTCTTGGAATAGCAAAGCCTATAGAATCCTAAATAAGGAGACCATGGTAGTAGAAGAATCCTTAAATGTTAGCTTTGACGAGAGTCCTCCCAAACCGAGTGCACCCTTAGCAAATGACAATGTTTGTGAAGGAGATGTCTTAGCCCAACAACTTAGTACCTTGGTTTAGGTACCCAACCTTCCACAAATAATATTGAAACTAGTGATGCCCCTCCTTGTTTTATTCCACAAGGTGTAGATGATCCTAACCTTAGAACAGCTCGAGGCCATCCCGTAGACCAAATTATAGGTGACCTAAACCAAAGGACAACTAGATCACAAATCCATACCCATTGTGCTTTCCATGCCTTTATCTCAACCATAGAACCTAAAACCATAGATGAAGCTTTAGGTGATGAGGATTGGATATTGGCCATGCAAGAAGAGTTAAACCAATTTACTAGGAATGATGTGTGGGACTTAGTGCCTAGCCCTAGTAGTCAAACCATTATTGGCACAAGATGGGTCTTCCGAAATAAGGTAGACGAGAACGGTGGAGTCACACGAAACAAGGCACGTTTAGTTGCCAAGGGGTACAGTCAACAAGAAGGTATAGATTATGACGAAACCTTGCACCAGTTGCAAGGTTGGAGTCTATTCGAATGCTTCTCGCTTTTGCAAATGCTAAAGATTTTAAATTATTTCAAATGGATGTTAAAAGTGCTTTCTTAAATGGTATTATAAATGAGGAGGTATACGTTTCTCAACCTCCCGGTTTTGAAAGTTTTGAAAACCCGACACATGTTTATAAATTGAAAAAGGCGCTTTATGGTTTAAAGCAGGCTCCGCGTGCGTGGTATGATAGATTAAAAACCTTTTTAATTTCTAGTGGTTATATTATGGGTAAAATAGATAATACTTTATTTGTGAAATATGTTCAAAATGATATTGTGGTTGTGCAAGTATATGTTGATGATATTATTTTTGGTTCCACTAATGAAAAACTGTGTAATGAATTTTCTGCGAAAATGACAAGCGAGTTTGAAATGAGCATGATGGGAGAGTTAAAATACTTCTTAGGATTGCAAATCAAACAATGTGAAACTGGTATTTTTATTAGTCAATCTAAATATTGTAAAGATATGTTGAAAAAGTTTAACTTTGAAAATGTCAAACCCGTTGAAACTCCAATGACCACAAACTTACAATTATCTCGTGACGAGGAGGGAAACGATTTTAATGAAAAGATTTATCGTGGTATGATTGGTAGTTTATTATATTTAACTGCTAGTAGACCTGATATTATGTTTAGTGTATGTTTATGTGCTCGTTTTCAATCTTCACCTAAACAATCTCACTATGAAGCTGTCAAGCGTATTTTTCGATATTTACGAGGTACTACTAATCTTGGCTTATGGTACGCAAAGAAACCCGAGTTAGAAGTAACGTGTTTCGCCGATTCCGATCTTGGTGGATCTATTGTTGACCGAAAAAGTACTAGTGGGGTATGTGCCTTTATAGGTCTCTCACTTGTGTCTTGGTTCTCTAAGAAACAACAATCCGTAGCTTTGTCTACAACCGAAGCGGAATATGTAGCCGCCGCAAGAGCGTGTGCTCAAGTCCTTTGGATGAAACACACACTTACCGATTTTGAGGTACACCTAACCAAAATTCCAATTATGTGTGATAACTCAAGTGCCATAAACTTAAGTAAAAATCCCGTTTTGCATTCTCGTACCAAACATATTGAATTGAGACATCACTTTTTACGAGACAATGTTCAAAAAGGCAAAATCGTGCTTGAAAAGGTTGATTCGGAAGATAATTTGGCCGATATTTTTACTAAAGCTCTAAACAAAAAGGCGTTCTTTAAATTAAGACTTGGTTTAGGCATGCTTGAGTATAACCCTTGAGAAAATGCTAACTCTCAAATTCTTCATATTTTGAGGGGGAGCATCTTTCGAGGGGGAGCATAAGCGATTTTCTTAAACCCTTTTTGCTTCGACAAAAGGGGGAGAGAAACCGAGTATGCTCTCGTGTTTAGCGTTGTGTTTGTCATCATAAAAAAGGGGGAGATTGTTGGTGCAAGTGTACCCAGCTTTAATATTGTGATATATTTTTGGTACACATAAAATCACATCTCCATATTTATTTTGATGATTACAAAACACACCGCATTATTTGTTATCTAATATTTTATCTGAGTGTGCAGATATTTAAATGATCACGAATCATTTATCTGAAGAATCCAAGACTGAAGAGTTTCGTCATTTTATTTTAAAATGATAAACACCCTAAAATAAAATACCACTTGGATTTTTCCTAAACTAATTTTTAAATCAAAGATATTTAAAGTTTATTTAATATATATATATAATATATATATATATAAACATATAAGATATATATATATATATATATATTATATCTTTTTTAGTTTGTCATCATTACCCTTGTTTTTTATTTAAAACAAATGCTTTATTAATATTTTAAAATATTTGCTTTTTGGAAGATTTTCGTACAGCTCAAAATCAGATCACATCTCTTTTTACTCTTCATCATTAAATGCATAGATACTTTAAATCTCTTGCATACCTTCTACTACTGTTTGCTTTTTAATCTGAGTTGTATCAGCCGAAAGAATTTCAGGCAGTACTGTTCCTTCCGTCAGATTTTAGCAAGTAGTATCCGTTGCATGCTCCACTATTTATACCAGCAGCTCCTTCAGCATTTACTACACCAACCAGCAATTAATTTCCTCCTCAGCATTTGATCAATACTCTGCTGTTTCTTCTCTCAATCAGTTATAATTTATAAAAATATTTTTGAGCAAGAAATCTTGAGTTGATAGCAGATTAAAATCTCTTGATTAGTTGAATCAGCAAAACAACTCAAGTGATCAAACTCTCTCTAAAAATCCAAGTGATTAATATTTTACAAGAGTGATTATCATATTAAAATTATACCCTCTTGTAAGTGTTTGAATAGAGTGAGTGATCCATATAAATCTCTCATCTGAGTAGAGATATTCGTGACAATATTATTGTATTAAGGTTTGTGTTTCTACCGTAAAGAACACGTTCGTATTGGATCTCCGAGAAGTGTTATTTTCTCGAGGTGGACTAGCCAACTTTGTGTTTGGTGAACCACTTTAAAAATATCGTTGTCAAGTATTCTCTTTCCCTTATCTATTTACATTTCCGCTGTGCATTTAAATTATATCTGTTTATATAATTGTTGTTTATTTATTATTTCTATACTCTGATTTATTTATACTGTTTCTGTACTGTATTTATTTATAAAAGAATTTTTTTGAAAGTAAAAGATTTAAAATACAACCTTACCCCCCCTAGGTTGTCTAACAGGGAGAATGTTTGGTAAGCCGGAGAGAGAGGCTCGGTGGAGATGCCTTCGGTGGGTTGAACCTGCGTTGAGGGAGGCTCGGTGGGAATTTCGTCGGTAGACGGGATGGTTCGGGGAGAACCAGTGTCCTCCAAAAGAAATTCAAAGAAGTCATTCGGGGGGGGGGGATTTGGGGGGGAACTCAGATCGAGTTGTGCTTCATCATCGATCATAAACTGACCGGGTGAAAGGTCGTGCAGTGACAAGTCAACTCCTTCGAGGGGAGAGTCCCCGAAGTCATCTCTACCACCCGAAGAGGTGAGGGAAGAGACAAGATATGGGTTCTCCATTTCTACAACTGTAGTCTTTTGGGAAACTGCAGAGGAGTCGGTGGGGATAATGACGGATTCCCTTGGCCCGGAGGGGTGAAGTTCAACAACTGGCGATTTTTGAGAATCGACAGTTGGATTAGTCGGTTGGGCCGATGGTGTCCGATACCTCTTTGAAAGAGATCTCGAAGGGGAAGTTGAGTGCCTCCGCTTATGAGATGGGTATTGAACCGGGGAAGCCTCCGAGGGATCTCTCGGTGGCATAGTTTGAGAAACGGGTGCGGAGGTGTCGGCGGTCGTACGTTGTTTCCTTTTCGCGCCACCCGACTTTACTCGAGAATGGGGAGAGGGGGCCACTACAACTTGGGGTGCCTCGGGAACTTCCGGGTGTTGAAATCCGGGAGCTTCCGCATCACCCCAGTGAAGATCGGGAGATAAAGCGAAAGAAATCATACCTTGGCGTAAGGGGAGATCAGTAGCGAGATGGCCAATATTGAGCGTCTTTTGGCCAACAAAGGGTGATGACCAATCGTAGATGAAGCGATGAGTTTTAGACTTACGATCCGCATCCAACGCAGCACCGAGTTTGTGTTGAAGGATTATAGAGATGAAACGAGGATATGCGACATAACACTTTTTCAGGTGTTTGATTACTTCAGTCAGCTCAGTAAAGAAATACTGAGCAAAGGCCACCTTTCTTTGAAAAAATAGTGCATGAGAAAGCTTTGTAATATAAGATGGGGATTGGTCTTGACCACTTGTCTTTCTAGAGAGACAATGGATCACATGAGCAAAGAAGAAGTTCCAAACCCCACCCATATTTTTGCGAAGAAGGGTACCTGGTCCTTTAGAAGACTTGGAAGCTTTATCCTCAGAATGTTGGACATAGCCAAGAGTGCTGATGACTTGCTCAAGAAAGTTGTCGACATGCATGTCAACATATTTTGAAAAGGCTTCGATCCGGAGAGCACGACGGACATCATCCACGCCAAAAGTAACATCGTGATCACCCTCTTCGTCAGAAAAGATAGAGGCATGAATTGCTTCATTTGAAATATCATACACACAGGAAAGCCAAAATTTGCCAATGAGCATTTTGCTCATCTTTGGGTTGCAGGAGAAAGCATGGAGAAGAGGTGAGCGGGTTAAGAATTTGATAATGGTGTTGAACTCGGGATGTGCGGGATCGGATTCGAACCTTGCTACATGGTTGCAGGGGTTGGAGATGAGGTCTTCAAAGCACGTAGGTATCTTGGTGGGTGCCATTGTTTGCAGGTGAGAATGATAAGAAGTAAGAAAGTGGAGGAGGAGTTGCAGGTTTCGAAATAAGAAAATGGAGAAGGAGGGCGAAGGGTTGTATATATAGGAGGAAAGTGAAGGGTTTAGGTATATTTAAAAATAAACTAGGAGGGAACGGTTATGAGGGAAAAAATTTAAATAAAATAAACAAATTGGAAATGGTAATGATGAGGGTTTCAGGGTTTGTGGTTGAAAGGGTTTTACATGGAAAAGGAACGGTCAAGGTCACTGACATCTAGGGTCTTAGGGGTGATGTGAGCATGGGGAAACGTATGGGATAAGGTTAGGGATTCGGTGGTTTCTTTCGGTGGGCAGATCTCACCGACGGGGATGAATTGGACAAGGATATCTGTGGGAAGATGTATAGACGTCGGTGGATGAAGAGAGATTGGTGGAAGAAATCATTCGGTGGACATTTCGGTGGAACATAACTCACCGACAAAGAGACGTCGGTAGTAGATATTTTACCTATGAGAAAGTTACATCGGTGATCGGTGTATATGTCGGTGGTGAGAATGTTGTGCGTTCGGTGTAGAAAGAGGAAAGAAGAGAGTGTCCACCGATGAGATTTCGGTGGAAGAAGAGAGAAGGAGAGAGTATCCACCGATGTGAGATCGGTGGAAAGTGAGGACACACAGTTATTGAAGATTACACATGCCAAGTTCACTTATTAGGAAGTTGAACCTGGCTTCATCTAGGGGTTTGGTGAACAGATCCGCAAGCTGTAAATCGGTAGGAATGAAATGTAACTCAATGTCACCTTTGGAGATGTGGTCCCTGATGAAATGATATCTGATATCTATGTGCTTTGATCTGGAATGAAGAACCGGGTTGTTTGCAATAGCTATTGCACTTGAGTTATCACACAGAATTGGGACTTTGGAGTAGATTTGAGCATAGTCCCTGAGTTGATTTCTCATCCACAGGATCTGAGCACAACAGCTTCCAGCAGCTACATATTCAGCCTCAGCAGTAGAGGTTGACACAGAGTTTTGTTTCTTGCTGGACCAACTTACCAATTTGCCACCAAGAAGCTGGCAGCTTCCTGTAGTACTTTTTCTATCAATATGGGAACCTGTATAATCTGAATCTGAATACCCAATTAGTTCAAAACCTGAGTCTTTGGGATACCAAAGACCCAAGTGCAAGGTACCCTTGAGATACCGAAAAATCCGTTTTACAGCCTTTAAATGTGATTCTTTTGGATTGGCTTGATAACGGGCACATAGACAAGTAGCAAACATGATATCCGGTCTGCTAGCAGTTAAGTACAGAAGAGAACCAATCATGCCTCGATAAAGGGTAACATCCACAGATTCACCTTTAAGATCAGCATTGAGTTTCAAAGGTGGTGCCATGGGAGTTTTCATAGGAGAGCTATCTAAAAAATTGAATTTCTTCAGAAGGTCACGAATATATTTACTTTGGTTTATAAAAATCCCTTCTGAAGATTGTTTGACCTGAAGGCCCAAAAAGAATGTAAGCTCTCCTATCATGCTCATCTCATATTCACTCATCATGAGAGAAGCAAACTCATCACATAGTGACTCATCAGTGGCACCAAAGATGATGTCATCAACATAGATTTGGACAAGAATAAGGTTACCTGAGGTCTCCTTGATGAAGAGAGTATTGTCAATTTTACCTCTGGAGTATCCATGCTTTAAAAGGAAGTTGGCAAGTGTGTCATACCAAGCACGTGGAGCTTGCTTGAGACCATAAAGGGCCTTGTCAAGTCTGTACACATAGTCTGGATGAGCTGGATCTTCAAAACCAGGAGGTTGTTTCACATAGACTTCCTCTGCAAGTTCCCCATTGAGGAAGGCACTTTTGACATCCATTTGAAAGACTCTGAAATTTCGGTAGGCAGCATGAGCCAGAAAGATTCTTATTGCTTCAAGTCTTGCAACAGGGGCAAAAGTTTCATCATAATCAATGCCTTCTTCCTGTCGGTATCCTTGAGCAACCAGTCTGGCTTTATTTATGATAACTGTACCATCTTCATCCATTTTATTTCTGAAGATCCATTTGGTTCCAATGATAGTTTTCTTTCGGGGTCTGGGAACCAATCTCCAAACTTTGTTTCTCTTAAATTGAGAAAGCTATTCTTGCATGGCAGTGATCCAACAGGGATCTACAAGAGCTTCATCAATCTTCTTGGGTTCAAAAAGAGAGAGAAAATTCACATAGAGACAAATGTTTCCAACTCCTCTACGTGTTTGGACACCTGCTTGTTGATCACCGGTGATTTGATCTATGGGGTGATCTTTGGTCCATTTTGTAGCAGGAGGTAAAGGTGGTGGAATATTTTGTGTTAGGGGTGAAGATGGAGTGGGATCAGAGGTTCGGTGGCAGGCAATATTTTCGGTGGAAGAAATTGGATCGGTGGAAGGTTGTTCGTCGGTGGAGGGTTGCACATCGGTGGGAGAAAGTACATCGGTGGAAACATGGTCAATTTCGGTGGGAATTATAGAGGATGACCTGACTTGGTTATTTGATGGAGATGGATTGGAGGGAGTGAAGGATGTATCGGTAGAGTTTGATAAAGGAGCATCACCGATGCATGAAGAGATCCATCTGTGTAAATCATCATCATCATTTGACAGAGATGATGATCTAAGATCATCAAATTTGACATGAATAGACTCATAAATGCATTTTCTCCTGATGTTGTACACACGATAAGCTTTGGAGGATAGGGAGTATCCAACAAAGATTCCTTCATCAGCTTTGGGATCAAATTTCCCAAGATTATCACGATCATTTAGAATAAAGCACACACAGCCAAAAACATGAAGAAAGCCAATATTTGGTTTTCTGCCATGGAAAACTTCATATGGGGTTTTATCATGTCTTTTGGATATCACTGACCTATTTTGGGTAAAGCAAGCAGTATTAACAGCTTCAGCCCAAAAATAGGTGGGTAGGTTGGATTCACTTAGCATGGATCTTGCAGCCTCACATAGAGTTCTGTTTTTCCTTTCCACCACTCCATTTTGCTGAGGAGTACGGACTGCAGAGAAGTTTTGAGAAATTCCTTTCTCAATGAAGAAGTCTTCAAGAGCACTGTTTCTGAATTCAGTGCCGTTATCACTTCTTACCGAACGAACAAGTTGACCATTAAGAACTTCATTTTTCTTGACAAAATTGATGATTTCTTCAGTTGCATCACTTTTATACCTGAGAAAAGACACCCAAGTATATCTAGTAAATTCATCAACAATTACAAGAATGTACCTTTTGCCTCCTAGACTTGGAGTGCTGACTGGTCCACATAGGTCCATGTGCAGCATCTGGAGAGGAAGAGTGATGGAAGAGCATTGCTTGGTCTTGAAGGATGTTTTGGTAAGCTTCCCTTTTTCACATGCATCACACAGCTTCTCTTTGACAAAGTTCAACTTTGGCATACCAGTCACCAGCTCTTTGTTGGAAATTTTATGAAGGGTTTTGAAATTTAGATGAGAGAGACGCTTATGCCACAACCAGTTCCTTTTGGATGTGTCATCTGACACAAAGCAGACATTGGATGAATTGTTATTTAGTCCCATATCAATGATATAGACATTTTCCATCCTTTTTCCAGATAACACCACATTGAAGTTCTTGTCCACCACAGTACATATACAAAGTTCAAAGATAACTTTATATCCAAGATCACACAGTTGGCTAATGCTGAGAAGATTATGCATGAGACCGTCAACAAAGGCCACTTTATTGAAGGTAACAGATCCATTAGTGAGTGTTCCATATCCTTTGGTATAGCCTTTAGAGTTATCACCAAAAGTTACAGATGGACCTTTTCCAGGCACATAGTTGATGAGGAGAGATTTGTTTCCCGTCATGTGGCGTGATCACCCACTATCCAGATACCATATTTGATGGTGCTCAAAAACCTGCATGCACACACAGATTAGTTCTTTGGTACCCATTTGGTGATGGGTCTTTTAGGGTTAGAAGAGGAATGGTCCTTAGGTTTGGTTCTATCTATTCTTTCCTTGGGACAATCCTTAGCCATGTGAAAAGTGTCACCACAGTTATAGAATTTTCTATAGATAAAAATCTTTTTATAATTGTGACCACTTTCCTTGTATTGACTTTTCCCATTAATCTTTATTATCTTGGCTGAAGAGGATGAAGCAAAAGATTTGGACCCAAGAGTTCCTTTGTCAGTGTTATAAATCGGTGAGTGGGAGGATTCATTGGAGTTGTGAGCTTTTTCAACTTTAGAAGTTGAGGTATTATCCTTAGCCTTAATGAACATTCCAAATTTTAGAGCTTCACCTAGATCAATAGAGTTTAAAGAAACAGAGTCACAAGAACTTGACTCTGAGGCATCATCCCATGCACTAGAGGAAGGGATGAGTGCAAGAGAAGAGGCATCAGCAACAGTTTTCCCAAATCCTAGACCGAATTTATTATCACCACTGATTTGGCCTTGAAAGATTTGTTCAAGATTTTTGGAAGAATTCGACCATTTTCTAACAACCTCTTGTTCCCTTTTTAGTTTCTTAAAAAGGTGATTTTTCTCTTTTGAAATCACGTGATTTATGGTTTTCACATTTTCAAGCTCAGCTTTGATTTCCTCAAACTTTTCAAGTTTAGACATGCAGACTTCAAGTTGAGAGGTGAGAGATTTAACTTGAATGGATTTTCTTTTCTTGCTATCCTTGACAGCATAAAAATCTTTAGTTAAAGATTCGTAAGCATCAAACTTTTCACTATCAGTCATATCATTAAAAGGATGTACCTGAGCATAAGCTGTCGAGCACCCAGTTGACACAAGAGCCATTGGAGAGGTAGCTTTTTCAGAATCTTCCATCTCTTCAGAAATGGCCATGAAGCACATATTGTGAGAATCACTGTCAGAGGTGTCTTCTTCATCCCAGTCATGAGTTTCTGCCATTAGACCTTTTCCTTTTCTTTCAAGACCCTCACTCCTTTCTTTCTCTTTCTTGTACTTAGCTTTATACTTCTGAGCACGCTCCTGATGGTCTAAGGATGAGGATTGGGAATCCTTTTTGGAAAAGATTGATTTGAAAGAATTATTTCTGGGTTTCTCATTCTTTGAAGAATATTTGTCAGAGGATGGGTTCCTAGACTTAGTAACACGCTTGCTCCTACACTCAGATGCAAATGTCCTTTCTTGCCACAGTTATAACACTCTTCATTTGACTTATCAGATGAAGTCTTGGAAGATGAAGATTTTCTAAAATTTCTGGATTTGTTGAAAGGACGAGTCTTGTTCTTAGAACCAGCCATCATTGCCATTTCATCAGACAACTGTTCAACCATAATATCCTCACCTTCACCTTCATCATCAGCATCACTAAGATATGCCTCTGTTTGGTGGGTAGAGTTATTTTGGCTGTCATTGTCAGAGTCTGATGAAGGATAGGTGATTCTAGGAACATTTTGAGATTTCTTGGAACTTTCACTAACAAGAGCTATAGAAGAGCTCTTTATCTCTTTGATGAAGGATTTCCTTTGTAACTTGGTTTGCTCAAAATTGAAGAGAGTTCCATACAGGACAGTTAAGGGCATGAACTAAAGGTCCTTGGTAGTTTTAATGCAAGTACATATATTCTCCCAAAATTCTGGAAGATAATCCATGAACTTACATAAGACTTCCTCATTATCATAGACTCTGCCTAATAACTTCAGATCATTTAAAAGAGAGTTGAAACGATTATAGTAGCTAGGAAGAGATTCTCCTTTTTCAAAAGCAAAGAGTTCATACTTTCTAATAAGACCAATCTTTTTACTTTTCTTTACTTCCTATGTACCTTCGTACAGTACACACAGTGTGGTCCACATCTCTTTAGCAGTTTCAAAGTTAACCAGAGAGTGATAGACCTCATCAGGAAGTGAGAGTGCAATAATTGCTCTTAGCTTAGATTCAAGAGAAACCAACCGTTTTTCCTCATCAGTATATTTCTTAGGATTTTTGAGGATGTAACGACCAGTAGCACTGGATTTCTCTTCATCAGAGTCACTAGAGATTTCTTTTTCCATGGTTTCTTTACCAGGCCTCTGCGTTTCATAGCGAGCCCAAACTCTGGGGATGATAGGTCCCTCTTTGAGAATGGTTGGATATCTAGTATCCACTCCTTCCATGAATAGCATCATGCGGCTTTTCCACAAAGAAAAGTTGTTAGCATTAAACTTAGAAGGTTTTGTTATGGAGCCATTCTCAGAAAAGTTGTTTTGAAAAGAGTTTTCAATGGTTGAAGAAGAAGAGGCAGCCATCGCAGATCAAGTTTATGGAATTAAACTTTCTGCTCTGATACCACTTGTTAGTCCCATATGGCTATAACAAGTATTGTATAGGGGGGGGGGGGTTGAATACAATACTCAAATTTTTCACAATTTTAATTCTATTATTGAAAATCTTTCAACAAGAATTACACATAGAAGCTTAAAGACTGTTGCGGAAAAGAACAGATAAACTATTCTAACAATCTTTCACAAAGTATACTAAACAAAACAACTAAGAACACTTAGAACAAAGCTATAAAGTTATCAAGCAATATGGAGGTTTCTTGCACTGAGAGAATTCCAGAAAGTGTAGTTTGCATGGGGATATCTTCTTCCTTTTATAGTGACAAGGAGTGTACAAGCCTTAAATGCTTGGGACACTTGTCATCATCATATTTGCTGAGGATGTTGACTCCTGAAAAGCTGAGATGTCCTTATCACCTTTTACTAGGTACTAGAAATAGAACCCATGCTGAAGAAAGGGACTTTACCTGATAATGGATAAAACGACAAACAATCACTTTTATCTGCCAAAGGATATTGTCCCATAATAAATGATCTTCTTGATGTGTATTCTAAGACAATCACACCGATGAAGTTTCACCGATACAATTGACTTTGGAACTTGAAACAATCTGCAGAGAGAAAATCATTTATTTGATAACACATAGATCCCACCAATTTTAGCACCCTTATCGGTGGGATGATGCTGACCGACAAAGGATATGTTGGTGGAGGGGTTGTCCACCGATTTGTGAGAACAAGATCGGTGATGGGTTGTCCACCGATTTGTGAGAACAAATTCGGTGAAGGGTTGTCCACCGATTTGTAAGAACAAATTCGGTGGAGGGTTGTCCACCGATTTGTAAAAACAGATTCGGTGGATAATGACTTGGTTGAATGTAGAGAAGTGTCTTCTATTTTCCACAAGTAGAGTGTCTTCAAGCTTGGTTCCGGTTGATCTTCGACTTCACCGAACAGTTGATATTTTGTACAAGTCATCTTTAAAAGAACCATGCTAAAATATTCTAAGTAAGATATAAGGGAGAACATCGGTGAGTCAATTTCAAATCTAGGTGACCCAACAAGTTCTTTGTACTTGACTTCCCCCTTCTCCCAAGATAGGTGGTCTTGGCGGGCTCTCTGCAACTTCGTTGGCCACCCTATCTTCTGAAGAAGTAGAAGATCGATTTGGTGTATTCACCATCGTATTCTGATGAGGCATATAAAGATAACCATAAGAAATGGTTATGCACAATTCCAACACAAAACATACTTTAACGTTCATTAATCACTATAACTATTTAAAAACAAGTATGCTTACGTAACAATATATTCATAATAACAGTAGCTAATTAAAATTGTGAACATACTGTACATAAGAATCCTCGTTACCATCGTCACAATTCTTAATTCACGTATTTCCGTCGACTCTAAGACTATCCCGTCTAAGTACTTCTACCCAAACCTCACAAATCATAACTTAATTCATCTCAGCTTAAGTCTAGGTATCTCACGATCATACCTAGTTCACTTAAACTACAGCTCTGATACCAAACTGAAACATCCAAAAGCCATGACAAATTTAAACCTTAAATTTATCAAAGTTAACCATAATTTCATCCCAACTTCTGTACATAAATGGAGAATTATCCATGAGATTTCACATATACAATTTGAACTTATCAAAACAACCTGTTAATCTAATCCTAAACTTTAAGATCAGATTATACTAGTTGTTTAGACCATTCACCAAAACATCCTCGTATATGCTAACTTCTCCATTGCATCACCAAAAAGTTGAATGTCTGATATCACTCGTCACTCTTCCCATTATTACTTCCCCCAGCTCGTACCTGGTAAGAAAATTTAATTTGAAAAGATTAGGCTTACGCTTAGTGAGAACATCCATTTTCAAATTAAAACCTTATAAGCTTTGAAAACCAAATGTAAGCAAAGCATATAAACAAACATGGTTTACCACCATTCTTACCGTACACATAACATCCGGGAATCTTACCCGATCACATAAGAATGACAAACACTAAGTAGGTCATAGTCTCATATTCCAGAGCGCCACTACGAATCCCACAGATTCTAGATCATTGCTCATATCAAGAAATTACAATTAGCGCCATGCCTATTTCTTGAAGTGGAAGTAGGAATTACCATTAAGTGCCCGGCCTATCCCTTACCTTCCAATAGAAATCGGGAATTACGATTAGCGCCCCGCCTATTCCACGATTTCACATCACAATACGAAATGGGAATTACCATTAAGCGCCCGGCCTATTCCTCATTTCAATCAACGGGAATTACGATTAGCGCCCCGCCTATTCCACGTTTATCAAATCACAACACTAAATGGGAATTACCATTAGAGCCCGGCCTATTCCTCATTTATCAAATCCATGGGAATTACGATTAGCGCCCCGCCTATTCCACATGTTCACATAATACTAGTGCCTATGGATCCATTACACTTCCTAACATATGTGTATATCAATCAAAACACATACCAACTCGTATCATAACCTCAGTTGAGTTATAACTATATTCGTACCGTTAATATCACAATATGTTTTGTATTCGTAAAACATTGAACAATACAATATTACCCAAAAATATACAGGAAACTTGTCCAGTAAACTAATCCGGAAACAAGTCCAGAAACAGTCCAGAATTCTATCCGGAAACCAAATCCGGAACATCTATTCGGAAACACCCGGAAATCAAAGTAATCTGGTACAATCCGGAAAAGTATTCGGACTCAAAGTCCGGAACCATCCGGGATCAAATTCGGTATTCTATCCGAGAAACATATCCGGAATTCGGAACAATTCGGTATCCGGTAAAAACATCCGGACACCTATCCGGAATCCGGAACCATCCGGTATCCAATAAATTTATCCGAAACTTATCCGGAATCCGGAATATTCCGGATTATTCATCTTTCGGATTCGTTCGGTGGTTCATTTGATTTCTACCCAAAATTCAATTAACCCTTTCATAGAGATATCAAACAAGCTTAATAAACCCTTTTCAACTTTCATATAAGTTTTATTAAAGAAAAGCAGGTAGATGAGCTCACCTGATGCAAATCTAAAATCGATGAAAGCCAAAATCAGGAATCCAAATTCAACTCTATTGCCCACACAAACTAGAAACCTAAACGAAACAGATTACTCCAGATTACAACTTTTCAAGTAACTATATGGACGAAATCGATTCAATTCTCCTTACCTAAAGCATCCTTCGAGTTCACTGTCTTCTCTGCTTCCCTTAGAACCGACTTCCAGAATAAAATTGAGATAATCTCAATCTGATGCCGACTTCACTTTTTATACAATAAAAACTTTAATCAAATGACCAAATCAACCCTGAAGTTTTGCATTTTACAATTAGTCCAACATTTTGACTAATTACTCATTCGACCCCCTCTTTATATCAAAATATTACATAATGGAAATTTGAGGTGTTACAAAAAATCACAAGACCTGAAACACTTTGTATCTAAATGGTTCCGTTTTCCAGATTTTACCAAAATGTTTCTAACTTTAACATGACATACGGAAGGAAAACATTTATGAAATATCTAAAACACACATTTTACATATCAAACGATTCATTTACGTAAATCAGTCTAGACAAATTAAGAAAAAATACAACACATACAAATGGGCGTAAGAAAGTTATGAATATTTTTAGGGGTTGAATGGTTGGATTTTGACCAGTTTTACAGTAACTCAACTTTGTTGTGATTTTATTACACAATACTAATTGGACACACTATTTGTCAGTTTATCTACAAGCATTTCGACTATCTCTTCTTCTGTGATTTGGAAGCATTTCGATTATCTCTTCAACTGTGATTTTAAAGGTGATATATGTAACGACCCAACCCAAACATACACCACATAATACTCATTACATACCAAACAGATACAACAAAAGATACATAGTATATTACATAAGATTCGAACGTCTTAAAACTGTACATTACATAATGTTGTACACACTTTTCGCTAACCATTTGTAACACTCGAAATATATATATATAATATACATCGAAATAATTAAGAAATAAAGATTGAGGGGAGAAAATAATTCAAACTCAAGTGAAAGGTGAAAAGTGAAAATAAAGGAAAAGAGTAAGGTTTGGAAGTGTAAATTCAGGGACCTGTTTTGCAAACTTCTAAAACTTTCAAATTGAGATCGTGTCCCATGTAACGAGAATGTTGCGGCAGAAGTTTTTGGAGAGTAGTTAACGAATGGATTTAAATGGAGCATCGTCATTTTGGTTTTGGGTGTTGGCGAGAGCGAGAGAGATAGACTGATAAAGTGAAAGGAGCACTCGGGAGAACGGAGAAGAAGAGGCAACGAGTGGGAAGGCTACGGTTCAAGTCGGGGTTCGATCACGACGTCGTCGAGGTGAGAATCCTACAAGTTTTGTAAGCTTTCGTTTTCCTAGTAGCCTATGATCGACGTTTCTATTTAACGAAACAAATCGATGCTCGTTTTACTCTCGAACTTGAGAAATACGGTTCGATTTTGGAGTCAAACCGACGAACTAGGTGATGGTTTTGATAATGTTTTATTTCTCTCAAACGAAACCTCACTAGTAGTCGACGTTTTCACATCGTTAAACTCGGTCGAAATGTTGGCGGGTTTAAATACTAAGCCTACCGAGTGGAACGAAAATCCGACGTTTTCACGAAAACGATTTCGGTCATGGGTGTTATGCAAGTTTTATAGTGGTTCCCTTTAATCGGTAAGGTTAACGGAAGGAAAAAGGGGAAGAGTCGATCGATGTAAAATTTACTGTTATAATCTGAGTTACGTGAATGAAAGTATGCATGTCCATGTATATATATACATACATATATATGTATATAAAATGGATGAATGTCAGACTATGCATGTCTTTCCATTTCACATAAAAATTGGTTGGTGTGGTGTTGATGTTAATATACTATGAAAAGGGAAGGTGGTATATATGCATGTCAAGGTTTTAGCGACAACCTGTATTGAAATTAAAAGGAGAGGTTTGGCATGCAAATGACTTCTAAGCATTCCATGCATGCCTACACATTCATAGATATATATATATATATATATAATATCTAACTATATATATGTATGTTAATGCATTATATATAGATATGTAATACGTATATAATACAATATATTTATATATTATGTGGTTTAACGGATCTGTAAAGATAAGGTGTAGATGGTGTCCGGGTTTTGGACACCTAAATTATTAAGGAGATTGATATGCATTATTTATTTAATGCATATTGCATCTTTTTCTTATCTTTTTAGTTAGGATTTGCTATTTTATCCCAACATTTGAGTCATTTTTCTTACTTATTTTCACCCTTTGTTTCATGGAGCTAAGAATTTGATTTACCTGTCTTTTACTGTTTTAGGAAGGCTAATTGCATTTGTTTATATAGTGCAGCCCATGCCAATGCTACAACATTGAAGACTGAAGGAATGGAATGAAGAATGGACTTCTAGAAGACTTTTGTGGCTGACTTTTTGGTACCATGTTCCAGCCTTATTCTAGAAGATTGGAAATCGATGCTTGGTGTCTTTTGTAAACTCTTTAAACTCTAAGGCATGTGGTGTAATAGTTGGTAATAGTAGAAGTACTTATGGAATAGTAAGTTAAATAGTATAAGTTTGGCACACCACCTTACCTCCTCTTTGTATAAATAGGAGTGGTGTGTGTGTGTGTGTGTGTTTTTGTTAGACAATTTATGTGGATTGGTTCTTACAATTAATCTGCAGAACTCTCTTTAATTTAATGCAATTTTAGTTCTTGTTCTTCATATTGTTCTTCATATTGTTCTTGATCTTCATAGCTTTTATGAGTTGCTGCAGCATTGGTCCAGCATTGCTACAATAACTCATAATCTCTTATTTTCTTGTACTTTATATTCACGTCATTTACATTTAAGTCTTTACTTTATGTATTTCAATTCTGTAATTTATATTACCTGTCATTTATGTTTAAGCATGAGTAGCTAAGTTTAAATAGCTTGGGTGTGAGATAAAAGGGTGAGATTTTGAATATAACGAAAAGTGGACATCGTTTCTCAATAATGATGTTCACCATTTCATGTTAAGTTTTATAAACTATCCAGTTACTTCTAGATGGTTGATCACTTTGAAAGTGTTAAAGTGCCATGGTGTCAGGAATGAACCATTGATATGCACGTCAATCCAAATGACAAAGGAAGTATACTCGGAAGAGATATTGATAAAGGAATTTATCGTCTCTGTCTTTTCAGGGTTGATTTTGCCCGATAAGTTGATCATCTGCGTGGATGGTAACAGTGTAGAGTGTGTGCCAGGAATGGAGCGCTTAGAACACATCAACTTAACTGATATGGGAATCAGCTCGGAAGAGTGATTTTAACAAAGGAATTTGTTTATCCGTATACTTGGAAGGCTTCACCTTACTATTGATAGTTCTGACAACAATGCCAGGAATGGATTGATTGGCTGCTAGATCAGTAGTGAGTGGTTGAAAACCCGAGAGGGAATCCTGAAAAGTAGATGGTGAACTTAAGTGTTGAAAGACAAATGTTGTAGCAATGCTACAGCATTGGTCTGCTGGACTTTATATTTAAATCTCACCCCAAACATCTTGCACCCTTGCTATCCTTTATTATTTGTTTTATATAATCTGTGATAATCCAACTCCAAAGAAACAAATATTAATCTTCGAATTGATCCTTGGAAACCATTTCTTTTATTAGACTTTTAATACGCTTTTACTCCAATCTCTGTGGGAACGATACATGGTTCTTACCATATTATTACTTGAAAGACGACATTAGATTTTAATGTATACTTGCATTAAGGTTTAATTATTACACGTCTGTAGGTGTATTCAAAACACTGTCAAGTTTTTGGCGCCGTTGCCGGGGATTGGCACGCTAAAAGTTTTTAAAAGTATTTTAAAAGACTTAGTTTTTCTAACACCGTCCGAATCACACTGAGTGTGGTGTATGCCACGAATCCAAGGTGGGGAACTTTTTGAGTTAGATCCTGACATAGAAAGAACCTTTCATCATAGACGGAGGTTACAAAGAGCTTCAAGTTCTATGAATCCTCCCGATATGGATGCACCACCCGGATTTGAACATAGACCACCACGACCACCCATCTTAGAAATAAGACCACCACCGCAAGTGAACCAAATGAGACCACCAGACTTAGAAAAACCTAGAGGACGACCAAATTTTGGAAACCCTCCAGTTTTTGGTAACCCTCCAGTTTTCGGTAATCCTCCCGATTTTAGACATCCACTCGGTCATGTTTGGCAAGAGCAACCAAATAATAATGAAGAAGAAGATGATGAAGAATCTCATGGTAACAATGACCAAAATGAACCATTAAATATAATTGATCTTGCAAACTCGAAAAATGGGAGAATCGTGGACTATGCAATTCCTAACTTTGAGCAATTAAATTCAGGAATTGTAAAGCCTCACATGGATACAACGCATTTTGAACCAAAACTTTAAGATCCCACATTGGTTGGGGAGGGGAACAAAGGTTGCCTTATAAGGGACTTGATACCTCCCCTATCAGACGCGTTTTAAAACTGTGAGTCCGGATGTGTGGACAAAGCGGACAATATCTGGTACGTTTGGCCTGGGATGTTACAGATGGTATCAGAGCCGGCAACCGAACTATTGTGCCAGCGAGGACGTTGGGCTCCCAAGAGGGGTGGATTGTAAGATCCCATATTGGTTGGGGAGGGGAACAAAGGTTGCCTTATAAGGGACTTGATACCTCCCCTATCAGACGCGTTTTAAAACTGTGAGTCCGGATGTGTGGACAAAGCGGACAATATCTGGTACGGTTGGCCTGGGATGTTACAAAAACCCATTATGTTTCACATGTTGCAAGCCAATGGTCAATTTGCCGGATTCCCATCGGAAGATCCACACTTACATTTAAAATCTTTTAAAGAGATCACCGATGTTTTTCTGATTCCTGGAGTATCTTCTGATGCTCTAAGACTCACACTGTTTCCTTTTTCGTTAAGGGATCGGGCAAAGATTTGGTTTAATTCATTGACACCAGGTTCTATACCATCATGGGCTGACATGGCTGAAATATTTTTGAGAAAATATTTTCCACCTACCCGGAATGCTAAGTCCCGAAATGAAATTTGCATGTTCAAACAAATGGACGATGAAGCAATTCCCGACGCATGGGAAAGGTTTAAGGAATTATTAAGGAAATGCCCTCACCATGGCATTCCCTACTGTATTCAACTCGAGACGTTTTACACTGGACTTGATTCCAATGCAAAACAAATGCTCGATGCGACATCAGGAGGGGCCTTTACTTCCAACACCTATAACACCGGGTATGAAATTCTTGAAAAGATTTCCACAAACAATGGGCATTGGGCTGATCCAAGGGCACCAACTACAAAGAAGACTGCTGGAATGCATGATTTAGATGCTTACACTGCATTGACAGCTCAGCTTGCTTCTATGACCAATATGCTTAAAAACATAACTACCGGTCAGGGAACACAGCCGACTGCCACTACACCCAATCCAGTTGTCCTCTCAGTGCAATGTGTTTGTTGCAGTGGAGATCATTCTTATGAACATTGTCCTCAAAATTCTGAATCAGTTAACTATGTTCATGATAGGAATGGTCCTTACTCTAACAATTACAATGCCAGTTGGAAACAACATCCAAATTTTTCATGGACCAACCCAAGTTTAAATCAACCTCAGTTTAAGCAACAAGGAAACTCCAATTTTCAAAATCAGCATCATGCCAGCAGTTCTCAAAACTACCAAAACAATCAAAATCATCAGAATCAGAATTTTCAAAACAACAAACTATGTTTTCAAAACAAGTCCTCTTCACAAGTAGAACCATCATCTTCCTTGGAAGATATGTTCAAAGCTTACATGACGAGGAATGATGCCCAAATAAGAAGCCTCGAAACCCAAATCAGTCAAATTGCTCTTAACCAAAACACCCGACCCAATGGGACCTTGCCAAGTAACACAGAAATCCCAAGACCACAAGGAAAAGAGCATGTGAAAGCTGTGACATTTAGGAGTGGGAAAGACTTAGAGAAAACCCAAGATGAAATAGAAAAAAATCCAAAGTACAAGACCAATGCTACAGCATTGCCACCATCCTAGAAGAACTATCCCAACCTCTCAAGGATTTAGAGCCAACAACCCTAATCCCAAAAAGAAACACAGTAGAAAGTGAAGTCAACAAACCAACAAGCCCTGTCAAAGAAAACATAACAAAAGGTATCAAAGATACAAATTTGAGGGTGGAGGAAGTCCACCCTAATAGCTCAACACAAACAAAGAAAGCCATTATTGATCCAATTCCTCCTTATGTTCCTTACCCCCAAAGGTTACAGAATAATAAGGAAGAATTGCAATTTAAGAAATTTTTAGATGTGTTTAAACAATTGCATATCAACATACCCCTTGTTGAAGCAATTGAGCAGATGCCTAGTTATGCCAAATTTCTTAAAGACATTTTAAGCAAGAAAAAGAATTTGACTGAATATGAAACTGTGGCCATGACTGAAGGTTGTAGTGCTCTCTTGACCAACAAAATTCCACCTAAGCTAAAAGACCCAGGGAGTTTTACCATTCCTTGTTCCATATGTGGAAAAGAAGTTGGAAAGGCCTTATGTGATTTAGGAGCCAGTGTCAACCTTATGCCTTTGTCTATTTTCAATAGCTTAGGTATATGAGAGGCTAGACCAACCACTGTCACAGTCATCTTAGCTGACAAAACCATTGCCTATCCTAAGGGTAAAATTGAAGATGTCTTAGTTCAGGTCAACAAATTCATCTTTCCTGCTGACTTTATCATCTTAGATTTTGAGGCTGACAGAGATATTCCTATTCTTTTAGGAAGACCCTTTTTAGCCACTGGAAGAACTTTGATAGATGTCCAAAAGGGAGATTTGACCATGAGACTTCAAGACCAAAAAGTCACATTCAATGTCTTCAATTCCATGAAATACCCTGATGATATGGAAGAATGTTTTGGCCTAAGTGTGATTGAAAACCTGTGTAATGAAGAGGGAGTTAGGGAAATTTGTAGGTTGGAAGAAGAGGATGATGAGGAATATGATGATGATGATGAGAAAATAATAGATGAGACTGTTGCTAAGTTTGAATCTTTAGAACCTAGTGAACAAAAGACTTTCACACCATCAATCATTTCACCACCTGACCTGGAGTTGAAACAACTCCCATCCCATTTAAAATATCCTTTTCTAAAGGATGAGAACAAACTGCCTGTCATCATTTCATCCTCTCTAGAATTGCATCAGGAAAAGAAGTTAGTGGATTTGTTGAAGTTACACTCAAAAGCCATAGGATGGACCATTGCTGACCTTAGAGGAATTAGTCCCTCCATTTGTCAACATAAGATCATCTTAGAAGATAAGAACTTCACATCCATTGAACCACAAAGAAGGCTAAACCCTGTCATGAAAGAAGTAGTGAAAAAGGAAGTGCTAAAATGGTTAGATGCGGGAATCATTTTTCCTATAGCCAGTAGCACTTGGGTTAGTCATGTCCAATGTGTCCCTAAGAAGTGAGGGTTTACAGTAGTTCCCAATGAAAAGAATGAACTCATCCCAACTAGAGTAGTTTCTGGATGGAGAATTTGCATGGACTACCGTAAACTCAACACAGCTACACAAAAAGACCATTTTCCACTACCTTTTGTTGACCAAATGTTAGATAGGTTAGCCGAAAAAGAGTATTACTGCTGTAATACCCCGGGTAAGTTCGTTAGTTAAAATCCCTTTTTCCGTTAAATTTAGTTAACCTTAAAGTTGGATGTTAGGGTAAGTTTGGGTAAATTATAAGTTTAGGGGTGTTTGGGTCATTAAAGAGAAGTTCAAGGTTCATTTGGTAGTTGTGGTTTGATATTATCCCTTAAGCATCAGATAGTATTCTGATAACCTAAATTTAGAAAGTGTATGTGTGTGTGGAGGCAAAAAGGAGCAGAAGAAGAAAGTTACGGTTGCTACATCAATCGATTGGGTTAGAAGCGATTTTGAGGTAAGTTCTTTACATATTGTGTTTGTAATCATGTATAGAAGATATCTATCGGTTTAGAAATTCTAATTTCGCGTCTTGAGTAGATTTCAATCGATTTCTGGGTAAGTGGAAACCGACTGTGTTCTTGAAGACTCCCGGTGGAGTCCCGGTACTGTCGATTCCCGGTGGAGTCCTGGTACTGTCGACTCCCGGTAAAGTGGAGTCCCGGTATAGCGAACTCCCGGTATTAACAACTTCCGGTAATCGAACTCCCGGTACCAAAGAGTCCCGGTACTGTGAAGTCCCGGTACCCTGTGTAGTCCCGGTAGTGGGTTAAGTGCAGTGAATACAGTTGAGATCAGGAACTAGTAGGCTTTACATGTTTGGCTATAAAGCAGTGTGTGTATCTTAAATTGTTTCAGATTATGTGGAGTCGTGGTAAGAGATAAGACCATTTTGAAAGGAGCTTGCGAGCGTGTGTAATAATCAAAACAGGTGAGTTTTACTTTAAAAATATTTTTACTGGAATACATATCCGTATGGTTTGGGAATGTAATAATTGGTGATTATGTGTTTATATGTGCGATATATGTGAATTATAATATATTGAGGTATTATATTTACATGAGTATTATAATGTGTTATAATACGTTGGCCGAACTTAGGACCGGTGTGTTTGGCTATAGAATCTGTATAGCGTTGTTTGGCTGTAGATGTTGTACAGCGTTGTAAATTTATTAGTTGGCTTGCAACCAACTAATATGGCCAGGAGGAATGAGAAGGGAAGGTATATGTTGTGTGAGTTCAAATTGATATATTTGATAGTGATGTGTGATTTATATAAATAAATTTTATATAAATGATTTCAAACTAACAGGGATTTTTCTCACTTAGACCCTTAGGTCTAACCCTCATTTTAAAAAAAAATATGTATTCCAGGTGGTGGATCGCGTAAGAGCAAGTAATTAGAGTAATCGATGGATGGCTTTTGTGAAGGATTATATGACGAAGATTTTGGCATGTTTAGCAGTTGTATTACAATATTAAATGTTATGTATGTATTTAGTACAAAGTTTGTAGTAGAATGGCTTCTGCTAATTGTAAAAGACTACGGGACCGTACTTGTAATTTGATGTCTCTTTTGTTATATCGATGTTATGTTACATTGTGTGATTTGTTGTGTATATGGGAATTGGGTTGTTACAAATGGTATCAGAGCCTTAGATTAAGGGATTTAGGTATTTGTATTTGTACCTAGACTTAAACTGCATGTGAAGTAGGATGTCCCTATCATTATAGAACCTTGGGATGATGAAGTATAAAAGGGAAGAAGGAACATCATGTAAGGTAATTTCAAATTACGCCTGGCCAGTGTAATCATGATCTTACAGGTACATGTTTGAACCAGAATACCTTGTTATATAGGGTATGTGCTTATGTGTGTATTAATTTTGTTTGAATCTACAGAATGGAAAGTGGTACTAGACGAAAGAACCAAGGAGGAGGGAATCCGAATAGTACTAATCCGCCGATAGGAATAGGGGATAGGGGAGGCAGAACTGGGGGCAGAGTCGGGGGTAGAACTGGGGGTAGAGCTGGAGGTCGAGCCGGAGGCAGAGTCCAGCAACATGGTACAGAGTTCGTTACCAGGGATGATCTAATGACAGAAATGGGAAGATTACAAGCCAATATTCAAGATATGTTCAACCAAACTCATAATACTGAAACAGAAGGACCAGATCCTACTCATGAAGAGGAGATGCCCATTACACCTACTGTCATACCGGTGGTGAGGAAATGTGATTATAAAATGTTTTTGAGCTGTAGACCTCCGACCTATTCAGGAGACAGAGATCCCGTGAAAGCAATGAGATGGATGAAGGAAATAGAAGCTATTTTCAAGACAAGCAAGTGTGCAGATGAAGATAGGGTATTGTACGGGGCAGCAATGTTAAAAGGGGATGCTTTGTATTGGTGGGAATCTTTTATTCATTCTAAAGGATCTGATGTTTATTCTACCCTCTCTTGGTAAGAATTTGTGATAGCCTACAGGAACGCATTTTGTCCCCAAGCAGCCGTCAAACAACTGGAAGGGGAATTTATGAACTTGCAACAGGGAAACTTATCCGTTCGAGATTACACTGCTAGCTTTCTGGAAAAGTCTCGGTTCGCAGAATACTACATTGCTACGGAGACGATGAAGATGGAAAGGTTTATCTTTGGGCTGAACTCAGAAGTCAGAAGGCTAGTGACTGCAAAAGGACCCGATACCTTCTCAGCTACAGCTGATGCCGCGGAGAATGTTGAACGAGATATTAGAAGAGATGCTGGAGAGAAAAGTATTGGGAAGAGAAAGTGGGAAGGACCACAATACGATCCGAAGAAGTCCCGATTTCAGAGGTATGATAACCGTCTGCCGTTTCGACCAGCGGAAAGACCATGTCAGAAGTGAAACCATGTCCACCAAGGAAATTGCCAAGGTGATTTACGAGCGTGTTATAAGTGTGGGAAGACCGGACACGTCATTAAAGATTGTAAGGTAACGCGGTTATGTTTCTTATGCAATTCTCTGGATCACCTTCAGTCGGACTGTCCGCGGGGGAGGATACAACAAGGTGGGTCATCGGGCAGGCCAGCGATTGTTAAACCAGTAATACCAAGACTGGAACCGCCAGTAACCAGGGGTCGCGCGTTTCAAATGACTGAGAAAGAAGCGGAGGAAACTCCGGATGTGGTCACAGGTACATTTTTAATTAACTCTACACGTGCTAAGGTGTTATTTGATTCCGGTGCAAACCGATTGTTTGTGTCTCCTACATTTGCTGCTTGCCTGTGTTTGAAACCTAAAATGCTAGAACATGCTCTATCAGTAGATACGGCAAATGATAATCAAGTGTCAGTTAAAGAAGTATTTGATGGCTGTGTGATAAATATAGAGGGGTGTGGAGTGCCGATACAATTGTTTTCGATAACTTTTGATAGAGTTTGATGTAGTAGTTGGGATGGATTGGTTAGCTGAGAATCAGACTAACATAGTTTGTGATAAGAAGTTAATAAATGTTGTATTACCTGATAAAAGACCAGTAGTGATTTATGGTGATCGTAGGAATCACCAGTCTTGCCTCATATCGATGGTAAAAGCACGTAAGTGTGTTAATAAGGGTTGTCAGAGTTACTTGGCTTACGTGATAGATATTAAGCCAGAAAAGGATAGGATGGAAGATATTCCTATTGTTAGTGAATTCCCTGAAGTATTCCCCGAAGACTTGAATAGCCTTCCGCCCATTAGACAAGTAGAGTTCGGTATAGACCTAATTCTTGGAGCCACTCCTGTAGCCCGTGCACCTTATCGTCTGGCACCCCCAGAGATGAAAGAGATGATGGCACAACTACAAGACCTATCCGATAAGAGCTTCATCAGACCTAGTTCTTCGTCGTGGGGAGCACCAATGTTATTTGTAAAAAAGAAGGACGGTTCGATGAGAATGTGTATCGACTACCGAGAACTGAATAAGTGCACGATAAAGAACAAGTATCCGTTACCCCGAATTGATGACCTCTTCGATCAGTTAGTTGGAGCTTGCTATTTCTCCAAGATTGATCTAAGATCCGGTTATCACCAGTTGAAAGTTAAAGAAGAAGACGTTCTAAAGACTGCCTTTCGAACAAGGTATGGTCATCACGAATTCTTAGTGATGCCGTTTGGACTGACGAACGCTCCAGCTGCTTTTATGGATTTAATGAATCGGGTATGTAAGCCGTATCTCGATAAATTTGTAATTGTATTTATCGATGATATACTTATCTATTCCCGATCCAAGGAAGAGCATGCGCAACACCTTCGTTTGATTCTGGAGCTATTAAAGAAGGAGAAGTTGTATGCTAAATTCTCGAAATGTGAATTTTGGTTACGAAAAGTTCAGTTTCTGGGGCATGTAGTTTCCGAAAAAGGGATACAAGTTGATCCGATGAAAGTGGAAGCAGTTGAAAAGTGGGAATCGCCGAAGACAGCAACCGAAGTACGTAGTTTTCTGGGTTTAGCCGGCTACTATCGGAAATTCATAAAAGACATCTCTCGTATTGCCACGCCTTTGACTAAGCTGACCCGGAAGAACCTGAAGTTTGAATGGAAAGCAGAACAAGACGAGGCATTCCGGATATTGAAAGAGAAACTGTGCAGCGCGCCGATTCTATCACTACCTGAAGGTTCGGAAGACTTTGTTGTTTATAGTGATGCGTCCAAACTGGGATTGGGATGCGTGCTTATGCAGCGTGGGAAAGTTATTGCTTATGATTCTCGACAATTAAAGGATCATGAAAGACAGTATCCTACGCACGACATGGAGCTTGCAGCAGTTGTCTTCGCGTTAAAGATTTGGAGACATTATCTGTATGGTTCCAAATGTCAGATTTATACCGATCATAAGAGTCTCCAACATCTCTTTGACCAGAAGGAACTAAATATGAGACAAAGAAGATGGCTAGAATTGCTGAATGATTACGACTGTGAAATCCTTTATCATCCGGGAAAGGCAAATGTAGTAGCTGATGCATTGAGTCGTCAAGAAAGGAGTGGAACAATAAAAGTTATTTCGCTACGAACTGAACTCCTATCCAATATATTTGACGAATTGCAGAAGTGCCAAGTGGAGGCTTATCAGGATGAACATCTGAAATCAGAACGGTTAGCGGGGGTGTCAGCATTGCTAGTAAAAGATGATCGTGGGTTAATGTGTCTGGGAAACAGAGTGTGGGTACCTCGTTTGGGTGGTTGCGTGATCGTGTTTTACAAGAAGCTCATCAATCCTGTTTCTCTATTCACCCAGGTACAAACAAGATGTATAAAGACCTAAAGCAATTCTATTGGTGGCTGGGGATAAAAAGAGGGATTGCTCAGTATGTGGAAAGATGTGATACTTGTAAGAAAGTGAAGATCGAACACCAAAATCCGTTTGGTCAACTACATCGGCTAGAAATACCTATGTGGAAGTGGGAGCAGATTACCACAGATTTCATCACGAAGCTACCAAGGACTCCGAAGGGATTTGATTCTATTTGGGTGATCGTCGATAGATTGACAAAGTCTGCACACTTTCTACCGATAAAGGAAACCGATTCGATGGAGCGATTAGCTAAGTTGTACATTGACGAAATAGTAACTCGATATGGAGTTCCAATATCTATCATTTCTGATCATGATAGTCGTTTTACTTCAAGATTTTGGAGAAGTTTTCAAAGGGAAATGGGAACACAGATAAAGTTAAGTACGGTGTATCATCCCCAAACAGATGGTCAGAGTGAACGAATGATTCAGACCTTAGAAGATATGCTCCAGGCTTGCATTGTTGATTTTGGGGGATCGTGGGATAAGCATTTACCGTTGATCGAATTCGCTTACAACAACAGTTATCATTCCAGCATACAAGCGGCACCGTTCGAAGTACTGTATGGTAGGAAATGCCGAACGCCTCTATGTTGGAACAAAGTGGGAGAGAAACAGTTAGCGGGGCCGGAAATAGTTCAATTAACTGCCGATAAGGTTACTCAGATTCGTGAACGATTGAAAGTGGCTCAAGATAGACAGAAGAGCTACGCTGACCGACGTCGAAAGCCTTTGGAATTTCAAGTTGGAGATTTCGTAATGTTAAAGGTTTCGCCGTGGAAAGGAGTCATCCGATTTGGACGACAAGGTAAACTTAGCCCAAGGTATATCGGACCGTTTGCGATTACAGAAAGGATCGATGAAGTAGCTTACCGATTAGATCTTCCGCCGGAGTTGAGCCGGATTCATAACACATTTCACGTATCAAACTTCCGAAAGTGTTTGGTTACTCAAGATCAGGCAGTCTCCCTACCAGAGATACAAGTCGATGAAAGACTGAATTATGTGGAAGAGCCGGAAGCTATAGTTGATCATAAAGTTAAAGTGCTGAGGAGTAAGGAGATCAGACAAGTGAAAGTTCAGTGGAGGCATCATAGAGGTCAGGATGCTACGTGGAATCCGAATCGGAAATGAGAGCCAAATACCCTCATCTTTTTGCTTAACTGAATTCCGGGACGGAATTCTTTTAAGGGGGAGATGATGTAATACCCTGGGTAAGTTCGTTAGTTAAAATCCCTTTTTCCGTTAAATTTAGTTAATCTTAAAGTTGGATGTTAGGATAAGTTTGGGTAAATTATAAGTTTAGGGGTGTTTGGGTCATTAAAGAGAAGTTCAAGGTTCATTTGGTAGTTGTGGTTTGATATTACCCCTTAAGCATAAGATAGTATTCTGATAACCTAAATTTAGAAAGTGTATGTGTGTGTGGAGGCGAAAAGGAGCAGAAGAAGAAATTTACGGTTGCTACATCAATCGATTGGGTTAGAAGCGATTTTGAGGTAAGTCCTTTACATATTGTGTTTGTAATCATGTATAGAAGATATCTATCGGTTTAGAAATTCTAATTTCGCGTCTTGAGTAGATTTCAATCGATTTCTGGGTAAGTGGAAACCGACTGTGTTCTTGAAGACTCCCGGTGGAGTCCCGGTACTGTCGACTCCCGGTGGAGTCCCGGTACTGTCGACTCCCGGTAAAGTGGAGTCCCGGTATAGCGAACTCCCGGTATTAACAACTTCCGGTAATCGAACTCCCGGTACCAAAGAGTCCCGGTACTGTGAAGTCCCGGTACCCTGTATAGTCCCGGTAGTGGGTTAAGTGCAATGAATACAGTTGAGATCAGGAACTAGTAGGCTTTACATGTTTGGCTATAAAGCGGTGTATGTATCTTAAATTGTTTCAGATTCTGTGGAGTCGTGGTAAGAGATAAGACCATTTTGAAAGGAGCTTGCGAGCATGTGTAATAATCAAAACAGGTGAGTTTTACTTTAAAAATATTTTTACTGGAATACATATCCGTATGGTTTGGGAATGTGATAATTGGTGATTATGTGTTTATATGTGCGATATATGTGAATTATAATATATTGAGGTATTATATTTACATGAGTATTATAATGTGTTATAATACGTTGGTCGGGCTTAGGACCGGTGTGTTTGGCTATAGAATCTGTATAGCGTTGTTTGGCTGTAGATGTTGTACAGCGTTGTAAATTTATTAGTTGGCTTGCAACCAACTAATATGGCCAGGAGGAATGAGAAGGGAAGGTATATGTTGTGTGAGTTCAAATTGATATATTTGATAGTGCTGTGTGATTTATATAAATAATTTTTATATAAATGATTTCAAACTAACAGGGATTTTTCTCACTTAGACCCTTAGGTCTAACCCTCATTTTTGTTTTAAAAAATATGTATTCCAGGTGGTGGATCGCGTAAGAGCAAGTAATTAGAGTAATCGATGGATGGCTTTTGTGAAGGATTATATGACGAAGATTTTGGCATGTTTAGCAGTTGTATTACAATATTAAATGTTATGTATGTATTTAGTACAAAGTTTGTAGTAGAATGGCTTCTGCTAATTGTAAAAGACTACGGGACCGTACTTGTAATTTGATGTCTCTTTTGTTATATCGATGTTATGTTACATTATGTGATTTGTTGTGTATATGGGAATTGGATTGTTACAACTGCTTTTTAGATGGATACTCCGGTTACAATCAAATAGCCATTTCACCTGAGGATCAAGAAAAGACCACCTTCACTTGTCCCTATGGTACTTTTGTCTTTAGGAGAATGCCCTTTGGCCTCTGTAATGCTCCTGCAACCTTTCAAAGATGTATGATGTCCATATTTTCAGATATGCTTGAAGATTCCATTGAAATATTTATGGATGATTTTTCTATATATGGCTCATCTTTTGATAATTGTTTGGAAAATTTGAAAAAGAGTCTTGAAAGGTGTGAAAAAACTGATTTAGTCCTAAACTGGGAAAAGTGTCATTTCATGGTCAAAGAAGGAATAGTTCTTGGACACTTGATTTCAAAAAAGGGGTTGAGGTAGACAAAGCCAAATTGGAAGTTATTGAAAAACTACCTGAACCAACCACTGTAAAAAGGAATTAGAAGCTTTCTTGGTCATGCTGGATTTTACAGAAGGTTTATCAAAGACTTTTTAAAAATCTCAAAACCTTTGTGTTTATTGTTACAAAATGACCACAAATTTAATTTCAATGATGAATGTAGAAATTCATTCATTACTTTAAAGAAAGCTTTGGTAACTGCTCCAGTGGTTGTGGCCCCAGATTAGGAAAAACCTTTTGAAATTATGTGCGATGCAAGTGATTGGGCTGTAGGAGCTGTCTTAGGTCAAAGAAAGGAAAAAGTGTTTCATTCAATTTATTATGCAAGTAAGACTTTGAATGAGGCACAAATCAATTACACAACAACAGAAAAAGAACTCTTGGCTGTAGTTTTTGCTTTTGAGAGGTTTAGATCATATTTAGTGGGAACAAAAGTCATTGTGCATACAGATCATGCTGCCATTAAATACTTAATCTCTAAAAAGGATGCCAAACCTAGGTTAATCAGATGGGTTTTGTTGTTGCAAGAGTTTGACCTAGAGATTATGGATAGAAAGGGAGTGAACAACCAAGTAGCAGACCATTTGTCAAGGTTAGAGAACCCAGTGGAAAAGAAAGGGGAAGGAGATATCATTGAAACCTTCCCGGATGAGAAAATCATTGATGCTACAGCATTCCTCTAGAATCCCTTGGTTTGCTGACATTGCTAATTATTTAGCTTGTGGCATCAAACCTCCTGATTATACTGGTCATATGCTTAAAAAGTTTTTCCATGATGCTAAATTTTATCTCTGGGATGATCCCTTTTTGTTTAAACTTGGTACAGGTCAAATTTTGAGAAGGTGTGTTCCAGAGAGTGACGTGGCAGAAATCATACACCATTGCCATACTTCAGCATATGGAGGTCACTTTGGAGGTCAAAAGACAGCAGCCAAAGTTTTGCAATCTGGTTTCTATTAGCCAACTCTCTTCCAAGATTCTCA